>OY294067.1:231497770-232206588 GCA_958510875.1 Endomychus coccineus | reverse complement strand
ATGAAATGTAATAGTTACAAATGCTTGTGTAATGGTGTGAAATACTTGTACAATGGTTTGAATTGGTGTGAAATGTTTATATAATAGTGTTAAATACTATTTAATGCTTGTGAAATGGTGAGGACACAAAAATGTTGAGTGGTTACTCCCTCTGTTTCAAGTTTTCCCAGTTTCAACTTCGTTTGTAATAATCAGCCTATATACATAAACAAAGCTTACCATTGTAAGATACGAATAATGAAATAATTACTGTATAACTTTTTCTGGTTAATAATAAATGAATAAATATAAAAATAATCTATAATTGTATCACTCATTCATTCTTTATAGTCCATGATTCGGAAACAGTGGCAAGAAATACCAAATGTAATTTGTGCCCCACATCATTCAAACTAACTTACCTTCCCTCTTCAACTCATAATTGTTCATTTCCTCCTGATATTCTACGAGAATTTGCTTAATTTGTTCAACAGCTACTGCATCCAGAGCAAGCGTTTCTTCATCCAATTCCTCTTCTTCTAGTTCATCTTGTAGAGGTGATGAACCTCTTTCTTTTTTCCTCCTTTCAGCTGAAAATAAATATCAAAGAATGAAAATAAGGCAGGAGCTAACAGGTTAAGACTCTCTCAAGAAAGTAACTTTACTTACCTTCATAGTCGTCCAAAACTGTTTTAGTTTTAGCATCTACTTTAGCTACTAATAGTTTATCCCCAACCATAAGATCATGTAAAAGCCGAACTGCTCTTAAACATGCATCTGGACCTGCCAGTTCACAGAATCCAAATGCTTTTAGTGCCATTTGTAGATGTGTGACCCTCCCATTCACTTCCACTGGTAGACTGTACTGATTTCTGTGAATTTGGCAACATCATTGTTTCTGAGGGCATGCGAATTACTTTTGAAACGTAACTAGGCCGAGGGAGATTTTCATTGTGTAAAACAGGACATTTTATAGACTGTAAGTCTGGATATCTCCACGTTTGATTACAATTAAAACCTTTCGGATCTACTACGCAAAAGTAACGATCATCCAAATGATTTTTATGCTCCATCCAGTTCAGAGGAATACCAAAATCCAATCCAGCACGTTCTCCTTTTTTCCAAAACCGTAAAGACTCAACACAAGACTCACAAACTTCATGAGGAACCCATGGTTTATCTAGTTTATCCATTTTGAAACCGAAATATTCAGCATAAATCTCCTTGACAAAGTCTGTGATATTTCTCTTTTGTTTTTTTGTTATACAGGGTGTCCTCGAACTGCGTGGCTAAAATGAAACCGAAGATTCTTTGATTCGAAAAAAATTTGATGAGCCTTTTTACTTTTGCCTCAAGTGTCTTGTTTAGCCGGTAGAGGGCTTCAAAGTTGCAAAAATAATTTTGTTTTTTGGTATAAGTTGAGAACGTGATGGAGGACTTTTACAATTTTTGGCAGGTGAGTTATTGTCAATAATAGCCGTTTTTGAGAGTGGAGGATAGAGCCTTAGAGACCATAGAAATGGCTCAAACTTGAGGATGTAACGGGAAAAGTGTCCAGAACTTTTTTGTGGTCGATGTAATTCGCTCTATATTTTTTATGTAGATAGCTTATCTAATTTGAAAACTTTTCTTACTCCTGGAAAATTTTGATAAAATCAACGGATTAGCTTGAAAAAAATAATTTTTGAGTCTTCGCAATTTTGGCTTACTAATATTACTTGATTAAATTACCTTAGTTGCCTTTGCTTTTCTAATGTCATTTTGGCATTTGGGGAATTTATTCTCAAAACTGTCAGTTTTTACTTTGCTTTCCGTAAAAATTTTATAAAATTATGGCTCAAAATTTCACTAACACTGAAATGGTTAATATCTCGGTAAAACACGAATAATAAAAACAATAGAAATGGGGAAACGATGTGATTATTTAGGAAAAACAAATGCTAAATTAAAAGAAACAACAAAACTTTTTGGGAAATCGCTAAGGCATCAATTGTTCGAAATGTTGCCCATTTTCCTGAATACACAAATTAATTCGTTTCAAGAAATTGGATTGAACTCTGGCTAGTACTTCAGGATCATTCTTCAATAAATCCGCTTCATGATTAATTCGTTGCAACAATTCCTCTCGTGTGTTTACTGGAGCTGCATAAACTTTCGACTTCAAAGCGCCCCATAGAAAGAAGTCGCAGGGCGTCAAATCAGGGGAGCGGGCCGGCCAGTTCACTGGTGCATCGTGTCCTCTACCTATCCAGCGATCTGGATATTCCGCATTCAAATGTCGCCTCACAGCTAATGTGAAATGAGGAGGTGCACCATCATGGATAAACTAGGCCACGACGAATGTGTAAGGGCAAGTCTTCCAACAGTTCAAGTAGCCTTTGTTCCAAAAAGTTCAAGTAGTTCTCCCCGTTCAATCGATCGGGTTTAACGGTAGGGCCAATAATAAAGTTATCCACAATTCCAACCCAAACATTGATTTCAGTTTGATTCTGAAAATATGTAACTTCCGTTTCATGAGGATTTTCATCAGCATAGAAATGTTCATTATGGAGGTTAAAAAGACCACATCTCGTGAAAGTATCTTCGTCCGTGAACAGAATTCTTCTACAAAAATTGGGGTTTGAGTTTTGTCTTTGGACAATAAGTCGACAGAAATCTAGCCGATGACCTGGATCCATGGGCAATAAGTCTTGAACTGTTTTAATATGATAGGGATACAACAGTTCTTCTTTCAGTACATTATGAACTAATGATTTTGAGGCTCCAATACGAAGTCACAAACGTAGTGTGCTTATCCCAGGTTCAGTTTCAACCGCTTCCAGTATCGCTTCTTCGAGCTCTAACGTCCTTCTTGTCCGTCTGCGTCCAGTTTCTCTGCGATTTGCTTCAAATTTGCCAGTTTCGCGAATGTTTGCCGATTTGGAATTCTGCGATGCGGATATCTTTCCCTTCTCCGGCCATTGCAACGACAAAGTCCATAAATCAATAACATATCAACCATTTCAGTGTTAGTGAAATTTTGAGCCATAATTTTATAAAATTTTTACGGAAAGCAAAGTAAAAACTGACAGTTTTGAGAATAAATTCTTCAAATGCCAAAATTACATTAGAAAAGCAAAGGCAACTAAGGTATTTTAATCAAGTAAAATTAGTAAGCCAAAATTGCAGAGACTCGAAAATTAATTTTTTCAAGCTAATCCGTTGATTTTATCAAAATTTTCTAAGAGTAAAAAAAGTTTTCAAATTAGATAAGCTATATACATAAAAAATATCGAGTGAATTACATCGATCACAAAAAAGTTCTGGACACTTTTCCCGTTACATCCTCAAGTTTGAGCCATTTCTATGGTCTCTAATCTGTGCTCCACTCTCAAAAATGGCCATTATTGGCAGTAACTCACCTGCTAAATATTGTAAAAGTTCTTCATCACGTTCTCAAGTTATACCGAAAAAACAAAATTATTTTTGCAATTTTGAAGCCCTCTACCGGGTAAACAAGACACTTGAGGCAAAAGTGAAAAGGCTCATCAACTTTTTTTCGAATCAAAGAATCTTCGGCTTTATTTTGGCCACGCAGTTCGGGGACACCCTGTATAAACACCACAAATATAACAAAATAAATCAGTACTATATTTACACTTTCTTCGTGATGTTCTAAAAGACAAGACAAATATATTAGAATGAACATTCAGTGAATGAAACAAAGTATTAACACATGACAACTTATACAGATTCACGTGTAAGTACTTCAATATTGTCAAACAACTGAGATCTCAGCTGTTCTGCTGGGTAAGGGGCCTGAGAGTGGGGATCACGTCGATAATTGATTGAAATATAAGATATGCAATAATCATAAAAACAAAAGCACATTCAATACTTTCATGAATGAATTCGTAATCTGGGCACTTGAAAACATCAGAATTTGGTAAGATATCAAGAGCAACAAAAAAAAATTTTTCTTGTAGAGCTTTGTTATCGTTACCTGATGTGATTCATTGTTTATTATGTTTCTGAAAAATTTTATATTCAATAACCCCTAAGCTAACTTGCACGCTTCCTTAAAGATAATCTAGGGTGTATCTGCAACTTCCCACTGCTGAGTGCTGATAATGCACCATTTTCATCGTAAGTTTTTTTTTCATATCCATTACTGAATCAGTTCCAATGAATTTCAATTATTTTGCGCAATGCCCCGATTCAGATATATCAGAAAATTCTATGGAGAAGATTAATTTAAAATTGATGATACTCATTCCCAATATAATCCGCTAGTTTGACGTCATAACCCCACTTTTCATTGTCGTACATTCAAATTCTTATTTTATACCTTCATCAAATTGGTTAATTAAGATCTTCGATTACGGTTATCTTAGAGCTAAAGAATTTGTTGTTATTTTGACATAAAATTGTTGAGTTTCACTTTATAATTTAAATTTGATCTGAATTTATGAAAAATAATGAAACAAACACATTCTCAGATATTCCAAGAATACACCTTCGCATTGGAAGTTCTAAAATATCTGTTATAAGGAGAAATCAAATAAAAATGAGCTTGTTCTAACCCTTACTCTCCAATGCGATAAGTTCGATAATAGTTTTCAAATTTACTGAATTTCTTGTGACAGTGGTGAATATGGGGGGGGGGGGGGGGTGTAACGAAATCACTATATTCTTTGACATTGTAATTAAATAAACAGGCATTCTTTCGTTGAATTATTTTCAAATTCAGCTACGAAATCAGAATACAGATGTGAATAAGACGTTAACGTATGATCGAAGTTTACTGAATATAATATAATAACAATATTTTGTTAAATGCTACACGCAATCACCCAAAACCAACATGAGTATTCTGCATGTAAGAATTGGATTTTTAATTTGAAAATTTGTATTCAGGATAAATTTTACATTATGTACAACTTTCTTTCATCAAAATTTTGGGTAAAACAATAAATAAGGGTATTATTCTCTCTTCAATTGTCTTAATGTTTTATTAATTTATCAACATCCTGTACATCTAGGATTCTTTGTGGTACTCCATTCCGTTGTTATTAGATAGCTAGTCGCTTCTTTCGAATCAAGTTGACTACTGTATCGTAATTGCCTACATTTCTTCAAATTCATACTAGATACACTTTGAATAACCGTTAAAACTACTAACAAAATATAGCCTCTGCTACCTGGTTAAACTTAAATTTTTCTGACTTCTGCAAGTAACTTAAATGTTAAATAGATAGGAATTTAGGGCTACAATAAATAAGTGACTTCCATTGGAATGTTAATATTACTGGGTTTTAGAGCACACCATAAATTAATTTGAAACATCTCTGTTTTAGGACTGCAAGTTACTATTACTTCCATGGATAATAAATATTACGTTATTCACAATGTTAGATTTGGTTTATATATTCTATAACTTAGTGGAACATGCGGTAAGTAATCGAAAATTGAAAAGAACAAAAGTTTGATCGTTTTAATTCCAGCTTAGATGGAATCCATCCGTTTCCATCCTCATTACAATAGACTTCTTCATTAATTGTCTTCATGTAAGTATGGATATTTTTTCAGTCAGTTTCCACAAAAAACAAAAACTGAAAACTTGATAAACTGATATAACTAAATAAAAAATTAACTGATCCTCGGATCACTAATTTCCCTCACCCTTGTTCTGTTAGCAAAATATCTACTTCCCTCCCATTCGTACTTTATTTAAGGGAAATTTACCTGATTTCAGCGAAAGAAAAAATAAAAGTGTAGTTTTGAGACAGTAATAAAATATCTTAGCAAGGCTAGTTAGTACACGATTTTAGTTGCAACAACAATTTCTTATTAAAATTTCGTGATATCACTTTTTTTATAATTTGTCATTGTCATCAATTTTGACAAGAAACATTTCCGTGGAAGTTTGTTTAACCAATTTTGTGTTCTTCGTTGACATGGAAATTAGAGTCGTGAATTCACGGATAGCAATCCTATGTTTACCTTAAGCACCAAATGGTTCACATTGGCAGGCTCATAACCATTATAATTCGCAGCATTCTCAATATACTGATTTGATTGAAAATCCCGATACCTTAATTTCTTAAACATAATAATAATAATAACTAGGAGGTCAGTTCAGTACGCTGCGCATATGCCCATAGGGTTCAGATGGAGTGAGTAAGTGAGCCGAAAGGAGAAAAGACTTCGTTCGCTAGGCTCCTTCCGTCTTTCACTTACTCCGACCAAGAGCGCGAGCCGCAGTCTATCTAGGCTTAAGGAACAGTAAATCAGTCACTGTTCGACCGCTACGTAGAAACCAACAACGTACCGTATGAGCCGAAAGGATCAAAAGCGCGAGCCGCAGTCTGTCTTGTGTCTTGTTGTGTGAACACTATAGGCCAGATAGTTAGCACACCGAACAGTGCGCGAAACTTAGCGAATATCGTCGACTATTTCGACCAACTGTTCTGCTCAATAGCTCGAAAACGACATCGAATTTTCATGTCGGTAAATTCCGAGCATCATATCTAGTTTATATCAAAATTTAGAGCATTTTGCGTTTACCATTTAGCTGCTACACAAGAACATAATTTTTACCATACAACCCGATAACAAGACATAATCTCATGGCCTATGGCAAGAATTCTCATGAAAATCGTTCAGGAACTTTTTAAGTAACAGTTAATTTCACTAGCAGAGATTTACTGTTGCTTGATATAATATTTTCTTTGAGATTAGTTCAAGCACAGGCTGTATAAAAACATGCTTAGAACCATTGATGATATCAGAAGATATTATACCGGATGGATTTCACATGATAAGCAGAGCGTGTAGCATATAATCCAATCACTATAATATATTTGTATTCATTGATATAATCTAATGATAGCGTTTTTCTTTATGCTTACATAATTTGTATAAATTTATTAAGTACGAATAAAAACAGTAGATCCTCTTGATTGATGATCACCCACAGTTTTTGGCCAATTCAACCCATGACACTTATCCTACAAATATTTCAATGAATGGATTATAAGATTGAGACTATCAGATTCGAATACGGTTCCATTAATCCATCCTGTTGGATGGATTCGTTCTCATTTCTCTGACGCTTCCTTAAGAACATTTTGTAACCCACCAATAGTCCTAATAATAATCCATAATTACTCCGGCGAACTGAACTTCCTTTTCCAGATCAGATATAATTCAAAGGGCTCTTTCAGGGCAACTCTGTCAGTAACAATGCCGTTTTGTGAATCAAGATCGAAATTATGAAAATAGTGGAAATGATTTAATCGTAACAAGAAAATGCATCGATATAGCATCTACAATGTTTTCACATTCTCATCAACAATTTGGTATATTTTGGCTAGGACAGTTGTTGAATGGTGGTTCCAACCACGAGCCGCAAGGAAAGCCAAGCCCTCCCATAAATTTCCCACAATAAAATTAATCTCTTCATTGTATTTTACTTCCCTCACTATATTATTGTATTTGGTCCAAAAAACCTTACCCCGAATTTCGCGGATAAATCCGTTTAGGGCATTTCTGATTCGATATAGACTGTTTTTGACTATGTGTGTGTGCTTAACCACTGTGGAGACGATTGCGCCTTTCCTGTTGCTCGTATCGATATAAAATTTTGCGGATCGCTTTAATGTGGTGGAAATGGGAACTGTATAGTCTTTGGGCACAGTAGCCCCGTTTTGAATGGTATATCTGACATCCATCTTCATTCAATTGGAATTATGGTACTTATTGAACTGTAAGGACAACCGTGTTTTTCTGGTTATAAATATACATATTTACACACATGTATACAACGTGATTTACGTAGGCCGTGCATTAGAAGTTTTTCAACTTGCAGTTGGACTAGATACTTGAAATTTGGTATGCTGTCATAATTGATCATGTGCGTTCTACCTCAAATGTTTTTAGTCCTACAATTATACAGGCTATGCCAAAAGTCGGTACCAACTTTCTTATTTTAAATGGAAACCTAATGTTTTTTTGTCATGGTTCGATTGGCCTTCTGATTATGACTTTATACAACCTAAGTTATGTTTACTTATCTATCACAGTTTTTGAGATATGTCCATTTTTCTGAAAAAAATTACGGCTGTAGTAGTTTACGAAAACACGTGTAGCCCGCAAACTGTTCAAAATTAGGAAACCAAATTTATGGAGCAGTTAGCTGGTAGTCCAGGCTAACACCTGATGTCCCATCGACGGTCCCATTTTGTACCATATGGGCGCAGGCGATTTTTGAATGTCGCAATATAAAATTGTCAAAAACTCAATTTTTTCAAATGGCACCTACCATTTTTTTCAACCATTCGAAAGAAAATTGAATTTTAGGATGAGTTATTTCAGCATTCCCTATACCCAAGTTCCACCTCTATCGAGTTATTCAATAAAAATCAAGAAATGCCTTATCCTGCCGAATGCTTTTGTGTTTATTCAAGTATGCCATGAAAACAAAAAACAACGGTAAACAAGAAGGTGCTATTCTGTCAAAGTAAAAACGAGTCGTGCTAATTCTTAAATAAAATTGATTGGAATATGGAAAATTATACAAACGAAGTTGTGTTTGACTTGTTTGTTATCCACGGCATGTGTCAAAAAATTGTGCAGCGAACTGTCCGAGAGTTTAATTTGAAATATCCAAACTTACCGAGGATGACACGGGGCAAGTTCTCACGATTGAAAACTAATTTTATACATTTTGGGAAGGTGGCTAGACCCGTTACGAGAGTCAAACCACTAACTGGCAATGACGATAATCAAATTACCATTCTCGGATATTTTCAAGCATATCCTCAAGTCTCAATACGAACGGCGTCTTTGGAATTGGGATTTTCATACTCTGCAATACAAACCATTTTACACCGCCATAAGCTACATCCTTTCAAATTTATACGACTGCAAAAATTACACCCAGGTGACTTTCCCCGTAGAGTAAACTTTTGCGAGGACTTATTACTCAAAATACAAGAGCACGCCGGATTCTTAGACAACATAATTTGGACTGATGAGGCAAAGTTTTGTCAGCAGGGAGTTTACAATAGGCGCAATCGACATTTTTGGGCTTCTGAAAATCCACATATGGTGTTCGAAGTTGAAAATCAAGTACAATTTCGAATAAATGTGTTTTGTTTGGTAATGAACCAAGAGGTACGCTACTTTATGTACGATGAAAATCTGAATGGTGATAGATATGTAGAAATTCTTCGAAACGTAATAGAAACATTTCTTGACAATTTGCCACTGGCTAGAGCTGCACGTTCATGGTACCAGATGGATGGGGCACCACCGCACAATACACGAACTGTGTTTACCACATTGACATCCATGTTCGAGCACCGTTGGTGGGGAAATCGAGGACCCTTTCTCTGGCCTGCAAGATCTCCAGATCTTACCCCTTTAGATTTTTATATTTGGGGTAGGGTAAAAGATTTGGTCTATTCTTCACCAGTTCACAATATAGATGAGTTGAGACTTAGAATAATACAGACTTTTGACAGTCTCGATCCCAACGAAATCAGACGTGCTACGCAATCTATTGAAAGTAGAATAATAGAATGTTTGAACAACAATGTTGGTCATATTGAACATTTACGCTAGAGTTCTGTCAATATTGTTCAATATTTTTGATTAAATTATTACAATTTTCTTTTGTTTCCATGGCATACACACATAATCATTCGGCAGGATAAGGCATTTCTTGATTTTTATTGAATAACTCGATAGAGGTGGAACTTGGGTATAGAGAATGCTGAAATAACTCATCCTAAAATTCAATTTTCTTTCGAATGGTTAAAAAAAAATGGTAGGTGTCATTTGAAAAAATTGTGTTTTTGACAATTTTATATTGCGACATTCAAAAATCGCCTGCGCCCATATGGTACAAAATGGGACCGTCAATGGGACATCAGGTGTTAGCCTGGACTACCAGCTAACTGCTCCATAAATTTGGTTTCCTAATTTTGAACAGTTTGCGGGCTACACGTATTTTCGTAAGCTACTACAGCCGTAATTTTTTTCAGAAAAATGGACATATCTCAAAAACTGTGATAGATAAGTAAACATAACTTAGGTTGTCTAAAGTCATAATCAGAAGGCCAATCGAACCATGACAAAAAAACATTAGGTTTCTATTCAAAATAAGAAAGTTGGTACCGACTTTTGGCATAGCCTGTATAATTGTAGGACTAAAAACATCTGAGGTAGAACGCACATGATCAATTATGACAGCATACCAAATTTCAAGTTTCTAGTCCAACTGCAAGTTGAAAAACTTCTAATGCACGGCCTACGTAAATCACGTTGTATATTTAAGCGATTTGCAGAAGTATTTTGAATCCTCAACTTTCAAATAATGTGGTGTCTGGCTGATAATTGGGCATCGAAACTTGTATGCCAACCTTCCACAGCATTACTGAGAACTGTATCATAACAATTCCACATAGTGTGTGAAAATAGTGGATCTCGCCGACGTTGCTGTCTCATGAATCGTCCTATCCAGGTATACTCGAAGTAGTCAATGACATTTTGGGCCTCCGCAGGTAAAGTGTAACTATCCACCAACAACTGAAATGCTTCTTCTAGATATTGTAATGGCACAAAGACTAAAGCGTTTAACAATCTCATTTTTAGAGCAAAGTCTGCATATGTGTCTTACTTTTTCTTAAGTCCCTCGTGCTGTATTTTTCTGTAGACACTGACATAAATGAAAGAAGCACGAACCCAACTTTCCGGAAGGTTTGTAGTCGATACCTTCAGAGTCAATCATTATGCTGAAGGATCTGGCATTCGGACATCTTTCCATTATCTGGTGTATAACCCTTGAGCAAGATTGTTCAGTCTTGTCCGTCAATAGTCATAGATCAGGGGAATTGAAATGTTTTCCTCCAATCCATGAACTGTATATAATTGGGCGAACATATGTGGTACGCTTTTGAAGGTTCCATCCAAGGGTGCGCTTTACCTGAATGTTTCATTATAAAATTTTATCTTCGAAGAACTGTTCTTCGAAGAACAGATTTTCGAAGGACTGTTCTTCGAAGAATACTTTCTTCGAATGAATGTTTTTTCGAAGAATTGCTTTTCGAAGAACTGCTTTCGGAGAACTGTTTTCGGAAAACTTACCTAGAACCTCCTTACAGTACCAATTTGACAGAGTCTAAATGTATATAAACGTGGACAGTAGCAATGGTGCACAGACACAGCAGTTGGAAGTTTACCAGATAGGTTCCGTCTTTTTTCCCAATCCATACACAGTCAGAGATCCAAAGGAGGCTAGGCTTCTTCGCGATTCCTCTGCTGGCTTACAAGTCTAAATTTCTTCGCATTTCATAATTCAATGTAGGCGTACATAAGCTGGAGCCAGGTAAATATTGTGGAAACGTGGAAACGAGGTCGCACGTTGTTGAAACTTCAGGCATTTATCAAAATTGCAGTTTTAATGCAAATAGAGATTACAAATGTTAATGGTTAACAGGCAATTTGAGAGTAAGCTCAACGAAAATTTTGCCGGCCGTGATAATTACTTTCTTACCAAACAGCATCCACATCATGGTCTGAGATATGCATATCTGATTCAAAAAATTTGTTGCGTTCTTTTTATTGAAAGCCATTTCAAAGGAGATTGCTGCGGGTGTGAGGTTGAACTTTTTGGTAAACGAAATATTATCACTGCCTTTCACAGCGTGCGGAGAAATGAAAACTAATTTGAAATGGTTTATTCATATAACAATATTTTCGACACGTCAAATGCGGCGTTCTCTATAGTAAAAATAAATAAATATGATCATTAATTCGATAAATTGTGAATAATGCACACTTATTATTTGCTCCTCTATTTTTCTTAATGCATTATAAGACGATATAATTTATTGACTGAGTAGAGTTCCAACATCATGAATTCGACCTCCTCATTGAGAATACCACCGAGTCGCCATTGGTTCCAGGGGTACCAATGGAAATGAAAATGAGCTCCTTGGAAATAATGAGCCTGCTCAGATTTCAATCAATATCTTATAAAACCAACATTTAATTAATCTTTTTGCACTTTTTGCAGGTATATGCCTTATTATGTGTGATATCTCAATATCAAGAATTGAAAGCAGGTAGAGGAAGAGCAATGGACGACCAAAATAATAGGGTATGTATTTTGATCATTCTTTGACTATTAATTTTCGGAAAAGGTTCAACTCACATTATGCCATACGTCTAATTGAATGACAGAAGCAACTAAAGGTCAACCAATGCAGTGAAATTAAAGAATTTGAATTTTTCGACTAACCTCACCGATTATTATTTCATTTGATTCATGCCAAGCTCACTTATTTGGTATAAACTGACAATAATTATTGATGAATCTTTTCCTCAATTTTTTTCTTCCAAATTATCACATTTCCAAAATTAAGACCTCAGTAGAAAAGATACTAGGTTTCCAATATAAATATGAAATTGTATCTTCATATTCATTACATTATGATAATGACATTTCAGGAAAATAAGTAGGACCAATTACAAAATGAAGTGGTTTCAGTTGTAAGAAGACGAATGAGTATTTCCTTAACATGATTCATGAATCGGATCCATTCCTCATTCATTAAATATTGCTGAATCTTAACCACTCAATGATTGATAAGTCTCCAATTCGTACAACCATATAATCAAAACTTTTTATTGTAGAAATGTGACAATTTACAGTATAACTACCATTATCTCATTCTACATCCGTATGGTGTAACTTAAATACTCTCCAACGAACTTAACGAAATATTTTTCTTCACTGTCCCTTGTAAATCTTTTGTCCCTATGGATGTTTTGTACTGCTCCTAGAGTGCAAATCATACATGATGCGCTTCACCTACACCATGATCATTGCAAGTCTCGTTTACAATTATTCAGTTCATAGTATATATATATTGATAATAGAAAAATAATAACATTATCTTGAGAATAATTCGTGTTATTTGACTGGTTTCATTCCTTTGGTACAACGAATCAAATAATCTATTCTATTTTCTATTCAATTCATTTATATAATGTCGGCCTGTTTTTGCTACTATGGCTTAACAGCGACGCCTGGAGACAAGCTCACACCAGCCTAGAAATTTCGCCGAATCCTGACTATTTCCAAGTACACGTAGGGATCTTTAACGTGGGGTGACATCGTACGACACACGGGACCTACTGTTTTACTTGCCGTCCGTAGGATGGCCTGAATGTATGAAAAATATCTTAGTCACCTGAATATGAAAGGTGGGTGGCAACCGTGGTAACCACTACACTACCGAAGGGCGGTATCGAATAATCTATTCTTCTAAGCTATTATAGCGATTTTGTTGAAATACTGATGGATACGCAGGAACATAGTAATCCGGATGGAAATTCATTATCATATTCCAGCAAAGTGTTATGATCTGCCTCATTTCGTTGATGACAGATAAGCACTAGGCGTATGTTCAATAATTAATATCCTTCCTGTTTCCGACTCATTTGCATTGGTTCGATAACTTCACAAATGTTATGCAATCCTGTGTGGAATGTATTATATTATCCATGAGAATGATGACTGTCAGCGGTCCACAACATGAGCACTGCAGAACACCTCAGGGCACATTCTTTCTATCACCATTTACGCTCACCACCTGCTTTCTGTGGTACACGCATTCTACTTCGTTTCAGTGGCGGCTCCTCGAAGGAGGTTAAGGAGGCTCAGCCTCCTCAACAATTTATCTTGTTGATCATTCTTCGTTTTATTTCCTGCTTCTCTAATAATTTTTTTAATTTTACAATCAATTCCCCGTTCTCAGTAGCTATTTTCAATCTGGCAACAGTGCCCTGAGGCTAGACTCTCTACATAAATATCAAACCGTAAACAGTAAACACGTGTTGTTTAAGACAGTTGCCGTTTTTCCAACCAGTCCAATTGCTAAATACCGTACATAGCTGTAATGGTAACACTCTCCGTAGGCTAGCCTGCCGCCGGACTTTGTTCAGTACGGTCAGTAGTTACACATGCGTCAGTGTTTGTTTTGTGACACCACGCGAAGTAAGGTTAGATTAGAATTTGTCTGTTCGGTAAATTATTAAAATTTAAAATGAGTGCTAGTGATTTAGTTGCTGCCTTTTCAGAAAATCCATTTAGTGGATTAACATATGACAAAAAAGTGTTTCTTAAAAATAAACGGCCTTTACCGGATTTGAAAGGATTAGTGATGTAAGTATCAAAATCGATCATCTAATAGTGACAATTATAAAGAATATTTATGGTTAACGAGATCTGACGTACACAATGAATTATATTGCTGGTATTGCTTGCTATTTACATCTGATACAACTTCATGTTGGGGCACTTGGGTTATAATGATTTGAAAAATTTAGCTCGTGGTCTAGACCGACATGAAAAATTGCAGGTACATATTGCATCGAGTATTAAGTTTAAATTAACCGTTAAACAGAATATTGTTAATGTGGTTGATTCTGCTTGTGTACACGCGAAATATAAAATCATAACAATACAGTTGAAGACAACCGCGAAGTTTGAAAAAGAATCATTGATTTCTTATTGTATCTATCATCCCAAGATCAAAACAATACAAAACGAAATTATTGATTCAATAATTTATGTCCTCCGAAATCATATATAGAGGATGAATTATTGGACGCCACTTTTTTCTCGTGGCAGGTTGACGAAACAACAGATATAACGTGTAAATCACAATTATCAATAGTTTTTAGATTTTTAAAAAATGGACAACTAGTGGAAAGATTTTTAGAGTTTTACGATTTTAGTTCGGGAAGAACAGCGGTCAGTTTATTCAATTTTTTAATGGAAACATTTCAACGATTTGACTTTGCGAATAAATTAATTGCTCAGACTCACGACGGCGCATCAATAATGGCGGGACATTTAAACGGTCTTCAAACAAAAATAAAATCAGTTTCGCCTCAGGCTATTTTCACCCATTGTTACGCTCACAACATGAATTTGGTTTTAAGTAATGCATGTAGTTCCATTAAGGAAGTTAGAGTTTTTTTTCCAACTTATCGTCATTTTCAAATTTTTTTAGCAAATCTACGTAACGAACTGAAGTTTTAAATAACAGAAATCCCTGTATTGCTCCAACTCGATGGAATTTTACATCACGTGCAGTGTTTACCATCATCCATAAAAATAAAGACAAATTAATTGAAATATTTGATTTTATATTAAACAGTGATGACTTTTCGACAGATCAGGTTCCATTAAAAGCTGCTGTTGGTTTAAAATCTTATTTAGAAAATGATCTTATTTTTCAAATTTTACAACATAAATTCACTGATACAATTTATTCAAGACATCGTTTGAAACATCTCATTGATAACATTTCAAGTTTCCGAAATACAGAATTTCATTTTAATATTTTATTTGAAAATTTTTAACTGATGAGACTCCTCCCGCGAAAAGGAGGAAAATATATAATTTGGTAGACAAGAAACTACATTATAATCAATTTTTTTATGAAATTTTAGATACCATTAAAGGTCAAATTGAGATTCGATTTTAGTATTTACATGAATTGAAGTTTTTCTACTTTACGAATAGATGATTTTTCGAATCTTTTTCAAAAGAATTTCCCAATACACTTTTAGATAACTTACTTCTAAAATATAAATTGTTTGATAAAATAGCACTCCACAATGAATTATGCATTGTATACTCGGATAAAGATATTTTAGGCCAGTACGACAGTCACGCCGATATGATGAAATATATGATAGACAATGATTTGCAACAAGTTTTACCTCAGTTTTATAAACTACTTTGTTTGACAGTCACCATTCCTGTCACGTCGGCATCGGTGGAGAGATGATTTTCTACTCTCAAACGAATTAAAACTTACATGCGAAATACAATGGGCCAAAATCGTTTATACGATGTTAGTTCAATATCTATTGAAAAAGATTTAGTAAAACACTTAAAACAAAATGGTACATTTTATTATAATATTATTGATCATTTTTCGCAAACTAAAGACCGTAGAATTCCGTTAATATATAAAAAAAGTTAATAAAATTAATTAAAAAAAAACAAAATATGAAAAATTCAAAAAAAAAGAAAAAATATTAAAGTCACTGTCACTTGTCACTGAAGTAGCTGGTACGGTTCTCTGCGCAAAGGTTAAATTAATTGGCCGAATAGAGTATATTTTTACAAATACGTTTTATGTCCAGCCTCCTCTCTTAAAAAGCTCACCAGCCCTCACTGCTTCGTTTAGTTTTCAATTATAAACTTAGGAGAAACTGTGAAAAGATTTATTAAGCAAGCACACTCAACTTCATCAAAAGTTTACAGACAGTCTGCATCGAATTCTGCATCCCTCATTAACTCGTCTATATCGGAAAATATCCGTATGTCGTATAGAATTGACGTGTACTAAATTAACCAACGACTTCTAACATAACCACCAGATGAAAACGAACGGACCAGCTCAGGATTAAACCAGAACAAATATACCACAGAATGTTAAATCTACTACCAACGTTATCATTTCAATAAGGTACAAGAATTGAGAAAAATAGTTCTTGTTATTGTCTGGAAACCACAAGCTTCTATGATTATTTTTATGATTCCAGAAGTGTGTCGATTGACAAATGAACATCTGTTCATACAAAACATTCTTAGCCGCTTGATAAATAATTCCTTACTTATTTGTATAAAATACGCATGAAGAGTATGTTCAATAATTTTACAAAGGCACGACAAAATTATAAATTATAACTGTTATGAAAGGCTACGACTTGAATGAATATGTACCAATGGGTAGATACGTTATTAATTCCATAGTCAATTAGAAGTTGTCATTTCAACTGCGAAGTTCATTGCATTCTCTTAGCCATTCTGTTTACATAATAGGATGGATAAAAATAGTTCCCGCAATTCGGCCACACAATAAATTCGTTCTATGGTAAAGGATAACTACTGTTAGCTCGAAAAAGCCGGAACAAACAACCCAGAATTTATATTTCCATCAGTACTCATCGTATCGGAAAATTAAATGTTGAAAAGTATCCCTTGCTAAAATTCAAACAAAAGAGCAATTTGAATTGTTTTCGATCGTAAAATTATATTAAAAAATGAGTATCCAACAGTATTGGATTGAAATATTCAAACGGTTTGTATTCCTGAAGCATAACTCAATTCCGACTTATTTGAGTAGATGATCTGATCAAAAGTTGTGAATCTCCTCGCACACAAGAAATATTAGGTCACGATGAATTTAGATAATAGCTAAATATCCAATGAGCTTTTCTACTATCCACATATAGTCAAGTATAATAAGGATGAATAACATATGAATAACATAATTTGTTTTCTAAAACCTTTTATTGCCTTAAGTAACCCTTACCTAACGAAAGGCACAACATGAGATTAGTGGCGAATTCCCCACCCCCTAATTAACAATAGATTAATAATTTAAATCTAAAATTGAATAACCCGAGAACTATTCATGATTTTTTGGCTAGAATCATGTCTAGGAGGTTTATTGGGTCACTGATTATGAATATAAAGTTAAAAAATCTAAGTTTTAGATGAACTCGGAAGTAGCTCTTACTACATGTGAATCTTATATAACAAATTGAATAAGTCTATAACTATTTTAAGTGATTTTTTGACTAGAAGGTTTTTTGAGTAGCTTATTAACGTCTAGAACTGCAACTCAAAGATGGCGCACGCATGGAACCACTCGTTACGAAAAAATGTATATTTAATAATTTTTATTTTAATTGACGTATTAGTTACTTCTTAATGAAAATTGAAGCTCTAGGAATTTGCAGTTTACTGATTATGATCATAAATTTCTAAATTTCAATAAAAATGATTACAAATGGAATACCACCAATATCTTTACTTGTTTCATGAAAATATAACCTGAGACATATCCTATATTTAATTTTTGGGTTCTAAATATAATTTAAATTGAAATATGTATTTATGTTTTAATACGTGCATATTTATTCATTCTACAATTCAAGTGCTTTGTTTAATGCAAATTTCATAGACTAGTACTTAAATAAAACTAAATTAATTACTAAAAATAAATATGGTTGTTGTTGATGGTTACCATGAATTGGCAATCAAATCTTCAGGTAGAAATAAGAGATGTAGAAGATTCATTTCTGCGAAGGTGCTGAGGTATACATTTCTTCCATATACAAATAATATCAACAAGTTCCTGAGCGTGTTAATAGAAGATGTGAATGAAGCAAGTATTAAAACTGTACAATGCACCGTTGATGCCGACAGAACAATTGCTGCAACAGCAGTTAGCAATCATATATCTCAGAAAAAGGTAGTATTTAAGCTGTATCTGGAGATATTAACGTGTTCAACCTTATTACCACTCTTACAAGCTAGATGTTGAACATTACTTCCTGGCAACTAGAAGCAGCGACGAAACTGAATATCTAAAAGTTTTTTACAAAAGGTTTTTATAATTGTTCATTTCTCCCTTTTGTTTTTGTGTAACATTCCTTACAATATTTTATAACATCTCGAACTTTTTCTTCTTGAAGTTATTATACTTGTATTTTATTCCTTCAAAATATGTTGCTAATAATAACGAACTTGTAATGATTTCTATGGAGATTTTTTCATTTTCTAACCCTCTTATTTAATGAACTATTGAGGATTCAGGAATGTAAAAATTACGAGGGAATAATGGAACAGTTACCAAATATTTAGAGCATTCTAACAATATGTACCCTACCTTATACAAGTTTTACATTATTATACTTAAATACTTACAAAAACTAATGTCCTTCATAAAGGACGATAGTAATATGCATTGCCATGGGTATTATATAACTGTTGTCAGTGATTTTAGTTAATCATACTTAAATTTTTTAACGAAATTAAACATCGGCAAATTAAGAGATATCTTGATATGTACATTTTTCACTATAAAGGAAAATGATCCTTTATCGGACGGTGATTCTGAGGTCAAGTAATTATCAAATTGTACCAATAGCGAATTTTATAGCGAATCTGAACTAAGATTCGTTTGTTTTCCTTCAAGTAATATTTTGTTGAAAAATATTTGAACTTTTATAATCTATCAACATCACTATCGTCCGTTAGAAAGGACAGTGTTTTCCTCAAAATTTGTGCATGCAAGAGTTTCTCTGATATTTTTTATTTGTTTCTTGATAGTCTCAACGCTACTAAGTAGCCAAAATGCTAGACAAAAATAAATAGTCAAGCTCGGCGAGGTTATATAATTTATCGGGAAATACGTAATTCAATCTTTTTAAGATGTTGTAATAACTATGCTGTGAATGATCAGAGAATGCAGTGGTGTGAACCTGAGTATATCCGAACAAGCAGGTATTTTGCATCTATCAGAAAAATAAGCTACGTGTTCGCTTCCCGTGATTTCAACTTCATTTGCGACTGGACTCTTTCATCAAACACTGTGTGGCATGATACGAGACAAGGTCTTTATTTCATCTCACTGGATCACTATTCCTCAAATTTAGTGGCACTATCTAGGATTTGCAATTTTTGATCTTACATTCATAATAAGTAAACTGAAAGACCCTAGAGCCCCAATTTTCACTTAGAAGTAATGACCATGTCAATTTGTTAACTATACATCTTTTTGTGACGAGTGCTTCTATCCGAAAGTCATCTATGATTTCCATTTTTCATAATCAGCGACCCAAAAACCGCTGAGTGTGATTTTTGCCACAAAATCACAAATAGTTATCGATTTATTTAATTTGTTCTATAAAATTTGCTCGTAATAAAGGCCGCATCCGGTTGTATGGGAAGCGCCATCTACAGTTTGAATTTGTGAACTTCATATTATGCAATCAGCGACCCAGAAAACCTACATGGCGTATTTTTGATCAACAAATTGTTAACTTCATTTTTCTTTATTATTTCCTTATTTGACTCGACTGATAATAGTGAAGTTAAGTGGCATGTTCATGGGTAAAACAGGACCGCGCGAATCCAGATCGGAAGCGTATCTACGTGAAAAGCACTGTGATCAAAAGGTTCTACACTTGAAATGGCGGACCCAAAATGGCGACATATTAACAATGAGTAATTTCAAAAATAGACCAAGGTCGTTAAAATTTTGCCATAGAGCCATTTCAAATTAAGAAATTTTAATAACTAATTCATAATTAGCGACACATTGAAATCTAATTGATAGCACGCGGGTCATCTCAATTTTATCCATCTAAAATGACCTGATTTCAGATTGTTACGAAAAAATCGTCATGTGGAAATATGCATTTTGGGAAAAATTATAATCAATGAAAATGTTTATTCAAGTCTTATCTATACGCTCCAATTTTTTGGATTGTTTAAAAAATTTTCTATCTACCCGCCCCTGTTCAAAGAAAACTTGATTTTTTCGGTTTTACTTGAAAACTCGAAAAATAATGATTTTTGGAAAAAACTTTAAGAACTAAAAATGTTCAGGGCTTAAAGTTTCAATTTTTTTGAACATTGGTCATTTTCAATTTTGACATCATTTGTTTGGGCTGTAACTCGGAAGGAATGCATATTTCGAGAAAATCACTAGTAAAACAATTTATTTTTATCCCGAAAACCCCAAATATCACTGGTTTTTTATTTTGAAACATTCCCAAGTTTCATCAAAATCGGTATTCATCAGGACGATAAGTAACCTGGACCATTTTCTCCGGCTTCATTGAACGGACTATTCATGAATGCTTAATTCAATGTCTGGTTATATGTGAAAATGTGTTTCGCGAATGATAACTGTGGCAGCAGTTTGAAAATTCGGTTTCTGAAGCAGGGATAGAACAAATATCAATAGTAAGAATAAACTAATTTTAGACTAAAAAAATATAATGAATCTAAAATCGGTCTAAGATGCTGAATAGCGTCTGATGAAATTCGAATATTATGATGGTGGAAAATGTAGATTGTTCACTATTTTCATTAACGTTTTGAGTAGAATTGATGAGTATATGCCTGTGGATTGACGTACATTTACTTTTTTAAATATGTATATTACGAAATAAGAAACAAATTCAAATTGACACGAACTCTAATGTTCAATTGTCGACCATTATTCGTCAAACAATTACTTTACAGTTTACAATTATTTATAACCCGCGTTGATAATTTTACAGTATGACGGCATATCTGCGAGTAACCGAGTGACCATGTTTTGGGGCTATAGTATTTCTATTACATAATGGGTCGAAGGTAACATTTATCCTGTCCCTTAGCCAATTGAACTTCATAAGAATGCAGATGGAGACATTTCTTTAAAATACGCTGCAAACTGCATAATGGGCAATTTCCTGCAAACGACGGTGAATTCAAGGTTTCTCAGCAACACATGCTGTCACAGAGGCAAAATTTTAAATGGACTAATGACAACCTACCTGATGATTTCTCGTTTACAAATCAGTTCGATCGATTTCGTTCGATCAGTCTGTTTCCAATGAATTTGGTTCACTTCGTTGACCAAAAATTGCATGCATTCTGCGAACTGTTCCGCTATACTTTCATCCTTACAAAAATTTTTCACTATTACAATCCGTTGTTCGTTCGTGTAGCGTTCCATGAGTGATAATTACGATTAGTCATTTTGACAGTTGTCAAATGTTTAGTCCAACACTCTCAATATAAGAAAATGGCTGAATATAAGAGGCAACTTGTAGAGGAAGTAGAAGATTCAACCGTAACCGGCAAGGATGAAGATCATATAATTGGAATGTTTGATGAATAAGATCGATCCTCCGTCTACGGTTTGATAACGCGCTACGGCGAAATATCCTTGGTCCTTTACCATGTTAATAACAAATTAAGAATCTGGATAATCAAAAAAGTCCTCAGGAGACAAGAAAGCAGCTATGCTTTCCGATATCACGTAAATGAGTGCTTCAATATGGACACCAAAAATTTGTTCGAATAAAAATTTTGGTTAGCTCAACCTGTAACTAAGATTCCGTCTGTTTTTATGTAACAATCTGACATTCATCAACAGTCTTCAAGATATAATGATGCAAACCATCATTCTTACTGAGCATCGTTCCAATATTTCTTCACCTCCACGGCGGCTAAGTTGTATACCTCAATCCTTAGTACACCGTCATTACGGGAGTTTCTAGTTCTTTAATCTTCATTCCGTTATTTTAATACTCAATAGTTCATTTGTTTCTAAATTTCGTTTAATATTTGTGGAAGGCTGTTTTTTTTATAAATAAATCATCAATGTGTTTCGATAAATGCTTCAAAGTTTCTACCTAATCAGTATATTGTAAAAGTTTTTCAATTAAAAAGACCTCAAATATTAGTTATTCCGTGAATATTGATTTTTGTGGAATTTCTTGATTGATATTTTCACTGGCTAGCCACATCTGCAACCTAATCTGTCAGTGCGAGGGGACTAACATATTGCATTTTAGACAAACCTACATAAAATCAACCTAAACATATTCGCCCGGAAGTATCCACTTTCAAAAAGAACAACAAAGTATTCCCTTCAAAATGTATTCAGGATATTATATTGAATTCATAAGCAAATTGAATAACTATTTTAAATCATATGATCACATAAGGGAACAAGTAATAAATACAAAAATAAATGATAAGATACCTTATAGCCACACAATACACTTTGCTGTATTTTTTGTCGCTGCTGCTAGATTTAAAATCACAAATTTGGCCATAATTGGGGCTGTTTTTTAACGATTCCCAAATAAGCTCTAAAGTGGTTCCTACTGCTTTGAAACAGGTTCTATTAGTCAAAAATTAGTAGTTTTGATACAAAAAAAGTGCCTAAAAGTCTTTCATGCATTTCTTGACAATACTGATCTCATCAGCGACCAAATGAAAAACGATAAAAATCAATTATTATTAGTTTTATTATCGGGAAGATTTCTTTTCAGGCTTACAAAATCTTATTAACTTGATTTTTTATAACCAATATGAGGTAACTTTTAAACTGTTTTAGCTTATTATTGGACTAAAATCTAAAATGGGGTTAGTTTGTATTTTCAATATGTTAAGAGGCAAATATCAAAGCATCTAGACTCATTTCTTTTCGGCTCAGTACCGATCATTAAGTCGATTAACTTTTAATCGAAAAAATACCCATTCCTAAGATTTGTTTGTTCACTAAATTTGATTCAGAAATCTGGATCAACTTTGATCTACAACACTTACAGTTTCTGAAGATGGCTGTTGGCATTTTTATTATTTCTAGTACTATCTTGTGGCTTAAGTTATTATCACAAATGCTATTTGCCGGGCTAGTATTACTACATTTTCCTATAGAATGCATAAAACCTTTCAGCCATCTGTAATATATCAAAACATCTAAGTTGGATGAAACTAATTTAATCCACTTCTGATGAGACAATTAGAACGAATATACTTAGTCTATATTGTTGTATACCTCAATCCTTAGTACACCGTCATTACGGGAGTTTCTAGTTCTTTAATCTTCATTCCGTTATTTTAATACTCAATAGTTCATTTGTTTTTAAATTTCGTTTAATATTTGTAGAAGGCTGTTTTTTTTATAAATCATCAATTTGATTCGATAAATGCTTTAAAGTTTCTACCTAATCAGTATATTGTAAAAGTTTTTCAATTAAAAAGACCTCAAATATTAGTTATTCCGTGAATATTGATTTTTGTGGAATTTCTTGATTGATATTTTCACTGGCTAGCTACATCTGCAACCTAGTCTGTCAGTGCGAGGGAACTAACATATTGCATTTTAGACAAACCTACATAAAATCAACCTAAACATATTCGCCCGGAAGTATCCACTTTCAAAAAGAACAACAAAGTATTCCCTTCAAAATGTATTCAGGATATTATATTGAATTCATGAGCAAATTGAATAACTATTTTAAATCATATGATCACATAAGGGAACAAGTAATAAATACAAAAATAAATGATAAGATACCTTATAGCCACACAATACACTTTGCTGTATTTTTTGTCGCTGCTGCTAGATTTAAAATCACAAATTTGGCCATAATTGGGGCTGTTTTTTAACGATTCACAAAATAAGCTCTAAAGTGGTTCCTACTGCTTTGAAACAGGTTCTATTAGTCAAAAATTAGTAGTTTTGATACAAAAAAAGTGCCTAAAAGTCTTTCATGCATTTCTTGACAATACTGATCTCATCAGCGACCAAATGAAAAACGATAAAAATCAGTTATTATTAGTTTTATTATCGGGAAGATTTCTTTTCAGGCTTACAAAATCTTATTAACTTGATTTTTTATAACCAATATGAGGTAACTTTTAAACTGTTTTAGCTTATTATTGGACTAAAATCTAAAATGGGGTTAGTTTGTATTTTCAATATGTTAAGAGGCAAATATCAAAGCATCTAGACTCATTTCTTTTCGGCTCAGTACCGATCATTAAGTCGATTAACTTTTAATCGAAAAAATACCCATTCCTAAGATTTGTTTGTTCACTAAATTTGATTCAGAAATCTGGATCAACTCTGATCTACAACACTTACAGTTTCTGAAGATGGCTGTTGGCATTTTTATTATTTCTAGTAATAAGATTCTTGACCCAGTATGAATTATATATAAAAATTCTCGGGAAATAGGTCACAATAACACTTTGTTTTAACTATTCGTCTTTACGTACGTTTCGGTCTCACGACCATCATCAGAAGACTCACTATGTCTAAAAAGGGGGTTTATTAAAACTAATTATAGCACAAGCGTCCAAATCGCACAATTTAACTTCAATTAAAAGAGCCCACGCCGTCGAAACGAACAGAACCACGAATAATCGAAATTGTATCGTCAGAATTAATGTATAAAAAATTATTTTTTTTTTGTAGTAAGAATCCGCTATTCAGTAATATTATTAAAATATATGAGTGCATATTGATTGGTATTCTCACAACAAATGAGAAGAACGAAGTTATTTGTCAAGTATCTACTTTCGAAACCAGATGTGTAGGATTTATGACAAGGCACTTAAGAAAGGTTTCAGACCTGTACTGGGAAATAACTATTACGAATTCTTCCTAAAAACATTTTCTACACTTATAAAGACGTATGTAAGAATTTGCAAGAGATTATTTAATCAAATTAGTATAAATATGACTTAGATTTTGTGTGTCTACCCTATGATTTACAGATTTGGGGTCCCGTTTTATGTGAATCATCTCCAGGATAGATCTTTTATAATAATTGGTTTCCTTAGTTAAGATATTAACATTTTTGTAATCAAATTGATGGTTATAATCAAAGCAATGCTTAGCAAGGGCGGTGGAATTTTCTAAGTTGTTATTTCTTGTGCTATATTTATGGCCGTACATTCTTTTTTGTAAATATTGTTTAGAGATTCCAGTATAGGTTCCATCACAATCTAAACAATTCAATTTATACACTGTGTGGGTTTGTTTATCTTTGGGTATTAACGGTTTTAGATTTGAGAAATATTTCCCAACACAGTTAGTAGGTTTATGCGCAACATTTATATCATACTTTTTCAAACATTTTTTGATTTTCTCTGAGGTCTCCGGAATGTAAGGTAGAGTTATAAAATTGTCTGTATTACTTTTTATGTTATTTTTATTAGACGAACCATTATAGATTTTGTTTATTCTTTCTTTAATGATAGGATTGAAAAAAGTTTTTGGGGTAGCCATTCAATTCGCGCGATCTGTAAGGCTGTTTATGACACTTTTTTTATAACAAGCTGGTGCAACGGAATTGAAGTGAAGATAACGTTGAGACAATGTAGATTAGTCTTTTAGAACGAATATACTTATTCTATATAATATATTTACTTGTTGCAGATACCAAATATTCAGTACAGCTCTCAGCCCACAGCTACCAGTGGTCTAAGCACAACGAGAAAACCTATCGTGTACCTTGAACACAGACCAACACCAACACAAAGTCCCTCGGGCACATGTCCTCATACATCGCTAGCAGTGGATGACTACTCTCCAAATATAAATAGTAAAGGCCCCAGAAAATCCGTAAAATTTCCCGACCACTCGAATTCTGTGCAGAACGGATCACAATTACTTGAACCATGGACCATTGAAGTTAAATCTCCTGATTCACGATCTAAGGGGAGTGATACAGCACCTTTGATTGAATCTATTGATCCAATTCTACAATCTAATTTATGAATAATTCCATGTGTATAACACAAGGGCAATTACTTGAGAATTTGGAGATAAGAAGAATTTTGAGTTGAAATATATTCTAGAGTAATGTCTAGTTGTTAATTTTAAATGTTCTATTAAACTTAAATTATTTTTAATAGTAATTTCAATCACTTTGCACATGAGCTCTTACAATTTTCAGGCTATACTTATATTCCATCATCTTCATCATCATCATTGTAGATCAAGAAGTCAATTTGAAATCATCCATCAGCTAATTGATGTGGCAATTGATATAAATATTAAGACGTTGTACAAACACCGAAGGGGTTATCTGCCCAAAATGTTGTAGGTACACCATAAATCCTCTTTCGCAACCAAAGCCTAATAATTCCTCATAAATCCTCATAACTCTGTTAAGCCACCAATTAATTCCTACAAATCCCCAGTAAATCCTCACAAACCACGATAATTAATAATAAATCACCAGATATTCACACAAAAAATGTCTATTTAGTTTCTACAATGTGCTGATGCTATAAGAATTCCCAATTCGCTGTAATATTTGGTAGAATATCCTCTACTAAGATGTTTCAAATACTTGGTAAATTACTCCAAGGGTTGTCTTATCTTTCATGGTATCTATAATCGCTTGTGTTTTATGTACATGCTAATCCTCAACCTACTCTAATTAGTATCATGAATTTATTTGAAACCGCAAATAATTAAAAAGTATGATTCAAGAGAATGAGTGAAGTTTCATATTGTGATAATTCAAAATAGAGAGCTATTTCAAAAATTTATTTTCAGTTGTTAGGTAGTGTTAGGCGTTAAATATTCATGTTCATTTTATAAGATAGAGTGGTTTCTTTTATAATCTTTTGGTACATCTAGAAACTAGTTTCTTGATGATATTTTTGGTAGATTTAGTATTTTTTGTGTGGATTGATTCGAAACCTGGCTCAAAGAAGATGATATTGAATTGTAATGACTTTCTTCAAAAGTCAATAACAACAATTTGAGTGAATTTTTCATAAAACTTTTGAACACAGCATTTGCTTTTTATACAGTATTTTTTTATTCTTATAAATGAAAATATTAATGATATTCCGAAGATTGTTTCATGATTTAGTGTAGTAGCAATTTTAAGATTTAATTTTTTGGAGAAGACAAAATAATACATTTATCTAAATTAGGTTGACTTGTAGGAGAAAATGGACTTTATCCAAAGTGGTCTTAATTTGAATCTATTATCATTCATTTGAATTCATTAATTTCAATTACCTGGAGATATACTTATTTTATTAGAAAATCCGGAGTATTAAGTTTGCCAAATTACAAATGTTTGAAATGAATAACCGTGTACACAAACGTCATATATTAATGGAAGAATCACAAATTATTTATTAATGTTATTCAAAGTAGAAGAGGTTTGAGTTGGTGATGTGACAAATTTTACAGCATGGCTTACCCCTCTAGAAGGCTATAGCTCTGAGATCAGTTTTAATCAGATTTGGAATCATCAAACCATATATAATTTATGATAGTTCAGATGAGCTTACCTATCGCGCAGTTTAAAGTCATAATTCGAGGAATATGAGACTCGAAAATCTTGAAGTTGAACTTCGAGCTGAAGCATATCAAGAATTTATATCTAGGAAAGGTTTGTAGCGGATAGCCATTCGAAAACTGATTCATAAAGCATGTAATAAGAGAAAATCTTAGTCCAAAAAACTGAAATCTCTAAGATGTAAGATGTAAGACTCGAAAATCTTGAAATTTGACTATGGAGTTTTGGACTTCGAGCTGAAACATATCAAGGATTTATATCTAGGAAAGGTTTGTAGCGGATGGTTACGAAGAGTCATTCGAAAACTGATTTATAAACCATGTAATAAGAGAAAATCTTAGTCCAAAAAACTGAAATCTCTAAGATTTAAATACACATTCTCAACACTATGACCTATTACTGAACGTATCACGAAACAGCGAATTAGGGGATCTCTATCGCGATAGGTTGATTCAAAATTCCGCTCTGAAGAACGTTATTTTTATAATGAAAGGAATCAATAGAGATATCCACGGAATTCATGTCATGTGTTCGGAGAACTTTCGGAAAAAAGTGCAATGTCAATGCAACCCTAATAAGCAAGCATAGGGTTATTGTTGGACGTTATACAACAATCTCAGATACCTAGGTTTCACATGACACCATTAAACCATTCAGTTTTGTCCGATTTGAGCCAATTTGGATCTCATCAAAATGCTCACATACAGACATATCTCAAATTGCATATAATATCTATCCATTAAGATCCCTTCTCCAATTCAGTGGAACAGTTATCTCTTTTTGCAAGATAGATAGCCCTCAGATATAATATATATCTGAGGGCTATCTGTAGATTAAAGTTCTGAGATGTGTCGATGAGATGCTTAGAACTATGTTACTCAAATATAGAATGTATCTTAATATCTACCACTGTGGGAAATCTGCATGCCCTCGGAAGGATACTTTATTTTGCCACTCTAATGGATTCTAGAATTACTCCGAGGGTAAGCGTTAGGTTGCACAACTTGCGGAATGCTGTCTCAATTTATATCAAATTGTTCATGATTTTACAACCCTGCTTAAATTGAAAACAATATGCGCTGGACTCATTTCTTGATATGAACATGGAGAAAACAATATAGATATTTTTCCGACAAGATTCGTTATTTTTAAGAAACCTTGTTCAACAATCATTTATGTTCATCCTCGGATTGCTTGGATCACCTGGGCCATTGGGGATGAGATCCGATAGGATCAAGGTTCACAGCACTTCCGTGCCTTTCATGATTAAAACCGTGAATGAGCGGGAGAACGCTGGGGGCAGTCCTCATATGATATCAGGAGACTCCATTTGGCCTACCGAGGGCACCAAGGCGTAAAAAAGTACGGGTGCTGGAATAGTCGAGAAAACGGACCAAGGGGAAAGAATTTCTTTGAACCTAGGGACTTTTGCGACAGAATTCCAAGCAAAAATAGTTGCAATTACAACATGTGCTCAAATTATGAGGGAGAGAGCCTATGAGAATAGACAAATCACAATCATAGTGAGCAACCAGACAGTGCTCAAGGCACTGGAGTCATACACAATCACCTCACAATGTGTACTTGATTGCGTCAAAGAACTAACGCCACTAGTAATGAACCCCAATAGAGTAACACTCGTTTGGGAGTCTGAAGAGACCAAACGAGAAGGGACAGAAACTGCCGTCGCACTCGCTAAAGCGGGGACGGAAAAACCACTGATTGGACCAGAGCCAACCTGTGGCATTTATCATGCCACAGCGAAATCTGTAATCCAAAAATGGCTCGAGATAGAGCACCGTGCCTACTGGAGAGAACTGCCCCGCATGTCGCACTCCAAGCGACTGATGGGAGATCTCCAGCAGCAAGGAGCAAAAAATCTACTGACGTTCAGCAGACAAGAAATACGGAATCTTGTTGCATTCCTGACCGGACACGCCCCATGCAACAAACACCTCTACACGATGGGACTGGTAGATCAGCCCACTTGTAGGGGTTGCGGCGTGGAAGATGAGACACCTATGCATGTGCTGTGTCAGTGCACGGCATACACGGTAGGTCGTCGGACATACCTCGGAGACGATAACACTACACCCGAGGAAATCAGAAGTATCCCCTATATCAGGCTACTGAAATTCATAGAATACACCGGACTGATGAGGAGGTAGAAACAAGTGAGGGCACAATAGGACTATAATGACCGTAGTGCTGTGGGGCTCCCCTTAGGACGGAGAATCAACCTCACGGAGCAGGGGTTTTAGTCGGTAGGAATCCGGCACACCCCGGGGGCACGGAGCACCCGAGGCATCTATGCAAGAAAAAAAATCATTTATGTTTCACTCACCTTATAGTGCTTGTCTTTTAAATGCTTTTTTTATAATGTTATTGAAATACGAAGTACTGTAACGACCGGACAAAAGTTTTGAAAATGTATACGATCCAGTAATATCTAAATCAAAAATGAACATAACCTAACAGCAACGAATGATTGACAAACGACCATTAAGAATAAACTTTCCCACCCTAGTTTCACCGATAGTATTCATATTAATAAATAATAGTCCAGGAAGTGTAAAATTTTAGGTCCAAAATTTGGATGGATCGAAATGCGGTTTTTGCATCCGATTCCTTGATGCATTCACTCCATTTGCTCAATTTTTAAATCTTATACAAATGAGAAACTGCATTTCTGCATCGAAAAAATTCTTGAAGCGAATAAAAAAAATTCATTATTCAGTAATACATTCTGGAAATCGACTCAAATTTGTTACTCGGGGGTTTTTGGGGTCGCTGAATACGAATATAATGTCAGAAAAACCATATAATATACCTGGGGACCAGGAAGCTCTGGTTGTGAGGGTCATACACGAGGTTTTCTCAAAATTTTCTTGAAAATTGAACCAAAACGCTGAACACGATTCTGATATTGAATAAATTCCCCGATACACCCGGAGGCCAGGGTGGCCTGGTTGTCTAGGAGTCTAGGTCATCTGTTGGACAGGTGGGTCAGGTTTAAAAGTTTTAGAAGAAATAAATGAAATTGGTTGTACGATGAAGTTAATGAATTTATATATTATTATTAATTCAATATACAAAAATTTCTATGATTAAATAGAATAATGATAATATTTTGAGGGAATGAATTTTTGAAAAAAAAAACACGTAAAATACTTTTTTTCCATTTAATAGCCTAAGATTTTTTTGATCGAATATATTTTTTTACATAACAATTATTTTAGTCATTGAATTCAATGAATTTTCTGCAGTAATTTGTTTATCTCATTGTCATATATATGTGTCTATATTTATATTCTACAAATTATTTTACAGAATATCAAACTTCATTATACTATAACATTTTTTTCAATTATACATAGAAGTATACATTTTTGATTACTCGCTCAAAAATAAAATCTTTCCTAATATCACAATATCGCAAATACAAAATATCTTTGACATTGAATTTGAATTTCCAAAAAAATTTACAAATATTTTCATGACCATATTCATGTACTTATACACTCCTAAATGGTAAAATTCAATGCGTTTTAATGAAAACTCAATTACGTGTCCATCGATTCTCATCATGTTTTATTATATCGCGTATATATAAATTCATCAACTTCATCGTACAACCAATTTTATTCATGAAAACTCATTCACCTGTCCTACAGATGACCTAGACAACCACGAGACCCTGGCCTCCAGGTATATTGTGGAATTTTTTCAATCAGAATCGTGTTCAGCGACCTCAAAACCCCCAGAGTAAACATTTTAATTCAATTTCCAAGCAAATTTCGGAAAAACCTCGTAGATGAACCTCACAACCAGGACTTCCTGGCCCCCAGGCACATCATATAGATTTTTCGACATCATATTCGTGATCAACGATCCCAAAAACCTCTGAGTAACCAAATTCGTTACATTTTCATAAAAACTCGCGTAACTGTCTAGGAGACGACCTACACAACCAGGCCACCCTGGCCTCCAGGTGTATTGGGACATTTTTTCAATATCAGAATCATGCTCAGCGATCTCAAAAACTTTCGAGTTTTGGTTCAATGTCTAAGCAAATTTCGAGAAAACCTCGTGGATGACCCTCATAACCAGGACTACCTGGTCCCCAGGTACATTATATGGTTCTTCTGACATCATATTCGTGTTCAGCGACCCCAAAAACCCACGAGTAACAAATTTGGGTCGATTTCCACCATGTATTACCGAATAATAAATTTTCCATTTACTTCAAAAATTGCACATGAAAAAATGCATTTTTTCTATGCAGAAATGCAGTTTCTCATTTGTATAAGAATTAAAACGTGGGCAAATGGAGTAAATGCATCAAGGAATCGGATGCAAAGAACCGCATCTTGATCCATAGTACACTTTGGCTCATTTTTATGTTAATTTTCTTCGACTCTAAACCTGGTAACCTGTGGTAATTTGATGGATAGCAAGGTAATTATTTGTACCATGGGTTCCAACATACCACTTCATTGAGTTTATTTAACCAAGATGTTTTCTACATTCAAATGTACTAAAAATTATATGAGGTTAATCATGATCAAGAGGTCAATGTAATCAACAGTTCTTGCAAATTTATCGAATCGTCTTTATCAAACGAAAATGAATCAATTTTGGTAACGATTTGAAAATTCCCTTTCCCGGTGAGGATTTCTTCTAGGCTGAGAAGTCTCTGAGGTGACGTCTTCATTCGAAAGACCAATTAAAACTGGTATTTTCATAGCAGCTGGAAGTCGGCTTGTATGGGCATCTTCAGCACTACTGATGATGCTAGATGTTGTTTCATCTGGATTCGTCAGGCTGGAGATGGTATTTGATCTGTATGGAGTTGATCTCTATGTTTTCTTTCCAAACGTCCCTCAGTCTCCACTACATATGAGTACGGACCTGTCTTTTATACAATTTTCCCTGAAGTTGATCCTTTACCCAGTGGATTATTGATACACACTGGTTGTGCTTCTTGATATTCTTGGTACTGAGTCCCTCTGTCATGGATTCTCTTCTGACTCAATTGAGCTCTTTCGGGAAACATCCGGTTTGAGTTGATCAAATAATAATCTCAATGCCCTTCCAAAAAGCATCTCACTTGGGAACCTCTCAGTAAATTGATAGATGATGTGGCGGTATGCAAATAAGAAATTATATAAGCTTTCTTCTAGGCTTCTTCGATCATCGCTAGCTATCGTCCTTTCCTTGAAGGTATAAACCGCGCGTTCCTCAAGTCAGTTTGTCTGCAAAACACTTTGAAATCTTCTGATGTAGGTAAGTTGACGACCGTTAGCAGAAAGAACTAATATTGTCTCTGGGGTAGTAATGCTTTTCATCGGGACAATAGTATATTATACACCAAGGTGTTGAAGACTATTATTATTGACCGAGCATCAAGATTATTTCGCGAGGGGCTTCGCCCCGAGCGGAATAAGGTGCGAGGTCTATAAATGTCTTCACCACCGTGGTGTATATACTATTTTTTCCACTACTAGCACATTAAACTAGAATTTAATATTTTTAAGTTAAATTAAGTAAACAATTTGATACGTATGCTTGCGTAATTTCTGTCTGATAAAAAGTAAGTAGGCTGGAAATCAATTTTGACATTTCTATTAAATGACATTTCTCGAAAACAATATTGTTGAAATATTTACGTATACATTACGTATACATGTGAAAAGCCGAAATGAGGGAAAATTTAAATTGCAATACGCCAGAAATGCGAGAAATCGCAGAAAAAGTTACTGTACAGACAGTTTGGTGCAGTACCAAAAACGTATAGATGATTTCTACTTACTTTGTCCACGACCCATAAATATTACTTTGATACTAATAAACTTTGCTGTTGAAACAAGTCGAACCAACAAATTGTTGACGTTTCAAATTAAATTCGATCTGACTTGACGTTTCATAGCGCGCTCTATTTTTATCGTATTTGTCTAGAAAAATGTCTATCATGTTTGTCATATTGATGGTAGTGAATAATAATTTCATTATTCACTAGTGATTAATGGATATCATTATGCTTGAGGAAACACATGCATTATCCATATTTTATACAATAGTCGTGCACAAACCATATTTTCCTTCCAAATGGTCCGGCAACATCAATATGCACTGTCTTGACCATGGTTCAGGGGGTGAACTCTGAAGAAATAATGGAAATTTATGTTCATTTTTCGATTCCTAACACTATACACACATGATTTCACATGGACTATAAGGTCATTGTAATTAGGCCAATACACATGTAGACGCGCACTGGAGTGCATTGCCGAAATACCGGGGTGTCCGTTGTGTAGCATTATCTTAAATGTTCTGGTATACATATTCTCCCCGTCTCCAGAGAAGAGTGTTTCCTCAAAAGAAACTCCATTGCGTTGTTAATAAAATGATAACATTTCACTCGAAATCAACTTTTTATCTGGCCAATAAGTGTTTAAGCACCTAATGATTTATAGAAATACTTTATCATTGGAGGTTTTGTCTTGTAAGAGTCTCTTAGTAACTGGTAAGTGATGAAGTCTGAGATGTAATAAATGACTTCTTTTGAGTAAACCTATTTCTTTAATTTCTAAAGCATGTTTGTCAGGTAAACGTGATAATAAATCCGCTGGGACATTATCGTTACCAGGCCGATATTCAATGGTGAAATCATAACTATTCAGAGCCATCGTCCATCTCAAAAGTCGAGATAATGATGAAACTCGGCTACAGCAAATATAATTCCCGAGCTTCTTTATCAATAATTGAATCGTTTGATTCAATGTCATTATATGTGCGAGAAGCAAAATCGATTAGTCTTGTACCATTTGAGAACTTGTGGAAAATTACAGCACCTTCTCCTTTTTCACTTGCATCGCTTGCCTGAATTACAGATAGAGTTTGGTCATAGTGATCCAATGTGTCATCATCAGTCTATGTAAAAATTTTGCTTTTCTTCAAATGTCTGTAAAGTGATGGACAAATAACATGTAAATCTCTAATGAACCTTCCATAGTAGGTGATGAAACCTAGGAAAGACTGAAGTACTGAAACATTTTGTGGGTTTGGCACATTTTGGATAGCCATCAGATGATTGGTTGTTGGCTGTAGTTACACTGTTTTGCAGCCATTTGCACTTTGATTTTTAGTTCTTGCTCCAACAGTACATAAGTTTTCTAGTACTTTTTCGAGCCTTTTCAAATTTAATTCCTTATTTGGTGCGGTTATGAGGATATCATCTATGTAACCAACGGTTCCTTTAATTTCAGAGAGTGGAATGTCTGTAAAGTGATGGACAAATAACATGTAAATCTCTAATGAACCTTCCATAGTAGGTGATGAAACCTAGGAAAGACTGAAGTACTGAAACATTTTGTGGGTTTGGCACATTTTGGATAGCCATCAGATGATTGGTTGTTGGCTGTAGTTACACTGTTTTGCCGCCATTTGCCTTTGATTTTTAGTTCTTGCTCCAACAGTACATAAGTTTTCTAGTACTTTTTCGAGCCTTTTCAAATTTAATTCCTTATTTGGTGCGGTTATGAGGATATCATCTATGTAACCAACGGTTCCTTTAATTTCAGAGAGTGGTCCATTGTGCGTTGAAAAAGCGATGGGGCAAAATTTACTCCAAATGAAAGTCTATTGTAACGGTAATATTCCTTATGGGTGGATATAACGAAATACTTCCTTGACTCAGGGTCCACTTCTAGCTGTAAAATATGGGCCATTCAAGTATATTTGAGACAAATGTTCACCTTCAATCAGCCATAATGTCTCCAAATCGTGGAGGGTCACATTAACACACATATTTACGTACGTTTCGGTCTCACGATCATTGAAAGAAGACGTATCAAAAATGATCGCTGTCTAAAACTAATTGCACAAAGCGTCCTTATAGCTTTAATTTCAATTAAAAAAGCCTACGTCGCCGAAACGAACAAAAACAGCAGTAATCAATTAATATGGATATGTATCAAGAAACCGCTACAAAGCAATCCTTCCATAGTGATAGAAATCATCTTGTGAATTGTGAGAATAAAACTGAAAAACAACTCTAATACCGCTTTCAAACCAGATGTTAAAAATTTATGACGTAATAGGAAAAGGTAGTCAGGCCTTACTAGACAAATATTAATGCTACCTTAATATACTTTTGACATTATAAAGACGTACGTAAGATAAATTTGACTCAGTGATTGAACGTTTGTTCTCTGATTTACAGACTTAGGGTCACGTTTTATGTGAATCATCACCAGAATAGGTCTTTTATAATAATTTGGTTCCTTTAGCTGAAATAGTAACATTTTTGTAATAGAACTAATGGTTATATTCAAAACAATGTTTCACAAGGGCGGTGGAATTTTCCAAGATTTTGCCTTTAGTACTATACATTACTATGGCCATACATTCTTTTTTGTAAATATTGCTTAGAGATTTCTGTATAAATCTCATCGCAATCTATTTAACAATTTAATTTATATTTATGTGGGTTTGTTTATCTTTAGGTATTAAAGGTCTTAGATTTGAAAAATATTAGCTAGTAGGTATATGTGCAACATTTATATCATACTTTCTTAAACATTTTTTAATTTTCTCTGAGGTCTCCGGAATGTATGGTAATGTTATAAAATCATCTTTATTACCGTTTATATTTTTTATATGTGACATATGTAAGACTGTTTATAACAGTTTTCAACTTGTTGATGCAACTGAATTAAAGTGAAGATATTGTTGAGATCAAACTTCTTTTGTAAACCACGATGTTTTTAATTTTCCATCTGAATCATGCCTAATGTTTGAAATTTATGAAATTTATGTTTTTGCTTACTTCTATTTCACAGAGAAATTGAAGTCTACAGTGAAAGTTATTAAACTTTTTTATTACATACTAAATTTTATCCTTGGGATCACACATTAGACAATCATCTACAAGTCGTTTGATGAATATGGATTGAAACGGTATGAATTATAAAAATTTTAACAGAAATACTGATGACATTTTTTCAAATCTCTAGTCATAATCAGTTTCATATGCTCAAACCCGCCGTCAAGTAGCCACAAACGACCGCACCCTAACACATAATGGTTTATAATGCATCAGTTGCTAGGCAAGTTGCTAGGCAACAATGATTATTACCATGCTGTCGTAGAAAAACATATGTACACGATGCATTATAAAAGATGCCACCAATTAATATAGGAAGTAGGTTCATGTTGGAAGGACTCGACAATTCTTGATTCATACAGTTGTTATATAACGAGAATCCAGTGGAATGCAAACCAGACATGTTTGAAACAAATTCAGATCAATCAGAATTCAGAATCATCAAATCAACGGAAATATTTTCCTTGTGCGCTCTCATATGTACCATTCTGAATATCTTTATTTTCTTTATATACTATATCCTTTGGCACTTTTGAAACTATGATTATAGATGCACTATATGTACTGTATGGAATACGACTGTGACATGAAACATAATACAGTTAAGTTTACACAATGATTAATGTAATCAATGGTTTACCCTATCACCCTCTTTATTCTTAAATTGTAACTTATTTAAACCCCTTTTTTCAGATTTAATTTGAGTTAAAAATGGCTGATAGTGTAAACTGAATTATAATTAAATGATAATTCTATGCTATCTATGTACAATTGATATTTGTACATTTATTAAAGTTGTGTATAACGTTTCGGGGAAGATTTGAACTTTGGAAACTTGCTCGCTTTGAAATTGTCTGGTAGTGCATTGTAGATTTTCACAACAATGTAATTATAGTTGTTTTAACGGATTCTATGTCTTGGGCAGAATTGAATGTTAACTTGGTATGTAGTTTAAATATAATTATTCTGCAGTATGAGCTTGACCAATATCCTCTAGAATCTAGAAGAGGATATTGTCTAGATAAAAGGCATGGACGCTCGATCGTGACGTCACAAGCCAAAGGTTATGTTGCACAACGCTGCAATACCAACAGTAAAACAGCAACAAGTTACAACAGATTTTTATTCGGCAGATTGTGTTAAAACATGTAGGTTCGCCAAACAATTTCGAAGGTGTTAATCATGTCACTTTCGGAGGTGGTTGATAAGTGACTTCACGTCTCACTCGTCCCACTGATGTGGTCATGAGAAGAGTGAAACAGCTGTCTGGGACTAAAAATGTGTTGCGCTTCTGTCCAAGTACAACCACATTCTTTCACCTGAAATGCTTAGGTTTTAACCCCAACCCCCTTTCCCACCCCTTAAAAGAACCGATATCGATGAAATTTCGCACACTCGATCTTCAAAACAAAAAGAAACTCACTGTCAACATCAGATTTATAAAAAAGTACCCTCACCATTTAAGACAGAAAAGTAACAATTTTGAAAATATTCTGCACATTTGACCTTCAAAATAAGATTACATAAGATTTGGAATTGACTACCACAAATCCCTCAAGTCAGGCAAGTTGCAAACTAAACTCTCAAGACAAGAGGAAAGTCACAGTCTACATGAGATTTCGTGAAAACTATCCCAACTTCTTTATCACCGTCTAAAGCAGACAAGTACCAATTCTCATGAAATTCTGCACGCTTGACCTTCAAAATAAGAGTAAAGTCACTGTTCACATAAGATTTAGAATAAACTACCCCAAATCCCTTACCAACCCTTAATGTACCGATATTGTTGAAACTTTGCACACTTGACCTTTAAAACAAGAGAAAAGTCACTGTCAAATAAGATTTGAAAAACTCCTCGTCTCAATTTGTCATCCCTTAAAGCAGATAAGTAGCGAAATTTTGTATACTTGAACTTCAAAACAAAAAGAAAGTCACTTTCCACATGAGATATAGAAATACTACCCATATCCCTTCCCGGACAACCACGGGAATTTCAGCTAGTACCTAATACTATAAAGGTCCTGGTATTGACTCTTGTAAAACACGTATATTGTCAATTGGAATAAACTTTTAATGTAATGACAGAGTATAATTTATCATCTTTCCACATCTTTATCTGTTTCTAATCTTTCCCAATATTCTTTCGGTTCTTACGAGTGAGGGAAGTCACGTGATCAATTGATTACAGGTTTTTAGTTTTCTATAATACTAGTACAATGTGAAATATTTGCGAAATCTTATTACTGATGAGTGCAATTCAATAAGACATGAATCTGGTGTTTTTGAAAGAGTTCGGCAGTCAATGAGGAGTAGATTGGATACTTGCATCCTAATAGCTGGTGGTCATTATCAACCGTTATTGTTAGTTAAGAAGCTTCACATGTTATAAAATATTTGTTAACGAAATCCAATGTTTTATTTACAACAACCTTAACCCTATTAGCCTATTCTTTCATCGCCCTGTATCTTCGAAACAAAATGGCTTTCCGAAAATCATCAAAGCACAAAATATTATTATTATAACTTAAAGAAGAAATCCTTGTTTTTTGCCTTTTGAAAATTCTAAATTGCCATAAAAAATTATAGCTATAACTGAAATTGGCCTATCGGCATGTCAAATGCAAAAGTACGAAATAATCATCAGAGTGTATAAAAGACAAACAATGAATGATAAAAGTGACATTATTATGGAGTATGCTGATGCTGATTGGGCTGGGGGCAAAGTGGACAGAGAATCAACATCAGGTTATATGTTTAAAGTGTTTTAACGTACGGCGTCATGGTCGTCACGAAAACAGTGTACTGTAAGCACTCGCGTCAACTGAAGCAGAATACAGGATGTCGAACTGCGTGGCCAAAATGAAACCGAAGATTCTTTGATTCGAAAAAATTTTATGAACCTTTTTACTTTTGCCTCAAGTGTCTTGTTTAGCCGGTAGAGGGCTTCAAAGTAGCAAAAATAATTTTGTTTTTTCGGTATAACTTGAGAACGTGATGGAGGACTTTTACAATATTTGGCAGGTGATCCTGAAGTACTAGCCAGAGTTCAATTCAATTTCTTGAAACGAATTAATTTGTGTATTCAGCAACATGGGTAACATTTCGAACAATTGATGCCTTAGCGATTTCCCAAAAAGTTTTGTTGTTTCTTTTAATTTAGCCTTTGTTTTTCCTAAATAATCACATTGTTTCCCCGTTTCTATTGTTTTTATTATTCGTGTTTTACCGAGATATCAACCATTTCAGTGTTAGTGAAATTTTGATCCATAATTTTATAAGATTTTTACGGAAAGCAAAGTAAAAACTGACAGTTTTGAGAATAAATTCTCCAAATGCCAAAATGACATTAGAAAAGCAAAGGCAACTAAGGTATTTTAATCAAGTAAAATTAGTAAGCCAAAATTGCAGAGACTCGAAAATTAATTTTTTCAAGCTAATCCGTTAATTTCATCAAAATTTTCTAAGAGTAAAAAACGTTTTCAAATTAGATAAGCTATCTACATAAAAAATATCGAGTGAATTACAATGACCACAAAAAAGTTCTGGACACTTTTCCCGTTTCATCCTCAAGTTTGGGCCATTTCTATGGTCTCTAAGGCTCTGTGCTCCACTCTCAAAAACGGCTATTATTGACAGTAACTCACCTGCCAAATATTGTAAAAGTCCTCCATCACGTTCTCAAGTTATACCGAAAAAACAAAATTATTTTTGCAACTTTGAAGCCCTCTACCGGCTAAACGAGACGCTTGAGGCAAAAGTAAAAAGACCCATCAAATTTTTTTCAAATCAAAGAATCTTCGGTTTTATTTTGGCCACGCAGTTCGAGGACACCTGTATATCTCACTAGTATTAGCTGTAAGTGAAGCATGTTGGTTAAGATATATGATGAATGACTTGCTTTGTGTGTGTAACTTTATTTGAAGATAATCAGGGAGCAATTAAGATAAGCAAAAATTCTGAATTCCACAAAGCGTTTGAAACATAGTGAGGTGAGAACTGATTGTGTATTTGGTTTATTTATTTGTTTACGGAATTTACACCTTTACGGGTAGAATCATGAGATTTTGCATTCGTCTACCTATAATGCAGAAAAACTACTGCTAAAAATGCGGCTACTGTCTGCCATTTCTCTCAATACAAAACAAACGAAGAGTACTGCGACATACCGCCACTCTTGAAAGAACCGAGTCTTTCAACCAAAAAAGTAAATTTGCCCTTCATCATTCAATAATAATGTAACTTATATAAAACAATTAGCTAGTATTACGTTTACATTGATTAAGGCGAGGTATTTTTTGTTTCCTCACTAGCGCCTTTTGGAAGCTTCAAAACATGGATGGGGAGGACGCATACCTTATTCAGTGCAAACTTAACAACACCTTTCCGGGTTTTTACCCTCACTACACGCACAGATCCATCACCAGCTGGATGTACAGCTGTTATACGTTCCATAGGCCAAAGTTGCGGTGGAGAGTTATCTTCTTGTAGTACGACAAGTGTGTCAATTAAAGCATGACTGCTCGTTAAATTAACACTTCGTACGTAGATGTAATCCATTAGGATAGTCGTTGTGCCAACGCTGCCAAAAATGTTGTACAATCTTTCAAAGATGCTGGTATCTCGATAAGTGAGTGGTGTTCAAATCTAAAATATCACCTTGAGGCATGCATTTAATGCTTGACCCATAACAAAATGTTCAAGAGTGAAAGCTGGGTAATCATTAGGATCGGATGTTAAAAGATACATAGGTCTGGAATTCATTATTGCTTCGATCTGTGCGCATACCGTTTGAAATTCCTCATACGGCAAACCTGAGTTACATGCGACTCCTTTTAAGTGGTATTTTGCCGACTTACGAGCCGATTCCCACAATCCTCCAAAGGGGCGAGAGGGAGCTGGGATGAATTTCCATGATATGTTGTCAATTAAGTATTTATGAATTCTTTCCTCTTTGAAATAACTAATGATTTTTTGTACATTAAGATCAGCGCATATAAAATTTGTTGCGTTGTCGGAAACGATTTCCTTGCACAGTCCGCGGCGAGACACGAACCGCTTCAGCCCGTTTAAGAAACCATCTGTTGTGAGATCGCTTACCACCTCCAAATATGCAGCTTTGGACGCGAAACACACAAAGATGGAGATGTAACATTTGATAAATTATTTGTTATGGAGTTGGCCATCCATGATCAAAAAATGCCCGGCATAATCGATGCTGCAAACCGCGAAGGTGACTATCTGTTTCGCGTGAGCTTAGTAATTCAACTATTTTTGGGTGTACGGTACGCGAGTTGAAAATAAGGTGCCTTGCATGCCAAAATGCATACTTCTTTTTTGTTCATTTTCAATTACTAAAACAGTATATAGATGCCTTGATGGCAATAGTATTGGGAACTCTCGCAATCAAATCTGATCTGAATTTTTTAATCTGCCACCAACTCGTATTGAACTCAGTTCGTCAATGAAAGGATCGAGCGATCGAATCTTACTTGATTTCGCCAAATGTCTTTTTGTTCGCAATGATACTAGATCATCTCTGAATTCGTGTGATTGCACTAGTCTCAGTAACAGCAAATTGCCTTCGTCAATTTCCTCAATGCTTAAATAATTACCTAACTGTTTCGCAGCTCTGTGAATTTCCGTGTTTTTAACAAAACGTAATATGTAAGACACAACCGGTTAAGACCTGTGTTGAGACTGTTTCATATGTAAAGTGCAAATCGCCGCATCTGAAGGAGTTGAACCAATCTCTCTCCATCCCGAGAGCCCGCTGTCTTAGCAACACTCAGTATGCGATCAGCTTAGCTAGAGTAAACATTCATCTCATCATTATATCTAATTTCGAAATAACTTGTCTAAAATATTATTTGCACAGTTCGCTTATGTACTAAGTGTATTAAACAAATTTAAATACAGTCCACTTTTTTTAATTAATCACCAGCACGGAGATTTTCATTCGTACATTCGAACACAACCCCTTGTAGTTTCGCTAGAGTAGAATACCTTAAAAATATATCTTGTGATCCCGTAGCCACTGTATTCGTTTTTAGTTCGGGCAGTTTGATAGAATCACTTTTTATCTTTCAATGCCATACTGCTTCATCATTTCGTAGCCAGATTCGTTAGTTGCTCTGGATCAACCCCACGAGAAATAATATCCGCCGTGTTGTCTTCTGTAGGCACATGTTTCCATTGAGAAGGCTGTGATAATTGCTGGATTTCAGAAATACGATTCGCGACAAAGGTTTTTAATTTGCAGGGCTCAGTGGAAACCCAAGAAAGTACGATAGTTGAATCTGTCCAATAATGTAAGCTATCAATATCGAACCTTAATGATGTGACAGTCTTACTGGCAAGCTGAACCGTTAACGCTGCTCCGCTCAACAATCGATATGCATTTCAGAGGAGCCACGCGCGAATTTGCTGTTAAAAGACGTACTAATGAACGAGCATGTAGATGCAAGTTCTATAAGCGATTTGCGAACTATCACTGAATGGGTGAATCTGAATCGATGTGATATTAGGTAAAGTTATTTGACGTGTAATTCTAATATAACATAATAAGCTGCCAGCTTTTTATAAAACTGATTCCACTTTGTGTGTAATTCCTGCGGAATGGATTCATATCATTCTATAATTTCAATAACCACAATTTCTGAATTATGTTCTTGGACTTTATGGTAACATAACCTACCAGACCCAATGGCTCAAACACTTAAGAAATAATCGATGATATTAGCCTTTCTGTTATCACTCCATGAGTATTAGATTTCGTGTCAGTACTGTACTGGAACGCATCAAGTTTTCGGTTTCAAACAATTCCAAGCATGTTAGTAACTTGATTGTTAGTAATGCTGATAATATAGTTATTATCCTGCTTGTCTGAGGTATTGGTTGGTTTATATACAAAAACTTGAAGTTCATTGGTCGCCCATTTCCTCAACTCGAAGCACGCTGCCTTTAATATCATGCTAATTTCATCAATTTATGGTGCCGCGGACGATATATCGGGAGCCCAGTAATGAAATCGTCGATAATAATTTGTGAAGCGTTCGGGAATGTTCCTTGATGCTCTAGGGCTACTTGTTGTAAACACCGAGTCGTTAGATAGGAAGCAGATGTTCCATAAGTGAGTGTATTTAGCTGATTATTTTTCCGACCCAAATATCGACCAATAGAATTGCACCATTCGACGTCACGTGGTACAACCTACATGGAATTATACTGATTATTTTTCCGACCCAAATATCGACCAATAGAATTGCACCATTCGACGTCACGTGGTACAACCTACATGGAATTATACTGAATATTTTTTGAATATTTTCTCTGGTAGTTGCTATATATAAAACTTCAAACTGACAGGTTGAATTCTGTCCACCATCGATAAAAAAGTCAAAGGAAATGTTCATTTGGGACGGAAAAATAATCCCCCGAATACCACACGAGCTTCAAAATTATCTGGCATTTCCCTCAAGGTTCCCTGCAAACAAATAAAGTCGTCAAGTTTTTCAGGAAACATCACTCGCGCTTTGCGCTCGTGATTTTTTAACCTGAAAAACTTGACTCCTTCATTTGTTTGCAACGAACCTATCTGGAAATACCCGATAATTTTGAAGCTCTTGTGGTATTATATATGAATATTTTTTGAATATTTTCTCTGGTAGTTGCTATATATAAAACTTCAAACTGACAGGTTGAATTCTGTCCACCATCGATAAAAAAGTCAAAGGAAATGTTCATTTGGGACGGAAAAATAATCCCCCGAATACCACACGAGCTTCAAAATTATCTGGCATTTCCCTCAAGGTTCCCTGCAAACAAATAAAGTCGTCAAGTTTTTCAGGAAACATCACTCGCGCTTTGCGCTCGTGATTTTTTAACCTGAAAAACTTGACTCCTTCATTTGTTTGCAACGAACCTATCTGGAAATACCCGATAATTTTGAAGCTCTTGTGGTATTATATATGATAATGCTGTTCTGACTGGTTAGGACCCGAGCACCAGATGATGCGCTGCAAATTCCGCTGAGCAGAATCTACTTCGATTTAGCGGAAAATTTTAGCAATGTCCGCAGTAAGCCCGATGGTATGTTTTGTAAATCGAATTAAAATAGAAAACAAAGTCATCCTGAATCACTGGACCGACCTTGAGTACACCATTCAATGATGAATTCGAGGATGTTTTTGATAATGCATCGAAGACCACGTGCAGGGGCGTAGTGATTGAAGATTCCTTTGTAACGCAATGAGGGGAAGATAATACTCCGGCCATGTTTTGTTTTCATTACTGACAAACTTCATATGACCCAATTCTACGTAGTCATTCATAAGCTGGCAATATTGCTCACGTAATAATGCATTTTTTAACATATTGCGTTCAATGGCAAAAGCCTGTTAAGCGCGGTTTCACGAGACTCCCCCAAATCTATATAATTTGCGCGAATGGGTAGTTTTACAGAGAATCTACCAGTGATTTCGTCACGATCGCGACTGTAAAGTCTCTGTCTCACATTCATCTTTTCCCTTACTGCGAAACTTTCGGTGAGTTACTTGCTCTAATGCAAACTAGTTTTGAACCAGTCCTAAACCTGGATAAAGGGTGAAGGACGGCTCGACGTGTTATCAATTTTGTACTAAGTGGGAAGAAAATTGAATCGTAATTTAAATTAAGTCAGTTACGATGACTATGTGTTTTGTTTTTATCGCAAAGGTAACTTGATCCGATTGAGGTACTCGAATTTTTAACATTTCCTCGTCTAACTCGAGAAAGTTCTAAAAGACCATAAAATGCCCTTTCAAACGAGATTAAAAATATTCAAAACGGTTGAATGGTTCACGAGATATTTAAATGTAAATATTGAAAAGTGCATTGGCCTCCCACTCTCTTATTATGATTATTACCATTGTCGAGATACAGCCTCTCCGTACCCATATCCGGACACCCGGTATATTGTGTAACAGGAATGGGGCAAGACAGATATTTTGTAAATACACATGATTCTGTTCAAGGAATTAGCACAGGAAGGAATTAAAAAAATAATAGTAGTTTGAGATCCAATGTATAAGTAAATAAAATTGTTTATTCGTCTCTATTTGACATTTTTTAAATACCTGGGAATTTCAAAATTAATAAATTAACATCAATATATAATAAGTAGAATTAGAAAATAACTAAAACTGTACAGAAATAATTTAAACACTTTAATTTGATTTGAATATGCAAGTTAAACGCATAATTAATGTGCATATTATTTATCTTACAATATAACATATACAAAGTTTAGAATAAAATACATATTCATTAAATAGTACAATTAACCCAAATCCAATAAATATTTATATTCAGCATACATATCTATTGGGTGTATTATCTGAGAACCCACCACCTCCACAACCAGGTGGAGGTGGTTCATCATTACGATTCTGGCGGGTATTGTATATTCTCGTTGATCTTCTTAGTTTTTCATTTTCCCATTCCGAGATGTCCTTAATTAACACTAACTGAAGCCTTTGTGATAGTATGGAGCGGGGTAAATTGTCAGGTTCTTCGCAATCGTGCTTTCTATAAAACAAAATGTAAGCGGTTTCAGGAGGCTTTAGATCACATAATTGCGCTGCCGTAGTTTTCATTACTGAACAATCGTTAAATTTGTACCAGTCTGTATTATCTTTGGCAAACGTATAATAATGTCCCGAGTCGACACTGGAACCACAGTGTACCACAGCAGCATAAAGTTCGTAGTTCTTTCCGTTCAAGCATATGGAATCTTCCAAGTTCACTCGCTGTAAGAGTTTCGTCTTTTGTTGTGACACGGGATCGTAGCCGAAATGTTTCAATGTTAAAATCAGTCTCGATGGAGGTTCTATTATATGAGTCACTCGTTCGCCGTCCGTTAAACCATTGCATGTATCACAGTGATATTTGTTATCGCCACACAACTTTTCTGGTTGCAAATAATAATGTAACAGAGATGTGACAGAGTGATTATCGGAGCTGTTCGGAAACGAAAGTTGTAAATCTCTAAAATTGTCAACTTTTTCACTTTTCATTCTACATGTGTCACATGTAGAAACAGTAACGGTTCTACCCCCAAATGACTGCTGGACAATTGTAATATTGGCAGAAGCCATTTCAGCATAATCTGAAAATATTCACTATTAGAAACTACAGGATTAATAAATATGGTATCATGACAGGGGAGTGGAGAAGCCATATATCTACTAAGACTATATGCCTAATGTAATATTTTATTGTCTGGCTGGAAAGCACTGTTTTAAAAATGATAGTGGAGTTTTCAGATATCTGCGCATGAGCGAGAGCTACCAGTTAGGCAGTTAATCTGTTTATTCGTTCGTTGTTTACTTTCAATTTCGTTTAGTTTTTATATGAATAAAACCTGTTTAGCTTCCTGGAAGATTCCACTTGCTTCTTTTATTATAAGGACACTAAAACACAACGAAAGAATCAAGCCAATTTGTTGTGTGTATCTGTATACAATTATTAAAGAATCTTTGATGGTTAATTTGGAATTATTATCATTATTGTTTTCCAATATGAAAGAAAAGGAAATATTATACATAAATATCATAAATTAATATTATTCAAGGAGGAGGGTTCGGTAGAGACAGCTTTTTATGATAAAATTTTTAGAAATTTATACAGACCGTTGTGAATAACAACATAAGAATACGTCTAAGTTTTTGGAGTGTTTCACTACACCATTTTTTTTAAATATACCGACTCAAAAAAACTACATTTTAACATGAAAGCTTATGGAGACGTGGTTATATCTTACAATTAAAAAAAAACGGCTAAATAGAAATGCTTTTTTTTAAATGGAATAACATTATTACAATAATATTCTCTGCAAGTTTGAGCAAGTCCCACTAATTTTTTCTATGAAAAAATAGCTGAAAATTAGCAATTAATTTTTATTAAAACTTCTTAAATACTCTAATATTTTTACAATAACCATTCTTTGAGGAACTGTTGGTTATTATTTTTACATGTGTTTATGTAAACAACTCCAGCCGGCAATATTTACAGCGTTGCCAGACCTCCGCTCTCGCCTTCCGCGTGATTTTCTTATATTTCCGCCAGATAACTTCAACTTAGCTTACTTAATTTACAAGCTCCTCTTTATACTAGAAGTATAATGATCATTTTAACTAAGACTTATTTTTTTCAGCTAAATTATTTATTGTTTACATTATTCAAACAATAATTACCAATATTAAGTATTACTGTTGTAGTTTAAAATTATGAATGAAAATTTGGTTGATTGTCGTTTCAAAATATTGCTTAATTTATTTCTTTGACAAAGAACCAAGGTGTAAATACTATAAAATTACGTATTGGCATAACTTCTGAGATGCAACCGGTGAGAGAAATTTACATTCTCAAAAAACAGATGACAAGATAAAATGTTTATCGGCCCTTGCAAAACATTCTTTGAATTTAAAGTTGAGCAATTTTTTTTGGCAGGAACTTCATCTTTTTTACGAATATCAAACTGTTTAGTGGTATTACACCAAAACCTTCACAATTGGTATATCTATCTCTCTTTCATCCGGAAAATTTGAAGGAATAGGACATTACCAATACAGTCTTATTAGATATATGGGTGAAGGTCATTTGACCGACATATTATAACTAACTGTCAAGTCTGTACTTTACAGTGATAGATAATCGGGTTTATATGGCATTTTGTTTTTTGACAAAGCTTCAAATTTAATTTGGATCTCCCTTTATTTCATTAGATTTCAGTCTATCAACGTTTTATAGAATCTTCAGGGATTAAAAACCGTATTCATATTGAATCGTTTCCTTACTGCTTTGATTTCTGACAGTATGGAAAATTTGTAATTATTTTTAAGCATTGTGAGTAGTTTTTGAAAGTCTTCAAATAGTAGTTTGCGGGCAAGCAAACACGCTCTAGAAACTAATTTTCGTTTGCACTCCATTACCAGAAGTAACGGACCACTTTGAAATGATTCGCCATAGAAAAAGAAAACGATTTGACTTGGTCGTACAAAAATCTTCCTGTACAAGGGGTAGTAAAGTTTTATTTTCGAAAAATCCAAAAAAATTGTATATTTTTGATTTACGAAATCTCATCTTCCAGATTACTGAATTGGAAATAACTTTGAATATAGCACTCACAATGGTTTTATATGAAACTTGAAGTTTACATTCTCGCCCTGAAACGCGCTATTTGCTCATTCCTTCAACTAGTCATAACTCGAAAAGTCATCAACCAATTAAAAATTATGCTTCTATAAACGATGAGCGCCGTTAATCGAGGATTAATTTGCTATAGTTATTAACTACATAATTGAGTATTCTAGTCAAAACATAAGAAACTACCCCGAGTAAGGATTATAATTCAAATGCAAGGTTGAGCAATATTACTAAGTCTACGTACATAACGTCGATTATCATTTGAGTCCTCTCCGACACGTTGCTTGTAAACAAACGGAGGTGTACTAGATGTATTACTCTTTGGTCTAACATTTCAATGTGTAATTCTGTTTTCATTTGACACCTCATATAGTCCAGGCAACGAACCGGAAAAAAAATATATAGTAAGCTAGAATTTCAAATTTTTTTTTGCATTTTGTTCCTTCATGACTATCAAGACTGCGGGGGTCGACCTTTCTACCCCCCAAAACGGGGTTTCAACCCCTCAGAGGAGCATTCTTATAAAAACAATCCAAAAGTTAAAAAAATTAATAAATTAAGAGCCGAAAATGACTCCTAGTATGTTTTTTGGGTTGCTGATCACGATTCCGCAGTTAGTTTCCTCGGAAAACTCCCTCCAAATGGGAAATTTGGAAAATTTATGTATAATATATAATTTACAACTTTTTATTTTTTTTGGCGCGCTGATCACGATTCCGCTGTTATTTTTTCCAAAAAACTCTCTCCAGATGGAAAATTCGGGAAATTTGAGATTTTCCTGAGACGGTTATGAATAATAAACTAAAATTTTATTGCAAAAATTACCTCTGGTAGGTTTTTTGGGTGGCTGATCACGATTCCGCTGTTATTTTTTCCAACAAGCTTTCTAGATGAAAAATTCGAGAAATTTGAGATTTTCCTGAGACGGTTATGAATAATAAAATATAATTTTGTTGCAAAAATGACCTCTAGTAGTTTTTTTGGGTCGCTGATCACGATTCCGCTGTTTTTTTTTCCCAAAAAACTATCTCCAGATGGAAAATTCGGGAAATTTGAGATTTTCCTAAGACGGTTATGAATAATAAAGTATAATTTTGTTGCAAAAATTACCTCTAGTCATTTTTGAAACAAAATTATACTTTATTATTCATAACCGTCTCAGGAAAATCTCTAATATTCCCGATTTTTCCATTTGGGGAGAGTTTTTTGGGAAAAATAACAGAGGAATCGTGATCAGCTACCCAGAAGACATACTGGGTGTCATTTTTGTAACAAAATTATACTTTATCATTCATAAACGTCTCAGGAAAATCTCAAATTTCCCGAATTTTCCATCTGGAGATAGTTTTTTGGGAAAAATAACAGCGGAATCGTGATTAGCGACCCAAAAAACATACTAGGTGTTATTTTTGTAACAAAATTATACTTCATCATTCATAACAGTCTCAGGAAAATCTCAAATTTCCCTAATTTTCCATCTGGAGTTTTTTTTTGGAAAAATAACAGCGGAATCGTGATCAGCGACCCAAAAAACCCATTAGAGGTCATTTTTGCAACAAAATTATAAATTATATATTATGTATAGATTTTCCAAATTTCCCATCTGGAGGGAGTTTTCCGAGAAAACTAACTGAGGAATCATGATCAGCGACCCAAAAAACATACCAGGGGTCATTTTCGGCTCTTAATTCATTAATTTTCTAAACTTTTGGATTGTTTTTATAAGAATGCTCCTCTGAGGGGTTGAAACCCCGTTTTGAGGGGGTAGAAAGGTCGACCCCGCGGTCTTGATAGTCATGAATGATATATGGGGTATAACAAAACACACACAAAATTTTGAAATTCTAGCTTACTATATATATATTTTTTCTATTATGGTTCTTTTCCCGGCTTATTGTCTGGACTAATAATAACAATTATTGTAATTTATTGCGAGTATGATGGTTGTGTAAAATGAATTCTGTAAGTATCACCTGTTTTTAGAGATTCTTTAATGATGAATACAAATAGCACTGCGTGTTCCGACTGTGACCTTGAATCCAGAATAAAACTAATAGGGATTAAATTCGAATATATCTCTAAGAAATCCCATTCGAATTATAATGCCTGCATTCTATGTCAAAAACCGAAAAAATAACCTACACATTGTCATATAACATTTCATCAGGCAATTTTTTTAAGGCATAAACCTGGCAGAACCAAACAAGTAATTATCCGGTTAGGCGATTTTTCATATTACCATGAATTTTTTAAGTAATCGGGCAGTACGTGACCAATTCAGGCCTTTATGGGCTGTGGCTAGAAAGTGATATTTATGGCGAGTCAACCATTGACGGAATTTTTTCCGATAAGAAATATAATAAAGCCATAAGAGCCCATAAATTGACATATGAAAGCCTAATACCCACAAAGAAATGGGTAATAGAATAAAGTTCATCAATACACTATTATGAAGACACTGCCTTAATATGATCCATCTTCATGTTTGGGAGGTTCGAGATCTTGTAAAAAACAATGAAGATGAGTTACTATCTTTTGTCAAGATTGCGGATCCAGCCAGAGAAGTGCTTGAAGAATTCGAACAATTTGTGGAAAAACTGACGGCGACATTTGAATATTGGTGCACCTACTTACAATTGGTCAAAATTTTAATAGAATTTTAATGTGCAGAGACATGGAAACTAGGAACTTCGCCTAAACAGTTTCGGAAAAATGTTACCTTGATTTTTTTTTCTAGAATTTATGACTGGAAACTTCGTTGTGAAAAGACTTGATGGGTGGATCGAGCACTTGAACACCAATAAGATGCAGCGAGGATTATAGGACTAACTAAGAATAGCACTCAACTCGATGAATGGTTTTTGAGCTATAATACTGTTGATATGATGGTGCACGAATTTAGTACCTCCCCGAATATTGATCATATCCTTATGTAGTCAAAATATTGAATGCGGAAATAAAATGATGCTTGTCCATAAAGACTATACTGAAATTGCAGAGTGAATTCCTAAGATTCAACGCATTTTCCAAGGATGAAGAACGATTGCTCAAAATTTGACAACTCGAGGTCCAGAATTATCTACTAAGCGCAGGAAAGATTGGCGAAGAGGCGTTGAGAAAATTTATAGAGCTGGTAGAGCTACTCCTGATTTTCTTTAAAAGCAATAAAAAAACATCTAAAAACAACTTTCTAGAAGGGTCAAGAATTTTTACAGAAAATATTAGCTGCCAAACAAATGGGCAGGAATATTATAACGGGGATATTTTCAAGCATGAGCTAACGGCCTATCCCATGTCTTTGGCATGCAATGGAGTAATTTCTACACCATTCAATAAATTACATTGGGTGATATCATAGAATCATTTGCTGTCACACTTGCCACTTAGAAATCATAAGACCTTTCACATTCGAAAGAATGGCATTGGTCCAAAGTCTTGGCAAACCTTCTAACAAATTTTAAGTCTAGAGTTTCTCTAATCAATCCTCATCAAGTTTATAAGGATTTTGTGCGATTTTTTAGCATATATAATATGTGTAATAGAAAGTATGGGTGTGCAAATGGTGGTGGGGAAGGTAAAAATAACTTTTGGTCAATATGAAATATTGAAAAGTATTACAAAATGTATCAAAAGTTATATATGTTTAACAATTACAAAAGGTCTAATTACTTTCATTAAGGGTTTAAATAAAGAAGAGATGGTGGCGTCAAGAAAAGGTCACAAAGCCGAATATAAGTGATTCACAGACTAACAAATATTCTGAAATTTGTTCAGTTTTTCGTCAATTTCGGCTCCAGATCTATCGTCAGCAAAGTGGTTCACTTATTACCCATATTAACAAATAATTCTACACAATTTTGAAGATTTAGATACTAATTTTCCAAAATTGCAAAAGGTTTGCCGCCTCTCAACGCTTCCCCAGGAAATGTATCAAAGTGGAATGTTAGAGTTTATGGGGTCCAAGCTTTCCATTTTCGTGGGTTGCTGACGAAAAAACAGACATGGGCATTCGATTTTTGTTAAACTCGATATAGCGCAGAAGAGCTTCCTCCGCTCGCAACGGGACATGTTACATGTTAGGCTTTCTAGCGAATTCATTTTCTACCACTTGCTGACAAAAAGCGTGACAAGATATTTTGCGAGGTACTATTTGGAAACGCAAGCACCGTAGTCATTGAGAAGTTTTTATTTTTAACGTTTCATTACGAGATCTACAAATGTATGGTAATGTTATAAAATTATCTGTAGTACCGTTTATGTTATTTATATATGACGTTCCATTATAGATTTTGCTTATCGTTTCTCCAATGATGGAATTGAAAAATGTTTTTGGGTAGCCATTCATTTTCAGTGTATTACGAACAATTTTTGAAGTTTTGGGGACGGTCCTTTGACTTGGACAATTTAACCGCGCGATCTGTGAGGCTGTTATAACACTTTTTTTATAACATGTTGGTGCAACGAAATTGAAGAGAAGACAACGTTGAGGCTAAATTTCTTTAGTAAACCATGTAGTTTTTATTTTTCCATCTGCATCATGCCTAATTTACCTAGGAAATTTATCTTTTTGTTCACTTCTATTTCACAAGTAAATTGAAGTTTACAGTGGAAATTGTTAAATTTATTAATCACTTACTGAATTTTATCATTGGGAACACACATTAGGCAATCGTACGTACGTAAAAACGAAAATAATAAGCATATGTGTAAGTGTGACCTATTTACAGAGAATTTATATAATTCATACCTGGGTCAAGAATCATTATTAATTTGGGGTTAAGGAAAGTGAGTCTTTCTGAATATTTGTATTTCTCCGAAGAATGACTGCCACCGCGGGAGTATTTGGAATAACATCAAAGAGATCGGAATATACTGGAAAACATATATTAGAAGAGAACCAATTGAAATTGAGAGAATTATTGCTATATCTGAGGTGAAATCAAGATTGTCGAGAAACAAGTCTTGTTGAATGTTGGGGAACAATTAATATTTGAATATTTTTTCATTGAAGGTAGCTATTCCAACCCACCCTTGTATTGCCAGTCCAAAACCACCTGCTGAAACATAAAGCAGGTTTTGACATTATCCTGTGAATGCGTCCCGAAAGTTGATTGCAACGTTCGATTCTCTGAGTTACGATCAGAACGTAAAAGCCTCTCATTGAGAGTTGAGTGTATTTTAAATAATAAACAATTATTACTGTAATTATGAATGTATACTAACCAGTTGATGTAGTTGGACGCTGGATGGATTTATTCAATACCGAACTTTCCTGTTCATGTAAAACATCCAACAAGTAGCCAAGAAATTCTGAACTGTCATGTTGGTGACCCAAATTGAAGCCGGGAGGTCGAGCTAGATGTAGAATATTGTTAGGTGACAATGAAAACTTTTGGGAATGTTGTAGCAAAACGAACAAATCTTGTAAATTCAGAAACAATGGGCTCACACTCTTATCCAAGAGTAAAACCTCATTCCTGAACAATTTGGTCATAAATAAAGCCTGCAGGACACTATTCATGTAGCAGGTGTTACCCAAGTTATTCAAACCAACTTTCCCCTTTGAACTTCTTGTTGGTATTCCTGAATGGGTTCCATCGGACCATGATTTGCAATCTAGCGATTGCTTATAGTCTGCTACTGGGTAATGAGGTTCCAAAACAAGCTTCAATTTCTCATATACAGGGATAGTAGGAAAATGTTCCATTAACGCTATACATAAATCGACAACCTTCTGCAGATAGTATTGACTAGATTCTGATTTATCTTTATCTAAGAAAGCAATTACATGTCCAACGTGAGGGATTATTTTATGAAACACCTCAGGTCTACACTGAACTTTCGACAACATATACTGAACAACAGGTCCTACAGATTCTCGAGTCTGTTTCAAAACTAACAATTTAAATAAAGATTCAATTGTAGCTAACGTAACATTCATGAGTATATAATAATGTTGTTCTGCTTCCAAACCTTGCATAAACTCTAAAACCAAAGGCCCTAAATTCTCTGTATATGTCCATTTTGTCAGCCAGTTACACAATGTATATAAGGCCTGTTCGAGGTTTTGTTCAGAATATCCTGAATTCAAAATCCACTTCACAGCATCCGGAATGCTTTCTCTCTTGATCAATTGCAGAACAATCGACATGGCAGGCGATAATTGTTTAGTTGGATCTGATATTTCATCACAAAGATTTTTCAATGTGGTATTCATCAAATTTGTGTTCATACATTCTTTCCGCAAAATTTCTTGAACGTTCTTTATGTCGGACATAAATTGTACATAGTTGGAAGTGTCTGTGGGAATTTGTAATGTCCCGAGTCTTGAAACAATCTCAAGGCATACTCTATCACGGTCGAGATCATCTTCACGTTGTAAGCCATCACGTGCTACTATATCTTGCAATGTTCTTAAAAGTACTTGGAGACGAGCTTCCGAAGCAGCTGGATCGACACATTCTACCACCTTTTGTTTGACAGCCATATCGCTGTTAAACTAGAATTAAATGAAAACATTAAAAATAAGTAACCGTAGTACGTGGATAAGACACTCAACTTATTGCATAAGCGCTAAGTTGAATTTCTTCATTCATACCACATATTTCAAATTATACAAATTGGGTATCAAGATAAAACTAGTAAAGCGTCGACGCATACACATATGTCTGTTTGTTATTCCAATTACAGATACCAGTGTCTGCTTCAGCTTTTGTGTCTGAAGACACATTCAAACAGAAGTTCTGACGGTAGTAGCCATATACATGAGCAGGCTTGACTGCGTCGTTTGATTTCTTTTGGCTCACTGATATGCATTTTCAGAGTTCTACGACACGGCCAGACACGGTGAAGTTCCACTCATAATATAATAGGTCATAAAGTGGTTCTATAAAAGACATTTATTTGAAAAGATAACACATTCAACAAAACGAAATAAGACAAAAAAACGCAGAAAGCGTGTTTGCAAACAATTATGTCTGTTTCGGTCTTGAGATAGGTCAAGATGTGTCTGCAAAACGTCTCTGCTTTGGACTAGCAGTGCAGACACAGGTGTCTCTTTTATATTTTAGAAAAATTTGCCAATGGTACGAATTGCTGATAGATATAAGCGTAACTTGGGAGATACAATACGGGTCTGGTGATGGTCCCGTGGTGGAAATATCAAAATTTTCCTTGGCACTCAACTTGTAAACATGAATGTGCTGCTTTTCCAGATAACGTCTCACCGGGTAAAATTTCATAACTAGGTATATCATGCGGCGGTTCACGTATTTAATAAGTATATGGCCGAACTGCAGAATATGGAAGCTGGGAATACGCCTAATAAGCATTAATGCAGAAATGTTTATTAGAGGGGACCATACAATTCCTAAACTAATAAAAATATTTATAATTCGCAGCATGTGAATTATTCTAGATGCTCATTGTATAAGAAATGTATCATGTTGGCAGATATACAGGGTGTCCTCGAACTGCGTGGCCAAAATGAAACCGAAGATTCTTTGATTCGAAAAAAATTTGATGAGCCTTTTTACTTTTGCCTCAAGTGTCTTGTTTAGCCGGTAGAGGGCTTCAAAGTTGCAAAAAATAATTTTGTTTTTTCGGTATAACTTGAGAACGTGATGGAGGACTTTTACAATATTTGGCAGGTGAGTTACTGTTAATAATAGCCGTTTTTGACAGTGGAGCACAGAGCCTTAGAGACCATAGAAATGGCTCAAACTTGAGGATGTAACGGGAAAAGTGTCCAGAACTTTTTTGTGGTCAATGTAGTTCACTCTATATTCTTTACGTGGATAGCTTATTTTCTTTGAAAACTTTTTTTCTCTTACAAAATTTTGATAAAATCAACGGATTAGCTTGAAAAAATTAATTTTTGAGTCTCTGCAATTTTGGCTCCGCACCGCAGAATTCCAAATCGGCAAATATCGAGAGGCGACTTCGCGAAACTGGCAGATTTGAAGCAAATCGCAGAGAAACTGAACGCAGACGGACAAGAAGAACGTCAGAGCTCGAAGAAGAGATACTGGAAGCGGTTGAAACTGAACCTAGGATAAGCACACGACGTTTGGGACTTCGTATTGGAGCCTCAACATCATTAGTTCATAATGTACTGAAAGAAGAACTGTTGTATCCCTATCATATTAAAACAGTTCAAGACTTATTGCCCATGGATCCAGGTCATCGGCTAGATTTCAGTCGGTTTATTGTCCAAAGATCAAACGCAAACCCCAATTTTTGTAAAAGAATTCTTTTCACGGACGAAGCTACTTTCACGAGATGTGGTCTTTTTAACCTCCATAATTAACATTTCTATGCTGATAAAAATCCTCATGAAACGGAAGTTACACATTTTCAGAATCAAACTAAAATCAATGTTTGGGTTGGAATTGTGTATAACTTTATCATTGGTCCTACCGTTATACCCGATCGATTTAACGGGGAGAACCACTTGAACTTTTTGGAAAAAAGGCTACCTGAACTGTTGGAAGACTTGCCCTTACACATTCGTCGTGACCTTTGGTTTATGCATGATGGTGCACCTCCTCATTTCACATTAGCTGTGGGGCGACATTTGAATGCGGAATATCCAGATCGCTGGGTAGGTAGAGGACACGATGCACCAGTGAACTGGCCGGCCCGCTCCCCGGATTTGACGCCCTGCGACTTTTTTCTATGGGGCGCTTTGAAGTCGAAAGTTTATGCAGCTCCAGTAAACACACGAGAGGAATTGTTGCAACGAATTAATCATGAAGCGGATTTATTGAAGAATGATCCTGAAATACTAGCCAGAGTTCAATCCAATTTCTTGAAACGAATTGATTTGTGTATTCAGGAAAATGGGCAACATTTCGAACAATTGATGCCTTAGCGATTTCCCAAAAAGTTTTGTTGTTTCTTTTAATTTAGCATTTATTTTTCCTAAATAATCACATCGTTTCCCCATTTCTATTGTTTTTATTATTCGTGTTTTACCGAGATATTAACCATTTCAGTGTTAGTGAAATTTAGAGCCATAATTTTATAAAATTTGTACGGAAAGCAAAGTAAAAACTGACAGTTTTGAGAATAAATTCTCCAAATGCCAAAATGACATTAGAAAAGCAAAGGCAACTAAGGTATTTTAATCAAGTAAAATTAGTAAGCCAAAATTGCAGACTCGAAAATTATTTTTTTCAAGCTAATCCGTTGATTTTATCAAAACTGGTAACTTATCTCCCTTGTTCTTGTAGTAGAGAACGAGTGCACCAGCGAGAGTTGCTTACCCGCACCGAGAGCGAGTCAATTTTCGCTTTTGCCTCGCTATCGCGAAGCATTTTATTAATCGAAACTATAACATTTTTGAGTCGATGTCCGAATTAGACACCTACACCTCATAATGAACGTAACATTCTTACAACGAAAAGTTTAGAGTTGAATTGGTTGTACAAAACAATGCCACTCACAATGCAATCAGAATATTGGTGTGATTAAATCAAAAGTTCATCATCTTCATGAGGAGAGAAGTTTGAAATTTCAAATTGTATCAAAACAAAGTTCGACTGTAAAGTTATTTTGATTTGAATCTACAACATAAGCAGGTAATTAAATAAAACAGTACGTTATTTTAAGACTCTCACGTTAATGTCTCTGAGGAAACAGAAAATTAACTCCTACAAAAGGAATTAACTTGAGAGAAGTTAAATGAGCGTAAAACTGGAAGCTTCATGCGATGACGATGCACAAGTGTGAGGAAAGTTTAAGCGTTTAGTTAGTTTTCAAATTAGATAAGCTATCTACATAAAAAATATAGAGTGAATTACATTGACCACAAAAAAGTTCTGGACACTTTTCCCGTTACATCCTCAAGTTTGAGCCATTTCTATGGTCTCTAAGGCTCTATGCTCCGCTCTCAAAAACGGCTATTATTGACAGTAACTCACCTGCCAAATATTGTAAAAGTCCTACATCACGTTCTCAAGTTATACCGAAAAAACAAAATTATTTTTGCAACTTTGAAGCCCTCTACTGGCTAAACAAGACACTTGAGGCAAAAGTAAAAAGGCTCATCAACTTTTTTTCGAATCAAAGAATCTTCGGTTTTATTTTAGCAACGCAGTTCGAGGACACCTGTATATCAATACCCATCGACAAATAAATATTCATGAATATGTCGGTTTCAAAATGACGAATAAAAAATGATATATTAAGTAAATAAATGACTATACTGAGCAAGTGTTTCTGATTCAGAGACAAATTTAAATCATATATCTGTATCAAATGCAGAACATAAATGAGTTTCAAATTGATCTCACATAAAATGATATATTTTTTAAATTTGTGCAAAGGTATTTTTAAACAGCAGGCTGCACGGTTGGGAAACTGCTGGCCGCATAGTTTGAAAAATCGCTGGCTTATAAAAAATTCCTAAACATTAGTTACCAAATGATCTTAATTTCAGATTTGGTGCCGTGTTTTATATTGGAAAGGTAATACGAAGGGTATTATATATTTATAAGAGTTTAACTAACGGCCAACGACTCAAAACGTATCGAATTGGAAACTACAATATAGCAGCATTGTTTAAATTTCCGGACCAGGTTCCAAAAATAGCGATTATAGATAGGATAAACAATTACAGGTCATTTGATCTAAGATATGCCCCGTTCTATTCCAAGCATTTTTTGGGAAAATTAAAATGAATTACATAGGATTCATTTGAAATAAATCAAAATTTTAGTTATGAATTGACAAAGGAATTAATTAAAAATATGATTTATTATAAAATTAATTCATAATACAAGAGAAAAGATGAGATATGTTGAATTATCATCGATTAATCGATTTTATATTATTTCATTTTTTATTATGTACTGATTGTACTAAGACTTTTTTTCATACCAGAGTATAAGAATGCAATAAATTAAATTAGCACCAGGATACAATCATAATTCATAGAAGTACAATTATATTGAGACATAATAAAAATGCACGTTCTATTGAATCAAATCCAATTAATTTCAATATTGTCAAAAGATAAAAGAATTTGTAGTATTGAATAAAAATTATATAACATTTCAATTCAATCATATTGAAACTATGGCAACACTGCGAATGCGTAACGTTTCACTTGCCGGGACACATAAAACCATTTACTTAATCGGGAAGCAAAATGCATTACCGGGGTCTTAGCCTCCTCGGCCAGAACTGCCGTTTCAGGTTGAACATTGAATTCGGTCTATCAACAGTTAATAATTATTTCGCCGTTAGGAGCATATCAACTATACGGTTGGGAGGTATCGCGCTTGCCTATTAGACGATCATCTTTAGTGCTATAATACGCATAGACCTAGTATGGCTATTAGTCCCTGACTGATTTGTTCCGTGTGACGGACCCATCCGAATTACTCCACGTTAGCAGACAGCTCGCCACAGGGAGAATAAGGAAGACGCACTCCATGTACTAGAAGGTCTATGGATAATTCATATAACCCAACCCCTATATAGCACACGCCGTTCACGTATATCTTTGAATCACTCGGTCCTTTGTGTATGATTATACTTGCTTCATGACAAATCCCAATGTGACAGAAAGCACAAAAAGTTGTTTTAAACTTTAGACTGTTTTAGGAAATATATTGTAAATAAAAGTTCGCTAGCCTCCGGTACCCGAACAAATCCCGGTAGAAACGTGACGTAATATATGTGTAAGGCAAATAAGACCAATCAATCAATCACAAAAACAACTTTCAAATAACATACTAACCTACCTATTATTCCTAAAAATATTTAGTGAACCCGTGAAAAATTTAATATACTAACCTGCGATGACTTTGCCGCTTGAGATTTGTGAACCTACTATTATTCTATTATTCGAAGCAAAAATATGTAAGGTTTACCGATTTAGCTAGCAATACTGATACAGGATCGATATTGAATTCTTACATGAAATAGAGGTTAGACTATGACGTCTTCCGGGATTTATTCGGCTACCGGTACCAGGACGTCTTCCGGGATTTATTCGGCTACCGGTACCTGGAGGCTAGACACTACGTTAAATGGCTCATAATTCTTAGTTACATTTTGCTGATAAATTTATTGTTCAATTAAAAATCGTAAATGTATGTATATCTTATTCATTACACAAAGTAATACAGAATATCATTTAATGTAGTTTTGCATTTGGAGGGTTAAGCGAAATGATGATCCAAAGGCGTTTTATTTTTCGTTCTTGGAAGGCCTGTCTGTCAGCTTCAATTCTCCCAGGTTGAGATTCTTTGTTTTTTTCAGCATAAAATTGACGTTAGCTGCAATTTTTCTGCATTTCTTTACACATATTATTCTTTTTCTTTTGAAATTAAGAAGAGGTTTATTCATTAGTTCATTAAACTTTGTAACGTATAAAATATTTTCTGGGACTCTGATTCACTTCGAGTGTACTTGTTATTCGATCCAATTCGGAAAGCATTTATATTCTTTCGTTAAAACGGCTTTTACTTTCCTCGGTATCAATTTGTAAATCCACTACACTTGATTCCACAGCAACAGAGTTACTTGACTGATATGGGCTTTGAAGATATATTAAGTTCGAATCCATATTTTTATAAAATTCTCCGATTGCTAAATGTCCAAAAGATAATCCCGCAGCAACAGTTACTTGACTGATATGGGTTTAGAAGATTTGTTAGGTTCCAATCCATATTTATATAAGATGCTCCAGTTTCCAAATGTCCTAAAGCTAATCCGGCTAATTGTATTATATCGAACCTTTACTGAGAATGTTTTAAATAAGAATCAAAAATTCTACTGCATATATGTTTACAGATTTTACCGGATGTGTCTGATTGACAATCAGAAAAAGCAATTTCAGCATTGTCTATTTGATAAATAATGTTCACTTCTCTTGTTTTAAAACACATGTTCTTATAATCGATTTGAGGTAATCTCCGTAAATATGCAAGTTTCGGCAATTTTCATTTATAATTATTTTCGAAGACATTCCCAATAAAATCAACCACTGCTCAAGAGTTGAAAACTAATTTTTTTTACTTGGATGCTGGTCTTCCTCACCAGCCACACCTCAGCTACTAGGGCTTTTTGTGCTTTCCAGTCGGATGGTTTACACCCACTTCGTAACTCCAGCCCCTGTAGTACCATTCTAACAGATTATTCACCGGTTGTCTGCTGTACTCTTCGAGGGATAGCCTAGGCTGCTGAACCTTCCTTGTCTTTTGCGATCCCATGCCTCATATTCTGACTCTTTGCCGGAAAGTTCTCAATTTTGTAGGCCCATTTTCTGTAGGTGTCATTGGGCAGTAACCAGTGCGGACACCTATTATTGTTCGAATCTGGGTTCATAATCATGTTAAGTAGTTCTCTAACAAATATTTTCCCCCGTGGTGCATGCGAGGAGCTTCATTCCAGTGCTCTCTACGTTGCTGTTAGGTCCAGTTCCGTATACATCATCGGCAGCGGTTTTAGTCAATTGAAGCACAGGTTATGGGCCAATAAATGAGGCTGATGAGCCCATTCTGGCTAGTACATCAGCTTTCTCGTTACCTCCGAAGTCAATGTCCTGGGACCCACATCAACGTTATTTTGGGTTCTGTTCTTCACGACATTCATATACCAGTCTTGATGAAACTTTGGGTTGAGTTGAGTGAAAACTTTTGCAAAGCTATATCTTTGTAAATCTTGGTAGAAGTTATTATTAGTGTTGTTACCTCTTATTATATTACTTCTGTAGGAAATCCACTGAATATTTTCAATGCAACCATAGCTTCTCCAGATGATCAAACAATACTACTATTTTGTACATTATTACATATCAAGACATTGTTTCCTATACCAGTCTTGATGAAACTTTGGGTCGAGTGCACATTGCAGGATTGTATACATTGAAACCCTTTGCAAAGCTATATCTTTGTAAATCTTGATAGAAGTTATTATTTGTGTTGATACCTCTTATTATATTACTTCTGTAGGTAATAAACTAAATATTTTCAATGCAACCATAGCTTCTCCAGATGATCGAATAACGCTATTATTTTGTACTACATTATTACATATCAAGACATTATTATGCTCTTCTGAATCTTCTATAGTTGGAGCGTAAAGAATATTCCTAAACATGTTTACGTTATTGTCAGTTTGCCAGAGCCATCTCCATAAAGCTTGGCAAAAATGTAAAGTACATAGCAGTAACATGGGGTCTGGAAATACGGCTGAAACTTTTTATTTCGCAAATGCTTATAATTCAACGCATGAAACATGTATTGCTCCTGTTTGGTCTGAAGTAAACAGAATGTAGCACAAGTGTTTGTTTGATCACAAGATACCATGGAGTCCACGAAAACCATTTCATTCGAAAGATCCCGACAAAATTAACATTGCTTTAATGAACTTCTACCATTCTTTCTTCTTCTCAACTACCGTAATGACTGAAATGCCACTTATATAAATACTTTTTTTGGGATTTACAAGAAGGTATGCTATACTTACATTTGGGAGTTCCTGTGATGTTTTCATTTCAAGTTCAAGGTATATATCACTTAGGGGAGTTAATCCTGAAGCAAAGTATAAGGCAAAAATGTCTTGTACTGTGTTGTCTTTCACCCAATCCTCATATTTTTCATCCACTGTGCCCTCTCCAAAAACATACACTGCACTAAAATACTGAACTGTTCGTTATTGTTAAGTTATTTCAAGAATATTAATATCCTCCCAATAAACTCATTAATGTTGTTTCTTCCATGGTTCAAATTGTGTATAAGATTAGAAGAATAGGAATTATAACCTATACCTCATCATAGGTTAACTCATTGAACAATTATTACGAATATTTCAATTCAAAGGGGAGTAAAAGTTGCAAGGTTGCTCTGTATTACACTGGAAATTTACGACGTGACGCAACATAATCTACATAGTATTATTGAGTTACTAGCGATGGCTGGTAGCTGGCTCCCACACAGAACGGCCGACTATACCCCTACTACGCAATACACTAGATACGTGCTTCACTCCTAATGCCGACAAAAAAACCGCCGACAAAGCCTCCTACATTGTTGTATGTGAAATTATACGAAAACGTTACTAAAGGCGGTATTTGCGTTCAACAACGTGAGCGCGCAAGAGAAGAGTGAGGTTGGGACACTGTTTGCCGACAGTTCTAACCAGATGTGTATTTATACTCTCCACTTTTCGAAAATCTTTCACATTATGAGCATGCTGCGTTACAATTTATGTAGGTTCTATTCATAAACGAACGCCCGAGTGATTTACGCATTCAGAGCATCGCAGACCGCGCGCTCTATATTATACAGGGCGTCCCGGCAAGAGTGAAACTTCCAAGCATTCTCAGTATTCCCATATTTCCATGAGTTGATTTTATTAAAATTATGTTGATAGTTTCAATCAAAGAATTGAAATTGTGTAGTAAATATAAGTTGAGAATTAAAATTGTGTACATAGCACAAATTCAAGAATTTATAATCAGGAATTAAGATTCTGTATATACTTTTAAATCACAAATTAAAATATACATGTACATAATTTGAATCTGAATTGAGACACAATTTAAATGATATGAAGTATTATTATTATTATACCGTTAAATGAAATTCATTTTAAATTGTTATTATCTCAAAACATAATAATAATTAGCCAAAGTAAAATTTCATCACGGCGTAGGAAAATTCTGAATGTAAGGTTCTCCGCGACAGTTCAGACAAAAAGTTTCAGCTCATCACTCACGTTATATATATCAGCGGTACTACGGACTGTACAACATAATTTTTAACTTTACTGTACTTCTTACAATACTATATTCCCTATACATACAGGATGTTCCATCTCAGACGAGCCACCCCGTATATTTCTTATCCCATAGTGAGTGGAAAAATCTCCCGAAACACGTCGAATGATTTTGTTTGGGGGACATCTTTTGACGTATATTTGAGGCTTGAACGAGCAACCCCCTAATAGGGGGCGCTTCAACCCCTCAAAATTGAATAGGGGAGAGGGGTTGAGTGATACGTCATTTGAAAGGTCTTGGAAGCCTCTTTACAACGGTGTATGAAAAACGTGAATTTGATGAACCGTTTTTGCCAAAAATTAATTTTGTTGCTCGAATGCGCCACCTTGAATATTTTGGTTATTTGTACAATGTACAAGCTCATTTTTATTAAGTCTTTTTTACAAACTTAAACAATCTTCAAAAACTTACATTCGTAAAAAAAATTGAATTGTGTTGTCATGCTTACAATGGAAAAAATTAAATCTGCGTGTTTAAATCAAATGTTCAAATTGTCCTCCATTGACTTCCATACAATAATACATTCTCTCAAACTAATAAATAAAAAAACAGCAAAACATTTCCTTACGTTGCCTTCATTTTTTGTTCTTAGAAGGTGTTTATCTGGTTTTAACGTTCCTTCGATCATTTCATGATTTTAATCAATCTGTTGAGTTACTACTTTGCTGATTTGTTTTAAATTTTAAAAAATATGGTGTACACATTGCAAGAACGTATTGAGCTGGTTAGCCTTTAGTACCAAAATCAAAATTATACCCGAGCGGCTGTAAGGATATTTAACGGAAACCATCCTGAACGTAGCGTTCGCGTTTTTACGTAATGGAATTGATTTCAAATTTTGTGGAGACGGGTTCAGTAATGGATAAAAAAGGGCACCCATTGGAATTGTTAATGATGAAGGAGCAGCTGTGGCGGTATTGGGACATGTTCAACTTATGCCAAACTCGCAATCTGTACGACAACTTCCTGCAGCTACTGGTATTAGCCAATCTAACGTTTTCAGAATTTTACATGAACACAAGTTCCATCCGTACAAAATTAAATTAATTCAGGAATTAAATGATGATGATTGGAATGGAAGGCAAGAGTTTTGCGAAATTATGGTCGAGCGTATCAACAATAACCCAAAATTCTTGTACAACGTTTGCTTTTCTGACGAATGCACTTTTTTACTTAATGGAGAGGTTAACCGGCATAACTGTAGAATTTGGAGCGATACAAATCCTCATGTATTTCGAGAAGCTCACACTCAACATTGGAAAAAGCTAAACGTTTGGGTAGGAATTTTGGGAGACCACCTAATTGGACCTCTGTTTATTCCTGGTAATTTAAATGGCGAAATTTATCTTGAAATGTTGGAAAATGGGATTGATCCGTTAATAACTGAACAATTAGAAAACGATCCTCTACTACTTGAACAACAATTGCATTTCCAACAAGACAGAGCTCCTCCTCACTACGCCGCACCAGTTCGCCAATACCTCAATTTGCAATACCCCGGTCGTTGGATTGGAAGAATAGGTCCAATGGAGTGGCCTGCCCGATCTCCCGACCTGAACCCTCTGGACTTCTTCTTGTGGAGACATCTTAAGTCCAAGATTTTTGTGACTCAGCCTGAAAATTTGGACGAACTACGCCAACGAATTGTAAATGAGTGTCGTCAAATATCTCCAATTATGCTGAACCACGTTAGAGACGGTTTTCAGTCAAGATTGTATTATTGTATGGAAGTCAATGGAGAACAATTTGAACATTTGATTCAAACACGCAGATTTAATTTTTCTACGAATGTGATTTTTTGAAGATTGTTCAAGTTTGTAAAAAAGGCTTAGTAAAAATGAGCTTGTACATTGTACAAATAACCAAAATATTCAAGGTGGCGCATTCGAGCAACAAAATTAATTTTTGGCTAAAACGACGTGTTTCGGGAGATTTTTCCACTCACTATGGGATAAGAAATATACGGGGTGGCTCGTCTGAGATGGAACACCCTGTATACACACATACTATGAAATATTATTTAGTATGGAAATGTGGCAACATTGCGTATTTACTTTCTTTAATCATCTTATACCCGGTCTTACTTATAGTTTTAACGCGCAATAAACACGCTACTGTTGCTATTGTTATTTGATTAAATAAATAATTATGGGTGATCGTATCCGTCATAAAGGAAGATTTATTAGAAAAAGTTTTTGATAAAAAAAGAAAAGTTGCAAATGCTCCACGTGGAAAAATAATTAAATGATTTGACAACAAATAACGACGAATCTAACCTATGCCAATATTGCAATAATTGAAAGTTATTTGTGATGAATGTTTTGTTTTACGCTTGATTATAATTATATCATTCAATATATTTTGTATTTAATGCCATTAATGAATTGCTCTATAAGACTTCTTTTAGTCTAATGATTATAAATAATTGTTATTAAATGAAATTTGCCAACTATTTTCTTCAAAAAATTTTAATTCGCGCTCTTCCTTTCCGCTCTTACATTTTACTCTTTACAACGTTGCCGCATCATTTCCATGAGATTATTCTTATGTCCCCTCCACAGAAAATAATCGTCGAAATAACTTATTTATTTTAATTGTGTATCAAAACTACGTGGTAAATAATTTTAATTTTTTTAATTAATTCTAAATATATCATTCTAACAAATATTAGTATTTTATCGGGATCTTAAAAGTCGTTCTATAATAAAAATAAAAAAATTCTTCTTCCATGCTACATGTACAAAAAATATCATTTTTAAATGCAAATATCTCATGTCCGATAAAGTCTATCGTCTTCTTATTTTAAAAGTGTGTGTATTATTTATTTAATAGCTTATATTTCAAGTTACAAGAATTTCTTAAAATATTGCTTTCATAACCGTACCTACTACCTTGAATTAAATGTAGTGGTATCTATATTTTTTATTTTTATTATTTTTAATATTCTTGTGAGCAATTATTATTTTGGAACTTATTCATTAGACACATTTTTCTTATGTTATTAAAGAGCAAAAGAGAGATTCAATGGTTAACTTCAGAACAAACAAGCATAAATTCAACATTTCATCAGACTTCGGAGTCCCAGCAAGTTACTAAATAAATTAGCGTTCATCTTATCGCTGATTGCGATGATAATCTGCAAACGCATTTTCAAATCTAAGATCAAAATGATACTTAATCAACGGCGGAAATTTCTCAATTCCTTGTCATTTGTAAAAGATTTAACAGGACCATCAATAGTCCTCACTCAATTTGGCAAACTTATAACAATTATAACTCTTCACCGTTTAACAATATTAAACTCAATAGGCATAAACCAAAATCGTAATACACATGATTCGATAGTAAGTACAAAATTAGAAAATGTGTATTCACAAATGTTGTTTACCCCTATGCTAAAATACATCAGCAAATAATGCTAACAAAACTTTTATTCGTGTGCCAAGAGAAGTTGACATCCGGAAAATGTTATTCGACCAAAGATATAAATATAAATTCAACATATTTTTTTGTGAAGATCATATTAAGCATTAACATGCTTTTTTCACCTTTAATGTCGATTGTCGAAAATCAGTTAAAATAAGTAAAAGAATCATAACCTCAAAATTATTGAATTGCAGGTAAAGGACAACGTAGAAAATTATGTTTAATCTTATAACAGGAGCCGTTAAGATTAAGAAACATGTGTTACCAAGGTTTTTCAATGTTGCCAACCATGTAACTGCCGTTGCAATAATGAAACCACGGAGCGCTCATGAAAAGCCGAGTAAAAAGAGGCCATATATCTAATGAGACTATATTGGTTATCTTCTATTGCTTATATATCCCAATCGTGGAGTTTTTGATGTACTACGCATGAACGCTATTCTTTAGAAAGATGCGAAATTATTAAGTTTGAACATATTTTATCTTGTCATCTATTTTTTGAGTGTACAGTTATGTAAATACTTACTTTTATAGTATATTAATCATTGCTTCTTTTCAAAGATGCAAATGAAACAATGTTTTGTAACGACAATCAAACAATTTTCCATTTATAATTTAGCAATATTTAATATTAGTAATTAATGATTGAAGAATAATGCCTTGATAAAAATGATCATTATACTTCTAATATAAAGAGGAGCTTGTAAATCCACTATTCTGAATAAATTGTATGCATAATAAACCAACATTTAAAAATTTTCATTGTAAAATATCTATACCCTTGTTACTGATTCTTGAATAATATTTATTTATGATATTTAAGTTTAATTTCGTGTCTATGTTGATACTGAAAAATAATAATTTCAAGTTAACTGGAGCTCCATCAAAGGTTACTGAAAATAGTATGGGACCAATCTCTTTAGTAATTTTGTGCCTTTATAATAGAATAAACAAGTGGAATTTTCCTGGGTAGATTGATTCCTACACCCATAAAAACTAAAACGAATGATCAAACACCCTAACTGGTGATTCTCGCTCATGCGCAGATATCTGAAAACTCCACTTCCAGTTTTAAAACAGTGCATTCCACCGGACACATTGAAATACTACATTAGCCATACCGACTCATGAGTGCGAGACTACATCATTTGTAAAAAATCGGATGTGGAATTTTTTTTGCATATGTACTACTTTCAGCTCAATGTGTCAGGGCAAACGGGATTTAACTCGAACATTGAAATAATGCTATCTTTTTGGTAAATAGTTTTACACGGGGCTGACGGAGATTTTTTATTAGTGCAATACAACTACAATGCGAATAGTTATTGAATAGTCTTGAATTAAATCACGAAGAGTATGGCATCAGTGCAACAGTACACCATTAGTAACTCAGTATTGTACTGACCGTTATATTCGGCGCAAAATTTACAGGGGTGTGTACAACATACCCGCGTGTTAAGTTTAATTAATATAGTGCAATATTAGGTAACAAAGTCATCTTCTGTGATTAACCTGTTTTGAGATGCAATCTCGTAGCCAAAAAATGGTGTCAATGGCTTTAATGGTAAGTGAAAATTGCTTTATAAAATCTATCTAGTCTAGAATTATGTTTCTGCGTAATAACATCTTTGTCGGGCTTTTCAGATTTGAACATTGAAACTAAAATTGACATTCCATTCTAAGTAATATAGTCTTGTAGACCACAGCCTCGATCGTATGGTTTCTTCGGTCTTTGGATCTTCAGATTTTGAAGGAAATGAGAAGACTGCACAAAATTTTGTGATGCATCGCAGCCCTATTCCATACGAGTTGCCTCCTTTGGTTTCCTCTGACGCAGCAAGTAAAATAGAAATTTGGATCGGTAAATATTTCACAGAACTTTACCAGTTTCAGAGGCGAGTGTGGACTCAGAGTTCAGAGTAGCTTGCAGCTTTCACAATAGTGCTGAATTCAAGTGATCCCACCATATTCCTGACGTAAGTTTAATGATGTATTTTTGCAGTCCACATCCGGTTTGAATGAACGAAGATCGCCTGGGGTTTCCGGGACCGCGGGTCTACAGATTACAGAACCAATGCCGTTCCATCAAGTATGATGCATACAAACTCTGCGAATTCACCCAGATGGAGGAATTAATATTAACCAAGAGAAACAATTCAGGCAGCTTTTACCAGCCATTGGTGTAAGTGGCGATTTGTGTTGATATTGCTTGTATCTAGCACCTACTGATTTTTAATCTAAAGGTTACTGTCAGCATTATGAGACTATAATACATTTTCCTTTCAAATATTGATGAGATCAATAATAGTTCTGCAGACAATATCACTATGCAAGGACAACTTAATACCAAATTCTACAACAATTTGTAAATTGAATAAAATTAAAGTTTGATAGTCTTTGATTTGATGCCCGCATGCTAAAGTATTTTAGCTACAGGTAAACACCGTGAAATGTTATATTTCTAATGACTTTTGAATGTTGAATAATTTTTATAATTGGTCAGAATTTTGTGAAGCTAACTCAATTTCTATGTGCTAAAAACACGCTCCCAAACAAATTTTTTGGACTTGTAAAAAGTACCTATATGAAAGTACAACTGAAATATGATTACACAGCAATTTTTTACTTCATAATTCTAACTGATATAGTTTTCATAATTGAGAAACAGCGAAACTAAGAAAGCTATTTTCTCTAAATAGGAAAATGTACAGTTATAATAGTCTTGTACTCAGAAGGTGATATAGTCTTATTAGATATATAGAAGAGGCACATTTTGTTTTGTGAAACTTGAGTGAGTTAAACTCATCGACATATACATATGGACTGCGCGTGGCAATGATAAGCGCGGCTAGTGCAGGCGAGAGAGAGGGAAAACGAAAAGGCCGGCTCGTAAACGTAAACATACTAGCTACAGTACGCAGCGGCCAATAGAAACGCGATAGAGCCGGCCTCTTCGTTTTCCCTCTCTCTCGCCTGCACTAGCCGCGCTTATCATTGCCACGCGCAGTCCATATGTATATGTCAATGGTTAAACCGTAGATCTAGTAGTAACTAATCTGATATTTGATCCTCTTTTCACGTTTTTAAAACCTACTGATGATGTTTATTATCTAGATTTCCATTTTGGGTTGTGGAAAATTTTTGGTTAAGTTTATTAAAAAATAGCAATCAAAAATAATAGGTAGTTTGCAATTATTATTTAACTATTATACTATTATACATACCACAATATATTCATGCAAACTGAAAGTACAAGGTTTACTGAAGCTTGATATTTATTGAAAATGACTTCAAAATTAATGAGTACTGATTGGACACACCAAAAGCTAATCAATGTTTCACTATTTCAACAATAGTGATTTGCTTGGAAAACATTCAAATTCTAAATTAATTCATAACCAACAATTTGTCATAACAGATTTAAATCAAAATTTCTCCTAGTCTATCATTGTCATTGTTTAAAAGAACAGTCCAATTTCCATATCTGTATTTGATGTAGCACATATTATAACAAAAATTAACAGTAAAAGTAACATGCACTACCAATCTACCATTCCCACATTTATGAATATAAACAGTTCTATTAACTGTAACCAAAGTCAAAATAGTGAAATGAATAATTTAAATAATATTATTAGTAATACAGTTTACAGTAGAGTATAAAATCCTATGACTCAAGATAATAACTTATTATAACTAAAACATCATAATAAGTATAAGATAATACAAAGTTAAAGAATAGCTGATAGCTAACAAAACAATGGAAAAATATAAATTATTAATAGGAAGTAAATATGGTTACTAGTTAGTTATCGAATAGATCTACAAAGTTTTCGAAGCAGTTATCAGTTAACAATTCAACCCATTCCAAGTTTCAAAAATTTGACTGCTGGGAAAGTATTGCCCACAAGTGAACAGTGTTCATGCTTAAATATTAAGGATATTGAGATAGGACAGATGAAATGAGGAAAAGTTGTTCCTATGATAAGTAGCTTTTTTGCAAAGTAAAATCAATGGAATTTATTGTCAACTCTGTTGCTCACTTCATGGGATGCATATTTCTTTTCATATAAAATTAGAGTTCATCGGTTGAATTTCAATAGAACAAAGAGGCACATTGTCTGCATTAATTATTGTGCTAAGCCAGATCAGTCGGAGGAATCTACTTTTTTTAATTAACCACAAATTAATACAGACCTTTGTTAATACTTCTATGTTTCAATGCTTAAAAACTTCTTTTCAGATACTGAATACTGATTAAAAAACCTGTTTCCAGTAAGATCCATGCTCCATAAACCCTTGCTCTACTAAATTATTGTAATGTGCTTAGACTTCTGGTATTATTCATGACATATATTTGGAAACCCTTCATATATTAAAAAATGTGCAATCTTACATATCTTGCAATTATTTACATTTTCTTCAGAAAATTACTTGAATTTTAGGGAAAAATTCAGAACGTTTGACAACTGATTAGATTTCTACAGTCATTTTGAAATAGTTGAACATTAAACCTTAAAAATAGTTATGTTAATAATGAATAATGAGGAATAACAGTTTCGAAACAATATGTTCGTTACCTAGTTCAAAATTTTTTTGATAAAATTGATAATGCCCGAATAATATTAAAAAAATTTAGAGGATTCAAGATATTCAATGACATTACATAAGTAAACAATAAGAAAATAAAACAGTACAAACCTACCTATATTATTGTTTTTAAATAATTGAAATTCCTTGGATACACTCAAACACAGCTTGTTATCTAGAAAAGATAAATAGGGAAACTTTATTCCAAATGTCAAGACTAAATAAATAAAAGACAATATTGGTACATTTATAGTGATTCATATTCATTACGTTCTAAAAATATCCTTTTGGGAATCTGACGTGAACAACATTTATAAATATAGAAAATTTAACAATATCGATGGCAAAATGCTCAACAATAATAATAATAATGGCATAAAAATGCAACTAACCTTGAATTGATTTTGATCTTAGGGGCACATCATCTCATAAGCATTACGCATCCTAGAAGCGTATATTTGAATTTTTTCCAATGTTATAATCACTGTGCTACGCCAAAAATGAAAGTGAAAATATGAAACAACGACTGTCAAATAAGTCGACCATTATCATTCTCACCAAGCCATAGAAGATTGAACAAGTTTATATCTCTTTCACAGAATCGAAAAAATCAATGCTTCAATTCACAATTCCGCAAAACACAGAATAAGAACATACCTTCGAAAATGAAAGGCGAGATCATGGATACTCAATCAATACCTAACTTTGTACACAATTCTTCGGTAACAAAATTAGATTGCGATTTGCGATCCTGAATCTAATAAAGTACGACAATTATGTAATTTGCCAAATTTATCTTGAATTTGAATACAGGCTGTGGAAAGTAATATTTGTGACATATTTATACTATTCTGACTTGTGTGATTCGAGACTAGAGATTGTGAGCCTTGAATGTCTTGCATTGATTCACTTGGCGGTTCTTTATTGACTTGTGTTGTACCACTAGTTACATACTTTTCAGTTTATGGGTAAATGAGTTGTTATTAGTGAATTCCAAGTGTAACATAGTATTATGTTTTTTGTTACATTTTCTACATAATATCGATCTACAATCTCGAGTGGAATGATTGCTTCTGAGACAATTGGAACAAAGATTTAATTTTTTAACCTCAGTAATACGCGAGTTAACTGACAATTTGATGAATGTTGAACAATTGTACAGCGAATGACTGCTTGTACATAAGGGACATTTGAATTCAATATTAAATTTTGATGTTTGATATTGATTTAGATAAACATGTTTTTTCGGTTTGAGGTTTGTTTGTTTGTATTCAAGGGTTTCCAAAAGTTGCATTTATTGTTTAAAAACGTGTTCATATCTTTCATGTCAGGTAGCTCTGTTAGACATTGATAACCTTCCCAATCACGGCGTGTAACAATATCAAATTTATTATCAATTATATAAATAAGTAAAGTATCCCATGAATCGGTGATGGGTTGTCCCAAGCTTTTCAATGACCGCAAATGTTTGAACACGTTATCTGAAATTCGTCTTAAATGATAATGCGATTCATTATCGGCAGATCAAAAATGGCCTTTACATCATTGTGTATAATTAATCTTTCATTTTCGTATCTTTCTTGAAGTAACTTCCAAGCAATGCTGTAGTTTAATGCAGATTTTGAATGATATGAGCAGCTTCATGCTTGAGAGAAGACTGCAAATAATAAAATTTTTGTATTTCTGATATATGATTGTTTTCATGTAAGTATTAATGCTTTGAAAGAATCACGGAACTCTAGCCAGTGTTCATAAGCACCATTAAACGTGGGTAACTGAATAGTTGGTAATTTAATATCTTGAATATTAGCTTGGGTTAAGTTTTCAGAGCTGTTAGAAATATTGCTTGAATATGTCTTTATTAGCGTTTGTACTTCTGCTAATAGCTTGTAATATAATGTTTCAAAAACTTCCCGTTCATTTGAATCGACTACTTGTTCTGTTAATAAATCTTCAATTGATGATTGAACTTCCTCAAAATTATCTAAATGTTGTTTAAAATGTTCTAGTCGATTCTGAATATCTGTGATTGAGGTATCGTTTAATGTATTTGTATCAATGTTATCTACGAAATGAGAAAATCTAGTGACTTGCGCTTTTATTTGACCTCTGCGTAAATTCAATTTTTTGAGTTGATCCATTATGATTTACACAAATTAACACAACCTAATTCAATATCAACAATTCAAGGAATACATGATTGAGGAAAATTGACTCCAATTTTAAGGAATACTCAGAATGCTATGCTGCACCAGGTTGATTACTGATGGACAGGATTCGCTGATTTCTTGAGTAATCTGGCTCGAAGGACCATGTGCTGTATGCTGCTATTGTTTACACTTCTTGTATGACTCAGTATGATGGTAGTTGGTTGAAGAAATAGTACTTGATGATTTTAAGTTATTTATTCACACCTATATACAGTTATGTACAAACTACACTAACAGAACTGAGTCGCCTTATTTATGAAGGCTAGTTTCCCTAAAGTTGTAATTCTCTAGGTTAACGTTTTGAGTTTAATATTGATATGTTAATGTTATTGCAAGTAATAATGTTGCTCGTTGAAGTGATGTCGTTGTGATTGTTATAGTAATGTAATGATGTTGCTTGATGAATGATTTTGTTGTAATTGTATAGTAATGTAATGATGTTGCTCGATGAAATGATCTTTGTGTCATTGTTCCTTTTCTAAAAGTCGTTTACTTCAGGCAAATTTAAGACTAAGTAGGGTTTGTAAAGAAGGGTAGTAGCTGCTATCATTGGCTACATATCTGTTGACCAGAATTCCCAGACAACACAAACAATTTCGATACCGATAATAAATAAGCTATGCCAACTCATCGATAACACTTCGTCGGCTGATGACAAATTGATGCAAGAATCCCATTTACGACTGGATTCCAGATGTGTCGTAAATACATTCAATAAGCTATAATAGCTAATATACAGAAAATGATACTTTAAATGACTTGTCATAATTATTGTCAATATGTATAAAAATATGAACAAGTTGAGCTTCAACAGCAAGATCGCTTACTTTCATAATTTTCATGTAATTTTGAGCTTGATAATTGCGCACGCCATCCCATTCAACTACCTGCACCTTTTCCATTTTTTGCCATGAATATTCACTTGGCTCTGACTTGAGTAGCCAAAGTTGCAATATTTTTTTTCTTCTTAAATAAGCCGGTATATCATAAACATTGCTGTCCCATTTAGCTCCTTCGCTGACCTGTTCAGTTGGTTTTGTTTCCAGTGTTTTGTCTTGCGTACTTTCACTGTGACTATAGGTCCACTTAAATTTCTCTTTCTCTGAGTCTTCGCTCTGACTTATAGGTGAAGTTTCTGATTTATTATTGCGACCATCAATGCCAGTTGCAAGAACAGCAACTCTAACTCTTCCCTCCATCGCTTGATCAAAAGTAGCATCAAATATTATATTTGCATTTTCATCTACTTCTTCACGCACTCTATTGGCTGCAGCATCAACTTCAAACAGAGTCATATCTTCGCCACCAGTAATGTTAATTAATATTCCTTGCACACCTTTCATTGATACATTGTCAACCAATGGATTGGATATTGCAGCTTCCGCAGCACTAATTGCTCTATCTTCTCCTTCTGCCTCTCCGGTGCCGATCACCGCTTTGCCCATCTCGCTCATTACTGTTTCTATATCAGCCAAGTCAACATTATCAGCAAGTTTAAATGCACCAGATGTAGTTTTTTCATTCGCAATTCTAAATAAATTCTGATTTGGAATGACAATAAGTGTATCCACGTATTTTTGCAGTTCTTCAAGTCCAAGCATTGCAATGCGCATGCGGCGCACACCATCAAAACCGAACGGTTTAGTTACAACTCCAACAGTCAATATCTTTTTTCTTTTGGCGCTCTATCTTTAACTGCAGCTCTTGCTTCTCTGGCTGCTTTTGCAATTACCGGTGCTGCACCGATTCCAGTACCACCGCCCATTCCTGCTGTGATGAAAAGCATATCTTTTATATACTCCATAATTTCATCGATTGATTCTTCTGCTGCACCTTTGCTAACATCAGGCAAAGCACCAGCACCAAGACCCTTAGTTAAATTAATGTCAAGTTGAATTTTTTTTATCACATAACGACTTTTCTAGTGCTTGAGCTTGAGCGTCGGTATTTGCGACAACAAAAATCACTCCTTGCAAATTAGATTGAATCATATTATTCACAGCATTTCCACCAGCACCACCCACTCCCACAACGGTAATCCTTGGGTGTAATATAGGTAACTCCGGCAGACTAAGATCAATAGACATTTAAATTACTCAAAAATTTGGCGAATTCACTTGATTGTAAGTTACCACTTTTTCAATAATATGCAATAGTGCGATAGAATTAGCTTTTTGGAGTTTTTAATTCTGAGTTCGGAGAAAAAAATTGCTTTAAGTAGATAATTATGATACAAATTGAAGGAACTAAAATCGAACACTTTCTAATCGTCGCAACAGGTCCAAAAAAATGGTAAACATGGCCAAAACCGATTTTTCGCGTCGGACATCGTCGGATTGAGTTAAAAAGAAAAAATCTTTTAATAAGCTTATGCGCCGTAAAAAGACGAAAAAAATGAGCTGCGAATGAACTTGATTGGACCAGCGGTGACCCCGCAAATTGCAAAAAACTATCGATTTTGCTCGAAATTTCAAATATTCATGACTCTTGTTTTTTTAAAGATCAAGAGTTGAAATTTCAATAGGTTGTAGCTTTTGTGCCCACCAAGTACCACATAAAATCGCAAGATCGGATGTACACTCTTTGCGAACAGCAGCTTAATGCAAAAAAAAGCACTTTTGTAAAATGGTCCTAAAAAAGTTGTGGTGCGGTGAAACGCTATTTTTTTTACGGGATCATCTTTTTCAATAGTTAATGAACAACTTACCATATTTCCAACCTTGTATCAGTAAAATCGTATGTACACTTTTTGCAAACCGCAGCTTAGTGCAAAAAAAAGCACTTTTGTAAAATGGCCCTAAAAAAGTTGTGGTTGTCTTTTACGAGCGTTTGCATTTTGAAACCATACGCTCGAAAACGCCGGATAGCCGAGCTGTGGTAGTGTGCGTGGCCTAGCGCGGCAGCTCTCCCTTCCACGCGCGCCACACAGCCAAGCGCACGAAATACCATTATTTAAAATAATTGTTTTAGCAGCTTTCACGAAAGATAAGAGGTTGAAAATCCGGTATGCTGTTCATTAACTATCCGACGCGAAAAACCGGTTTTGGCTATTTTTACCATTTTTTTGGACCTGTTGCGACGATTAAAAAGTGTTTGATTTTAGTTCCTTCAATTTTTTTCTCCGAACTCATACTACAAATACTTTTCACTTCTATAGGCGTAAACAGTAAACGGGATTTACTTATTCTTAATATTTATACTAATAAGTGCTATTTTATATACTAGATTTTTGGATATTACTTCAAAAAAATAAAAAATGTTTATAAAAAGGGACAGAGACCTATCCCTTTTTGTTTTGTTATTTAGTTATTATACAGTTTTTTTATTCTCCTTTATATGCTTCAACTGCAACATCTTTTAATTTTGAGGCAATTTGATATGTTCCATAAAGAACAGCAGCTGCAGCAATTGCCATTATGACACCTGCAACTATCTGACCAGCAACACCTGTTCCGATAAATTCAGGTAATGAAGCAGCTATTGCTTGATTTGTCCCAACAAAGTAGCTGGCAGTCGTAGCAAGAAACCCAGAAGCTTCTGCTGCACTAACAAAGCCTGCTATCACTCTTTCTCTTATGATTTTAGTACTTTCTCCCTCCACAGAAATTTCAGGAGAGAGTATGCTAACGTTTGGCATTTCAATGCATATGTCTATTCTATCAAGCAATGGTCCTGATATTTTGTTTTTGTAATTTGTGCCACACTTTGGAGCTTTGTTGCACGATCTACTTGCATCACCTAAATAACCGCACCTGCAGGGATTCATTGGAGCTATAAGTTGCAGTTATGTGATCATTTGCCCTTGCAACGGTAACTTTCCTATCTTCAAGTGGTTAGTGCAGAGAACCAAGCACAAGTCTTGAAAATTCAGATAGCTCAAGGAATAACACGCCATTATGAGCCATGGTAATTTCTCCAGGTTTTGGATTCTTTCCTCCCCCTATCATTGCTGCCATAGAGCATGAATGATGAGGTTCGCGAAAGGGACGAGTTACTTTGAATATTTCATTACCAGTTTTTGTTATGCTGGAAATAATATTAACATCAATCATCTCCTGTTCGGTCAAATCGGGCAGCAATCATATAAAGCGCTTAGCAAGCATTGATTTTCCATTACCAGCAGGGCCAACAAGAAGCATATTATGCCCACCTGCTGCTGCAATTTCAGCTGCTCTTTTTGCAACAACTTGGCCTTTAATATCCTTCATATCGGGAACCAATATTTTTTCTTTGAGTGCATCACTATAATTAAAAATTACTGGCTGAATTAATTGCTCACTCTTAAAGTGTCTGATAATGTCAGTTAATTTCTCTCTAGGTAGAATTGAAACATTTTTTACCGATGAAGCCTCTACTCAATTCCCCCTTGGACAGATTACTCCTTGATTTGCTTTTTTTGCATTAATTGCTGTTGGCAGCACTCCTGAAACTGGAATAACTCTGCCATCAAGAGCCAGTTCACCCATGATTATATAAGAACTGGTATCACACTCATTACAACAAGTAGTCCAATAGCAATGGCTAGGTCATAATGACTGCCTTCTTTTAACGCGAATTCTGGATTAAGGAAGGAAGAAAGTATAGAAAATAGAAGGTTTTTGGATTTGATGGAATAGGAAATGAGAGTAGAAAAGATATGAACCAAAAAAATTACAGGGGATATATGGCGAGTGTGTATTTTTTTGGTAACCAAAAACAATCTCAATGATAGACCTTTTTCTCAGTAAAATCTTCTCATTTAGCGAAATCAATGTATTTTTCATACCTTTTTTCACCTTAGTAACAAGTTTCAAACCTCGGTCAAACAGCTTCTGAAAAAGCTCTTTTGCAATATAACCTGTCACCAAACAAAAGGACGATTAATTTTTCCGTCAGATTTGGCACAGGTACCCTATCATCAACATTGCCTTTTGTTAGCGTAAGTGCATGAATTTCACCATTTTGATTGATTACCATATGTAATTTGAAACCAAAAAACCAGCCGGAAGTGCTCTTGCTTAATTTTGCAATTCCAGCAAAAACTTTGTTTTTGAATATTCTTTTTGCATGACAAACTGCAATGGGAGTTGTGTCTATATATGGAATTCCAGTGTTTTCTGACTTTCCACAAAGCCAATGCAACAACATTGCCAAATGCCACAAAACCCTAGGCTTTAGAGCAACAAACCCGGTATATGAAGGCAACTTTGGAAACTCTGATTTGTAGAGCAACGTTAGGTAATGTAGATAGAAAGTTTTGAAATTTTTACACGGAGATTGTTGATATAGCAGGTTTATTGTCATGATTTCGGAGTGCTCAATTTCCGTTGTTCTTGTGGGTTTTTTACCATTTGGCAGTAGTTTACCTGCAAAATTTTTCTCTATTTCTGCAAAAATCATTGACCAAACAAAACAGATTTATTATATCTCGTAATAATGAGCCCTTCCTTGGTTTTACTTTGTTTATTAAAGGTTATCAATTTACTTATTTTATCAAATTTCTTCTTATATATCATTAACTAATATCAATGTAACTTGAAGTACGTGAACCGATAACCAGGAAGTGACCCGCATCACGGGTTTCTCATTAGCTAGGCAAATCAGGCAACAATATGATCAATAAATATATGTAATACTCACTCTTCTTTGGTTGAGACACTAACACATTAATTAAGCACTGTGTGATCGAGGGTAGCTTATAAATTACGCTAAGTGGAAAAACTCTCAATCAAAACAAATATGAAATATTTAATAATAATAAGAAAATAAACAATTAAAAAAATTAATAAAAAGTTAAAAATTAAATATAACTAAAGTATTAATCAAGAAATTATTAATTAATGGTTAATTTTAAATCAAACTTATTGGAGCCTAAATATGAATGAAAACTAATTTAACCCAGCCCGGATGAACCAGGGTAAGGAGTTAAATAAAACTATTATGATTTAATTATTCAAGGAATTCTAAATCTTTTGTATTAAGTGATGACTTGATTCTAAATGAATTTAGCGAAAATTCTACCATAAACACCACAAAGCAAACTTAACTAGAAAACTTGGAGTTTTCTAAAATATGATTTAAGTGAATCGTGAAATAGGCAAAGTAAAATTTAACTCAAGAAGTTAAAATATAACTGACTTTAGTGCGGTGAGTTTGGTTTTTATAATCTTGCATAACCACTCCTATTTCAGTAATAGGTTTGGGGGTAGTAACTTTTACCCAATAAGAGAGAGACTTGCCTAGACTGGGGCAAGCTGAATATAAAAGAACTATTCTATTTTTGTTGACAGGGACCTTGATTTTATGACCTTATTTAGACTTCCTTGAATTTAGGTATGAATGGAAATTATATCAACTTAATGTTCTAATTACATATTTAATAAGAAACGACTGCGTACTGCACGTCTTATGTTATGGTTACGTGAATAGATTTTAGCTTCAAAGGAAAAGACGGTGTAAAAAACCTTTGTTTAAACCATAGCAAATGATCCATTTGCCGCTTCGAATTGATCATAAAACTATATCTTAACTACCAATATACTGTAAACTTCGTGATTTATAATTTCCTCTTGAAACTGTGAGGATGCTTTTCGATTTTGTCGGTATTTTACAAATTACGATGACCCTTCCTTCACAAGGATTCAGCAACTATACATTTCGTTTCCGTCCCACAGATACAAAGAACAAACTATATTATTTTATGATGGGACGGTCGTACTAAGGAATGAACTCATATACTTGACTTGTCCGTAATAAAAGGCAGCAAAGAATATTCTGTTCCTATTTACATTACTGGGTGTTCTTAAAACCCAGCTTGAATCTTAGCAACATGTTTGAAATCTGAATGAACTGTAATTGATAATTAATAGGGCAGCTTTCCTACAATCTTCCATGGGTAACCTCATCTATTTTTTATAACTGCTGAGTGTACCCAGTTTTCTTGCCTTTTCTATTCTCCTTTAATCCGGAATTCGCGTTTGAAACTAAAATAGTTGTTGCCTGCAACAATAAGACAACAATAATGTGATCTACTAACTTTATTACTTATGGTTGCACAAGCTGAAGCTAATTTTTTAGTCATAGCTTTATCACGTTCTGATGGCTTTACAGTTCCGCCAGGGTTATGAGATATTATAATTGATGTTGCTCTCGCAAGTACTGCTTTTCTTGTTATTTCTGTTATATAAAAGGGTATATGATCAACTGTACTCTTTTTTTACTAAACGATACCCTTTATTCAAATACATTACTTTGAGATTTTCTCTTTCTGAGTAACCAATACTCGTACTTAAATATTTTGTGAGCTTTTCTCAATCGTTTATAATCAGTTCTTCCTTGAACTCTTCGGTTGGTGCCCTCTCTAAAGTTTCCTTAACACACAAAATTATCGCTGTTGTATCATCAGTCACCCCTCTAACCATTTTCAGATCATCCATCTCTTGGCTGAAGATCTTACTTATTCCAGAATACTTGTCTGTTAACCTTCTAGCAATAGCTTGGGCTTGGGTCTTACCATGCACTATACTTAGAAATATTGCTACTATTTCATGATTAATTAAAGCCCTTCCTCCCCCGCTTTGTCGTATTCTCTCTATTTCTTCTCAAAATTAATTTTTATCTTTACTTTTATTATTATTATTCATAAGATATACCTCCTATTAGCTACTATTTTTTTTTAATTATTTACTACTGTTTTCTTGGTAGTATTGGCATAAAGCCATAGGTTTCGAGCGAAGAAAATTCAATTTTTCTATTTTTTTGTTTATTTTTATGTAAAATGCAGAAGATATTTCATAAGTAGTATTTTTTAAAAAGTAGCTCAGTTGCCCCAGTTGTTCGTAAAACAATATCGATAGAAATTCTTAATCTACGTAGATTCTTTGCGATTTCGGCTCTTTCCGCTTTCTTGATCTTTCCTTCAATAATCTCCATACCTTAAGATAAGAACTCATAAACTTCGTTGCGTAGTTCTTGATCCTCAATGTCCCTGTATTTCTCTATTAAACCACTGCTTGCTTCACTATGTTTCCTTGTAAGTACATATAACTTTTCAAGTGGAATAGTAATATTTCCTTGTTCATAGTCGCTTATTTTTTGACGCGTTGTACTAATTTTTTTTGCCAAGTCTTCCTGAGTGTATTTTCGCATTACCCTTACCTTTTTAATCCTTTGTCCCATCCTATAGTCTGTAGAATTAGTTTTTTCTTCTGCATTACTATATTCTTCAGTTGATAAGACCGTTGCTTGGAAAATTATTCCAACAGAAACTCCTGCTTTAACTAGATTCTTTGCCACCTCTATTCTTGCCACTTTCCTACTATTTTCCTTGCTAGCTTGTGCAGATGTAATTAATGAATAAACTACATTACGTAATTCTTGATTCTCAATTTTCTCATACTTTTCTACTATATCTAATATCTCTTTCCCCTCACTCTCGAGATAATTGTCTTCATTTGATATTGTGTGTTCAGGAATAAGATCTATAATGCTAACTGATAGTGCTTCTGCGATGCTATATAACCTTCTGATTGAAATTTTACGCTTTCCTTTTTCGTAATGAAGTATTAGCCAGTATTTTACCCCGATTTTCTCCGCTAAATCCTTTTGAGTATACCTCTTTGGTAGCCTACAACTTACTTTCTGTCCTACTTATAGTCTAAAGAACCAGTATCGTCGCTACTCTTTTTCACACGAATTTTAGAACAAACACATATCTAAGATTTTATTAAAGTTCCTACAAAACCTCCTTAGCAATTCTGCCAATTCACACACTAATGTCTTCTACTAGAATTGTTGCTTAATCTTAACAAATAATTGCTCCCTTTCTCTTATTATTTGGTCGCTTTGTCCCCAATCTCTCATTTCTCTTTCTTCTATGCTAGACTTCATAGCTTCAGCTTGCTCTTCTTCACTTGGAAGTTCTGATTTTAATCTTCTTACTTTATATTCCAATTCTACAAACCTTTCATGTTTTTCTCCTTCATCTAAGAACCTGTCTTGAAAGGAGTTAAGCAGCTAATTTAGTAAGCATAGAAGTAATCTTATTAAATAAGATATGGTTTTTTGAAGTAAGAGGAGAATGTTCGTAATCCTTTGCTCATGCGTCTAAAATTGGAAAGCCAGGCAAAGGTTCGTTCTACAATTCAACATTTAGGAATAACTTGGAATCCTGTATCAACCAATTTCTTGGTAATCATTAGCAAACATCCAGTTTCCAACAAACATCGATTTTGTAATTTACCTTTGTATCTTTGGTCAACAAAAAACTTACGTAATGTTGGAGCTTTGCATTTAGCTTGAGCAAAAAGATTGGTAGCACCATCACGGTCCTGAATGCTTGCACTGTGTACTTACAAATTACAAGACCTAGTGTATCTACAATAATATGACGTTTTCTACCCTTTATTTTTTTACCGGCATCATATCCTCTTGATCCCCTTTTTGAGTCGTTTTCACTGATTGACTGTCAATTATACCTACTGAAGGTGTTTCATTTTTACCAACCATTTTTCTTATCTCTTTTACTAACATGTCATGTATTTTTTTCAATTTTCCATTATTACGCCACCTGAGAAAATAGTCATACACCGTTTCTTTTGGTAGCATTTTCCACTGGCAACCCCCCCTCATTATATACCTTATTGCATTAATAATTGTTCTGATGTTATTTTTTCTTGGTCATCCTATCGCTCCTTGTACAACATAGGGCTCTAAAATTTCCCATTCCTTGTCACTTATATCACTTGGATACAACTTACCCTCCTATTTTTTGCTTACCTCATCATACTCTTTTCTTCATTCCCTTTCAAGACAGGTTCTAAGCCTTCTGTTATTTTAATTAGCAATAACTCATCTATGTTATAATTTACTCCAGATTGAACTATAAATAGGTTTATCATTGCTCTTATATCAACAGGCTTTGCTATTAATACGTCAACATTATTACACACAAAACGTTTTAAACTTATATTTTTTTCTAGATAATTTTTCCTTTAATTCTTCATACGCTTCTGACAGTAACACCTCTAATTCCTTAAAAAATTCGATCTTAATATCACCTGACGTAAGGATCATCAACAGATGTTTCACTAACTCTCCATCATTTGATTTGATCGCTTGGTAAATTGCTTTTTCTCTACCGATGAATCACTTCAGCAAAATAAGTAGTTCTTAGCTTCTTCAGGAGCATAGATTGCAATATTAACTTCTCTTAATGGATGACCATCATTATACTTTTCTAGTAACTTAGTATCAATAGTTTCTTCTATCGCACAGCCACTTCACTCAACATTTTTAGCTGATCTATATCTTCTCTTCCGGGTTTTTCTCTTAACTTCAGGATCATTTTGTTGTGAATTACCTAAATTTTGTCCTTGCTCCGTTCTACCAGAAGAGCTACTTGACTCAAGGCCTACATTGGTTATTTTGTGTCCTTGAATAATATTCTGTTCATCTAAGAAAGCAGAAGGAGCTTTTCTGACTTTTTTATATAATATATTATATATTTCATATGGTGGGTTATTTATGATAAGATCGTTTAAATAACTTGTTTTGTTTCCTGCCTTATCAAAACAAAGATCATGCAATTTTTCAAAGGTAGGGCAAATATTAAGTCCTACTCTATCTAATATTCCAGATAAATTTTTCGGCGTAAAGAGTTTTTTCTCGGCTAAGAAGTGATTTAAATAATTTTCTCTATTAAAACAAGATTTATGGAAATTTCTGAAAATAGAAGATGCATTATTTCCTGCCATGGTTAATATATTGGATAAATTATTCGGCTTAAACCCTACCTTACGGAAATCATCTAAAAACTGTGTTTTGTTTCCTGTTTCATCAAAGCAAACATCATGAAAATCTTTTAAAGCAGAACAAATATTAGCTTTCGCTCCGTGCAATATCTTAGATAAATTACTTAGCGTAAATCCTTTCTTCTCATTTACAAAATGATTTAAATACTTTTTTGTTTCTCCTATAAAACAAAAATCATGAAATTTTTCTAAACAACCTGCTGCTCCACTCAATATATTGCATAAATCACCTGGCCTGAAACCTACATTACAGAAATCATCTAAAAGTTCTGTTCTTTCTCCTTTGTCATCAAAACAAACACTATGCAATCTTTTTAAAATAGAGGAAGCACGAACTCCTGCTACACATAATATACTAGATAAGTTACTTGGCTCAAAACCTGCATTATAGAAATCATCTAAAAGTCTTGTACTTCTTCCTTTGTCGTTAAAACAAACGCTATGCAATTTTTCAAAAGCATGTTTAGCATTAGCCCCTGCCGCGCTTAATATACCGGATAAGTTATGCATCGTAAAACTTTTTTCCCCATTTTTTTTCCTAATAAAATGATTTAAATGCTGTTTTTTATTACCTTTTTCATCAAACCAAAGATCATATAAGTCTTTAAAAGTTTTTGCAGCATTACCTCCTGTTCCACTTAAGATACTGGACATGTTAGTTAGATTTATTCCTTCTTCCTCTAAAGTTTTTAAATATTGTGTTTTATTTCCTTGCTCATTGAAAAAGGTATTATATAGTTCTCTAAAAGCGTCTGCCGAATTAGCTCCTGCTCCATTCAAAATACTGGATATATTAGATAGATTTATTCCTTCTTCTTCTAGAGTTTTTAAATATTGTGTTTTATTTCCTTTTTCATCAAACCAAAGGTCATACAATTCTTTGAAAGCTTTTGCAGCACTAGCTGCTGCTCCACCTAAGATACTGGACATATTAGTTAGATTTATCTTTTTTTCTTTTAGAGTTTTTAAACATTGTGTTTTATTTCCTTCTGCATCAAACCAAAGATCATATAAGTCTTTAAAAGCTTTAGGAGCTTTAGTCCCTGCTCCATTCAAAATACTGGACATATTAGATAGATTTATTCCTTCTTCTTCTAGAGTTTTTAAATATTGTGTTTTATCCTCTTGCTTATCAAACCAAAGGTCGTATAAGTCTTTAAAAGCCTTTGCAGCATTAGCTCCTACTCCATGCAAAATACTGGACATGTTAGTTAAATTTATTCCTTTTCCTTCTAGACCTTTTAAATATTGTGTTTTATTTCCTTTTGCACCAAACCAAAGATCGTATAAGTCTTTAAAAGCTTTTGCAGCATTAGCTCCTGCCCCATTCAAAATACTGGACATATTAGCTAGATTCATTCCTCCTTCTTCTAGAGTTTTTAAATATTGTGTTTTACCCTCTTGCTTATCAAACCAAAGGTCGTATAAGTCTTTAAAAGCTTTTACAGCATTAGCTCCTGCTTTACTTAAAATACCGGACATATTAGCTAGATTCATTCCTTCTTCTTCTGGAGTTTTTAAATATTGTGTTTTATTTCCTTTTTCATCAAACCAAAGATAATATAAGTCTTTACAAGCTTTTGCAGCATTAGCTCCTGCTTTACTTAAAATACCGGACATATTAGCTAGATTCATTCCTTCTTCTTCTAGAGCTTTCAAATATTGTGTTTTATTTCCTTTTTCATCAAACCAAAGATCGTATAAGTCCTTAAAAGCTTTTGCAGCATTAGCTCCCGCTCCATTCAAAATACTGGACATATTAGCTAGATTCATTCCTTCTTCTTCTGAAATTTTTAAATATTGTGTTTTATTTCCTTTTTCATCAAACCAAAGATCGTATAAGTCCTTAAAAGCTTTTGCAGCATTAGCTCCCGCTCCATTCAAAATACTGGACATATTAGCTAAGTTTATTCCTTCTTCTTCTAGAGCTTTCAAATATTGTGTTTTATTTCCTTTTGCATTAAACCAAAGATCATATAAGTCTTTAAAAGCTTTTGTAGCATTAGCTCCTGCTTTACTTAAAATACCGGATATATTAGCTAGATTTATTCCTTCTTCTTCTAGAGTTTTTAAATATTGTGTTTTATTTCCTTTTTCATCAAACCAAAGATCATATAAGTCTTTAAAAGCTTTTGCAGCATTAGTTCTTGCCCTATTCAAAATACTGGACACATTAGCTAGGTTTATTCCTTCTTTTTCTAGAGTTTTCAAATATTGTGTTTTATTTCCTTTTTCATCAAACCAAAGGTCGTATAAGTCCTTAAAAGCTTTTGCAGCATTAGCTCCTGCTCCACTTAAAATACTGGATACACTAGATAGATTTATTCCTTCTTCTTCTAGAGTTTTTAAATATTGTGTTTTATTTCCTTTTTCATCAAACCAAAGATCATATAAGTCTTTAAAAGCTTTCGTAGCATTAGCTCCTGCTCTACTTAAAATACTGGACATCCTAGATAGATTTATTCCTTCTTCTTCTAGAGTTTTTAAATATTGTGTTTTATTTCCTTTTTCATCAAACCAAAGATCATATAAGTCTTTAAAAGCTTTTGCAGCACTAGCTCCTGCTCCACTTAAAATACTGGACACACTAGATAGATTTATTCCTTCTTCTTCTAGAGTTTTTAAATATTTTGTTTTATTTCCTTTTTCATCAAACCAAAGGTCGTATAAGTCTTTAAAAGCTTTTGTAGCATTAGTTCTTGCTCTATCCAAAATACTGGACATACTAGTTAGCTTTATTCCTTTTCTTTTCAGAACTTCTAGATATTTTCTTCCTTCTCCTTTAACTAAAAAATCTAAGAACTTATTAAATGCAGGTGTTCCTTCTTCACCAACTATATTTTTAGCAAATTTAATTTCTTCATCAATACCTTTATTTTGAAATTCCTGATAACTAGATCTATTATTTTTTATATCTTCCAAAAGCTTTTCCATTATTTCTATTGTAATAGGGCCAAATTCATGAGATTCTGACCAACGTAACGCTATTTCATGTAATTCTTCGTAATTATATGGAACATTAGACTTATCTATCTCATTTCTAATAACACTATTCAATTCTTCTCTATTAGGTTGGTTAACCGCAAATATTAGTTTATCTAAAAATTTCTCTTTTATTTCTCTTTCACTCTCATTAGAAAGTTTTCCCTTTTCTTTTTGCAAAGAAGGCAGAAGCTTTAATAGCTTTTTTCTTGTTGTTTCTTCTTGTGCAAATTGATACAGACCATTCTCATTTATACACGAACAATCTCTTAAAATTTTATATTTCTTTTTTCTAATATCTATACTATCAAATTCTAAAGGATAAAAATCTTTAGATAGCCCTTTTTTTAATCTCTTTTCTTTTGTGAGATCTAGATCTGCATAAGTATATATAATAAAATATTTTATATCCTCTTTTAATTCTTCAATAAAAAGAGTAAAAAGCTTATCAACAGAAAACGTATGTTGCCCGGAGGAAAATAACTGACTATAATCAATACTACTATCTGTAGTATGAACCTTTACGTAAGTAATTTTATGTTTATAATGAACAGTAATGTCATTAGATATATCGTGGCTTTTTCTTTCAGAATGTATGGAAGATATATTTGTATGCAAAAACATGTCATGCAAGAAGAACATTAATAAATTGAATTTATATATGATTCCAGGTCCAAGTTTCTTATGTTTTTCTGGAGCTGTTAAATCACGTAATATTCTTTCTTGTAATGCTATATAATCATCTTCAACTGTACTATTTTTTTCTATTTCATTTTTAATAATGCCGTTCAGTGCTTCTCTATTAGGCTGATTAACTGTAAATACTAACTTATCTAAAAAAAATTCTTTTATTTCTTCCTGAGAAAGCTTTCTTTCTTTTATTATTTTTTTCGTAGCAGGTGAAAATTTCAATCGCTTTAAAAGTTCTTCTCTTGTAGTTTTATCTGGCGAAAATTTATAAAAACCACCCCATTTCGTATCATCATTTGTGAACAAAAAGTCTTTTAAAATGTCACATTCTTCTATATTTATGCTGTCAAATTTAAAAGGATAAAAATTTCTGGATCGTCCTTTTTTCAATTTCTTTTCTTCTGTAAGACCCAATCCTGAATTAGTATAGATAATAAGGTATTCTATATTATTTAATGAACTATCCAATTCAGAGATTAGATGTTTAACAAAACTATCAAAATAATTATTAATAGAAAAACTTTGTTTTCCTTTAGTAAATAGTTTAGCATAATTAATATCATTATCTATATTATATTTGTCTACATTTTCAGTTTGTATATGAATAGACTTCTCTTCATAACGAAGAACAATATCATTAAATTTACCAATTTCAGAATCTTCAAACGATAATGACAATAAAGGATATTTATGTTCATATGTAGACTTTCTAAGTGAGCACAGCACTGACAAGTCTAATTGATACATAAGTCCAATCAAATGATGAGGAATGAACCGCTTAGTCTGACAAGCATTATGCAATTCATCCTGTCTAGATTCATCTTGTAAATCACTAGGAACTTCTGAATCTTCATTATTAACATCCAAGCGCAGCCTCTTTGATACTATATCATCTTTGTCTGTAACAGAACGTCCTCGTTTTCTACCAGCTTCACGATTTTCCTTACTTAAACTTCTTGAATGACTACCTTGTTTATGTGAGGAATTTTTAGTATTTTCTAATGGTGTAAAAGTTTTTTTACCTAACATATAAAGTCTCTTATTGTTTTCATTATGCATGGTACTGATGTTAGTGTGCGGAACACTGGGAATGAATCACAATTTGGGGAGGTGTGATGTACATCCATACATCTATCAAGGCAACATGGAATTAGGCAACACCCCAGGGGACACCTGGAAACGAATGGTTAAAATGAAAAAATGATCATCATACAAAAAATAAAACAGCATAACTATAAAATGAGGAGTTTTCATGCAAATGCCAATATTTGATAAATCTACAGTTTTCCTTGCGGTTGCTTGATTCTGAGAGGATTATTGTTTTTATTTTGTTACATAAACCGTTCTTATATTTCGTGTAGTATCCAGTGGCGGCTCGTGGATTTTTGAGAGAGGAGGCTGGACATAAAACGTTTTTGTAAAAATATACTCTATTCACAGCCTTTTAACCTTTGCACAGCGACCGTACCAGCTACTTCAGTGACAAAATTAATTGTTACCCAGCAAGAACCTACGTGGAGGTATAGAGTTTCTCTTGGCAAAACAATTTTTTGTTCGTTTTTTGTCTTTTATTTTTTGGATTTTAAATATTTTTTCTTTTTTTTGGAATTTTTCATATTTTGTTTTTTTTAATTAATTTTATTAACTTTTTTTATATATTAACGGAATTCTACGGTCTTTAGTTTGCAAAAAATGATCAATAATATTATCAAAAAATTTATCATTTTGTGTTTTACTAAATCTTTTTCGATAGATATTAAACTAACATTGTATAAACGATTTTGGCCCATTGTACTTGGCATGTAAGTTTTAATTCGTTTGAGAGTAGAAAATGATCTCTCCACCGAAGCCGACGTGACAGGAATGGTGACTGTCAAACAAAGTAGTTTATAAAACTGAGGTAAAACTTGTTGCAAATCATTGTCTATCATATATTTTACCATATCGGCGTGACTGTCGTACTGGCCTAAAATTTCTTTATCCGATTATATAACGCATAATTCATTGTGCAGTGATATTTTATCAAAAAATTTATATTTTAGAACTAAGTGATACAAAAAACTTCAATGCATGTAGGTAAATCGGAAAATCGAATCTCAAATTGACCTTCAATAGTATCTAAAATTTCATAAAAAAAGTGTTTATAATGTAGTTTCTTGTCTACCAAATTATATGTTTTCCTCCTTTAACAATATTCTGTTTACCGGTTAATTTAAACTTAATACTCGATGTAATATGTTCCTGCAATTTTTCATGGCTGTCTACACCACGAGCTGAATTTCTCAAATCATCATAACCCAAGTGCCCCCAACATGAAGTTGTATCAGATGTAAATAGCGAACAATACCAGCAATATAATTTATTGTGTACCTCAGATCCCGTTAACCTTAAATATTTTTTACAATTATCAGTATCAAATCATCGATTTTGAAACATACCTGTCATCACTAATCTTATCAGCAACTAAATCACTACTCAGTTTAACGTTTAATAACCAAAGAACTATTTGTTAATAACTCACCAAACGACCGAACAGATAAATTATAACTTAACCTTACATCGCTTCACGAAACAAAAACAACAACTGCCAGAGCACGTGTCGAAGTTTGCAGCCGCGGCAAGTAATCGTATTTCATACGACCGCCGGGCAACGAGGTCTATACCTCGTTGCCGCCGGGAGCGTACGAGAAGCTAGCCTCCATAGACGTTGCCATATTCGCTGTTTTACCCTATTTGTGAATTGAACTGGTTGGAAAAACGGCAACTGTGTTGACCACACGTATTTAGCGTTTGAGATATATAGAGAATCTAGCCTCTGGCCACTGTTGCCAGATTAAAAATAACTACTGAGAACGGGGAATTAATTGTAAAATTTAAAGAATTATCAGAGAAACAGGAAATAAAATGGAGAATGATCATTAAGATAAATTGGTGAGGAGGCTGAGCCTCCTTAGCCTCCTTCGAGGAGCCGCCACTGGTAGTATCATAGATCGATGGTTCTTCTAACTAAATTTTTTTTACAAAACTTGCCATATGTACGTTCGGAGTTCGCGAAATAAAATGAACATAGAAATATTAGAACGTACACGAATCATAGTTAGTATTAGGTTTGTTCGCAATAAAAGATATAGAGGCGCCTTTGATATAATAACACCACACTTTGTAATGAGGTCAACATCTGGCTATCCTTTACTTTCTGATTAAAGATGAGGGGATGTTTCCATGGGAGCCGGAGACATTGACTTATTGAGTAATTTATTGAAAGGAACGGAACGGTCAAAAGGGAACATTCTCGATTGAAAATTATATACCAATTAATTATTATACCGTTCATATCTTTTATAGAAATTTGCGATGTTTAATAAATAATTGAATTATTGAAGAGTCTTATTACCCAAGAATAGTCGAAGAATGTATTTTCAAAGGGACATTATTGACTTCGACTTTGTAATAGGCTAACTTTATTCAAATGAGAATGAGAAGAGAATGAGCGCGATGATATTTAGGACGCTTTTAACGCTAAAAGATTCAAATGATAATTAAAAAAACTGTTCGGTGTATTGTTTTCAAACAGGTACTTATAGGCTTTTGAGGATAGAGAATTCTATGTACGTGCTAGAATGAGAAATATCGAGTTGAAATGTTCCTTCTAGTTTGACTCACTCACGTAGCACTAGCAATTTGTACACGAATCACAATCGATTTAGTAAATCCCGCGGATTTGTCGAAATCGTTGTTGCCTAAAAGTGTTTTAGCTTTTTCTTAAATCTATAAACTAGTTGTAGTGCAAATTTAGGAAACGAATTATAGAATTTATTAATTACTGAAGTATGATATAAGTGAAACTTTTGTAAATTTTATTGAATTATTTGAAGATGTTTAAATTTATTTAGTTGGTTGCGTTCCAATTCCTTTTTATTTGGAAATTAAATTATTGATCAAAGATTTATCATAACCATTGTCCAACGCTACTTGCTGAAGTTTCTCAACTTCATTGTTATAATTTTGCTGGCCCAAAGGGACGTTCAATAATCTATGAGCAAGACTATTATTTAACGTTTTGCGGACATGTGCATGACACCAAAAAATTCACAATTGGGATATCCATCTCACCTTCATCTGGACAATTCACTTTGTACGAAGGAATGGAATATTGCCCATATAGCCTTATTAGATATATATGAGCCCCAGTCATTTAAAAAAGAGTTCGTGTTCACGTGGCAAAATTGAACTTCAAATTATTTAGGTTATTTGAGTTCTACTCACCCTATTAAACATATTATTGTTCCCGCAAAATATGCAATTAGACCAAGTTTCGTATTTGTTGTTGTATTTATCTCAGTATAGCAATGTGGACATATCATATGAGTAGCTTGAGGTTCAACTGGTACTACTGTAGTAACGATTTCGGGTCCTTTCGTAACTGAAAGTAAATAGATTATATCAATTTTCAGAAATCGCTGGATTCGCTCGTGGGCATAAGCATTGTATTAAGTTTTCGTAAATTGCTATAACTTGTTTGAAGATTAAAAGGTATTGCTTATTAAATTCCATCCATTACTAAAATGTTATGGAAATCAGTGGAATCAATCAAGTTATCTCTCACACGTGCACGCACATCCACACCCACACCCTCAACTGCACACATGCTCGCAGCAGCGCCCACGCACGCACTATATTGAATTAAGCTTTGTGATATTGTCTTATAACATATTATAAACTGATTTTATCTTCTTCAACTATCACTGAATTTGATTAATAAACGTTGATTGCAATTTCAGACTTGATAACTTAATTCTCAAAATATACAATAATTGTATTTATTAAATAATTTCAGTGATAGTTGAAGAAGTAAATCCTAGCTTCATTGCTTTAAATAATATAAATCCAAGACTGAATAACTATTAAATTATGCGAAAAAATTTTAATTTCAAAGAGCACAATCAAGTGTGAAGTTTGTAAACTTTCTTTTCTGAAGGTTGAAAGATTCGATAGATACATTTGATGAATCTAAAGTGGTTTACAGCATGCCATGTGACGATGGTTCAAAATTTCACGTGTGGCTACACAAAGAGAAACTTAAAGATAGAATTACATTATATAAAACAGTGATTCCATACTTGAGAAAGTATCACGGGCTTTTATAGAAGCAGTCAATAATTCAGCTATTATTTGTTAGAAACTAATTTAATCCGCAAAAGTAGTAGGTATATATCTCTCCATATGGACCATCGAAACCACAACCATGGTGTCACTGATCGAAAGAGAGACCTGTACTGCTTTTAATGCATGTAGCAATAAAGAATTGTTAACAAGTTCTTGATAAAAATTAAAAAAAAAATAAACGTTTTATGGGATAGATCGACATTTGGAACAAAACTAATACAATGAACAGAAGGAATGACATACCTATCTAATTTGGGTGTCATTTATTTTCATGTGTTCCGTCTAGAACAATATTTATTAACACAAACTATAATATCGTAGCAAACTCTGTGATGCATCGCAGCCCTATTCCATACGAGTTGCCTCCTTTGGTTTCCTCTGACGCAGCAAGTAAAATAGAAAATTGGATCGGTGAACATTTCACATTCACAGAACTTTTACCAGCTTCAGAGGTGAGTGTGGACTCAGAGTTCAGAGAAGCTTGCATCATTCACAATAGTGCTGAATTCAAGTGATCCCACCATATTCCTGACGTAAGTTTAATGATGTACGCTTTATTTTTGCAACCCACATCCGGTTTGAATGAACAAAGCTCGCCTGGGGTTTCCGGGACCGCGGGTCTACAGATTACAGAGCCAATGCTGTTCCATCAAGTGTGATGCATACAAACTCTGCGAATTCACCCAGATGGAGGAATTAATATTAACCAAGAGAAACAATTCAAGCAGCTTTTGCCAGCCATTGGTGTAAGTGGCGATTTGTGTTGATATTGTTCGTTTCTAGCATCTACCGATTTTTAATCTAAAGGTTACTGTCGGCATTATGAGACTCTAATACATTATCCTTTCAAATATTGATGAGATCAATAATAGTTCCGCAGACAGTATCGCTATGCAAGGACAACTTAATACCAAATTCTACAACAATTTGTAAGAAATTGAATAAAATTAAAGTTTGATAAAGCCTTTGATTTGATGCCCACATACTAAAGTATTTTAGCTACAGGTAAGCACTGTGAAATGTTATATTTCTAATGACTTTTGAATGCTGAACTATTTTTTATAATCGGTCAGAATTTTGTGAAGCTAACTCAATTTCTATGTGCTAAAAACATGCTTCCAAACAAATTTTTTGGATTGTAAAAACTACCTATATGAAAGTACAACTGAAATATGATTACACAGCAATTTTTTACTTCATAATTCTAACTGATATAGCTCATAATTGAGAAACAGCGAAATTAAGAAAGCTATTGTCTCTAAATAGGAAAATGTACAGTTATAGTAGTCTTGTACTCAGAAGGTGATATAGTCTTATTAGATATATAGAAGAGGCACATTTTGTTTTGTGAAACTCGAGTGTGAGTTAAACCGTAGATCTAGTAGTGACTAATCTGATATTTAATCCTCTTCACATTTTTAAAACGTACTGATGATGTTAATTATCTAGATTTCCAATCTGGGTTGTGGAAAATTATTGGTTAAGCTTATTAAACAATAGCAATAAAAAATAATAGGTAGTTTGCAATTATTATTTGTACATACCACAATATATTCAAGCAAACTGAAAGTACAAGGTTTACTGAAGCTTGATATTTATTGAAAATGACTTCAAAATTAATGAGTACTGATTGGACACAACAAAAGCTATTCACTATTTCAACAATAGTGATTTGCTTGGAAAACATTCAAATTGTAAATTAATTCATAACGAACAATTTGTCATAACAGATTTAAATCAAAATTTCTCCTAGTCTCTCATTGTCATTGTTTAAAAGAACAGTCCCATTTCCATATCTGCATTTGATGTAGCACATATAACAAAACTTAACAGTAAAAGTAACATGCACTACCAATCTAACATTCCCACATTTATGAATCTAGAAAGTTCTATTAACTGTAACCAAAGCCAGAATAGTGAAATGAATAATTTAAATATTATTAGTAATACAGTTTACACTGGAGTATAAAATCCTATGACTCAAGATAATAACTTATTATAACTAAAACATTATAATAAGTATAAGATAAAACAAAGTTAAAGAATAGCTGATAGATAACAAAACAATGCAAAAATATAAATTATTAATAGGAAGTAAATATGACTACTAGTTAGTTATCTAATAGATCTACAAGGTTTTTGAAGCAGTTATCAGTTAACAATTCAACGCATTCCAAGTTTCAATAATTTGACTGCTGGGAAAGTATTGCCCACAAGTGGGCAGTGTTCATGCTTAAATATTAAGGAAATTGAGATAGGACAGATGAAATGAGGAAAAGCCTCTCCACATTTCATAAAACAGTTGTTCCTATGATAAGTAGCTTTTTTGCAAAGTATAATCAATGGAAATTATTGTCAACTCTGTTGCTCACTTCATAGGATGCATATTTCTTTTCATATAAAATTAGAGTTCATCGGTTGAATTTTAATAGAACAAAGAGGCACATTGTCTGCATTAATTATTGTGGTAAGCCAGATCAGTCGGAGGCATCTACTTTTTTGAATTAACCCCAAATTAATACAGACCTTTGTTAATACTTCTGTTTCAATGCTTAAAAACTTCTTTTCAGAAACAGAATACTGATTAAAGAACCTGTTTCCAGTAAGATCCATGCTCCATAAACCCTAGCTCTACTAAATTATTGTAATGTGCTTAGACTTCTGGTATTATTCATGACATATATTGGGAAACCCTTCATATATTAAAAAATGTGCAATCATAAATATCTTGCAATTAATTACATTTTCTTCAGAAAATTACTTGAATTTTAGGGAAAAATTCAGATTGTTTGACAACTGATTAGATTTCTACAGTCATTTTGAAATAGTTGAACATTAAACCTTAAAAATAGTTATGTTGACAATGAATAATGAGGAATAACAGTTTCGAAATAATATGTTCGATACCTAGTTCAAAATTTTTTTGATAAAATTGATAATGCCCGAATAATATTAAAAAAATTTAGGAAAAAGTATGGTATGGTGACGTTGCCGCTTGGACTAGCGACAATTTAGTCATAAACGGTATTCCAAAATATGTAGCATCAGTATCTACACTTATTTAACAAACTAAAGTAATTATTTTTCATCTAATGGTGAACTCTGAAAATGCTTTCCCGCGCTTCCATATTAAATGTACTCTGTAATTCATTGATCATTTCAACTATAACTATTCAAATTTTGTCTTTTCAGATTGTCCCATCCCATATATCATATTTGACCCGCATGATGTCTAAGAGTTGAAATAAAGGTGGCACCCCTTTGAAATCAATAGGATGTTACTTAATATATCTCATGTAGTCACATAAGTAATACCATACCATACCTAATTGTTGTTAATTTGATTTCCAGCTATTTTCAAAATGCAACGACTTTCATTTCCTCATTTGTATTTTCCTCACTATACGCAGCATCTAGGGAAGTATTGCAGTCGTCCCAAAAAAAAATTTTAAGTCACCGTCTACTCTATATTATGCGATTACTGTATGGCAAAATTTGATGATTCATGTGATAGTAGTGTCAGTCTAAAACATGTTATATTATATTACAGTGTGAATAATTTCGAAAATTAACCTGACACCAGGTGTCAGTATACAACAACAGTTATGCAGAAGCAGAACATGTGGATAAAATTCCAATGTAACATAGAATATAATATAAAGTATTTCATTAGCCGTTTGTAAATTATTTCCAATATATTTTATGTTCCTACCATAGATAACTCTAGTAGTAGTAGAGTTATCTATGGTTTCTACAATCATTAAAATTTGACCCGCAGGAGTGTCCAAAAACTATTTTACTACCAGACGGGGAAGTCACGTGATCAATTAATTTCAATTGGAATTTTGATATTTTATTGAATCATAAAAACAACCGTGTTTTTCTGGTTATAAATATATATCACACGTATATATAATTAATCTGCGGAAGTGTACGAAATTTTTATTTCAAGATTCAAGTAACGTCATCCTTGTGATGTGATAATCTATTTTGTCTTTCTTCTGTGGTACATTTTGATAGTTCATGTGATAGCAAGTGTCAGTATAAGACAGGTTATATTATATTGTGAATAATTTCGATGTCAACCTGAAAGCAGGTGTCAGTGTACAACATAGAGTTGTGAAATAAAAATTTGGATAAAATTTCAGTGCAACATAGATTACAACGTCTTTCGTTTAGCGTTTTCTAAATCATTTCCCATATATTTTCCGTTCCTACAATCATTTACATTTGACCCGCAGGAGTGTCAGAAAGCTAATTTGCTAACATAAGTTGGGGAAGTCACGTGATCAATTCATTGCACTTTTTTTAAGATGATGTCTATGTGCATGTATGCGTGTGTGCTTTACCCACTGTGGAGACGATTTCGCCGTTCCTATCGGTCTTACGGATTTGAAATTTTGAAAATTGCTTTAAATTCGTGAAAATAACAACTGGATTAAACTCATTCCAACGGCAGACTCTTGGGCTAATTTTAAGTCGAAAAGTTCATATAAACCTATGTCCTGAAATGCTTGGTTTTCTATATATGCTGAAATTTTTATTTTTTTTCGATTTTTACCTAAAATTTCGAAAACCGTTTGGGATATTAAACTGTTATTATAGTATTAATTATTATCTAATTTTAAACAAAGAAGGTCTCCAGCGTTTTTGTCGTACGCCTTACCATTTAGAAGAAAAGAATTAAAAATTGTAGTTGTTAAAGGGATATCTGTAACTTATTCCTAGGCTAAAATCGTTTACCTAAAATCACGTTAGCCAGTGGCGTGGAGAACGCCCCCGCAACCCCCGCGGTACGGGAGGGGCGCACGATAAAATCAAAATGTTAATTTCGAGTGTTGCAAAAATACGTATTGGTATATAATAGGTATATTATAAGATATACTATTAATTATTGTAAATAACAAATTATTTTTAATAATCGAAACATGTTGAATATTTTTAGTTAAAATCCTGTATATTTGTTATTTTCCTTATTTTTTTTAGAAAAAGGAAGAGCCGCAAAGAGTTTATATGCGAGGGGCGGAGCGAGAATTAGCTAAGCTACTGACCTTGGCTTTGTCCGTTGCCAAGGAAAGGTAGGAATCTCATATTTGACATTTTTACAAATTAGTTCATGTTGTCCTTTCCATTTGTCAAAGTGCTATTGTAAGTGCTAAGATTAATAAATAAATTATTCTAATTCTGAAAAGGCGGACATGCATTATGCATTACGTTTATGGTCTTGCACTAACAGTTACGAAAACAGAGTCATAACAATTGTATCATGACGTAGCCAAACCTACGCCACTGGTTAAATAAAAAATATTTTGTTCCTGATAAAAATGTGTTTTTATATCATAATAATATGCTACCCTGGAATTTAATGTGATATCTCACACGGTTTTTGACGTTTTTGGCAAAAAAAAACCGAAAGAAAAATAAAACTTTCTGTACATCGAAATCCAAGCATTTGGGAGATATTCTTATATGAACAAAACCCGTTTATAGATGCTCTTGCATGAGCAAGCTGAAAAACCGCTTGGGTAATATACTTTGATAGTTCCAGATTTCGTCGTTTTCAAAACGCAATGTGAATAATAGTCAAAAATCAGCATTAGCAGAACATATTTGAAATAAATGTCATACCATTTTTCAAGAAAATTTATCACTTTTGAAAAACAGTACGGACAAATGTCTAGGAAATTTAGAAGGGTTAGAAACGTATAAGCGGAAAGGCAATGTATTAAATTCAGATTTATTTTTTGCACCCCTTGTTTCCATTAATAACTCCAAATAGTATTTAAACGCGTACATTTTGTTCTCTGATTTAGGTTACTCTGATGATGGCTACCTGGGAGATGAAAGAGTAGTTTTAGTGGATAAGGGGGATTATTTCGTACTTATTAGTGTTATAGCTTAGTGGTTTAACTATTCTTGAAATATAGATGCAATCGTTTGTACAAAAGTATCACCCTGGTATTTTGATAAGCTATCGAACGATATGTATGTATGTTCCATAGATATTGGATAGTGATACTGTAGTAAGAGCGGTGCTTATATTTGAAATTCGTCACTCACGATCGGAAGCATATCCAGTACTAAACAAACAGAAAAGGTTTTGAAAAATCTTGTCTTCCGGATGTATTCCGCGTCACAATAGCTCGACTTGATGCCGACGTTTCGCCAACCATTACAGGTGGCATCTTCAGGGCAGGCTTGAGGCTTGAACTGAAACTGGTTCTACTGGTTTCTGTAGCCGTATTTATTGTAGGAAAAATCCTTCACGCTACATAGTTCACTGCCTTTGTTCCGGTGGTTAACTTCGTTCCAGCACCTGACCCTGCCGTTGTGCGATCATGTGCGAAGTTGAATTTTCGAGGATGGGTTTCCAAATGCTGGGAAGGTAATATCCTGAGTCACGGTTTAGATTATTCGGATGTTTTAGGATTTCTATAGCTAGGGTTACCAGATGGTCAAAGTGAAAAAAGCGAACATTCCACAACCAAGCCCCCCCCCCATTTCAGGATTACTGTAACTAAAAGTTTTTTAATAAATCAAATTGCCACCGATTCCTCTCCCTACAATTACTTTCCTTAATAAGTATCAACTCATTCTCAAAATGAGTATGAAATTAACAAATAGGTTAGGAAAAAAAAACTCATCATAATATGGCAATACTAATAAAATATGATAGAATGTGGAAAAAATGAAACGTAGCGAATGTACGGTAATAATAACAAGAGATAAATTCTTACCTGTTCTTCTGTGCAGTTGCGATTTATTTGAAATCAAGACGATTCGATTTATAATGAAAAACACGACACGAGACGACAAAACAACAGTCTGCAATTGCAATTGATTACAATATCCGACAATATTAATATGATCAGCTGACTGAAGCTGAATAATCTGCGCATACAAAGTCAATGTAGTGTAGTATATTGATCGATATATTACGATACGTGAATATATCGATTGAGAAACAGCTGATAATTTCCCTAGTTCGCAATTCTTATTTCTAGTGCCTACCAACTGTCAGGCAAAAAATATATTCATATACTAATGCAAGATACGATGAAAAAAGTTGATCTGTCCAATCGAGTAAAAAAAGCGAACATTTCGCTGAAAAAGCGGACAAGCGAACACGGGACAAAAAAAGCGAACATGTTCGCTCAAAAGCGAACGTCTGGTAACCCATAGCTTCAAGGATTTTTCGCTGATAGTAGTTTGGGGCTCGGACTAGGATTTTAGTATCTTCAAAAAGGATTTGATGATTTGTGTTAAACTTGTGTTCCGCAAGTGCAGATCTACTGGTGTCACGAAGTCTTGTACAGCGCTCATGTTCTTTCACACGAGTAGCTACTGTACGACCTGTTTCACCAATGTAGACTTTACCGCAAGAACAGGGAATACTATAAACACCTTCTGAGTGGAAAGGAGGAAGGGGATCTTTGATAGGTTTGTAAAACTGAGATAATTTTGGAAGTGTGGAAAAACGGGTAGAAATATTATGTTTTTTGAGGATTTTGGAAATTCGATCTGTTATATTTTGAATATATGGAAGATAGGCCGTGGATAAAGCAGGTGGGAGGGTTTCTGGCTCAGGTCGATTTGGAATTTTAGGTGAAGTGTATTTCTTTATGGCTTTTTGAATGTTGTAATTGGGAGAAATTGTTTGATAATAAGGCAGATGATAGATGTTTTAATTCTGATTTTAAGGATTGAGGCTGAGATAGGTTGACAGCTCTGTGGACCAGGGAGTTTATGACAGATTGCTTTTGGGCAGGGTGGTGGTGGGAAAGACCATTGAGGTATCTATCGGTATGGGTGGGTTTCCGATACACAGAATGTCCTAAAGTACCGTCAGTCTCTCGACTAACCAATACATCAAGGAACGGGAGTGAACCTTGCGATTCGACTTCCATGGTTAAACGGATTTTGGGATGTAATGAATTTAAATGATTGAGGAAGGGAACAAGCTTTTTGCGACCATGTTGCCAAATAACGAAAGTATCGTCGACATATCTAAACCAACATTTCGGCTTGAGAACAGATGAGTCAATGGCATCTTGTTCAAAAGCTTCCATGAAGATATTAGCTATGATCGGGGAAAGTGGGGAACCCATGGCAGCTCCCGAGGACTGCTCGTAGAACTTGCCATCGTATAGAAAATATGTGGAGGATAGACAAAAATCAATTAACGGTAGCAAGTCCGTTGAAATGTTTTTGGCAGGTAACAATTGAGAAATTATGGAAAGGGTGTCTGGAATGGGAACATTGGTAAACAGTGATTCAACGTCGAAGCTGACGAGCAAATCGCATGGGTCAACTTTCAACGTTTGAAGTTTTTCAACGAAATGAAAGGAATTTAGGATAAAACTATTGGATTCACCTACAAGGGGTTTGAGATTCGATGACAGGTATCGAGAGAGTTTATAAGTAGGAGATCCGATAGTGCTGACAATTGGTCTTAGGGGAACTGGGGGCTTATGAATTTTAGGCAAACCATATAAACGGGGACATTTTGAACAATGGGGGATAAGAAATTTCTTATCTGAATCAGGAAGGGAAGAATGACGAATAATTTGTGAAATTGAACGTTCTATAGAGGAGGTGGGATCTTTTGGTAGAAGCTTATAGGAATTAGTTTGCAGATGTTGCAGGATTTTGTTATCATAATCTGAACGATTCATGACAACAGTGGAGTTTCCTTTATCAGCCCTCAAAATAGCCAAATCAGGATTTGATTTGAGTGAACTGAGAGCTTGAATTAAAGGTTTAGGGCAATTTGGTTTAGGAATCTTGGAATGACGAAGAATTTTAGCAGTTTCGAAACGAATTTCATCTGCTGCGAGATGGGGAACTTTATGTAGGGATGCTTCTACAGCAGAAATAATGGATGTAGTAGGAATATTTTTGGGGGAGAAGACAAAATTAGGACCTTTACATAGAACCGATTGTTCAGCTTCAGTAAGGGTATGTGAAGATAAATTAACCACAGTATTTACAAGAGGGGTTGGTCTTGAAGATTGGTGCTGAGGGCGTTGGGAGGCAAGAAGTTTATTGAATTTTTGAATATGACGTTTGGAATTGAGGGTACGAATTTGATCGGCTTGATCATAGGTAATTCGGTCGAGAATCAACCAATCGGATGCTGAAAGGGTATTTGAAAGTTCAAGGTGGAGGCCAAAGAGGGTTATATTGATGAAATTGATCTCGCGTCTAGTATACTTAATTCGTTCCCGAATCAAAGCTAAACTAGCGCGTTTGAATATGTTTTTGGATGAATGTGAATTTATGGGATGGGATATTTTAAGGAAATTGGGAATCAAATTATGATCACGACAACGACAAAGAAAAGTAAGAGAACAAAGCAAACTCACCAGTTTGGTGCGAAGATTTCCCAGGGTTCTGGATTTCTTCTTGATTTCCTCTCCGTAGAGGTTGGATATCTTGGATTTCGAAAATTCAACTTCGCACATGATCGCACAACGGCAGGGTCAGGTGCTGGAACGAAGTTAACCACCGGAACAAAGGCAGTGAACTATGTAGCGTAAAGGATTTTTCCTACAATAAATACGGCTACAGAAACCAGTAGAACCAGTTTCAGTTCAAGCCTCAAGCCTGCCCTGAAGATGCCACCTGTAATGGTTGGCGAAACATCGGCATCAAGTCGAGCTATTGTGACGCGGAATCCATCCGGAAGACAAGATTTTTCAAGATTAGCTGTCCGCGGAAATCTACTATCCAAGAGAAAAGGTTTTCTTAATTTTGGTTGGTGAATTTCTAACACCCGCGAGCGATCTTCTGCCGGCCCTGCTTGTGACCTATAGTGTTTTACAATAGAAGATTATCATTTTACAGGGCTTCCAAAGGACTTTTTGAGGAATACGTTTCTTATAATAAGTATCCATCTGATGAGAGTATGGCAGGTAGAAACGGTGGCTGCTCGGATGCTAGTGATAAAACGGATAATAATTCAAATTAAAGTGCTGTAAAACTACGAAATGCCGTTGTATCGTGTGCATAAAATGCGGGGCATTCTGCTTCTCTAGGCAAAATAAAGCATACGACAATTTATTCCACGATAATTATCTGCTGTGGGAACGATTTAACCATGGTATAAAATAATGGTAATGTGTCTCGTATACTGTTATATATGACGAAAGCGTAGCCCAAGTCTGTGAACTTACAACTCTTGTCGCAGGGTCGCTACGGTCGGATGTAAGAGGAACTAAACGGCGAGCACGATGATAAGCTGACATGTAATGTAAACAAAATCAGTATGTACCTGAGCTCTGACCAGGATTGAACTCTCGAAAATTATGAAATTTATCTAAGTTATCGTCTATTCTATATTTCTACAATAATTATAGAATGTGTATTAGTTGCGATGTCAGATTTGACTTAAGATGCAAGAATGTAATTTAATTAATTTTTCGGAAATTTCAACCACTCTTGAAAAAATTGCCTTCTTGTAATTCGAACTAAAGAGTGGGCCATCTGTTAAGTTTATTTTTCTTTTCTTTTAGATTATTAAATTAACTAATAAAACACACTTTTAATGATTTTTTGACAAATGTCAAGTAAAAGTAAAACAATTGTATGCATGGATAGCGCTATTAACAACAGAAGAACTCATTTCTATCACCCAAACTTACTACGAAAACTTAAACGAAAGTCCAGAATTCGCAAAATTGCCGAATTAAATCTATAGAAAAATGCAATTCAATAGCTGAAGAACAACATTTGTTTAGAAATTGAAGAAGTGAATTCTTCTTTATTGGGACTTTCGGATACAGGCCTGTAAACAGAGTCTGGTAGTGGCCGTATGAATGATATCGTTTTCACATCTAATTGTAAAAGATTCAACAATTGTAAAAGATTCCCAATAAAAATTTCCGACCTTTATTCACGATATGTGCTTTTTTTTTGAAAAAGAAACTAATAAATGAATCACCCTGCACAGTGTTTGAAGAAAATTCTATATCACCCAACACGCAAAAAATCGCAAATAATCCGTGCAACACTAAAAAACCAAAAAAAATTCTAAAAAACAGTTTTTGGGAGCTCTTGGGGGTTATAGAGTTTTTCTTTATTGAATATGGGCATAAATTTACAAATTGCTAAATTAACTCTACGTATTGATTACAATGTAGATCAAATATCAATATGGAAATATAATGGTCTTATCTGTCTCAGTAATATTTATTGTTAAGGAAAAACTATACGTGTATACAGCAGAAACAACTTGTACATAATAATCAGACAGCGATGTAATATAGTCTAACTGTAAGGAATTAGGCAGTTGTGTAAACAGGAGTCCTACACTCATTTTACCATGTATTTGTAAACACAGTAATTAGTTAATATTAACATTATACAACTTCCCAGATAATAATAATAACATCTAACACTTAGAAATTCAAAATTTTTGAATATATGAAATTGTTGACTCAAAATTAGCCTAAGAATCGCCGATTAAAATGAGTACATAACATCAAGTAACATCCTGTATATATCACACGCATGTTTTTAACCTGCAGAAGTTCTTCTCCTCAGAACACGGTCGTACATACAGGTCTGGGGACTCGTATGTTTGACATGAGTCTCTTACGCGTCGCCAAACTCGTAAGTCCCTCGCTCAGCCACTAGCTAGCGCTTGGATCGAATTGGTAAAACTATTTCTTTCCGGAATCACAGCAGTGTTACTAAGTATTCTGATTTGAGAGAGGAATAGAACTGTTACTCTTGTCAAAATGTATTACTTCCCCTTTTTCGTTATACATGTTCGCAAGCATCCACTTTTTTCGCATTTCCGTATCTTTCGGCACTTTAAAAACAGAAGTTTCTTGCTTTACACTTTTGTACCCCGTTTTGCATTTCGGCACAATGCACGATTTCGTAATTTGTTTCTAAAAACGCAGATATTCCTTGTGTTTACAAGTCAAGTATGACAGTTGTCAGAGAATTTCGACTACTGTGCCATCCTTTTTGGTACCCTGCTACAGTCGACGCTTAGCGGACCCACTTCTCACATAGGAAACAGCCTCGAGTCCCCAGACCTGTATGTACGACTACACTATAAAAAAAACAATCACCCTTAGAAATTTGGGGTAATTGTATAGTATACGGGCTTCTATTAAAAATTTATTTAATCACCTCTAAATATGAAAACTTATACGTCAATGGAAAACACCGTCTTGGAGCTCAAAAATTCCATCGGGAAGTATTAAAAAATACTTGTTTTTGGTTGAATAATTTGGGGTTAACTTTGTAAATTGAATAAATTATCAACTGATGCGTACTTACTATAACATATATCATTGATTTAATCAATGCATATATGTACATAATATTTTTCTGTTTAAATCCCTCACATTTTCATATATTCGTTACGTAATTTGTATGTTGTTTAAAGAGATTATGAAAAGCATCCGCGGCCTTATCAGCTTTCTGATAACGACTTCATCTGTTCTTCGATTTTCTCAAAGAAGGAACAACTGCTCGAACTTGATCCTTCTCTAAAATAACGAAGCAGAAAAAGCTGTATTAAAGTTTAGAACGGCTGCGGTTTTGTCACTGTAGAGACGAGACGATATTTAGCAAGATTCGTACCCGCACCGAACTTTAATTCAATGGCAAGGCAAACCAGTTACCTATTGATCTGAGAACCGAACATAACAGCTGATCGTTTTATTCATTCCTCTTGCTGGAGTTTTGTGCGGAAAAAGAAGTCATGATTATTTTTTGCATTTGAAAGCTCAAAATGCTGATACATCGGAAAGATATGAACAAAAACTCAGTGTTATAAAAAATTTGGATATTAGAAGATTCAAAATTTAGTGTGAATCCGGCAGATTTTCCTCCAGTAACAAATTGTTAGTTACCCAGTAGGTACTTAACAACAGCTATTTCAATACCAATCAACAAATGAAAGCATTCAAAAGCTTAAATGTCTTAAAGTGCTTTGATACTGGATTTGTTAGCGAGTGTGTCCTATTGAAAGTAGAAGACAGCATAGTTGTTGTAGGAAAGGTAAGAGCATTCCAATGAAGAAAAGGGACTTTTAAAAAGACGTACAATTATACAGGTGAAAGATTTTCTGCGAATGAATCTCCACCAGTGAAAGTGTGGATTTTGTGCTGGCTGATTTGGGTGAATCTTGTAGGTGCCCTTTTATAGCCATACAGTACATCATGGCTTCCAAGAACAATTCATCTTGTACAAATATCTATGTGGAAAATTCCATCGTTGACAAAAGTTGAGTACAAAACATTAAAAGGAATGAGTTTTGAAAGAATTTTTGCTCGCTCAATGGAAACAGATGTGTTGTTATTGACTTTGGAAAAAATTGCTAATGTTATGTATGACATCGAAGAATCTGGGAACTTAGTTTTAATGAGTATTACATCCATTTGCTACAACCATAACTGATGAAAAAAAGCAACTTGATATAGTGAATCCTTACATAAGCCTATACAAAGAAAATTTTGAGTTTTGTAGTTTTGAAGAACTTATTGCATCAGCCTCCGACAACGGTATCACTATATCTGAAGAAGATTTTTGACAAAATACAAAAAGCAACTGTAGACCCACCATTCTTCAAAAGTGGGGTTGGAAGGATAGCGGCATCATAATTTAAACAAGCAAGGAGAACATCTTTAGAAAAACTTTTCCCGTCATTGATTAAAAATATATGGTATCCTGAAAATTGTATGTCTAAATCTGGTCTGTGTTTAAATCCAAAACAACGACATGAGAGAAAAAGCAGGTAAAAGATAGTTTAGCATTGCATGTGAATAAACAAAATACGTCATGAAAACATCTGAACCCATTATCCCCAACATACATATTTCGGAACGTCCCATGTTGCGGACAAGGGGTGTTGAGAAAAAGCTCTTATGTTTTAAAAGATAAATCTATTGGAAATCATTGTAAGATGTCAACAACATGTTGGAAAGACACAGTGGAAGGAATTTGTCTTGATAACAGTACAACAAATAGCTAAAATTGGTAAATTATCTACAAATCATTCCGTGGCCGTTTATTTGTAATCTACGATTTGAAAATTTTATTAAATTAATTTCAAAAATTGAATGTATGTCTAAAAAGAGGCGTTTTGCGAAAAGTAAAAATGGGGGAAAAATAACCCCTCCGGCACCAGTTTCTACGCTTGCTTTGTGGGCATCGTTTACAATAATACCCTCGAAGATATGGTTAATAAGAACAATAAATGTCAAGTTAAAACGCGGAAAATTGACAACATTATTGCCAAAAAAACATTTTATAATTTCAACTTACACACTCTGTTTCTAGGGGGGTATTTTTGTAAATAGATAAGTTAGGCTAAATCTTCATATTTTAGCTTCAAAATTACGCGGTTAACGGAATGGTCTGCTTTTTTATTACACCCTGTAGATCAAAATTTGAATGACACTATAACAATCATGCGAAAAAGAACCATTGCGTTTCACTGTTTCTAGGAATCTGCTTCATGATATCAATTTCAGATAATGCCTTAATTGTCTATAGATCATTATTGACACATAATATGTGCTAAATTCGATTGCGATTGTTGCCGCATCACCATCAGATATGCAGGATTTCAAGTCATAACATGCTAGGTCACTGCAACATTCGTTGTTCTAGTCATTATGTGTAATGGTTTTGAGTTTCGAATTCATATTATTCTCACTTTCATATCTGCCTGATATTGTTATTTTGACACTCACAGCTCTAATATGGAGGGGATCTTGGAGTTTAGGTTTAAGTCCGTAATAATACCTTAGGATATAATGTTATATCTAAGAATAATACCTTATTGCATACCACATTAATAGTAGTTTCAATAAGTTTGATAATCTTTCCATTAGTGCGAAATATTTCGAATCCTCATATTCTAACAAACATTTACGTTTTTTTTTGGGGTAGGCTGCAGAATAGCTGATTTTAATAGAACTATCCACAGACGTCGCAACAAGTCATATGCCATCAGGAGAGATGATAAGAGTTTCATAAAAAAAAAATTGTAATAGGGAAATGACAAAATGTATTTGTTGTTAATTAATATATTATTTGAGATTGCGAGTTCGCAATTAAGGCATATATCTGGATGCATACTTTATATTACAAGAAAATTGATTCTCCATATCTGCGTGCATACAGTAATAGTAAAACAAATTATTCTAGAAAGCTAGTTCCGCTAGATTTTACATTCGACGAGATTTCCCAATTCACTAGTGGAAAAAATCTCATCGTGAAGGAATACAATTGTGGTGTTTCTATTTCAATTCTTGAAGATTTCCCCTTCAGCATAACCATCTGCCATTCTTCTATCAAATCATCTATATGAAAAATCAGTAGGAATAAATAGTCTTCAATAAAAATAACAAAGCATACTTATATTTGTGGTTACGCGGAAAAGGGACATGCCATATAAAATAAATTTGATAGGTTTTAAAATTAATTTCGCTCGGCTTAAACTTCCTCTTTATATATCGTACAATTTTAGCCCACTAAACACATAGAAGCATTCCCAAAAAGAACTTTGTGAGGTTAAAATAGTTATGTTGTTGAAATCGACCAAACGGTGCAATTGGTAACGATGTTATTTTTGAAGATTAGGTACTGATGTTAGTATGCGGCACTTGGATTTTGGATGCTCTTCTCATCTTCTATATCTTCCAAGGAATGAATCACAATTTGGGCAGGTGTGATGTACATCCATACATCTATCAAGGCAACATGGAATTAGGCAACACCCCAGGGGACACCTGGAAACGAATGGTTAAAATTAAAAAAATTATCATCATACAAAAAATATAACAGCATAACTATAAAATGAGGAGTTTTCATGCAAATGTCAATGATCCACTTACGAATTTGATAAATTTACAGTAAGTTTTCCTTGCGGCTGCTTGATTCTGAGAGGATTATTATTTTTTATTTTGTTACATAAACCGTTCTTACATTTCGTGTAGTATCATTGATCGATGTTTCTTCAAACTAAATTTTTATTACGAAACTTGCCATATGTTCATTCTGAGTCCGCGAAATAAAATAAACCGAGAGCTATCAGAACGTACTCCTCATACTTAGTATTAGGTTTGTTCGGAATAAAAGATATAGAGCCCCTCTGATATAATAACACCACACTTTGTAATGAAGCCAACGTCTGGCTATCCTTTACTTTCTGATTTAAATATGAGGGGCTGTTTACATGGGACCCGGAGACATTGACTCATTGAGTAATTTATTGAGAAAAAAAGGGAACATTTTCGATTGAAAATTATATACCAATTAATTATTATACCGTTCATATCTTTTATAGAAAATTGCGATGTTTAATAATTGAATTATGGGCAATTCTAAATTAATGGTGACGGCAGAGGGGGGGGGGGAGTGTCTGCAGAACTTGCCGGGGCAATTTTTTTTCCGTTTCTACATCGTATTTGAACTCGTTCACCGGCATTTACAGATTAAAATACCTTTTGAAGAGTTTTTTATGAATTTTTCCAATTTTATGGGTTGTTTTCCAACGAAAATGTCACAAAACTGCTTTTAACCCCAGAAATCGATATTTTATAATAAATAAACGTCCAAGAAGTCATTTCCGATCGGAAATTGGCCTCTGAATTCGAAATGGTGTCAGTTTCCTCAAATAACGCATCATTCTTTATCCATTGGCTGATTTTCGGCAAAATACCTTTTTTTTGAGAGCGTCATATCGGTGTGAGCAGCCATTTAAAAAAAAATTTTTTTCAGCGATATCTGCGTGTTTTTACCTCAGCTTTACGATCAAATAAGAATTCTTCTGACTAAATAGGTTTTAGAGGTAGAAAAATTGAAAAAACTAAAAAAAACGACAAAAACCGATATTACTGTACAAAAATCTGTCGTCAGGTCGCTGACAAGTCTTTTCTTGGGACATATGACTTCGGAATCAGATTCAGCGGGAAATTTTACGATAAGAAAACAGTTCCCGAACGTCATCCAACAGTTTTTACACTCCAGTATACCATTAATTTTCCGCCAAAAACCAAGTAAACGTAATTTTCTTCCAGTTTTTGACCTTTTTCGACCTCAAAGTTGCAGAATTTAAAATTGTAAGTAGGATATTTGGAATACTTGGACAATTTTCGATTGAAAACAAGCTATAACATTATTTTTTTAAATATTTTGGTGCTTTTGAAAAGCAGTTTAAAAAAAGTCAGCGCACTCCGGGAGTGCAGGCAGAAGTGAAAACTTGAACTTATGGCGCGTTGGGCACTTTTTTGGGTGAGCATTTTTAGGTGCGCTCGCGACATGAGAAATTGTTCATAAAAAATCAAGTTTATCAAAGCAATGTGGGCACTTTTTGAATAGACATGAAGTATAATAATATAGAAACTATATTCCAAGGAAGTGGTTTTATTTAAATGAGTAAATATTAGTAAATAGTAAATACAAAATTTATCAATTCTCATCCATAATTTCAACAACTCTTACATCATCATTATCAGCATTTTCATCATTATTATCAGGATTTTCATCAAATTCTAAAACTGAAACAATAGGTCTATGGTAACTAAAGTATGAAATGAACAATTTTGATTTAAATCTATTTATATATCTTGTGAATACTGCATCAATAGTAGTTTTGTATTTTGTTGTGCTAAGATTGCGATCATTGGACATCGTTAAATCAAATTCTTCATATAAAAATTCAATTAATGATTGATTTTTGACATCTGCAAAGTTTTTGTTGAAATCTCCACTCAAAATCATAGGATAATGATCAAATCTTCTATTAATTTTCATCATAAATAGTGCGGAAGCAGCTTTAGAATAAATGAATAAATTTGAATACAAGAACTCTCGTATTGCTTGTAAAGACTGTTTTGGTGAAATATAAACGGCAGCCAATTCTCAAATCTCGTCTGTCGCGAGGGCACGAACGAATGCCCATGCAAAGACTGCGTATAGCATGCAGCGCTCTCGCATACCTATACACTCTGAGTATACATAGGTATGTAATCTCATCTGTCGCGAGAGCACGAACGAATGCCCATGCAAAGAGCGCGTATAGTATACATATATTATAAGAATACACGCGGAGTATATCTGTGTAAAATCTCATCTGTCGCGAGAACGGCTGAAAATGCTCTCCCACAAAAGTGTCCAACGCGCCATAAGAAGTTTTCACTTCAAAAAAAGAGACTTCGTTTTTTTGTAATGTTTGAAGTTTGTTCCTTAAAATTTTAAATCTACTAAAATCGTGATCAAAATGACTGATTTTGATGTAAAATTTCCCAAGCATTCTGATTCTGACAATTTTTCAATCCCACATGATGACCCAGAGCTACAAAATTACTAAATTACACTAATTTATATTCGGTTTCGTTGTTTTGCCTCCTATTTTTGGCACTTTGTTGAATTTTGTGGCTCTGGGTCATTATGTGGGATTGAAAAATTGTCAGAATCAGAATGCTTGGGAAATTTTACATCAAAATCAGTCATTTGATCACGATTTTAGTCGATTCAAAGTTTTAAGAAACAAACTTAAGAAATTACAAAAAAACGAAGTCTCTAGATTTGCAGCTACGAAAAAGCTTTTTTTCAAACTGCTTTTCCAAAGGACCAAAATATTTAAAAAAATAATGTAACATGTTCTCCATCGAAAATTGTCCAAAGAATCCAAATATTCTACTTACGATTCTGAATCCTGCAACTTTGAGGTCGAAAAAGGTCAAAAACTGGAAGAAAACTACGTTTACTTGGTTTTTGGCGGAAAATTAATGGTATACTGGAGTGTAAAAACTGTTGGATGACGTTCGTGAACTGTTTTCTTATCGTAAAATTTTCCGCTGAATCCGATTCCGTGGTTATATGTACCAAAAAAAGACTTGTCAGTGACCTGACGACAGATTTTTGTACAGTAATATCGGTTTTTTGTCGTTTTTTTAGTTTTTTCAATTTTCCGACCTCTAAAACCCATTTAGTCAGAAGAATTCTTATTTGATCGTAAAGCTGAGGTAAAGGCACGCAGATTTCGCTGAAAATTTTTTTTTTCAAAATGGCTGCTCACACAGATATGACTCCGTAAAAAAAAAAGGTATTTTGCGGAAAATCAGCCAATGGATAGAAAATGATGGATTATGGAAGGATACTGACACCATTTTTAGATTCAGCGGCCAATTTTCGATCGGAAATGACTCCTTGGACGTTTATTTACTATAAAATGTCGATTTCTGGGGTCAAAAACAGTTTTTTGGCACTTTCGTTGATGAAAAACCAAAAAATTGAAAAAACCATAGGAAACTTTTTGAAGGGTATTTTAATCTCTAAATGCCGGTAAACGAGTTCAAATACGATGTAGAAACGGAAAAAAATTGCCCCGCCAAGATCCGCAGACCCCCTCCCCCTTGGCCGTCTCCTTTAATTTAGAATTGCCCTTATTGAATTGAATTATTGGTCTTATTATTCAAGAATAGTCGAAAAATGTATTTTCAAAGGGACATTTCATACTAACAACAAAAAGATAAACAAACAAGTTGAATCAATCGTTATAACTCAATGATAATTCGGAATGATCAAACCGAAGAAATCAGCCCAATGAGGGGGCATACAGGGAACTACCCGATGAGATCTAGTATTAATCTTATCCGTACATGAATAAACAAACAAACTATGTTGAATTTTAAACAAGGATAGAAAAGCAATCTCTATATCTTTTATTGCTTTGAGGCAAGAACTGTCCGTCCACTGAAATATACCCTATAACGTTAATTTCAGTGGTTTCTCTCCATCATAAGTTGAAACAAGCGGAGGATTATTTCATGCAATTCGTTCGCTAGTGGTCAGCATCAGTGTTAACTTCATTCATAGATTGAACATCAATAAATATAATTGTGTATGTTTTTGACATTGGCATTTAGTTAGTAGTTAACCTGATTCAATTCAGTTCAGGTGATGAATATTTGGAGGAAATTCCAACCACCCCCTAATAATTAATAATCATGTAACAACTATTATTGATGACCGGATTTCCCTTCAGCGGAATACCAATCGTTAAAATTTGTTAAGCTTGCTATTTTGTTCATGACAGCCCTAATATTAGTATCTACTTATTACACTAGCCGACAAAATTTGATTTTTTCTCTGCCCTTGGGACTAGACCGACATTTTCCGATTGTTTGGGTATAAAATAGTAGGAACCCATCTAACCCCTCAGACTTAGCTTTTTTTTTACTTTTCTTGCAATAACTTTGAAACAACGCAAGATAATTTGAATCTGATAAAACTGCTTGAAAGCTTATAAGCATCTGGTATGTAAATGACCTTGGTAGAATGAATTGAAATACGTTTTATGCATTTCAATGCCTATAAAACTGGCTACAATTTTACATGTCACACCTCTGTACCGTGAACAGAAGTCTTAAACATTAATTTTTGTTCGAAAAAATCACGAAAGCTGAATTTTTTCGAACATTTTTTGTAATAGAAAAATGAAACTGCACCACGCAATTGAAATCCGTTTGTTTCATATGAAAGAACATAAAGGGGGCTTCAATTCCTGTAACGCAAACATCTGTCATTTGAACGACGTAAAATAAAAATTCATTTTTCTTTTAAAAACTCACAGGTTATTTTCATTGCGTACTAAAAATGCAAATTTCGCGATTTTTTCAAACAAAACTCATTATTTAAAAGACTTCTGATCAAGTGACAGAGGTGTGCCATACATAAATTGTAGCCCATTTAATAGGCTTTCAGGTCAGCAAAATTGATCTGAACAATCTAGCGTAGTTTTTTTATAACCGATTAAAATCACAGAAGCGGTTGAAAAAACGCGATTTTTGCGTCAGAAAAATTGATTTTTGTCAGGGTGTCGTTCATTCTACCAAGGTCATTTATATACCAAATGTAGCTCTGTTAATAAGCTTTCAAGCAGTCTTATCAGATTCAAATCATCTTGCGTTGTTTCAAAGTTATAGTGAAAAAAGTTAAAAAGAAAGCTTTTTCACGTATCCTAACCACAAAAGCAAAGTCTGAGTGGTTAGATGTTAGATGGCGACTTTCCTACTACTTCACATCCAAACAATCGAAAAATGTCGCTCTAGTCCCAAGGACTAAATGGCTGTCGGCTAGTTTATAATATTAAAGTAATCGATAATACAAACAATGGAATACTTAGACAAGGAGAATCGATAAGATATAAAATATTAGCGCTGAACTTCCAACATGCCGCCGCCTTCTAATAAGATGTGAAATATTCGCGCTGGCAGCTGTTGGAATACCTATACATAATTGTAATCATTCTAATACAGTATTATTATAAATTATTTAGGATTACAGAAGAAATGTTCTGGGAACAAGATGGCACTGAATATTTTAAATTGTATTATCATGATTATTAGATTTCATTTCACTATCTATAAAAATTTTGAATCAAAGGAATTGCTACATATTGATGAGCAGTAAAATTTTTGATTAAAATTCTATTTGCGATTTTTATCAAAATTGATATCGCAAAAGTTCTGGCCACACTGAAAGCGTTCACAGTCCACAGTAACAAGGTGTTCTGAATTTGTCCGAAATCATGTATGTTTAACGTAACCATTGATTAGTGTTTATCAAACAATGATGTAACGAACTATTTCAATACTTGTACCACGTCAATGGTTGTCCTTTCATTTCACTCCTGAACGGATGCGCATGTTCAACACAACACCTGTCCAGCGAACATGTCCAGCGCAATACATCGCCGCACAGTTTAGCATTACAACTCATCCGACTGGGACGGTCTTCGCATGTTTTTCTCCGAGTTTCCTTGGAGAAGCGTATGCTTTGAATCTGATGACCCAACACAATGTGCCACAGAGATCTCGGATATTATCAGGCTATGAATGGATACTTACATACCACATACCAACAAATCACCGTCATCTAGTTAACAATGGCTCAAATAAATCTGTTCTAGGGCCGTCGCTTCAAAACAAACAGCACATCGCTGTTGGCGCGGTAATCTACGTCTGGAAACCAGAACAAAATATGTAATACCCCCCTAATATTGCTGCCATCGATATCAATATGCCTCAAATTGTCTTTCATCAGCGCACAATTAGACGCATTCTGCTTGATCTCAATACCATAAAATCTATGTGGCCAGACGGAATTCCATCTGTCGATCTCAAGGAATGTGTGCCTGAATTAACACCAGTTTTCTGCAGGTTGATTATCCTTGGTGTGTTTCCTTTCAGCTGGAAAACAGCTAGAGTCCAACCAATTCCAAAAAAGGAAAGAAGACACTTCTCAATAATTATAGACCCATTGCACTAGTATCTGCGATCTCTAGAGTGATGGAGAAAGCAATCAACATCCAGCTCATCCAATATCTAGAGAGCTCCAAAATCGTGAATGACCGGCAATATGACTTTCGTCAGCAGAGCTCAACAGGAGAACTGCTTGCCTACGTAACACATGTATGGCAGAAATCTATTGTTAAGCATGGGGAATCTCTAGCTGTATCATTGGGTATCTCCAAAGCATTTGACCCAGTCTGGCACCAAAGCCTTCTTGAGAAACTTCCGTGATATAGTTTGCCGCCTCAACTTTGTCGCTTACTATCGAGTTTTCTCTCAGATCGATCACTCCATGTGGTGGTTGTCGGAGTATCCTCCGATACAATGACTATCGACGCTGGTGTTCCCCAAGGATCTGTCTTGGCATCAACTTTGTTTCTGCTCCATATAAATGACCTGCGACCGCACAACGGAACCAATACATACATTTGGGTTTTACTATTAATACATTATACAGAGTAACGTAACCAAAGTATTTTTATTTTTAAATTCCGTTGACTGGCGCGCTTGATAAATCTCAAGATCTTCAAACCAGAACCCCATGGAACTCCCGGGGTAATTTTTAATTCTTTTTAATTTATATTCCTTGTATCTTACAATTTGTATTCATTCTTTTAAATCTGATTCAATCAACATCGAGCTCATCCAATAGCTAGAGAGCTCCAAAATCGTGAATGAACGGTAACATGGCTTTCGCCAGCAGATATCAACAGAAGACCTGCTTGCCTTAGTAACACATATATGGTAGACATCTATTGAAAAATGTGAGGAATCTACAGCTGTAGCATTAGATGTTTTCAAAGCTTTTGACCGAGTCTGCCACCAAGACCTTCTACTAACGAATTTTCTCTTAGAAAGATCACTCCAATTGGTGATTGACGGAGTATCCTCTGATATAATGGCTATTAACTCTGGTGTTCTTTGTTTTTGCTCCATATCAACGATCTGTTGGAAGTGACCTCTTGTCCCTCCACAACTTTGCAGATGATGACACACTTCATATCCCTATTTCATCCAACGAAGCCAGAGGGCTGATATAGAGAGGGGTCAACGGAATTAATGAAGATGAAGCTCTTAGATTATATTCATAAGAGAACTATTCGACTAATTGGTGGTCACATTTAAGAATTAATTGCCCACTTTAAAACATGGTAGAAATGTCGTTAAACTCTCCCTTTTCTATAAATATTTCCATGGTCAGTGTTTATCGGAACTCTCGTGATTTTCGACAATGAGAAATTCAGGGTAAGCGAATTAGAAGAGCTCGAGCTGGCTACCCCTTAATTGTCAAGATCGATACTTGCCGAACTTCTTGCTATCAGATTTTATTTTTATATCGAACGTCTTTCCTCATGCCTGTAACGTCCAAACTTACAAGACATATTCGAATCTTCTCTCCCAATATTCTACCGCTGGCTCACATGATGTTCTTCGAACATTATAGGTTTTTCTGTCATGTAGTCAAAATATAAAAAAAATACTAGTAATAGCCCGATTTTTCATATGACCAGACTTGGGAATGGGTGTCACATAACTTGTTTTCCGAATATCCTGGAACATTGCCGAATTGTCATTCAAGAATATGCTCAATGCTCTGGATCAATATAAAGTTTATTTTCTTATTTTGTTTTCTTTATAACTGGTGTTACATCCAAACAATAATTCTGATCGCTAATCACTTGCTGGTTAATTGTATCGTCTAAATTAGATTTAGTCCAGTCATCCTGGCAAAAATTCGGGTCCAAAAAATTCCAATGGACTTTTTCAATGTATAAGGGGGTATTTTGGTGCGCTAAGCACGATGGTATGGTCCAAATTGAGCTACTGGATACGGAACATGCCGCAAATCGCCGATTTATGGCCATTTTTTGGTCATTTTCGGGTTTTTCGAAGATATAACAAAATCTATGCATTTTTATGAAAATAGTCTGGAGAGAAAAGTTGTAGTGCTTATCAAGACTCATCATTTGTTTCATTCAAACTAGATGGCGCTAGCGTTCTTAGAACTTAAAATATGGTCATTTTAATGTGGCGAAAATGGTCATTTTTGCGTTTTTCGAAGTTAGGGCCGAATCTATGCATTTTCATAAAAATAGTGTCGGGAGCAAAGTTATAGTTGTCAAAAATACCCGTAATATGGTCCAAACTAGATGGCGCTAGCAGTCATGAAACTCAGAATATGCCCGTTTTAGCGTCAAAAAAATTATAACTATTTGTCTTTTTTCCACAATAGGACAAAACCTGCGTTTTTTTATGCATGTAGTCAAAGGAACAAATTCATAGTAGTCAAAAATACCAGTAATCTGGTCCAAACTAGATGGCGCTAGCGGTCATGAAACTCAAAATATGGCCGTTTTAGCGTCAAAAAAATAACTGTAGATGATATCTAGCTTCTATATCAGTCATTTTTTTCTCATGAAGTCTCGGTTTTAATTCAGAATCAACTATAAATATGTTCGGGGAATGTAGTACATTATCTGTTTTAACGAATTTACAAACTTTTTTCCTTTTGGGGTTTTTTTGCTTCCACAGAAATGAAAACTTCTGAAGCATCTTTAGCGCATATTATACAAAGCTTATCAAATTCAAACCTTGACTGTGATCGCTCTAATTGACTTGATCGTATCGGTTCGTCATCATCATTCAAACTTCGGTCGTCCGATAAAATAGAAGAAGAGTTCTTCCAATAGATACTACTCATAGAAATGTCTTCAGCGCAAAATGACTCATCGATCTAATAAATTGATTAGATAATTTTAATATTGACACATCAATTATTATAATAATTATGTAGACATAAATATATATTATATATACCGTTTCATTGTTTGATTTTTCCATATCAACATCTTGGCCCTCTTCTACTGATACGTCAACTGGTGGCGAACGCGTCTTTGAAGAAGAATGTAGTGATGAAACGAAATGTAACTCGTTACCATGGAGATACTCTACAGCTGTTAACGCATCGCGTCGCTTGAAGCAACAGTAGTCCCAAAAAATGGTATTACAATACGTACGTTTATTTTATACCTGCGCATATATACTTTCTTATGTACTTTTAATTATCATATTGTAATTTTAGTAAGAAAAGCTCGGTTCAATGGGCTCCTAATTAAATTTCGTAGAATGATGAATTAAATGACACATTTTACAACGATGTATATTTTTTATATCGTCGTAAAACTGGAAGAATTATTGAAGAAATTATCATTTCTATCACTAAAACGGCAATATTTTGAGTTCTATGACCACTAGCGCTATCTAGTTTAAACTAGATTATGGGTCTACTATAACTTTGTTATCTCTACTATTTTTATAAAAATGCATAGATTCTGTCCTATTGTCGAAAAACCCAAAAAGTTATTATTTTGTTGACGCTAAAACGGCAATATTTTGAGTTTCATGACCGCTAGCGCCATCTAGTTAGGACCAGATTACTGGTATTTATGACTACTATAAATTTGTTCCTCAGACTATATGCATAAAAATACGCAGGTTTTGTCCTATAGTGAAAAAAAGACAAATAGTTATAATTTTTTTGACGATAAAACGGCCATATTTTGAGTTTCATGATCGCTAGCGCCATCTAGTTTGGACCAGATTACGGGTATTTTTAACTATTATAACTTTGCTCCCCTGATTATTCTTATAAAAATGCATAGATTCGGTCCTATCTTCGAAAAACGCAAAAATGGTCATTTTCGACACATTAAAATGGCCATATTTTGAGTTCCAAGAACGCTAGATAGATGCATAGATTTTGTTAAATCTTTGAAAAACTCGAAAATGGCCATAAATCGGCGATTTGCGGCATGTTCCGTATTTGGTAGTTCAATTTGGACCATACCACCGTGCTTAGCGCACCAAAATACCCCACTATACGTTGAAAAAGTCCATTGGAATTTTTTTGATTTTTTTGCTGTAGAAAATTTCCCAGGATGACTGGACTAATTGTACAGTATTCGTAGCTGTACATGTATTGAAAAATGATCAGCAAATAAATTGAAAATTTTCTCATTAGGGACCATGAGGTTATTAAGAATAAAAAATATGCTCTCTCATTTTAAATTACGATCAGAACCAATAATTATTAGCTAATAATTTTTGTTTTGAATTTTATGGTCGATAAAACCTTTTTGGTTTTTGACTTAACTAATGATTATAAGTTAGAAACAATCACCACTATCCACTAAAAATAATGTTAAAGTACTGAGGACCTTTCCACTACCAAATAGCCATCATCAGAGTAAATTTAATTAGGAAACAATTATTATCTAATGACCCTTTTAGACACTGTGCAAGAAGGATCGCCGGGGCCAAAGATTTTAACGTGACGGGGTTTATTTCGATAATTGTACAATACTGTAGCAAATTCTCCTAATTTTCGAACAATATTCCATCAAAAGTAATCATTTATCATTCTTCTGAAATTTCAACCCCTAGAATGCCACACCATTTCTGTTCAAACTACGACCATCAGTGTATTTTGTAATTTTTAGTCTTCTTATGATGGTTTTATTTAAATATATAATATCTAAAAATAAACTGTCCCATTCGCATGATCATGAATAAGTAATACTTATCGATTAAATAAATTTGTCACATTCTATGATATTTGAAAATTAAGTCGCGTGCATCGACATTACTGTATGATTTGATGCGATTCTAGATTTAATCAAATCAGTGTCGAAGTTGAGCTTGTTCGAGATAATAGTTGTTTACTAGCGGGCGGCTGGAGTTCCAATAGAAATATCATGCTATAAATATGTATAGGTACATTCAATTCCTTGTTAGTTCTCAAGGTTGTGTATAATATACATGTTAAATAGGAGGTGACTACAAAATATTTTGCATTAGCTACTACTACTAACAAATATTAATTATGATATTACGGTACAAAATACTGGGATCGCGATGATCGAGGGGATAATGAAATTTTGTTACAAAACATAACCCTTTAATTCTAAATTATAAGATTAGTTTTCTGAAATGAATAAACCGGAAATCCAATTTTTTTGGAAGAAAGTGGAATGCTGACTTTATATGCTAAAGAGGCAAATTTTCGGTTTTTTGACAAGAAGTAAGCACGGTCCCAGTTTGTCAGATGATAATCATGGAAATCTTGAGAATGGCACTGATTGGATTTTCAAAACATGTTAATGCATGTACCATGTTGCTTTAAGGTACGGACTGTCATAAATCTCGGCATTGTATTTTATATGTTAGAGATTATCTGCCCACTGATTATGTCCCTTTCTGCTGCTGTGCCGTTCAGGGTGTCTTAACGACTAAAGCAGTTCCTCCAATCATATAATTCCTGGGACATTCAGGATGTTGGATGGCTTCAGGTTAGTTAAAATATCCCTCTCCCATTTGATACGCTCCCAGGTGTCGTCCCTTTTGGTTTTGCATGGTAGTGAATTCTGAGAAAATGTGAATGTCCTCCTCTTCGCAGAATCTGCACTCTTCTTCCTCTACTACTCACAGCTTCTTAAGATGTCCTTTCAACCGGTAGTACGCTGTTATCACCGTTAGAATTTTGATTTTGTTTCTTAGGTTGTTGCAGTCATTAGATCTCTCCTGGGTATAGTTTCCCAGAAGTCCAGTGATAAGATCCTTCTTCTTCTTTTTTGAGTGCTTCCGGTATTGTGCTGGTACTTATTCCGGAGAAGAGTTCAGATCTACACTCAGATTTATCCCGGAACTCATGGGATGGTGATCGCATTATTCAGTTTCTCTATGCGTTCCCAGACAATACCTTCTATAGTATAAACGCTTGAAGAAACTATGTAAATAGGCGCATATGTATTTGCACCGACAGCCGGTCGGCTCTGAGGGCTCTCAAATCACCCAGAGTCACATCAAGGCTTCTTAAAGAATGCAGGGATACACTGGTTGAACTAGCCAGGAAAAATAATGTTCAACTCATCTGGGTCCCTGGCGAGAATCACCAAGCAGCTCTTCATCAAAGAGCCTATGCCTAGGCTCTCAAAGAAACTCCTTTCTCTGAACAGAAGGGGCATCAGACACCTATGGGCATCACAGATGACACAATATGTAGGAAATGCAGAGAGGCGGAAGAAACTGCCTCTCACATCCTGTTGGAATGCCCAGCATTAGCTTCACTTAGGCACAGATAGTTCGGAGAATCAAAACTGCTCCCAGAAGAACTTATGGAACCCAGCACTGGCAATATTCTAGGTTTCTAGTGGGCCACAAACTTGCTAGTATAAAATAGGCTTCTGACCACGGGGCGCACAATGAGCCCAACCAAGTGGCGTAAGTGCTCAAGTGATGATGATGATAACAAACGTTGGATCGTGACGTCTCAAACCAGAAGCTGCGTTCCAGCACAATTTTGCAATACCGTCAGTGAAACAACAAAGGTTTCATTCATTCGTTGGGACATATATAAGGAGTTCATACGGGGTAGCCAGACGTGAGCGGAGTCCTCAGTTGCACCTCATTTGCTTTTATTAATGTAAAAAAACCTGATGGTTCTTATTCAAATTTTCCTAGCAAGATGTGATTTGAATTAGAACATTACGAAATTAGTTCTAAGATTCTGTAAACTGTGTGTGACCATACAGTATATATCGGTGTTGCTAATTTATTGAGAACCGAACGCTTCCACGTACATAACCAATTTAATAAATTTCTTAAGAACTTGATTTTCGAATCATACTCAAGTTACTTTTGACGATAAGTTCCTGGAAAATATCCCTTAACGTTCGCCTTTTGAGAGGAGTTCTTACATTCATTATTCCCCACCGTTAATATAATATTTATAAACTGAACTGTGAATTGGAAATGCTCTGTATTTGAACTGAATTGAAGTAGAACCTATGTATAACATATTCATTGAATACCTTAAGGACTGCTTTGACATCTTGACGTTCCGAATTTGTAGGATAGAGTGCTTCCAAAGTCAAGGAATATCCAAATTTGAACAATTCCTCAAGTTCTAGTTCATGCATTTTATTAAACATAAAATGAGATAATGTTCTCGGTCCCGAGTCAATATTCGGATACTGCATAAGTGCATAATCTGATTGGGTCTTGAATTTAGCCAATTATTCCTTATACATTTGAGAATATAATATACCGAATCGAATAGATAAAATAATGGTTTTGAATTATCAATTAATATGAGGATACACGATACTTAACTTAACAGGGACATCCGATATCCACTGTTTTCGTAAGTTAGTTCATCATTTTTAGGAAAACTAAACATTTGAATTTTTGGCCCATTGTTGTAATTTCCCGTGCAGCCAGGAGTTCAACATTTATTCGGCATAAGTAATCAACTAACAAAAGTCAGTAAACTGTACGTACGTCGTACGACACAAAAAACGGAATCAATCAATATAAACATTCACTTTGAAAGCCATATTGCAACGCAATTTATTGCCATAAGACTTTTATACACTCTTATTTACAAGTAAAAACACTTTCCAATCACACTAGCACACCTTAGGAAGAGGCAACATATTTCACGGAATAGATATAAATTTGTTAAATTGTAATATTTAACACCTGTTACACTCAGCACGGTCTACGCGTCCCAGACCATCCTCTTGCTGATCACATCAAAGCTCAGCGCATTGATGGTTGTTTGACTATCTGTCATGACTATTTCTTGTCTACGAAAGTCTCTTTCTGTGTTGATCTGGATACATTTTCCCATTGTCATTCCATATGTTGTCCTTATCGACATACTCTCCACCACTATATGTAGGTGTTGGAGTTTAGGATTACTAATATAGCAGCCGTTGGGCACGTCCTCATTGCACCTGCCTATTATGCATACATAGGCTAGTCTTTTGTTTTTTGCTAGATTAAGCATTATAATAATTAGACTGCTGCCCCAGACGACTGTTCCATATGTGATGATTGGTCTCGCTATTGCTGTGTATATTCACTGCAGGGTTATCATTTTCATCAACCTCGAGGCATACTCGGCAGCCATGTGAAAGTTTATTTGAATTGACAGAGATATCTAGGAATCTAGGTTATGGAATGGTCTGTCATGGACAAAATGTGAGTCAACTGTTTGTCATCTAAACGTTTTCTGTCATAGACGTCTGAACTCTGATAATTATCCATAGGAGATGTGTCTTACCGAACACCCAGATCTGATTACATCTCCAGCTGGGTATTCACAGAGAACGTGTTCCGCCGTTCCATCACCATCGAGGCACAGTCGACATTGAGCGTCTTCCAATAAGCTGAGCATTCGTCCACTACAACTGCAGGGTACTTGAGTTAGATTCCCAGTCTTTTTCCGCAACGTTTCTGTGCACTAACTCATTGGAATGTTCATTCAATTAATTACTAATATACTATTATTAAAATAGAGACTTGAAAAGGACGTTCAATTCTGTACAGATAATTTTCCAATATTGAGAGCATATAATTCATTACATTTCACAGTATTACGGGGGGAGGGGGTGGGGTCTGATTAGTCCTCCTAGACTCGTGAGGACATTAAAACCAATCAGGTCATAAGCTTTGAGAGAGACTTATTTTCCAATCAAGTTTAGTAATGATCCCATCTTTTGGTCACAAAATTCGGCATATTTGACCTCATTCGATTTGTTGTAGGGGTATCACGGTGTTTTTATCGTTCAGATTCCACTATGAATGCTGCTCCGCGTAAAAAGTAGGTAATAATTGCTGTATTGGGCGACTGTGTAGACATAGGTCTCCCTTAATATCTTGAACTCCTGATATAAATGTTTTCCTTTGTAACTTTCTTATATACACTCACAACCAAGTTACCCACGAACAATTAGACACGGTCCACTCTTTGGCATTGTGAAGTGGCATTTCATCAGTTGAGGGAAATCTACCTGTATTTATCAGCGTTCGTCAGTTATTAATAAGTTTTTCAAAGTGCCGTTTCATAAGTTTAAATATCTATCTACAACAAATCTCAGAAAAACACCATAAAGCCCAAATATTTATATTCAAGTAATAAATATAAAAGTGAAGTAGGATTCTTTTCAAAGCATATTGTAATAGACCTAAAAGTGTGTACTGATTTCACGGGAAGTAAGAGTCCATGAGCGCGATGATATTTAGGACGCTTTTAACGCTAGAAGATTCAATAAATCAATCAATCAAAACGGGGGCGGACAACTCAGGTGCACTTAGACCACTTGATTGGATCCATTGTGCGTTGTCAATCACATCCAGCTGTAGATTTGAAAACACTAGGTTTTGGAGTGTGTTTTTAGATAGATCAATCAATCAATCAAAGCGCTTGATTGGGTTCATTGTACTCCCCTTTATACAAGAATCAGTCCAGCAGGCCTAAGGCAGTGTCGAAAGCTGAAATTTTGCATGGGCTCTTATCTCTTATGGCTTCAAGCAGCATATGTATGCTGTCGAGGTGTTGCAGCCTAAGAGAAGCCAATGCTGGGCAGTTTGCTAGGATGTGAGAGGCAGTTTCATCCGCCTCTCCACATCTGCTACAAGTTGGGTCTTCAACAATGCCCATTGTGTGTAGATGTTTATTCAGATGACAGTGTCCTGTGAGGAGTTCTGTCACCAGTTTTAGGCCTCTCCTCTCATAGAGAGTAGGGTTTTAGAGATTTTAGGCGAGAAATCCCCTTCGCTTGCCTCATGCCGGGGGCACCACGCCAGACCGAAAGCCACCGTCTATCGGGGCCAGAGGCACTGAAGGAACCCCGTTTCCCTTCACGGCAGAGTGGGCAGGTACCTACAGCAGCTACAGTTTGTTTCTTCTGGCTAATTCAGCCAAAGTCTCTGTGCACTCACTCTGTGAGCGCGAAGTGCGCCCAGATTCAAATGATAATTAAAAAACTGTTCGGCGTATTGTTTAGAAAAACGAGTACAGGCTTTTGAGGATACATGATTCTATGTACTTGCTAGAATGAGAAATAGGTTGGGCTAACGCTGATTTGTCAAAATTATTTTCCATTATATGGGAAAAATGTTCCTTATATCGAGTTGAAATGTTCCTTCTAGTTTGACTCACTCACATAACAATTTGTATACGAATCACAATCGATTTAGTAAATCCCGGATTTGTGGAAATCGGAAACTTTATCAAAGGTGTTGCCTAAAGGTGTTTTAGCTTGTTCTTAAATCTTAAATCTATAAACTAGTTGTATTGCAAATTTAGAAAACAAATTATGGAATTTATTATTTACTGAAGTATGATATAAGTGAAACTTTTGAATTTTATTGAATTATTTGAAGATGTTCAAATTTGTTTAGTTGGTTGCGTTCCAATTCCTTTTTGTTTAGAAATTGAATTATTGATCAAAGATTTATCATAACCATTGTCCAACGCTACTTGCTGAAGTTTCTCAACTTCGTTGTTACAATTTTGCTGGCCCAAAGGGACGTTAAATAATCTATGAGCAAGACTATTATTTAACGTTTAGCGGACATGTGCATGACACCAAAAACTTCACAATTGGGATATCTATCTCACCTTCATCCGGACAATTCACTTTGTACGGAGGGATGGAATATTGCTCATATAGTCTTATTAGATATATGAGCCGCAGTCATTTAAAAAAGAGTTCGTGTTCACGTGGCAAAATTGAACTTCAAATTATTTAGGTTATTTGAGTTCTACTCACCCTATTAAACATATTATTGTTCCCGCAATATATGCAATTAGACCAGGTTTTGAATGTGTTGTTGTATTTATCTCAGCATAGCAATGTGGACATATCATATGAGTAGCTTGAGGTCCAACTGGTACTACTGTAGTAACGATTTCGGGTCCTTTCGTAACTGAAAGTAAATAGATTATATCAATTTTCAGAAATCGCTGGATTCGCTCGTGGGCATAAATATTGTATTAAGTTTTTCGTAAATAGCTATAACCTGTTTGAAGATTAAAAGGTATTACTTATTAAATTCCATCCATTACAAAAATGTTATGGAAATCTGATTGAAATACCAAAAGAAAAATTAAGTTATCTCTTACACATGCACGCACCCACACCCTCAACCGCACACATGCTCACAGCAGCGCACTATATTTATTTATTTATTTATCAACGGAACGAACCCTTTTACAGTATAACAAATTTAGTAAAATATAATGTATCGTAAAAAGAATTAAAAAAATATAATATGAAGAGTTTACATTGCAAATATTCACAGACATAAACATACATTCGAAATTACATAATTTATCTATGTTGAGCCAGTTAAACCCCTTTGAAAAGCAACCAAAGAAATGTTCCAAAAATTGAGATTTGAATAATGATTTGCGGTAGTTAAAATACGACAAAATGGAGAATGCATTAGGTAGTTTGTTCTGCTATATGGTATGTGAAATATATTAATATTACCCGAGCGGGTATTTCTTTGGGGAATGCGGAAATTAATTTGTGATAGTAGATCAGGACAGTTAACTAACCCATTAATGGGTTAGTTAATTTTTAGATCATTGTGATTTCTACGTAATGTTAATTTTTCAATATTTAGAATATATTCAACCAAGTCGTAATTGGAATTACAGTCACCAAATCTAATATTCATTTTATAGGCAGCAAATCTTTAGAACTTATGTTGAACCCTTTCAATCCTCATGCGATGAACATTATAAGAAGGATACCATATAGAAGAGCAATACTCAAAGTGCGGACGCACCAATGCTGTGTAAAGATATCTTATAGAAACAATGTTTTGACAATCGCTAGAAATTCTTTTTATAAAACTTAAGAGCTTTATTAACTATATAATCACAATTTGCATTAAAAGTGAGCTTTCTGTCCATAATAACAACAAGATCCCTTATTTCTGTTTTACTAGCTAAGATATTGTTATTGATATGATAATCGAAATCCACAAAATTATTGGTACCGTCAAACCTCATTACAAAGCATTTATCAACATTAAGCTCCATCCCATTTTCGTTGCACCATATAAAATGGTCTGCTAACTCTTTTTGAACTGTTAGAGCATCTAAAACAGATTCAATGACATAGAAAAGTTTCAAATCATCGGCAAAAAGCAAAAAACGACATATTTCGAAAACATACCTAATAAATGTGACCCCTGAGGCACCCCTAATGTAACATTGATTTCTTCAGAAAAAAAAGTTTTTAGCTTTACCATTTGTTTCCTGTTGGTAATGTAGCTTTTCAACCACTCCAATAATGCACCTTGTATACCTACTGAGTATAATTTTCAGATCAAAAGCTCATGATTTAAGCGGTCAAAAGTTTTAGAATAATCGGTGTTATACAGTCTACTTGACTCTTCTCATGTATAGCCTCCAAGACAAATAGTGTAAATAGTAATAAATTAGTCTCAGCAGATTTTCCCTTTGTAAATCCATGCTGTTCATCAATTATCATATGTTTATAGACTAGAGAAGAATGTTCCGTTACTATGCTCTCGAATAGCTTTGGTATACATGATAAAATAGAAATTGGTCTGTAATTATTGATGTCAGTTTTGTCACCGCGTTTATAGATTGGGGTTGAATTAAGCTTTGTGATATTATCTTATAACAAAAAAATTGATTTAACCTTCTTCAACTATCACTGAATTTGATTAATAAACGTTGATTGCAATTTCAGACTTGATAGCTTCATTTTCAAAATATACAATAATTGTATTTATTAAATAAATTCAGTGTTAGTTAAAGAAGTAAATCCTAGCTTCGTTGCTTTGAATAATATAAATCCAAGACTGAATAAATATTAATTTATGCGAAAACATTTTAATTTTAGAGAGCACAATCAACTGTGAAGTTTGTAAACTTTCTTTTCTGAAGGTTGAAAGATTCGATAAATACATTTGATGATTCTAAAGTGGTTTACAGCATGCCATGTGACGATGGCTCAAAATTTCACGTGTAGGCTACACAAAGAGAAACTTAAAGATAGAATAACATCATATAAAACAGTGATTCCATTCTTGAGAAAGTGCTTTTATAGAAGAAGTCAATAATTCAGCTATTATTTGTCAGAAACTAATTTAATCCGCTTACATAGTAGGTATATGTCTCTCCATATGGACCATCGAAACCACAGTCATGGTGTTACTAATATACTGATCGAAAGAGAGACCTATACTGCTTTTAATGAATGTAGCAATAAATAATTGTTGACATAAGTTCTTGCTACAAATTAAAAAAAAAATAAACGATTTATGGGATAGATCGACATTTGGAACAAACCTAATACAATGAACAGAAGGAATGACATACCTATCTAATTTGGGTGTCATTTATTTTCATGTGTTCCATCTAGAACAATATTTATTAACACAAACTATGATATCGTAGTTAACCTAGTACATAATAGGTAGACACGTAATCGAATTATCAAACAAATTTGGGGAAATCAAATATTTGTCATGGCACAAAATGAGTATCAATTAAGGACTGGTCAAAGGAATACAGTATCAGTATTACATTTGATACGAAACAGAGTTTGCAGAATGTAACAAAACTGATTACCACCAAACTCGCTGCACCATACAAATCATCGACACCAGATGACTATATTATACTATACTCGAATTAAATAACTAACTTCGCTATTATTTAAGAACATGGAGGCAGTATATTCGGAAATAAAGAAGCAAACAGACCGTTCCAGAGAGAAGCTTTGTTGGAAGGATATTTTGAGAATGGTTAGTATGAAACCCATAAGAGCTAATTAACTCAATAAATAAATAAGGTAACTCAACTTCTATCATGTCTAAGAGAACATCTGAGCAGAATTGGAATACTCGGAGACGATCCTATCTCCAGACTACGATACATTTATTCGAAAGTATTATTTATAATAATTGACTTCAAACCCATTCGGGTCTACCGAGAATAAACCTCAAATGCAGTGTACTGAATTCTACAAAATAATAGCATATCTCTGTCAAAACTTTCAGGATACAAAATAAACCAGATCAGCGAATGGTAAAGCTCCAATAAAATCAGCAACGACAATTTGCATTTCAAGGTAACATAATATAATATAATATCTTTCATTGGCGGTTTCTAAAACATTCCCAATATATTTTCTGCTCCTACAATTATTTACATTTGAACCGCAGGAGCGTCCGAAAGCTATTTTGCTAACAAAAGTGGGGAAAGTCACGTGATCAATTGATCGCATTTCATTATTCTTTTCATTCTCTGGAAAACCCATATTTCGGCTGTAAACTACATTTTTTAAATTTTGGTTCATTTTCGGTCCAAGAAGACAGCTATATTGGAACCACCATTTTGAAATTCAAGTATTCAACGTCGAATTCGTATTCAGAGACCTTAGAAACCTTCCAGGCAACATTTTCGCATTAAAACAGAATAGTACATACTGTAACAATTTTCATTCTGACCGAGTAGCAAACTATACTTTCTCCACGATAAAAGATTTTGAATATATATTTTTTAATGGAAATGAACAAAAGATAATTTATATTACAGAACTCAATCACAATTATATTAGGTAATTCAAGAAACATTCTACTTTGTATTAATTGTTATATTTGCACAGTTCTCGAAATGAAAAACTGGGGCATTATTGAAGGAATTTTCAACAATTGCGTGGTTTGTAGAAGATGAACTAACAGTCATATTATTTGAAGTGGAAGGCATGATTAGAGGTGTATTAGATCCAGTAATTGATGAGACTAACTTATTTGCTATATTTATTCGATTTTGCATAGAATTTTCTATATATCCTTCTGCCACTTGAGAAGACTTCCACCCAAAAGGAATCCGTTTTCCTCGTTTGTTTCCAATCCATGAACAGTTTGTAATATTTCTCATATTCATTCTTTGATTTTTTTGGTAGTAAACTTTCCAGTATATTATTTTCACTATTTGTAATTTCAGGTGGTGTATTTTCACTGTCTGATTCTGAATCACTGGATAAATTTATGATACTTTTTATATTTTCGAATGGAAACATGACAGCAATAATTTTGACACTTACTCAAATTTTTCCACTACGATGACAATCAACTGCGTCAAGGCTAATGTTATTACTGCTAACCAATGTGAGAATGTTATTCTATTACAAGAGAGAGGATTTAAATATATTTAATATGCATGGGGACAGAGGTGTTCCAGAATATTTTTTCAATCTCAAGAAAGAGAATTCCAGCATTCTGTAATCAAATTTGATTTCAGAATTGGCAAATTCTGTGATGATCGTGGAAAAAGTTATTTCCGAAATATTACATTTGTTATTAGTAATTGGCGAATTCGATAGTTGAACAATTAATAAGCCATTTCGGCAAGTACGGAATGGGTGCCGACTGATCATTATTATAGGGATAGGGTTTCAGATAAAAGTCACCTTTAAGATATTCCGCAACATACTTGGTTGACTGAACCATTGATTTACATACAACATAATCAATGACTGAACTAAATCAATATTTTCAACCTTGTGGAGACTTTTGATGGGCGGTTGTATTTTTTATTCTCACATATCGAAGACGATTATATTGTTCATATCACAAAAGTGAGATTGTACATCATACGTAGTATTGTTCGATTCAAATACATTGGAGAATAAAATCGTGAAAATATATTGCTATAAGTATACTTCCATGACTCGATACAAACTTCATCGAACAATGATCGTGGATTCGTAAATAATCGCTAGTTTTTTTGATAATTTAGTGATCAGCTAATTAGCTACTTTAAGTATTTGAATATTAGGAAAATTATGACTTTTCCGGTGATAAAATATTTTTACCGAACATTCACCAAAGATATTATGAATTTCCTAATGATTCATATACTTGAAAATTGTTTGTCTAATAATCTATTCTAAATCTACTTACAATTATGAGTTGGTACATATGGACTACTGGGAGGTACACCTCGAACAGCTTCTGAGTAAGTTGGTGGTGCTGATGGCGCCGAGGGTACAGAAATTGTATATGGGGGTGGGTTGGATTGATATTTACTCATATCGAAGTAGTTCTACACACAAAACAGTTGCGAATCGAAGCTAGAGTTAATTTTAGTCTTTCAGTCAGATGACCTAGTAAGACATAGTTTATGGATTACAACATAAACAGGTATAGAATTGTAGAACACTTGTTTGAAACTTTATTTTAAGACACAGTTAAAAACATCATTTTACGAACAATTACGCCCATGTCAATAATTGTATAAACAATATGTTGAACGCAGTACCGTAACTGAAATAAACTATTCCATTCCATTCCAATTCACTAGGTGTTGGTAAGTTAAAACAAAGTATGATGTAACAGTTCCCGTCAGCTCACTAGACCGCGCTTTCTATAAAACTTAAATGAATGATGAAAGGATTCTTCCCCTCCACATATCTACTTTAGTACTTTATATTAAAATGCATGTCATTTAAGTATATTATTATTCCAATTCCAAAATAATATCTTCAACATTTTAAAAACAGCAGTGAAATGCTGAATCACGGTATCTGTTACTATACCTACTCGATATCGATTCGATATTATGCGCTATTAAGGTAATATTCCGCAGTATAGAGTGTAGATATAAGAAGCGCACCTAAAATAGATGAAAGGAAAAAATATTTAACTCCGAATACGTCTTGACAAAAATTTCAAACTTTTTAATTTTATGTTTGCTAATGCATCAATTGAAATAATTTCATTACATGATCAACAAATTCAGTTGTAAGTATCGTCAGGAGGAAATAAAGAGGTATTATTACATGGCGTTAACATCGAGAAATAAGGAAAGACCGCTACCGCGTGACGTCACGTCTCGAAGGTGATAAAGTCTTATTGAGCGGGTACAACTTGTGTTTTAACTATTAGAATGAGTTTTTCCCAGGAGCTTCCGGTTCAAAGAGGATGCCAGTCGTCAACTAAGCCCTTCTTCGCATCTCATTCGGTTGTATTATTGAAAAACGAATTTTGAAAACCAAAACCAGACAAATTATACAATGCAATGACATCTATGAGTATTATTTTTCTTATCTTGAATAGTAGAGTTCTGCGGATAGATAATCTTGAAAATTCTTGTCTTCCGGATGGATTACTTGTCACAGTAGCACTATTCGATATGCCGACTATTCGCCAACCATTACAGTTCCAGTTTAAGCGTCAAAGCTGCCCTGGAGATGCCACTTGTAATGGTTGACAAAACGTTGTGATCTTGCTAGTGATTGGGAAACTTACATCTCAACTACATAATTTTAGTCAGGTTCAACAATATAATATTATTTTCTACAACTGCTGAAAAAAAAGTTGAATTTTTTTCATCTCTATCAAGATATGAACCTATTCTTTTTTTCACCGTGAAATAGTTATTTTCATATCAAGGCCGCGAAACGACTCTTTAGTAATCGAAAGAAAAATTATCGCCCAGGCCGCTTGCGGCCGAGGCAAGATAATCTCGAGGATTGCTAAAGAATTTCGCGCCCATAATGTGAACACTATTTTTTGTACAGCGATGAAAAATATGAATATTAAGTTACATATTGCGGAAAAAAAATCATTCAGAATTCAAATATTCGGATTCACTTTCTTAGCGTTTCTATCGAAATCGAGTTTGTATGGAATTTCGTACTGGCATTCACGAGAAATATTTTTTCAATTTGTGACAATGTCTGATAGTGGTAGTAGTTCAATGTCATGTTCCGGAGTTAGAAGATGATGTCGATTCTGCTATTGGGAGTTTAGTACCTAGACCTACCTGAAATGTCGAAAAGACAGTATGAAAAATGTTACAATGATTTCAAAAACTTTTAATTTCGCGGCCATTACTAAGAGCAGCGGCCGCGAAATTGTATTTTGCGGACTGTATAAGGCCTGCGAAGTACTCACTTGACGTTTGGTTGCACAGAAAAGTGTTTTTTTCCCTGCAACAAACCGTTTCAATAGTAACGATAGAGCATAGTAGTTTAGCCGATCAGTTCAAAGATTCAATTGTACAGAAAATATAGTTTGTACTTCGTTTGTGGAATTTGTGTTTTAATGACACATTCGAGTCAATTTTTGGGCTGGACCTGCATACTCTCATACTCTCATATGTCATTCAATTAACAATCATTTCACGCACTCAATACAAAATAACTATTGCATTACCATTGATCCATTTTTTTGTAGCGTGCAGCAGCACGGGATAAAATAAAATGTATACGGTTTTACCAAAATCGCAGATAACTTATGTGGTTTTGCTACATTCATTTTAAAATGCTGATCTCTATTTGTTTTCTGTTTTTTAGGCAGAATGTGTGATAATGACTATAAACGTGAAACTGATCGTCACCAGTGGTCAGAGGTGGTTAGCAAAATGGGATCGAACCGTTTCTTAATGGTGTTTGCGGTTACGCTAACACTGCCAGCCAGTGGGTACAATATTCCTCGTAGTACTTCAAGTCGGCATTACATACGGGAAAAAAGTCAATTGAAGCTGCTGTAAAAGGCATAGGGCGATATAAAATAGTTTTTTCAGAGAACAAGAGGATGCATTGCTTTCTACATAGTTCTTTTTTCCGCAGGAGGAGATATTTTGCGGACCAAAAGATCAACCCTTCCTGATGAAAATTTTAAGATGATATTCATGAATGGGAACATGACTTTATGCAAAATGTAGATAAGTAAGGCTATAATAAGCAACTGACTGCTCGATTTGTGTTGGTTTATCTTCTCTACGCTACTTACTCTATTGATTACCTTGACTAATTGTCTGGCTAGCTAATAATTGAAGTAAGTCAATAAATACAAATTACCATATATTCCAGACCAGTCCAAATCAATAATAAATAACTGTAACGGTTAACATACGTTAAAATTACATAAAACTATTGTTTTAACGATTAATGAAGTTAACTTTTCGAATAGCGGAATAACGATTAACGAAGATAAATTTTAGATTGAATTTGCCCACCTTTGGTTTTATGTTTTAAGATGAAGCAAAATTTTGAAAACTTAAATATTTTTCTGGTAAAACACTAGACGACAATTATGTTTCTTTTCAAATGAAAGAGATGAAACTACTCTCCTACATTTTATTTTTTCAAATTTCAAGTTAAATTTGTTATATATCGCGTAATTAGTATATTATCAACACTTTAGAATAATGGTGACGGATATATCCTTCTGGCATTGACAAATGTTATCGTCCAGAAAAGGTCAATTATGATTATTGTAAAGATTCCACATTCTATTTTATATGAGAGTGAAAGGAGTTTCAGTATCAATGAAATAATTAAAAATGTGTATGCGAATACGTACCAATTGTACCGATTCAATTGGAATTGTTTTTAATGTATGTAACATTATGCTCAAGATGATAAATGTTGATTAATAAAGTGAGAACGTTATGTGCACAACTTTTTATTTTCGCCTACAGTTATGAAAAGTTAAAATGAAATTATTATACATATATTGATTTTCCAAATTTGTAAATAAACTCGCACCCAAATCATTGTGTACCCTCATCCCTAAATATGTACAATATTCAAATTGATTTATAATATTTAAGGACATAATTCTACATTTAGCTTCAGTTAATTAAAAAATAAGTGTTACATAAGTTTTTGTGTGAATTTGAGTTTAATTCTCTAACTTAAAAAAACATTATCATTATTCTAGTGTGCAAGCAATATAATTAATAGCTTAGCTAGCAATCAAAAGAGTGAATACTATAGATGAAAGTAGAAAAATTAAAAAAAATCGATGGTGGAAGCCGTTACTTTATGGTAATTTATCATTTTGATTATGTGAAAGAATAACTACTTTGTTTTTATATCACTTTTATTAATAATAACATGAAAACGTAACTATAGTTTCAACACCGAAGTGCCATTATCAAACAATTAGAAAATTATGAGGAAATCAATGAAACAGTTCAAGTATAAATAGAAAAATTATATAAATGATTTTTCAACTCATCAATTTTGCAGATTTGAAACTACATGATGAATGATAAATAACATTGTGAAAACATCATTGAAAACAATGGGCTAAAAATACTTACAAAAAAGCAATGAATGTTTCGGTAATTATCAAATGATTTCATTATCAATCATGCTATTTAAAAAATCTAATAATCTATTATTGGTTATTGCAAATTGCTAAAGTGTCTCAATAAATGATTCCATGAAACAATGTCAAACCACAGAATACAAGGGTCACTCGTCACTCCATAAATCTAATAAGACTATATGGTTAATATCCTATTCCTTCCTACAAAGCGAATTGTGTAGATGAAAAACAGATAGATATCCAAATTATTGAGTTTTTGGTGTAATATGCACGTCCCCTAATCAGTTTGCTATTCGTTAAAAATTATGTTTCGATCGCGAAATTGCTAGTTTAAATTCAAAGAATGTGTAAGGAACCGTTAGCATCTCAGAAGTTATGTACTAATAATACTCAATTTTATAATACCTATATTAATCATTGTTCGTTGTCAAAAAAGCAAATTGAGCAATATTTTGAAACGACAATAGAACAAATGTTCCTTTACAATTTTAACATACAATAGTTATATAATTGATATTTAATAATTTTTAATTGAATAATATAAGCAACATAAAATAAATATTTTAGATGAAATAAATGATGGTTTCAAGATTTAGTAAAAATAATTATTAAACTTTTCTAATATGAATAGAATTCACTAGTTAAATTATATATATTCAAACATTACTTCAATACTTACCTAACTATCCAGAGAATATTACACACCTAAGTAATTTTGAATGATAAATAGAAGTTTAACACTTGAAAATATTTAAAAATGCTACTGATTCTTAAATAATATTAATTTATGATATTTATGTGTTATACCTAATGCGTCTTCTTTGATATTGAAAAATAATAATTTTAAATTAATAACTGGAGCTCCATTGAATGTTGAATGTAGTATAACACCAAATTCGTTTTGAAATAATTCTCTTTCTTCATCATTTAGTGCCTTTGTTTTAAAATAAGCAAGTGGAATTTTCGAGAAAGCACTAATTCTTAACTTAAACGAGAGTTAACAACGAAAGAACAATCAGTACAGGTTAACCGCTATAGATAATAGATTCTGCCTAACTGGTAGTTCCCTGTCATCCGCAGACATTTCGAAACTCTACTACCGTTTTTAAAACATCCCAGCAGACACAATGAAATACTATATTGATCAGAATACAAGGGTAACTTATTAAAACTCATCTCAATAATAATAAATTATGAAACATTTCAAAAGATTATATTGACTCTACTCCATAAAAACAATCGATGCCTGACGGCATATAAGTGAGACAAAAATATTCGGCAATACTAAAATTAGCATTTGTAGAATTGACATCCTTCATCAGGGTATATTATTGGTTATAATTAAACTGAAAGATACTTTTTTGCTTACACATAACTAAGTAGGATATCGTATTTTGCTTTTAGAAATCCAAGGTTAGTATACATAAATCACCATTCATTTAAAGACTCCACTAGCTTTTTTAAATTATTGGGAATAATTTTTGGATTGACTTTGACGTATTCAATGGTCAAGTTTGGTTCTCCAGAATGTATCCGCTCCTGAGGGAGATCATTTAATTATTTTAATTGATTTGGTGTTTTGTCATCAACAATGGAAATAAAGTTTAGAGCAGAACCGGAAAGCTAACTTTTATTTTTCAGTATATAGATTGCATTGCATGGAGCTGGTATAATTTAATGGGCCGGGGACGAGGTCCATTTGTTTGATTTCTCCATTCGAGTTAGAGCTAGATGAGTTACATGGGATCAGTGTACCAGTTGACTCAGGTACTCCACGTATAATTACGTTTTGGACTCTTCTAGAGCGGGGTGGCATTGCATTTTACTAACTCAGCAGTTAGGCCCTTGAGTGTTTTTTATACAAGAAATATCATTAGCCATTATAGTTGGACGTCATTTTACTCAGTTGATCCATAATAGCTGATGAAGACTGGTGATTTGAATGGTTTTGCAAGTTTTTCTACCTGAACAGGTGAGGCGCTGCCCCCTTGACATGCTATATGTACTTTTTATTGCATGCTGGACATGACCAGTTGTTGTTTTGTTCTTTGATATAATTTAGTTCAATGTTGTTTAAATTGACACAGGATGCATGAAAAACGCTTTTGCATGTTTGGCACGGTATTTTGGCTGATTTGGGGAAGCTACATTTGAACAAACTGAGAAGTTTTTATTAATGAGAAACTGTGATTTTTTAATTCTTACACAGAATACGAGAGAAGTTTAGCATATGTTGGGATAATTCACGGTCTATAGTTCAATAGACGGCATAGCGTTTTAATTCTTATGCTGGAATAATTAACCTTAATAGACTCAGTAAAATGAACAATTGGCTACAAATATTACCATTTGGAAAATAATAAAATGAATACACTTGTAGAAGAAATAATTAGCTATCAGCTGGTGTGCTTTAATTGATAATTGATGTATCTTCAGTACTGTTAAGTTAGCATAAATAGTCGCAGCATCGGATATACGTTACTATAGCAGGGTGTGAGGCCAAATTGTGAGGGTGTATGCAAGAGAATAGTGAGATGGGGAGAGTATTTTCCTTCAGTTTTGACCAGATGTGCATTCATACATGTCTATTACTTAGATTATATCAAAGAGTTCTATACTAGAGGAGACAAGAGCGCCTTTCACCCGATATTTTCATGGGCCATCCCCACTCCTCTAAATTTTACTTTTATTGTACGGTACTGTCCAGCAATTGCCCGCCTCCCAGTCCTTTGCGACAAACTAACCGTTCTGCGCTTAATATTAATTGCGCGCGCTGAAAAAAGTGGAGTAGGGATATCCCCAGTAATATCAAGCGCTTCAATGGAGAAAGATATAGCTTGTCTCCTCTAGTATAGAACTCTTTGGATTATATACTCTAGAGATATAATCTAAGATTGGGTACGTGGTCTTGTTTGATCCAATCATAAATTTGATATTACAATCATCGAGAAATTATAATTCCTCTATGTACACCTTATTGAATGGAATTAAAAACAGTAATCTATGATTAAAACATGTTGAAATAGAAAATAAACAAAAGTCCCCACTCCCCAGTTGGTATTTAGATTTGGTAATGAGTAAATTTCAATCTAATATTTGTAGCGAATGTTACCATTGATGAAATTAATTGATTCCAGTCTTCTATGCCGTGTAAAGTTTTGACGTCTTCAGGGTTATGTGATTTCTACCTAATAAGTAACATACAATGTGAGAGGAAATCCACCAGTCTGATTTAGTTTGGGTTGTTTTTTCAGAAAATGGATAACAATTACATGCAAATAAAAGACATGCGACCTGGCTTGAAGAATATTAATGCAGTGTTCATAGTACTAGAAATTAGCCACCCCACTATAACTAAAGATAACAGAGAAGTTCGAACTTTCAAAGTTGCCGATCAAAGTGCTTGTATTAATGCTAGTGTGTGGGATGAACCTGGTCAGTTGTTAATGCCTGGTGATATAGTGAGGCTAACAAAGGGATATGTTTCTACATGGAGGAACTGTTTAACTTTATATACGTCAAAAGGTGGCGATATACAAAAAATTGGAGAATTTTGTATGGTATTCAATGAACAACATAATATGAGTGAAATTAATTCATCACTGACCCAGTTAACTCCGGTTTGTGTACCTCCAAATAATTTACCTTTAAATAATGGAACAAATAATGGGGCTGGAAGGGTTGGGCCTCCCATACAGGTGCCATCGACAACACCTGCATTACTTAATAATACTGCTGTACCAGTAAAGTCTACCCCGAATAATCCCAATCGAGCTACAGGGAATGGACCCCCACAAGATAACCAAAAACGACGAAGAGGCTCACGAGGGCAACATAAGACTAAACACAACAGAAGTACCTAACTAATTTCTGAAGAGAAGGTTAATTTGTTAATTTTAATGAGAATATCAATATATTTTGTAAAGTAATAAAATTAATTTTTGTATATAAATGTATTGGAATCATTGTTTTTCAAATGTATGTAAGTACCTTGAACTATTGCATGTACTTGATTGTTCTATCATAGTACATTTAATCACTGAAAAACATTGTAATTGTATGTTTATATCTTGAGGAGCATGAACTTAGATTTTTATAAGCATTGTTTTTACTTTTGATTGAATACTTTGATATTTCATAAAAATATTTGATATGGATATCACCAGTGCTAGTAATACTAATGGGTCTGGCGCATAGATATTGTAAAATGGCAGCTAGGATTTACCAATTGTGTAATATCTAAAACAAAAAGTTCGTATATTTGCTATTGAGAATACCTAATATTTAGTATTTCAGAATTATTTGAAATGCACAATGTTTTGATGTATTCACAGCTATGTGATCTCTCCTAATGAGTAACATCAAAGTGCTTGCATTAATGCTAGGGTGTGGGATGATCCTGGTCAGTTGTTAATGCTCGGTGATATAGTTAGGCTAACAAAGGAATATGTTTCTACATGGAGGAACTGCTTAAACTTTTTATATGTATAGTTATTCAGTGAACAGCATAATATGAGTGAAATTAATTCATCATTGACCCAGTTACTCCCAGTTTGTGGAACTTCAAATATTTTACCTCTTAATAATGGGACAGGAAGGGTTGGACCTCACATACACCTGCATTACTTGATAATACTGCTTTGCTAGTGAAGTCTACCCGAATTAATCCCAATCGAGCTACAGGGAATGAACCACCACAAGACAACCGAAAAGAAGAAGAGGCTCAGGAGGGCAACATTAGACATAACAGAAATATCTGGCTAATTTCTGAATACCAGGTTACATTGTTTAGACTTTAATAAGAATTCATTAATTGGTTATTATGAATATATCTTTACGTAATGAAATTAATTTTTGTATATAAATATATTGAAATCATTGTTTTTCAAATGTAAATAAGTACCTTGAAACATTTCTTGTACCAGATTGTTATATTTAATCACTGAAAAATATATTGTAATTGCATGTTTATATCTTGCGGAGCATGAAGTTAGATCATTTTTCATTGAATAATTTAATATTTCCAACAAATATTTGATATGGACATCTCTAGTGCTAGTAATCCTAACGGGTCTAGTATAGATATTGATGTAATTTTGGAATGGCATCTAGGATTTATGTATTGTCTAATAACTAAAACAAAAAGTAGTTCAGTGTTCCTTATTATTTACTATTGAGAATACCAAACATTTGCATTTCAAAATTATTTGAAATGCACAATGTTTTGTTTAACAAAATAACTTAAAGAAAAGAATAATAAATGATGATGTGTATTCACTTGTGACGGTACTTGTTTATATGAAATCTTTACATTTCCCCCTGCAAACGAAGTTACATGAGACTGCTTTGATACCTACTTGAGTGAGATAATTAATTATGAAGAAGGGAAAGTATCAAATAAATGGTAGGTAGTATTTTTGTTATTATCAATAATAAAAGGGATAAGTAGAAACCATAACCTAAAACCTACTAGAGAGTTTGCCACAAAGAGTTCTATATTTGGTTTAGCCATGATTTAGAATTTGTCACATGACTATCTCGGGCCTATTCTAAACTACTCGAAGCGCGTTTTATTCAAATGGTATTCAGCTTTGAATAACTTTTGAAATTACATTAATATGTAATCTGTGACATTTGAAATCGCAGGGTATTCTTTACAAATAGTTGGAACTTAGCAAAGATACATCTCGAGAATCTAATACAATTATAAGGTCCAGGAAATTCAATCAAATTGAGCGGACTTTGAACAAAGTCCGTCTTTTCCAAGAAGCCCTACAAATTTAGATGTACATATCTATAATTTTAACCTTTTAATTACCGTATGATATTCGAAATCAAAGTTAAATCACCAGAATGAAATTATAACCTCCAGGAAATTGAATTGAATGAATTCATATGAACAAAGTGCGTCTTTTCCCACAAGCCATAGAAATTATGTATAATTTTATTTTCAAACAATTGAATCTTTAAATTGCTGTTGATAAAACATAATCCTGAAACAATCTTCGGAACATCATTCATATTTTCATTAAAAAGAATTAAAAGAGAAATAAATGCATTTTCGGATGTTTTATGAAAAAATCCCAAATAGCACAGGACGTTTTAGGGACGTCCAGCTTATGTCCATTTTTGGTCCGAATGTCCCAAGCTATTAATAAGACGTCCAGAAACAGACGTCCGAACATGTACGTTTTTGGTACGTCCATTAGAGGTACGACTGTCTTTATTGTTCCAGAAAGTTGCAAAATATTTTTGCATGAATATTTGTAAAATTGATTTTTACAGATCTATTTGAATGAATAATGATATAAATAAAATAAAAAATTCGTGAACTGTGAATTTAATTAGGTACTTTATTATACAGGTTGGTCCAGTTTCGAAAGCGGAAACTTTACAGGCAGACAGATAACTACAAAATAATATCAGTTTGTACTATAAACTATATTCGAAAAATGCTTCGTTACAAAGATACAGGGTGTCAAAATTTTTATGAAAAAATTCAGATTTAATAATATAATTCAAAACCACTTCAGATATTTGAATGAAATTTGGCACGTTTGAATAGATAATTTGAATACATCTTTTTACGTAAAAAATATTATTTTACTTCCACCAGTGGAGCGCTTACAGACACATCGTTGGCTATATAGTACGGCACTGATTTTTTTAGAAGCAAAATTATTTCTAGAATCCTTGTTCAATTTGCAACAAAAAAAGGCTCTTTACTTTTTTCCGTTTGACACATCGTTTGCCAGTAAAAAATTAAAATTCTTTAAGCAACTGGAATTCAGACAAATTTCAATCTGTCGTAGTAGGCAATTAAAAAAACAACTACTACTGTAAGTGTCCTTTCATGTTATTATGACGGTTGATTGAATTGTGTTAGGTAATTTAATTTCGAGTTCTTGTTAACATTGTTATTAGTGTTGCGCAAGTATTAATCTGAAAAATGCTTTTTTCTAACAACGATTCATTTAAGCTACGGATTTTGTGATGTAAATGCAGAAGCGGCAGTTCGTGAATATCGTAGACGCTATCTATATAGAAGAGTTCCAGATGTTCGCGTTTTCATCACAACATATCAGAATTTTCGTAACTTTGACCTGCTTGTTAATAACGAACGGAACAGAAACCGTCGATATAATATTCAGAATAATCGAATACTTCGTACTTTTGATAGCAATCCGAGGCTTCGCTCTCGGAACGCGGCTCAGAACCTTCACATACCGAAGTCTACAATAGTACGAACTACCCGATGACCACAGACCATAAGATTCTTTGGACGAATGAATCCTCTTTTACCAGACGTGGGGTAACAAATTACCATAATACCCATATTTGGGCACATCAGAATCCTTGAGAAATTCGTCCAAGATCAGTTAAAAATGAATTTTCCGTAAATGTTTGGTTGGGCGTTATTGATATGTTAATGTTTGTGGTCTACATTTCCTACCCCTAAGGTTGAACTCACAACTTTTCATGGAGTTTCTTAACAATAATCTGCAGGAGTGCGTAGAAGATTTACCCATTAATTTAAAGCATGAAAGTTGGATAGAACTGGATGGAGCTCCCCCGCATTTTGGAATAGTTGTAAGAGAATGGCTCAATACCAATTATCTTCGACGATGGATTGGCCGGCTAGGGAGGAATGACATGAATAATGACGTGGTTAATGGTATTGGACCAGTGGCCTGGCCACCCAGGTCATCGGATCTTAATCCGCTAGACTTTTACGTTTGGGGCACTATTAAAGATAAAGTCTACACTAATCCCGTATTAACAAGGGAATATTTAGTTTTAAGAATTCAGCAAGCCTGCAATGATCTGCAGCAAAATCCGCATGAAGTATCTGCTGCAGTAGATGTCGAAAATGTATTGAGATGGGTGGACTACATCTCGACCAATTTTTGTGATTTTACCTTTAATTTTCTTTCATTTTGTTATTGTTGTATTTTCGTTTTTGTTTAATTGTTTTTCAGTAACCAGGTATTTTAATTTTTTACTGGTAAACGATGTGTCAAACGAAAAAAAGTAAAGAGCCTTTTTTTGTTGTAAATTGAACAAGGATTCTAGAAATAATTTGCTTTATTTGCTTCTGAAAAAATCAGTGACGTACCATATTTTTTATGAAAAATAGTGGATATGTCTGTAAGCACGCCACTGGTGGAAGTAAAATAATATTTTTTACGTAAAAAGTATTTAAATTATCTATTCAAACGTGGCAAATTTCATCCAAATATCTGAAGTAGTTTTAAGAATATTATCAAATCTGGATTTTTTTATAAAAATTTTAACACCCTGTATTTTTGTAACGAAGCATTTTTCGAATATAGCTTATAGTACAAACTGATATTATTTTGCAGTTAGCTGTCTGCCTTTGAAGTTTCCGCTTTCGACACTAGACCATCGTCATCGTATATCCATTTCTTCAAAAAAAAATTTTTTCAGTTAAAAAATTTATGAATATTGTCTATAATATCTTTTGATGGTAAACCATCACAACAGAAATATGAAATAAAAAAATGTTTTGCTCTAATGAAAACTGCCATCATTTCAACTGACACTATTATTTCGTTGCTACGTTGTCATGCGGTTGCCTCACGACCAATCACATTACGAGTTCCAACTGTTACGAGTAGATCCGAGATAATGACATTTCCAATTCAGATCATTTTCCATTTAGCTACTTAGGTTTAGCAGTTTCTATACATTTAGCGTCTTTTCTTTTGATAGTTTTGTCAGAATCGCAAATTGTGAATAAGATATTTTACGTTTACCGCATCTACGTGTTGTTTACTATAAAATCCATTCAAGGCAGTAAAAGACACCATGTCAACAGGAAAGGAAGCGCTTGGGATCTTTCGACAAGTGAGTAAAAGTTCAAGTGCAAAATAGTGTAGATGATGAATGTGCTATTTGTAGATATCAAATAACGTTGTATTTGGAGGTAACTAGAGAATAATAATATAATATACCTTTCAGAGGAGAAGCAAAAATGATGGAGCATAACCTCCAAAAACAGTTTTCGGGGTCAAAGATTATATGATTTTTGTGTCAAAATTCACATGGTGGATGATTTTTTTGATTATGGTCTGATTCTATTCCATTGAAAATTTGTATGTGAGGGTTTTTGGGGTCGAATATTATGAATTACATTACTCCTATAAATCTTGCTCAAGGACTTGAATAAAATTAAAAGTAAAAAAAGCAAGCTCATATTCAAATGCACTAAAAATTAAAAATAATTTATTTAGATGTATAATGTAGGTTATTCTGTGAGTGACAGACAATAGCTTGTCTCTAAAGATAACCTATTTGTTTGTATTCCAACTGAAAGTTTTGCACGGCAAGCTTTTTAATCGACACTAACATCACACTCTTCCAAAGGAATTATTTTTTACATTTAGTTTATTTTTCTTCTATTCACTCATTATCAATGAGCTTTTCTCCCACTGAGCAATGATTAAAACACTATACAATTTATTAACTGTCCTGTTGTTCAATGTTGATAAAGCAGGATTGTCGCCAAATTACAAATCTTCAAACTTCAATTCAACTGTGGCTCAAGCGATCTTCTAGGTAAATTTTAAGATGAAGTGATGAGGTCCTGAATGAACATAATTCATGTTTTAGTTTACTTACATGAATAATATATAACATTTTGATCCATATTACCTTTTTATTTGCGCTGACCTATTTTTCAGGTTTTTATTAAACTACCAATAATGTTTATGAATATGATGAGTATCTGTTCACAAAAAGTTATGAGAGACAAATTAACTATTTATTTTCCTCATAACACCAATAGTTGCTTAAACAGGGTGTTGATAAAAAAATTGTTGTTTTCGTGTGACTATTTTCCAAACGAATGACTATACTAATGAAATCTCAAAAAAATTATTTTCTACAATTTTATCGCGAATTAACATAAAATACGTGAGAGCTCAAAATATGCAAGAAAAATCTGTTTTTGCACCTACGTACGATGAAGGTCCTGTGAAGACCTAAAATAGACCCAAATCGAACGTCCTATGGACATCTGGTTTTGTAACAGCATATATCCATAGGATGTCCATAGAATGTTCGCCGTACGGAAAATGGACGTCTCTAGGACGTCTTCAATATCCGAAGCGAATGTATTAAGGACGTTCATGGGACGTACTTGTGCTATCTGGGATACTATTTTTTGGTTTTGAATTTTGAAATAAAGTCTTTAATTTAAAATATATTTGAGCCAGGTTTGGAAATCAATCTCATTACCGCTATGTTCAAAGGTTAATAATCTTTCTTCCGGATGTTTACGTTTGATTGCAACTTTTTTTGACAAATAGAAAAGTCGATTTATAAGAATACTAGGTACACACTCTTGAACAAGTTTCGAAAGTTTTCTAAGGAAATAGGTACAGATCCATCAGGTTTTGTTATCTTCTCTAATAATTTCAGTCGGGAAAAAGTTTACAACATATGTAAGCATTTTTATTGGGAACGAAAGTAGTTTTAAGCTCGCTGTGGAAAAGCAAATGGTGAATAATAAATCTTATCAGAATTATTGACATACTGGCTAATGTATTTAGGTACACAACACAAATGCATTCTGAGATAAAATGATACAAAATAAAAACATACGTATCGTGAAGAAAACTGATGAAAAAACACATAACAATCTTTGCCGAACATACTATAAAACAAACCCTTGTGCCTATCTCATAAAATCAACATGGGCTCACTTCCCCAAATACTTACAATTGAAAACAAACAGCTAGCTATTTTAAATCGTTACAGTATCCAACTTCACTCACAGTCTTTTGAACTATACTTTTGTTAATTGTTCGCAGACAAAATGGATTCAATTAAGATTTTATTTTCACTGTAATTAGCATGAATATATTCACCGACTGAACAATATATGGAAAGAAATCGGAGTAGAAATAAAAACACAAGGTAATAAACGTTTATCATTTTATATCAATACACTACAAGAAAACAGTACAATGTTTTTAAATTTGTTGCCATGGTACACAACCCTCGGGAGAATTAAATTAATCTTTGAATGTTTCTCGTACATTAAAAGCATTTCCTATTGCATTTCCACCTTGCAAAGGCAAATTCTGCATTTCGCTGTTCTTTTCTAAGTTTGGCTCATTATTGTCGTAGTTGTATGTATATCCATCATATTTTTTAAAATTATGTAGAATACACGTCGCCAGTACAATGTTATCGGCATTTTTTGGTGCTGCTTGAATTCGTCTGTTGTAAATTCGAAATTTTTGGGACAAAATACCAAACGTGTTCTCAACAACTCTTCTGGCACGACAATGGCGGTAGTTGTAAACACGTTCTGGAACATTCAAATCCTGACGTGTATATGGTCGCAATAAATATGTTTTTAATGGAAATGCTTCGTCTCCGACTATTACATATGGCGCCGCTTCAACGCCTGTATTGGGCAAAGTTTTATTTGGTGGTAGTTGCAGTGTTCATTGTTGGAGTCTTTTGCCCAGTGAAGAATTTGCGAAAATTCCGCCATCGCTACTCTTGCCATATTCTCCGACGTCAACAACCAAGAAATTGCAATTGGCATCTACAAGAGCCATCAAAACAATTGAAAACGATGTTTTATAATTGAAATACAACGATCCGGTGCTTGCAGGAGCTTGAATAGTAATGTGCTTGCCATCCAAGGCTCCCACACAGTTGGGAAAGTTCCAATTTGTGTTGAAATCTTCAACAATTGCCCTCCACATGTCATCCGTAGGTTCTGGTAGTGTTTGACCTATCAAATCGTTGCATATGATTTTGCATGCTTCATGTACAATATTTTGCACTGTGCTATGCCCTGAAGCGGAAGCTAAACGAGATCGTCAAAAAAGAGTCCTGTTGCCAAATACCTGAAAAAAAAGATAAGAATATAAAACATAAGTGTTAATGTGACCTATTTCCCGAGAATTTATATATAATGAAAAAAAAGAACAAATGTAGTGCTAATTTTGTTATTGTAAAAATTGGTGATTTTATTCTAATATCAAACTACTTTCTTTTTCTAGATCAACTCTATAAGACTGGATGGAGTAATATTAGAGACACTCTTAGAAAATATTTAAAAAAAAACATTACAAAAAGTGAACAAAGTGGTAAAGTAACAAAGAAGTACAAATACGCTGACCAACTAAGTTTCTTCAAGAAAGAAACATCTTAATGATAGAGAGACGAAAACATTAAAAAACACAATACAACTAAACGCTGTTGAGGGCTTTTTAACTGGTATAACACCAGCTCTAAACCCGCATTCACCTTTACTTTTTCATTTTGCCAAATCAGAAATATTTTTTATCGTGCAGAAATATGAGTTAAAGTCATTTGTTGAGATTTAGAATTAGTTCATTCTACTGTATGTTATGCAACACGTATGTCTTAAGGGTCACCTGGTCAGTGCTGCGCATGCCAGGTTCGACTAGGAAGAAGCGTCGTTACCAGAATTAAAAATGCATGTATGAAATATAAATCCTCGACTACGGTCATGTTTATGTTTATGTTATTTAACCATTGTGTATAAGTTGTTTAAATACAGTCCACTATCATAAAACGGGTGTTTTAATAACCATATCAAACCCCGACACAACATGGTCCAATCGAGGGGATGGTACTTGCTTGATTTTCATCACTACTAGCCGATGAAATTCTGTACCTCAGAGGCAAACTATAGTATGTGTAAAAATTGGCAATTTCTATATTCTTGTTGTATCTGCATTATTTCCGCTATATTTTTCAGAGGTAAACTGTTATAAGTGTGAGAGTCACGAAATCGATGATGTATAGTGATATACAATCGTAAGTGCTCTTTAGGAACCGGGGTATACTAACGTATACAGAAGTTTCCGAGAGCCTTCTAATTATTATAATGCCACTTACGATAATTGACCTCTGAGGTACAGAATTGGTGAATTGGATTTGACGCCGCATCCATTGTTTGTAAGCTGTTGTACAATAGAAACTTGGGAACAGCTATCGTTATTTGGTGCTGCAGGAGGAAGGCGTAGTAGTTGTTGGATGAAAATATAATCTGTAAGTGTGAGTCCTCCTCAATCTTAATATTTAGAGATTGAATATCGCGTATGTCTAGAGTTGTTTAGGTCTGAATTGCTCGCTTGATTAGTATCGTTAACAGGCAAAATGGCCGACTTGAAAGCCTTACATTATAAAATAGGTGTATTGAAAACTCGTTTAACTAATACCGAAAAGTATTTGGCAGATATTGAAACAAAAGTTCTGATGCAAATTTTATAATCGACAACACAATTGTCTTTGAATTAGAACACAGATATACGAAATTGAATACAATTCTAGAAGAATTTGCGGCAATTCAAACTGAAATTGAATTGATTGAAGACAGATTCGATCAGAACATGTTAGTTCGTAGTGAGTTTGAAACAAGATATTTTAAAATTATAGGAGCATTGGAAGCTCATACAACACACATTTCATCTTCATCAAATGAATCAAAGTCATCGGTATCTGTGATGGGTCGGTATTTCGATACCGTGATTTTGGAGCGGTATCTTTTTGTAACGTTGTCGCGCGCTCCACAACTATAAAGTAACCGGTTCCACGGAACCGACTGAGTTGAGTCGCTGGTCGCTGGAATAGGAACGACATTAGTTCGGACGTTACTTGGAACGAGTAGCTACCGTAGGAACGACGTTAGTTCGGACGTTACTCGGAACGAAACAGGTACGTCGTTACCCATTGGCTTGTTACCCGTTCCACGCAAAGAGGTTAGACCTCGTTGGTTCCACGTTCCATGTTTAAGTGAAGAACTCGCGAGAGAAACGGTATTAGGTATACCCACACTTGGTCTTGGAGGAAGATTGGAAAGGTCTTGGATGAAAAAGTGGTCGTTCCAAATTGGTAAATAATATGTAATATATATTTGAAAAATAAACGATTTGGAGACAAATCATATATTATCCAATAAAACAAAAGAATAACTAAAAAATGGAAATAAATGGAACAAATCAGTCTCAGGAGGAACATAAAAAAAATTCAATAATAATACTTTCTAAAATAACGTAACTAGCACAAATCATAAGGTAATACTCATATAAATCAGTCTTTGTTGTAATGAATAAACAATATCGGTTTTATTTTTGCGCTACTAGTAAGCAAGCACGTGCTAGCAACATCGTCTTGTATCTCGTCGATTCATTTCGTTATTCGTTACTCGTCGCCTTAGTTGTCGTTTCGGTTCCTTCTATCAGCGACAGCGAATTACATGGCAACTCGGTTACAAAATCGCGGTATTTTGTCGCGGTATATTTCTGGAGCGTTCGCGACTGTAACGCGACATGGGAGGAACCGGTATTCCCATCACTAAAATTGGGTATGTTCCGTAAATCAACTTTTCTAATCAGAATTCTGGTTCGCGTTCCATAAATAGCCGATTCCTGAAAAAGTTTGATTTTTGGAATGCGGTTCCTGAAATTGGTTATACCAGACTAACCAACGAAAGTAGTCAGTTGCTCCGGTTCGGTTCGTGCTTTTCTTTTAGTTCTGTGGTTATGAAAGATAGTTTGATGTTTTGTGAGTTTGTTATTCCTTGATTTTCTATGTCCTGATTCACGAATTTAACTGGACTGCTTCCTTTTTTTTCCTTTGGTACAGGTACATATTTTTCAATATGGTAAGCATAGTTAACACTCATCAGTAGAGTTATCTATGAGGCAAAACGAAACAGCAAAACGCTATATTTTTATGTTATAACACAGAACATAAAGCAACGGTTTTACAAACTACGGTCAAGGCGTTCCGTAAATAACCCAAATTTCAGTAACCATTCCGGAACCGGCCGGTTTGACGCGGCTATTTACGGAACATACCCTAAATCTATTGTAAATAGTGCAAGTTCAGCACATATTACGCAGCATAATAATAATATCAAACTGCCAACCATATCTTTACCTAAATTTGATGGGAATCCTGAAAATTGGCTAGTTTCGTGACTCGTTTAACTCAATTATAAATGAAAATATTCATATACCACCAGTTCAAAGGTATCATTATTTGAAAAGTTCATTACTTGGAGCCGCCGCAAATGTTATTAAATCTTTGCCAGTGTGTGATGCAAACTATCAAACGGCTTGGACTTTGATTTGTGATAGATACAATAATGAAAAGGGTTTTATTTTCAGTCACGTTAAAGCTTTATTTAACACCCCAAAAATATATAAGGTTTCGTCAAAAGCTTTACGTACCTTACTTGATGACACTCTCACAAATATTCGCACATTAAATACTTTGAAATTACCCACCGATAAATGGGATATTCTGATTATTCATTTAGTAAGTGAAAAATTTGATTTAGAATCACGTAGTAAATGGGAAGAATATAATTCTGGCAGTGAATTGCCTACTATTGATGATTAAACAATAACATAAATTTCCTTGATATGAACATTAGGCATGATGCTGATGGAAAAATAAAAACCTCTTGGTTTACTAAAGAAGTATGGTCTCAACGTTATCTTCACTTCAATTCCGTTGCACCAGCTTGTTATAAAAAAAAGTGTCATAAACAGCCTTACAGATCGCGCGATAAAATTGTCCCACGCAGATGACCGCCCCAAAAATTTAAAAATTGTTCGTACTACACTAGAATTGAATGGCTACCCAAAAACTTTTTTCAATCCTATCATTAAAGAAAGAATAAACAAAATCTATAATGGTTCGTCTAATAAAAATAACATAAAAGGTAATACAGACAATTTTATAACTCTACCTTACATTCCGGAGACCTCAGAGAAAATCAAAAAATGTTTGAAAAAGTATGATATAAATGTTGCGCATAAACCTACTAACTGTGTTGGGAAATATTTCTCAAATCTAAAACCGTTAATACCCAAAGATAAACAAACCCACACAGTGTATAAATTGAATTGTTTAGATTGTGATGGAACCTATACTGGAATCTCTAAACAATATTTACAAAAAAGAATGTACGGCCATAAATATAGCACAAGAAATAACAACTTAGAAAATTCCACCGCCCTTGCTAAGCATTGCTTTGATTATAACCATCAATTTGATTACAAAAATGTTAATATCTTAACTAAGGAAACCAATTATTATAAAAGATCTATCCTGGAGATGATTCACATAAAACGGGACCCCAAATCTGTAAATCATAGGGTAGACACACAAAATCTAAGTCATATTTATACTAATTTGATTAAATAATCTCTTGCAAATTCTTACATACGTCTTTATAAGTGTAGAAAATGTTTTTAGGAAGAATTCGTAATAGTTATTTCCCAGTACAGGTCTGAAACCGTTCTTAAGGGCCTTGTCATAAATCCTACACATCTGGTTTCGAAAGTAGATACTTGACAAATAACTTCGTTCTTCTCATTTGTTGTGAGAATACCAATCAATATGCACTCATATATTTTAATAATATTACTGAATAGCGGATTCTTACTACAAAAAAATAATTTTTTATACATTAATTCTGACGATACAATTTCGATTATTCGTGGTTCTGTTCGTTTCGACGGCGTGGGCTCTTTTAATTGAAGTTAAATTGTGCGATTTGGACGCTTGTGCTATAATTAGTTTTAATAAACCCCCTTTTTGGACATAGTGAGTCTTCTGATGATGGTCGTGAGACCGAAACGTACGTAAAGACGAATAGTTAAAACAAAGTGTTATTGTGACCTATTTCCCGAGAATTTTTATATATATTTTTGAATCAAATATGAAAGAATCCAAGCCCAGAGCTAAGATTAATTCACAAAACAATTATCAGCGGACAATGTCAAATTGTCCAACATGCAATGAACCTCACAAAATTAGTGAATGCAAAAGGTTTTTAAATCTGAAATCGGAATTAAGGTTTGAACGCATAAAATCACTTAGTTTGTGCATTAACTGTCTCAATACTGGCCATTCAAGTAAACATTGTAAAGCAAGTGCTCTTTCAAGCATAATACACTGCTTCATTTCGAGAAATCAGAAATAATTAAAGGGGAAATTCCTAAACAAGTGACGATGTCAAATTACAATGAAGCATCAAAGTTCCACGATGTTCTTCTTTCCACAGCTATTGTCAATGTGTTAGACATAAATAGTGCTTCGCACATATGTCGGGCATTGTTAGACTCTGGGTCTCAATCCAACTTCATGAGTATCCATCTGTGCAATATTCTGAAAATGGATAAATCTCCTGTCGACATATCTGTCGTTGGTATAAACCAAACATCTTCGAATGTAACATATTCTTGTAAGGTTGAGATTAGGTCTCGTTTCAACTCATACTGTCACGTCGCGAGTTACTTAATTGTGCCCGACATATGTAGAAACATTCCAAACAATACGATATGTATTGAATCTTTACCAATCCCAAATAAATTAGAACTTGCCGATCCTTCTTTCAACGTATCCTCCAAGATAGATATTTTACTTGGGACCACTGTATTTTGGGATTTATTGTGTCATGAGCAAATTATTCTTGGGCGCAATCTTCCGGTATTACAGATGACGAAATTTGGATGGATTGTATCGGGAAAAATTCCATCGCAGCAATCAAGGTCTATAAGTTGTAACCTTCCGCAATATGTTCCAAAGGATCCTCTTACCCGTTTTTGGGAACTAGGAGAATGCAGCAATGAAAAGATAAATTCCCCGGATGAGATCATATGTGAAACGGACTTTATTAAAATGCATACTCGTAGCCAAACAGGTCGATTCATAGTTCACATCCCACTATCTGATAGCGTAGCTGCTCTGGGTGAATCTAGGCACATTGCTGAAAAACGTTTTTATTCCTTAGAAAGGAAACTGCAGTCTAATGTCCTGCTGAAAGAAAGATATACCGAATTCATGCATGATTCTCTGCGATTGGGTCACATGTCTGAGATCATTCCAGACCCAGTAACCTTTATTAATTTTCTTCCTCACCATGGAGTTCTTAAAGAGAACGGCAATACGACAAAATTGAGAGTCGTATTTGATGGTTCTGTCATAACCAGTTCTGGTGAAAGCTTCAACAATATACAGCTGGTTGGACAGCATCGTTTCGTTGTATCAGCGGATATCGCAAAAATGTACCGCCAGGTATTAATTCAACCTGAACAGCAGAAATTACAATGTATAATTTGGCGTTCTGAACCTACTCATAATATATCAATATATCAGCTCAATACGGTTACCCATGGCACGGCAGCTGCGGTGGCGGCTCCTCGAAGGAGGCTAAGGAGGCTCAGCCTCCTCACAAATTTATCTTGTTGATCATTCTTCATTTTATTTCCTGTTTCTCTAATAATTTTTTTAATTTTACAATTAATTCCCCGTTCTCAGTAGTTATTTTTAATCTGGCAACAGTGGCCAGAGGCTAGATTCTCTATATATCTCAAACGCTGAGCATGTGTTGTTCAACACTGTTGCCGTTTTTCCGACCAGTCAATCGCCAAATAGCGTGAAACAGCGAAAACGGCAACATCCTCTGGAGGCTAGCCTGCCGCCCGCCTTTAAGTTCAGTACGAGTACAGTCGGTGTGGTACGGAATACGACACATTGGTGTTGCGTCAGTGCTTGTTTTGTTTTATGCGGGTATAATGGTTGAGTGACACCACGCGAAATAAGGTTAGATTAGAATTCGTCTGTTCGGTAAATTATTAATTGTAAAAATGGACAACTAGTGGAAAGATTTTTAGGGTTCTACGATGTTAGTTCGGGAAGAACAGCGGTCAATTTATTCAATTTTTTAATGGAAACATTTCAACGATTCGACTTTGCGAATAAATCAGACTTACGACGGCATCTGTAATGGCGGGACATTTAAACGGTCTTCAAACAAACGAACGTAAGTTTTAAATAACATAGTAGGAAACAGAATTCCCTGTAATGCTCGAACTCGATGGAATTTTACATCACGTGCAATGTTTAGTTTACCATCCATAAAAATAAAGACAAATTAATTGAAACATTTGATTTTATATTAAACAGTGATGACTTTTCAACAGATCAGGTTTCATTAAATGCTGCTGTTGGTTTAAAATCTTATTTAGAGAATGAAGAATTTTTGTTTTTTCTTGATACTTTTAAATTAATATTTGAACAAACTGATCTTATTTTTCAAATTTTACAACATAAATTCACAATATAATTTATTCAAGAGATCGTTTAAAACATCTCATTGATAAAATTTCAAGTTTCTGTTATACAGAATTTAATTTTAATATTTTATTTGGAAATTATTCAACTGATGAGGCTCCTCCCCCTGAAAAGGGGGAAAACATATAGTTTGGTAGACAAGAAACTACATTATAAACAACTTTTTTATGAAATTGTAGTTAGGTACTATTAAAGGTCAAATATTGAGATTCGATTTTTCGATTTACATGAATTGAAGTTTTTCGATTTGAGAAATAGAAGATTTTTCGAATCTTTTTCAAAAGAGTTTCTCAATACACTTTCAGATAACTTAGTTCTAAAATATAATTTTTTTGATAAAATAGCGCTGCACAATGAATTATGCGTTGTATACTGGGATAAAGATATTTTAGGCCAGTACGACAGTCACGCCGATATGATAAAATATATGATAGATAATGATTTGCAACAAGTCTTACCTCAGTTTTATAAACTACTTTGTTTGACAGTCACCATTCCTGTCACGTCGGCATCGGTGGAGAGATCATTTTCTACTCTCAAACGAATTAAAACATACATGCGAAATACAATGGGCCAAAATCGTTTATACAATGTTAGTTTAATATCTATTGAAAAAGATTTAGTAAAACACTTAAAACATAATGATACATTTTATGATAATATTATTGATCATTTTTCGCAAATTAAAGACCCTAGAATTTCGTTAATATATTAAAAAGTTGATAAAATTAATAAAAAAAAACAAAATATGAAAAATTCCAAAAAAAAAAAAAAATTAAAAGTCCAAAAAAAATAAAAAACAAAAAACGAACGAAAAAAAATTTGTGGGCAAGAGAAACTCTATACCTCCACGTTGGTTCTTGCTGGGTAACAATTAATTTTGTCACTGAAGGAGCTGGTACGGTCGCTGCGCGAAGGTTAAATTAATTGACTGAATACAGTATATTTTTAAAAAACGTTTTATGTCCAGCCTCCTCTCTCAAAAAGTTCACGAGCCGCCACTGCAGCTGCCTCTTCCTTGGCAATTCGATGTCTCAAGCAACTGTCTATTGAGAATGAAGAGTCATCGCTAATGACTTTTATGTCGACGATTTATTGACCGGCTCTGATAATGATGCAGAACTATCTGTATTATGTAATCACATCAATCGAATTTTGATGACTGGAGGTTTCGAATTGAGACAATGGATTTCCAATAAGCAGGAAATTCTCAACTCATTGGGTCAGATGGACAAAACATGTCCGACCTTGAATTTTGGTATTCATGAAAACACGAAAACGCTTGGTTTACTTTGGTCATCAGGCACAGATAATTTATTTTACAACATAAACAATACAACCTCAGAAATCGTCACAAAGCGTACAATACTCTCTGCCATTGCACAAATCTTTGACCCCCCTAGGAATTCTGAGTCCGTGTATAATACAGGCCAAGCTCATGCTTCAACATTTATGGCTGAAACATGTAGATTGGGATGATCAGGTTTCTGGTGAGTTACGTGTTGAATGGTTAGACTTTCAGAGAGATTTGAATTGTCTCAATCAATTACAAATTCCAAGATACGCTCTCAGACCAAATAGAGAAGCAATGGAAATTCATGGATTTTCCGACGCCTCTCAATTAGCCTACGGAGCTTGCGTTTACCTCCGTTCCGTTGACAAGTCTGGAAACTTTTTCGTTTCACTACTTTGTGCTAAATCAAAGGTAGCTCCCGTAAAACCTCAAACGATACCAAAGTTGGAACTTTGTGGAGCATTAATCTTGGCAAGATTAGTCTCAAAGGTAGTTAAGTCTCTCACCGCACCGGTGAACTCAATTTACTTGTGGACTGACTCGACTATCGTGTTGAGTTGGATACAAACTCCTGCTCACCAATTCAAAACATTAACTGCGAATAGAGTCGCCGAAATACAATCTTCCACGAGCAACATGAAATGGCAACATGTGTCATCTGCTAATAACCCCGCGGACTTGATATCCATAGGTATCAGTCCAAGGCTTCTGAAGGATCATTCACTATGGTGGCAAGGGCCATCATTTCTCTTAGAAAACTCTTTGAACTGGAATGTCGAACCTATCTCTTCAAAGAAAGTTTCTGAACTAAGGTTATAAGCCTTTGTTTCAACCGATGGCAGTCCTGACTTTATATTCGACAGATTTTCAAGTTTTAACAAGATGAAACGTGTTACAGCCTATTGTTACCGCTTCAAAAATAATTGCTTACTTTCCAAGCAAAATCGTCTTTTGGACATTTATCTCCAAATGAATTATCAAATGCCCTTCTTGCACTGATAAGAATTGTTCAAAGGCAATGCTTTGCGAGTGAATTAGCTTCGTTGATGCAGAGAAAACGTATTGATAAAAAAGGCCGAACTCTTTGTCTTAATCCATTCTTGGACGAATGTAATATAATTAGAGTAGGCGGTAGACTATTGCTAGCTGACCTTCCCTTTTCAAAACGTCATCCCATTTTACTCCCTTCTAAGCATCGTTTTGTTGATTTATTGTTTAGACATGAATACATTTCTCTGGCACACGCCGGTCCGCAACAATTGTTGTACTCTGTTCGAGAAACTTATTGGCCATTATTGGGAAAAAACAATGCTAAACGCGTTGTACACAATTGCACAAAATGCTATCGTGTAAAGCCAAAGGATTTGAATCCTTTATTGGGTAACCTTCCTAAGGAACGCATAACCCCCAATTTTCCGTTTAAGATTGTCGGCGTCGACTATGCAGGTCCATTCCTCATAAAGGATCGACAAGGAAAGGGTTATAAGTTATCTAAGGCGTATATAGCATTATTTGTATGTTTCGTGTCAAAGGCAATACATATTGAGCTTGTCAGCGATCTGACAAAGGATGCGTTTTTAGCGGCATTGAGACGCTTTACGTCCCGACGAGGTAAGCCGGCCGATATCCATTCAGATAACGAAACCAATTTCAAGGGTGCTGACAATGAATTGATCGATTTAGTCAAATTTCTCGCGAATGAATCAGATATGATTGGTGAAACTTTAGCCAATGAAGGTATAAATTGGAGATTCATCCCTCCTCACTCACCACACCTAGGTGGCCTATGGGAAGCTGGTGTAAAGAGTGTCAAGTCTCACCTAAAAAGAGTGATCGGTTTAACAAGGTTAACATTCGAGCAGTTCAGTACCATACTATCTCAGATAGAAGCGATTCTCAATTCAAGACCTTCGTGTCCAAGTTCATCCGATCCTAATGAAATTAGTTCCCTTCACTCCCTCACACTTCCTAATAGGACGCAATATGACATCAGTACCTGATCCAGATCTACGTAGTATAGCCCAAAATAGGCTCAGTTCCTATCAGTTCATTCAACAGATGAGACAGCATTTCTGGACCAGGTGGTCCGAAGAATACCTGAACACACTTCAAGTACGAGCGAAGAATAAAACCACTTGCGCGGATCTACCAATTGGGACATTAGTGATCCTCAAGGATGATAATGCACCACCCCTCTGCCGTCCTCTTGGAAGGATCGTTCAGCAACATCCAGGCAGTGATGGTTCTGGTTCTACCCGCATCGTTTCAGTGCGCACAGCGAAAGGTGTAGTTAAACGTGCGGTAACTAAAATATGTGCGCTACCAAACTTCTGATAATCAGCCTAAATATTCGCAAGCTCAGAACAGTGTATATCGCGTTAAAAGAACTTGAAATTACTGTTACATTTTGTTCAAACTATTAGATATTATTTTGTTGAAACACTTGCAGTGTTTCAAGGGGTGGAGTATGTTGAGATTCAGAATTAGTTCATTCTACTGTATGTTATGCAACACGTATGTCTTAAGGGTCACCTGGTCAGTGCTGCGCATGCCAGGTTCGACTGGGAAGAAGCGTCGTTACCAGAATTAAAAATGCATGTATGAAATATAAATCCTCGACTACGGTCATGTTTATGTTTATGTTATTTAACCATTGTGTATAAGTTGTTTAAATACAGTCCACTATTATAAAACGGGTGTTTTAATAACCATATCAAACCCCGACACAACATCATTTGAAGAACAAAATGGCCAAGGACTAACCTATAATTATTATGCTCAACAATAATACTGCTTTGCTAGTGAAGTCTACCCGAATTAACCCCAATCGAGCTACAGGGAATGAACCACCACAAGACAACCAAAAAGAAGAAGAGGCTCAGGAGGGCAACATTAGACATAACAGAAATATCTGGATACCAGGTTACATTGTTTAGACTTTAATAAGAATTCATTAATTGGTTATTATGAATATATCGTTACGTAATGAAATTAATTTTTGTATATAAATACATTGAAATCATTGTTTTTCAAATGTAAATAAGTACCTTGAAACATTTCTTGTACCAGATTGTTATATTTAATCACTGAAAAATATATTGTAATTGCATGTTTATATCTTGCGGAGCATGAAGTTAGATCATGTTTCATTGAATAATTTAATATTTCCAACAAATATTTGATATGGACATCTCTAGTGCTAGTAATCCTAACGGGTCTAGTATAGATATTGATGTAATTTTGGAATGGCATCTAGGATTTATGTATTGTCTAATAACTAAAGCAAAAAGTAGTTCAGTGTTCCTTATTATTTACTATTGAGAATACCAAACATTTGCATTTCAAAATTATTTGAAATGCACAATGTTTTGTTTAACAAAATAACTTAAAGAAAAGAATAATAAATGATGATGTGTATTCACTTGTGAGGGTACTTGTTTATGTGAAATCTTTACATTTCCCCGTGCAAACGAAGTTACCTGAGACTGCTTTGATACCTACTTGAGTGAGATAATGAATTATGAAGCAGGGAAAGTATCAAATAAATGGTAGGTAGTATTTTTGTTATTATCAATAATAAAAGGGATAAGTAGAAACCATAACCTAAAACCTACTAGAGACAGAGAGTTTGCCACAAAGAGCTCTATATAGAACTCTTTGGTTTAGCCATGTTGTAGAATTTGTCACATGACTATCTCGGGCCTATTCTAAACTACTCGAAGCGCGTTTTATTCAAATGGTATTCGGCTTTGAATAACTTTTGAAATTACATTAATATGTAATCTGTGACATTTGAAATCGCCGGGTATTCTTTACAAATAGTTGGAACTTAGCAAAGATACATCTCGAGAATCTAATACAATTATAAGGTCCAGGAAATTCAATCAAATTGAGCGGACTTTGAACAAAGTCCGTCTTTTCCAAGAAGCCCTACAAATTTAGATGTACATATCTATAATTTTAAACCTAATTTTAACCTTTTAATTACCGTATGATATTCGAAATCAAAGTTAAATCACCAGAATGAAATTATAACCTCCAGGAAATTGAATTGAATGAATTCATATGATTTGAACAAAGTGCGTCTTTTCCCACAAGCCATAGAAATTATGTATAATTTTATTTTCAAACAATTGAATCTTTAAATTGCTGTTGAAACTAAAACATAATCCTGAAACAATCTTCGGAACATCATTCATATTTTCATTAAAAAGAATTAAAAGAGAAATAAATGCATTTTCGGATGTTTTATGAAAAAATCCCAAATAGCACAGGACGTTTTAGGGACGTCCACCTTATGTCCACTTTCGGTCCGAATGTCCCAAGCTATTAATAAGACGTCCAGAAACAGACGTCCGAACATGTACGTTTTTGGTACGTCCATTTTATTAGGAGGTCGGCAAACGCCACTTAATCAACAGCTCTTCCAATGGTATCGCCTGCATGGAGTGGTCCATATTGATCAACGAGCAATACACCGATAGAATCACCTGGCTGCAACGAGGTCAATACACCTCGTTGCCTGGCTGTATTCAATTATTACAATCACCAAGCTTACCAACCATGAATGATAATACAAGCTCTTCTAACTTTCAGGTTTTGCAGGACTGTTTCCGCAACTTTGAATGAAATATACACTTATTTAATATTAAACTAGTAATAGTTTTGTACTATTTAGTAGTACCTAGTATTAGTTTTGTACTATTTAGAAATATTGTTTATAGTTTTCGTTTCTAAATAAAACTTTTGTAGCGTTTTTTCTTCACCTCTCTTTTTAGTCTACACATGTACTGTTTTAATATCTTAGTAACATTGTACCATATTTTTAGTAAACTCTACTTTAAACTACTTTTTACTTTGATGTGGACGAGTGAGACGAATGAGTGAGATAGAATACCACTGACTGTATTCCATCGCCACCCGCGTCTCCAACAAAGTTATTTAACATGGTGCCATCATGTTACCTTGTAACCCGCAAGTTTAATCCACAAAATGAAAAAAAGAAACATTTTTGGTCCAAATAATGGCAATTACTCGGAAATGGACCTATAACTTCTGATGGCATAGGGTATGTTAACAATTGCCGACACCAATGAACATTTTCCACTAGGTTTGGGGGGTTAACTTGCAGTTCATTTTTGGTTCAATTTTAACTGGTCGGCCTGATAAACGAACACGATAAAAAATGATGACACATGGTGGAAGTGTATAAGAATGGCATGCTTTTCAAGTAACCGCAACTTGGAAAGGGTTAACCTCCAGTCAAAAAAAATGCGGATGCTGTATCTCGAGATCTAGCCGCCGGGGAAAATTCGGTCTGTGAGATGAATTGTTCATTGAATCGTCCTCTAACGATAAACCATAGTGCCATCGGGTTAATGTTCAGACCATCAATATCGCTCTGGCTCCTAGACTATTAGCTTACTAGAGAGTTAGTGACATCACCAACTCAGACTGACTACTACTTGCGTTGTATTCTAATTTAATTTGTCTTTGAATAACGTTTAAAATTACATTTATACCTAATTTGTGAATTTACACTAGGTACCTACCGTAAGATATTTGAAATAGTTGGAATCCGTTAAAATTAAATCTCCAGGCTACTAATACAATTATAAACGCCAGGAAATTCAATTGAATGAATTTAAATATGTCTGATAATAGAATCGAATTGAGACCACTTTGAAGAAAGTCCGTCGTTTCCTACAAGCTATATTAATTTAGATGAATGTATAAGTTTGCTGTCAAAACTAAAACCTGAAACAATCGAAGAACGTTGTATTCAAATTCTTTCGAGTTTAAATATCATTTAAAATTAAATTAATAAGTATTAAGTGGATTTTCAAAATCATAATATTTAAAGCCTCAGCTAATGGTTGCTTAACGGAACCTATGTTATTTTGATTTTTAGAGAAAACAAGTGAGGATGAAAGCCTGAATTCGCGTGACTAACTCCTTCTTATCAGAAGCTCCTTCAACTGTCCCAATCAATTCTTCGCCTTTATGTCTAGCGAAAAATTTCGTCAAATAAGATAATAATTTTGTCTTGTTAGTCTAAATGCTGAAGCTTTTTAGAATGATATAATCGATTTGTGAATTTTTAATTCTTGTATGACATTTGACATCACCGATTATTTATTTCAAATATTATTTATCAAGTATTATCGTAATCTGCCAATATGTCAAGAGATTCTTCCAAATTTTTACAGGCTTTATTTTATTAATATTTTTTACTGTGCTGAATGCATTCATATGACTGATAACACAATCATATAGAGACCATTTTTGACAGGGTCCGTATATTGCTACAAGCCAACTAAATTTCGATGAATACAATTTTATCTTTTGCAAAAAATGAAATCTTTAAATTGCTGTCGATACTAAAACCTAAAACAATCTTTGAAACATCAATCATTCTCAGCAAAAAGAATAACCAAAACAAATGCCGTTTTCAGAAATTTTAGGGAAAAAATCACTTGAATTTTTGTTCTTGAATTTTGAAATAAAGTCATTATAATTTAAAATATCATCATATTTGGGCTATGTTTGGAAATCAACTCTAGAACATCACGAGTTAATCATCTTTCTTCAAGATGTTTATGTTTGATTGGAACTTTCTTTGACAAATAGAAAGGTTGATTTGAAAAATTAGAAGGTACGCAGATCCATCACATTTGGTTATCTTGTGTTCTTCTTTAATAATGTCATTATCAGAAAAATTATACCAACATACGCAAGAATTTTTATTGGGAAAGAAAGAATCTGAAGGTATAGTCTCGTGGAAAAGCAAAAGTTGAATAATAAGCCTTATCTGGATTACTGCCATAGGTACTTTTGCAAAAATTTATTGTTTGTAATCTGATCCTTCTATTTTTTGGCATGAGGTTTGTAAGTGTCCTGAACTACTTTCAACTAAGACTATCGAAATCGGTCCAATAACTGAGGTATAAGCAATCACATTTTTTGCCTTTTTTTCGTATATGTATTTGATAGGAGGGGGCAGAATGAAAAATTCTGAAAAAATTTGTGGCAGTAACCTGAACCAAGACAATAGAAAGAATCAATATTCAAAAAAGGTTCGATAAATTGCGTCGTTAAAAAAAATAAAAATCTTCCTAAAACGACCATTTCTTTACTATTTTGCTTAAAAAACAAGGTTCTGATCAACAAAATTTTCCAAAAACTGAAATTTATATTTGTTTCAGTAATACAAACATATTGTATATACTCTTGAGTTACGTTTCGCCAGAATGACTCCACTGATCACGCAATAATTTCAATGTTCAATATTTTTATAACATGTAATTATATATTGTGTTTGATTCAAAGTTAATGCGACGTTTTAACATCAGATATGTTCCGTACTTTATTTAATGAATTCTACATAATGTTGTGTATAAAACAGTATAACGACTTTATTCTTAAGTTAAATAGATTCATGAGGTACAAGTAGCAGTCAGTGAATTCTTCAAGATTCTGGAGCTCCCCAATGTGGCCAAGTTTTTATGTCCTCATATAGAGCTGCTCCTGGACTTTGTGTTGTAAACAACTGTCTAGCTGCGAGAACCGTGTAATTGTTTTGAAGATACCCTAATTCAACACCACGCTGTATGAGTCGCTTGCAAGCAATGATTTGCCTATCGGGAGGTTTTGTTGTCAAAAATGTCCCAATAAAAGCTATTCCTATGCTTCTAGCATTATAACTAAAAGTATGAGCACCTTCACTCTCCCATCCTCGGCCTTCATACACCTCGCCATCTCCTCCGACGAGAAAGTTGTAACCAATGTCCCACCAGTTTTTGCTCTCTATATGGAAAGTCTGAATATGACGAACGAGAAAAATGCACTGAGCTTGCGAAGAACAATTCTCTGTTGCGGTATGCATGATGATAGCATAAGGTACAGGAGTTTCTAGATGTGTCGCTGTCTGAATAGGCGGCTGGGCTAACCATTCCAGCCGTGTTACTATTTTTAATTTCAGAGATATGGATAAATCTACAGAAGGATCTGAAACAAAAAATTGGATATTAATTCAGGAGATTACATATTTTCATATACTATAAAGGACTATAATAGTGAAATGGACGATATTCGATGCACAACATTTGTCATATAAAAGAATACCCAGAGTTCTGGTAATTGGGTAGGTACTTAATAAAGTCGATAAGTTTGTCTGTTCATTAAAACAATAACATTTTCAATGTTAAAAATCTATTTTTCTATTCCGCGACGCATTTGACTTCTATAACGATTAGTATCATCATAAGTACATAAATTAATTAAAGTATGGGTACGGGATTTTGGCGTTACCGACAGAGGCTTCAACTATTTTCCTCAATTTAGGAGTATCCATTGAAACATCTTTGTTCATTGTATTCACAAAGGTGATAGAAATTGAAATAACTTCAACAGAAGCGCAACGAATTTCGACATCGGTCAAATTAATAAAAATGTCCAATGAATATTTGAAATGAAATGTATTTACTTCCAATTATAGAAAAGAATCAATACTAAAGAGTTCATAAAGAACGAGTGAGCTAAAATGCTCTAATATAAGGAACCATTCATTGCCATTAATTTTCTGTAATTTTCATGAATTAATGTAGCATCTTCCAAAATTATATTCTAAACTAAAGATAACCATATGCCTGAAATTGTCTTTCTTCAGCGCCCAATTATGCGCATTCCTTGATCTCAATATCAGATGGGCTATTGGGCCTGACGGAATTCTGCTTACCCTTTCATACAAACTCAAGATTTAAGGCCCTGAAAGTAGCATCTAGTATGAGTTATTTGTATGTGATGCATACAATATGATGTTGGTGAACTAGATGTTGATATAAATCAACACAATGTATATTCTTATATTTATGTGCACAAACATTATTGTCCCCCACGTTATGGAGTTATGTGTTATATGTTTGCAGCGTCTTGTTTGATTTAAAATAATTATATGTGAACTTGTATGGAGTGACCAATTGTCTCAAACATTCTGCAACCCTAGATGATTCGATATTTAATCTACAATATTGGTTTGCGCTGCGTTTAGATTACTAGCAACCCGTGCGGAATTCCGCTAGAATAAAAAGTCACGCTCTTTATTTCGCGATATTTATTCAAAGTAATAATAAATTAGTTTTAAAAGTAAATCAAATATTAGGTTGTAATTATATACAAAATGCAATAATCAAGTATAAATGTACAAATATTTACAATTCTCAGCTCTTAATATAAAATTGAAATAATGATTTGTATATAAAATTTACAAAATTTCATTATACACAGGATTTTTAGTAGAAATTGAGTTATCACATGTGATGTATTGATCTTTCCCCGGCTCGATAAACATTTTCACTCCATCAAATGAAGTAGAACGGGTAAGAGCTGCATAAATCTGTCCATGGCTGATATTATTTATATTCCTAGATCCCTCTGCTGCGGTCAAGCCACATGGTGCAGAGGATCTCAACCACAATTTAAAAACAACCTTCATTCTGTCACTTAAAAGTGATCAGAAGTTTAGATTAAACCTATGCGAGTAGTAAAAAACTGGTTTATTTCCATTTACGATGCGCTTAATTTTGATATGCTGAATTCATATATGTCTTTAAATTAATTTTTTAGCGAAAATTCAAAGAAAATAAATTTAAAAATTGAAACATTTGACATTTTCGAAATTTGTGCGTCATAAGTAACTTTTCTGACTAATTGTATGCTGAATCCAAATCTGAAATTGTTTTTTATATATCTCCTATAGTTTTTTAGAAAATCAGTTTTTTTTATTTTGAGGTCAAAGGTCACCGAAAATCAAAAATCGAACAGCGTTCGTATCGTGTTCAGTCCATGACCTTTCGATTGATATATAGCATGTGCATGTAAGTTTAACGGTCTAGGAGGAGTAATGCTTACAGTAGCGTAATATATATATATATATATATAGAGGAAGGGTAGTCGTTGCTGACTAGATAGGAATAAAACTAATAATAGTAGGATTGCGTAGCAAGTAAAAGAGAACTCTTTAAAGGTTATCCAAGCTTTCGGAAATATTTATTTCCATCCTCAGGGAAACTACAATAAATTTACAGTTACAAAGATAAAATTGTTATAAAATAACCTATATGACTTACAACTTTGATGAGGTTGATTACAGAGATGTTAACATTTTGATGGAAGACGTTCACAGCGATGAGGATGATGAGTAATAAATTATATTTGTGATTCATTTGAATTGAAGATTAGTATACTTTATAAGATTAATATATTCCAATTACGACAGATATTACAACAACCACGCGGTTTTAGAAGTGACAACAGAATAATCAATCTAACCATAGAATTGACACGTCACACTGAAATATGCATCAAGAACAATGCAATTAATTAAGAAGGATGTCATCATCTATGATTTGATTGGATATTCTATTATTCCTGTCAACGTTATTCTTTGATAAATTTATGTCTAAGGTCAATAAATAAGAGTAAATTTCACTCAAATGGTTAATGTCTGTTTTTTTATTTATGCAATTCTTTTCTTCAAAAATGTGTGCCATTTCTAAAAAGGATCTTTTATTTGAGAGTGTCTCACTAGCTAAAACCTTCACTGATTCAAAATTCATACAATGGTCAAAATTATTAACATGTTCAGCCAAAGCACATCTTTCAGGATGTAATCTACAATCGCTTTTATGAGAAGTGATTCTGGCACTTAAGGTTCGTGCGGTTTGTCCAACATACTTCTTATCACAGTTAAGGCAAGGAATACTATAAACAACATTCGTTTGTGACGTTAGAGGAGTTTTATCTTTTAATTTACTATGTAAGGTTTTTATCGTTAAAACTGTTCTATTTGCTATTTTAAAATTTGAGAGATTGTGAAAAATTCTGGATAATTTAGGAGTGATCTCTTTAATATAGGGTAAAGATGTGAATGTAATATGCTCTGGTTCAATATTAACTGCACTGCCATCAATGACATTGTGTGAAGAGTTCACCACTGTTAACAAATCAGGGACGGACGAAGTATTAAACAAAATATTCTTTACCATACTTGAAGGGTATGCGTTATCTATGAAGAGGTTCAAAAGGATATTTAAATTTTTATTATGAAAACTGATGTCAGAAATTCTTAACACTCTATTTTTCATTTGTTTGACTAAATTCACTTTCATAGATTGTTTATGATACGACATATAGTTTATGTATCTACCTGAACTACAAGGTTTTCTGTACCAATCTATTAAAATTCTATTATCACTTGTTCTTATGAATTTTGTATCTAGAAATGGTACTGACGGTGCACAATCTTCAGTTTCGATGGTGAATTGTATACAAGAAAACCTTGTAGTTCAGGTAGATACATAAACTATATGTCGTATCATAAACAATCTATGAAAGTGAATTTAGTCAAACAAATGAAAAATAGAGTGTTAAGAATTTCTGACATCAGTTTTCATAATAAAAATTTAAATATCCTTTTGAACCTCTTCATAGATAACGCATACCCTTCAAGTATGGTAAAGAATATTTTGTTTAATACTTCGTCCGTCCCTGATTTGTTAACAGTGGTGAACTCTTCACACAATGTCATTGATGGCAGTGCAGTTAATATTGAACCAGAGCATATTACATTCACATCTTTACCCTATATTAAAGAGATCACTCCTAAATTATCCAGAATTTTTCACAATCTCTCAAATTTTAAAATAGCAAATAGAACAGTTTTAACGATAAAAACCTTACATAGTAAATTAAAAGATAAAACTCCTCTAACGTCACAAACGAATGTTGTTTATAGTATTCCTTGCCTTAACTGTGATAAGAAGTATGTTGGACAAACCGCACGAACCTTAAGTGCCAGAATCACTTCTCATAAAAGCGATTGTAGATTACATCCTGAAAGATGTGCTTTGGCTGAACATGTTAATAATTTTGACCATTGTATGAATTTTGAATCAGTGAAGGTTTTAGCTAGTGAGACACTCTCAAATAAAAGATCCTTTTTAGAAATGGCACACATTTTTGAAGAAAAGAATTGCATAAATAAAAAAACAGACATTAACCATTTGAGTGAAATTTACTCTTATTTATTGACCTTAGACATAAATTTATCAAAGAATAACGTTGACAGGAATAATAGAATATCCAATCAAATCATAGATGATGACATCCTTCTTAATTAATTGCATTGTTCTTGATGCATATTTCAGTGTGACGTGTCAATTCTATGGTTAGATTGATTATTCTGTTGTCACTTCTAAAACCGCGTGGTTGTCGTAATTGGAATATATTAATCTTATAAAGTATACTAATCTTCAATTCAAATGAATCACAAATATAATTTATTACTCATCATCCTCATCGCTGTGAACGTCTTCCATCAAAATGTTAACATCTCTGTAATCAACCTCATCAAAGTTGTAAGTCATATAGGTTATTTTATAACAATTTTATCTTTGTAACTGTAAATTTATTGTAGTTTCCCTGAGGATGGAAATAAATATTTCCGAAAGCTTGGATAACCTTTAAAGAGTTCTCTTTTACTTGCTACGCAATCCTACTATTATTAGTTTTATTTATATATATATATATATATATATATATATATATATATATATATATATATATATATATATATATATATATATAATTATATATAAAAATTCTCGGGAAATAGGTCACAATAACACTTTGTTTTAACTATTCGTCTTAAGACGAGAATTTTTATATATAATTCATACTGGGTCAAGAATCTTATTATTATATATATATATATATATATATATATATATATATATATATATAGATTAAAGCTGGAACGGCACGGTACTATTCAGGCTGGTGAGTTGTTATAACGCTCTTGTCAAATTGTTCTGAATTTAATAATTATCAAGTTGAAAATCAAAAAACTATTCAAAACAATTTGTTGAAGAATTTATTCAGATGTAACGTGAATTCCCATACTTGTGGAAGATTAAAAGTAGGAGTACAACAACCGGGATCGCGGAATTCAAGTCTACATACAAAACAATAGATCCAGACACTTTCAAAATTGGTTGTTCAAAAAAAAATCACTCTTAACTGCTCCTAGGTGAGAGTGCATGCCAGATAGATAATTTTTCAGATCAACGGCCGATGAAAACTAATTTATTAATTTCAGATGTGTAAAGTTGTAAAATAAAAGTGATATCAACTTAGTGGTGTTTAGTTTTACAATATGGATAAAATTTCATATCACATGGCAAAGGGTGAAACCATATAATTTTTTGATTTCTTAATTCACAATATACTTCAAACCATCCATTTCAACATGAAATAGCAACAATAGTTTCATATACAGACTACCCAACTACTGATGTCAAACGATAATTTTGGTGAAGAGTTGAATATCATTGAACAACTCAGTTTCTCCTATAATGAAACAAAACTATTTTCATATTGGTATCATATTATTATGGGACCATCAACTACTGAAATTTAAAATTTTCTTAGAAATTTAGGTATTGATGTACCGTATAAAACGCAGAATAATTTAGCTAGGTTTATCAAAAATAATAAAGATAAATCTTCTGAATAAGACCAATGTGGGGTTTACAAGCTGACATGTGGCTCTTGCCCTAAGATATAAATTGATCAGACAGGAAGGAATTTCAAAAAACGGATCAAAGAACATAGGTTGTTTTATTAATAATAAATCTGATTCAACCTTTGCAGAACATTTTATTATGGAAAACCACAACTTTAATGATAATTTTAATATTTTACACATTCAGAATAAAAGCAATAAATTAAGTTTGCTGGAATCCCAGAAATATAAGAAGTCCAATATCCCATTGAACGATCAACAAATACTTAATAATATGTATAATTAGATTTATGCGTTTGCTACCAGTTTATCATTTAATCCGTCGATGACCTAAAAACAATTAGATTTCACTAAACATCCATCCTAAGATTATCATTAAGGTTATATAATGAGTTAGCTCTTTTGTAGTAAGCTACTTTGTGATATTTGTTTGTAGAAGTTACGCTATTAGCGAAATTATAGTTGCATTTATCAATTAAATCAAACTTTTAATAGTTATTTTATTTAGGTATATGTATTTACTATTGGTAGAAGCATGTAGGGGAACCCAAGGTGTGATGATTTAACATGACTTACTTCCTGTACCAAATTGCAGTCCTGAGGAGTTCCTCAAATTTGGGTTTTAAATGTTTAAAGACTATTGGATAGATGAGTAATAATCTTGTTCATAGATTATTAAATAATCTTTTGAGCCAGAAAAATTATAACAACGAGGTGAGAAACGTAGCAAATACCCACGGACAAGGGTTATGATTAATATTTGATAAATAAGTTAATTTCTGAAGAAAAACACAGAAAATGGATCGCAAACAACTAACCACATTAGAGCCATTACTCTCAAATGATTTAATGATATACTTATCATCTTTCAGTAATCAATAAATTCCATAATTTGTTTTCTACATTTGCAATAAAACCCGTTTTTAGATGCAAGAACAAGCTAAAAAACAGTTTCGGAAATACCTTAGATAAAGTTCCCGATTTCGACAAATCTGGAATTTGCAAAATTGATTGTGAATCGTGTTCAAACTAGAAGGAGCATTTTAACATATAAAGAACATTCTGCACATATAAAAAAGAAGAAGAATAGTGAAAAATCAGCAATAGCAGAACCTATTTTAAATACAGCAATTCCCAAGAAAGTTTATTACTTTTAAAACAGAGTACAGACAAATATCTAGGTAATTTAGAAGGAATGGAAATGTATAAGCGAAAAAGCATTTATTAACTTCAGATTTAGCTCCAGCTGGAGTTAACCCCTTGTTTGCATTATTGATCCCAAATAGTATTTAAACAGGTACATTTTGTCTTCTAATGTAGTTTATTCTGATGATGGCTATTTGCTATTGGGTACTTGGTTGCTGAAAGGTCCTTAGTACTTAAATAGTATTTTTAGTGGATGAGGGTGATTATTTCTTACTTGTGAGTATCAACAATATGTTACTATATTTCAGAAATTCTTTACTGATCGTTTTGAAAATGGTGATCATCTTCAAGAATTTCTGTAAATTATTAATACCAAATTCATACTTTCTCATATTGCCAGAGTAGAACATTATTTAACTTATTTCTGTTCTCCTACATCTTCAATTGATCTTATAAATATATGATAGGTATATGTATAGATATAATGTATGCATTTATAATGTGTATTTCTAATTACAATATAATTAGATTAGGCATTGATTAACATAAATGTGTATAGTAATCAATGGGTTAGGTTGGGTCAGGTGAAATTCCAATACAACATTTGTCGAAAATAATACGAATTTTCAGCATAACTGATTGATTTGATTATTCGGTTGAAGGTAAAACGATAAAGGTGACTTATTCAATTCGCCCATTTGTAGCTTCAGGTTTTTAACCATCTTTCAGTCATCCAAACAGGAAAAAGATCAATGTCGTCCGGTGATTGGAAATTGAAAACTGTCTAAGTTATTAGGGATACTATAAATAAGAAACAATCACCCCTATTCACTAAGTACATAGTGTATCCATAGTGCACTGCAGAACGATCATTTTCAAAGTTAAAAATGTTCAAAAACAGACTTCGTACAAACATGAAGGAAAATAGATTCGGTAATTTAGCTCTTTTGAGTTTGGAAAATAAAATGACGCGAGAATTGAATTACGAAAATCTGACAGATTTGTAGTTTTGAAAAGTTCAATTGTAACTTGTGAGTCTTGTAAAATAATAGAATCATTTTGAAGTTTTCATATAAATCTCATAATGCTCTCTTGAACTTACTTATGAAATAAATTAACATAAAATTTGTTTACGGCGACATAATAATATGTAGGTACATTGTAACTCTTTATTTTGGATAACTTTCAAACTCAGTATTTTTCATAGGACAATTGCAGTAATGTGCAAATAATTTGTACTTTTGATACACAAAATACACATACGATACAAAAAAGTCCTCTACCAGGTGTTGATTCCAGGGCTTCCACATATCCAAGTTCGGCCCTGGATAGTACTAGTAAAGTGAGACTTTTATTTAACCCAATATCGAATAGCTAACAAAACATAACACATCTAATACTATCAACCGGAGTCATTCTGATAAGGATTTCAAGATGGCAACCATGAATATTGATTACTCTGCTTCAGTATGCAGATATGCCGAACCAATATGATTTTTAGTTATATTATTATTCAATTATACCTAATTTAAGAACATTAAATATGGCATAAATTGCGACCTTCAGAGAATATAGGTAAAGTATTCACTTCACACTCATAGAATCTGCAATCGACCAGCCAGCTCAATGTGAAACGAAGTTCACTTTAGGCAAATCGAGTATATGCCTCAATATTGAGCCCCGGGGACAATCATATTATGTCAACCGAATTAGTATTTAAGAATATGTGCATACGTCGTTGTTACGATGAACCGAACAGAAAGTGAAGTCACCTGTTGAGACACTATCCCCACCGTAATGCTGTGCGAGCTGGAAAAAGATAGCAGATACGTTGTTCACGAAGACGGCAGAACGGGAAAGCAGTTAAATATTGAAATAGACTTTTGTATTCTGTTCTGATTTCTGCATCTCTGGAATCGGTATGGTACCGTTTTCGGTGTTAATACAATTATTTTTGTTTTTGCGGTGCTTAGAAAGTGTTATACAAATAAAAGTGAGGTGATTATGTAAAGATGGAATCTTTGTTAACTAGCCAAGAATAAGATATCGTATTGACGTTGTTAACTTTGTAGTAAATAAATGTCGCTTTAGTAATCTTTGTTACGAAGATGTATCTAAAATAATTAGGAAGACTCGACCAGATTTGACTGAAACTTTTTTTTTCATGTAGAGAAACTAAATTATGCATTCAATAATAGTATGAAAAATATGATTGGCTTCTAATGAAATAAATTAATGGTAAACTTATTTTGTTGATCTTCTGTTCTTTTTCACATGGTAGTGAAGCCATGATGGAAAACGGGATATTCAGATACGAAAAAGGTATGTCGTTCTTTAAAGAAACAGGACCATATCATTTCAGATTTTAAGATTAGGTAAACAAAACATTGCCACCTCAATAGATAGCGCAATAGAAATGAAATCTGTAAATTTTAATAGTAGAGTTCGGGAAAATCGGTGTTTCAATATTTTTTGACACAACGGATACCATTTCGGAGACAGGATGAAACTAATAATCATTATTCTCCGAATTGAGATAATTTCGAACAACTCGTCAGTTTAAATTAATAAACGCGATATTCATTTATGTAATTTTTTGGAGAAAGAGAAAGAGAAAGATGTTGATAACAAATTTGTTGCCGACGAGGCATCAAAAACTATACGGAACCACTTAATTCATTCCACTAGTTTTAATTTGAATAAGAACATTGATGAAGAAATTTTGAAATTTTTTTCATTTCATGGGAAGTTGACGAACCCACAGACATTAGTTATTAATAGCAGTTAGCCTGCGATATGTTATTCGAAACATCCTAGGAAATATTATTTAAGACTAAAAACAGTGTCAATGTCCAATGAAGCTTGTCTATCAAAATCTGCAAAAAAAATTGATTCACTCCCCAGCCTCCCTTTGGATTCATTACTAATAATACAGTTTGAATATGTTGCGTCACCAAATTTTATAGTCACTAGCCGCCCACTAAATTACGTTTACTTTCACCTAAAATATATTAATGAATGAATATAGCATATACTGCTGTTTTGACCTGCTGGGTCTCGTCCAGGCTTCCTTTTGTACCTAAATGTATGTATTATGAAGGTTTACTGATTGCTTAAATGTGAGCGAGTTATAAAAGTCACCCTTTTTATAGTAAATAACGTTATGTTCAACTTTACTATCTAAAAAAACTTGACTTATTCACTTGGATTCCACTCATAATATAGCAACTGTGAATTATTCTTAAGTAAGTATCTCCTTAGCTAGTACCTCGACCGAAAATGAATTATGAAGATATATTCATAAATGAAGGACAATATCATAAATATTCATCAAATAAAACTTAAAATGCCTAGCGGGATACGTTTAGTTATTATGGGTTTAGCTGGGACGAATATTTGCAATATTTTCATTTATGAATATGTTCTTTTTAATTATACATTGCAATAACGAGGTAGGTAAAGAATTATATATTAGCTCAGATAAGTCGAGTCTGAGTGAATAAAAGCACGTGGGTATGCATTTGCAATAGTAAATTATTATCTATAACTTACCCAGAGGGGCTTTGATTGGCGTATTGTGATCTTGTTCATCAGTATCATATTTGTTATGAACGGAAGTAGTGACAACCGCTGAGTTATGTCTTAACATGATGACCGTCACAAAGGCGATCAAAGATATCACCAATAACGCCAAAATACTTAATGCTATCGCTGCTATCTGATTATGAGATAAGTTGTGGGTCCAACGTAAACCTGGAATACAGAAAAACATTTTAGGAAATTATAAATTGAAGTACTCTACAACATAGTATTTAGTCTTGACAGTTCAGATAGAATATTTGGGAAAAGGTACATTGAAGTAAATGAGCTGTGATCTGCAGGTCACTAACAATCCTCACCCGTAGAAACGTGAAATAAAGATGGTGCGCAAGTCCCTAAAGTTTACTAATTAACGAGCATGAATTTTTTTCACAATTTTTGAATATCGGTCGTTCCATTTGTAAATTTCAACAATTTATGAATATTTGCCCGGGCTTCGCTACGGTATTTATCTGTTCCAAAGGGTGGAGGAGGGTTATGATATGATGATGTCCGGTACAACTATTCTCCAACAGTACGCTCTCATGGGACGATCTTGAAAGTTCCATAAACTTGGTTTTCTATTCCGTGTCAGGAGCTACGTTACACCCCAGCACATCCTCACTACAGAGAACAAACTAGATATCTCCTGGAGTAATGTTCACATGTTTGAAGTTCAGCTGCCAAACCTACGTAGGTGCACCTAGATTATACTCCGAAGAGTTATTCGTCAGGTTGGTGATGTCACACTTACCAGCTCATTGATCTCTCTAGAACATGGTAGAAGTGTGGTTGATCTCTCCCTTTTCTATACATTTTTCAATAGTTGGTGTTCATCGGAAATTTCGTGTGTTATTCCACTACTAGCGATTATAGGTACCCTTTCATTGTAAAACTCGAGAACTGCCGTACTTCTTTCTATCAGTCTTAATTTTGTTATCGAATGGCGGAGTGGTGGAACTCTTTGCTTAGTGAGATACTTAAATTTTTAAGAGAAACTTTAACGGGTATCTCCTCTTCCAACATTACATCGCTAGTTCACACGATGTCCTACGAACTTTATAGTCAAAATATAAAAAAGAGATTTGTGATGTCAGAACAAAGTACATAAACGTCTGATATATGGGCGTAGCCATTTATTCTTGCGTTGTATTCAGTTGTGTTGGCATTCGGAGAAGTTTTGGGTCGTTTTGGAGTATACATTTTGTCAACTTCAATATATTTCAGTGCGTGATGGCTTCAGGTCCAGAATCATAACACGAGAACGTGAAAGACTTAACAATTACTGTACCTGAATATAAATATTATGAGAGCTGTTCAGTGAAGATCTACAACAATAACTGACCCTAAAAAAATTTTTCTTCAATGTGCCAAAAGATGAGAATATGAGGAAGACATGGAATTTTGCTATGAGGCCAGTTCAGTTTGTCTACTTAACACATCTGTGAGGATCATTTCAAAGTAAGTATTCTATAAGTGAGATCTCAAATGGGCATTGTTGATGACCTCACATCCTAGTAGAATGTCCAGACTTGCTTCTTTTAGGCACCAACACCTCAGCAGCATTAAATGCAGCCTTGGCCATACGGGGCATCACTTCAAGAAGTATTTTTGGCCTGCTGGACTGAGTCTTGTTCCGAGGCCAATCAAGCGGTCTAAGTGCACTGGTACTGTCCGCCCTCGTTTTGAATGATTGATTAATTGAATGAGTAATTATCTAATCTATTCTTATTCTAGCAGATAATCTCCTGTAGGAAATATATTTCTGAGGTACATTATAGACGCACAGGTGTAACCAAGGTATATAACATTTTTTATGTATGTAGGTACCTACTATTGCTAAATATATTTATGTACATTTTTGTGATAAAGACATAATAATGTATTTACATTGATAATAAAAATTATGTGTTGTTGTGAAAATTGATATAGTTTAATAGTAATTTACGTTACAAGGATCCTTCGTTATTACTACTTATGAATGTACTAGTTTAGATGTTTACGGACAAGGCAAAGAACGAGCGAAGTCTGGAATGAAATATCATGTGTTGTGAAATGCTTTGTTTCATACTGTTTTACTAAAAATATAAAATTTTAATCTGTACTGTCAAAGTAAGTCACTAATAGTAACATATACACATTAGGCTGTGCCAAAAAAATCGATATTTTTTTATTTCGCTCTTCTTCGTGTATATCATTCCCCGTTCAAATTCATTCAGGTCCCCCAAATTTGAAACAAATCTGTTAATATTAAGAGGTGCATCAAGCCCAAAACGTGTTTTTTGAAGTTTTTCCTCAATTTTTGAGAGGTTTCATAACACTGTTCTACAATGACGGGATGTTTGACACTTGGGAGACATTATTACGCTCAAACACAAAGTATTCAATGCATTTCAGTCGCCACATCCACTTTCCCACAGATATATTGGCGAAAAAAACTATTTTTTTAAGGCCTAAAACTGTAATTTCAACTTTCAACTTGAATAACTTCATATTTTTGGGTTCATGATGCGTCATATGCTCTTTCAACGTAGTCTAGTATCACGTAGCACTAATTGAATTGATAATTTCAGAGAAAATCGTCCATCAGTAATGATAATCTACACTCGAGTGAAAAAACGCACCACTTGAAAATGCACCAAAAATGGCAAAAATTCAGCACCAAAAGCAATGGAAAAATTGCTAGGCAACACGTTCCAGCCTAGGGAAGTAATGTTCCACTTTCTGGCCGAAAATTAATGATGTAATGTTGAATTTTCAGAACGGTAAATTATGTTTTGATTGGAGATATTAATGTAATTAGCTTCTAACAGTCCAAGAGCCCACCGCAAATTTTTGTATCGATTGTGTTTATGAATAAATTTTTGCAAAAATATTGGGTAATATATCACATAAGAAACATCGCTGTTCTGCCAAAACCATACCCTGGATTAAAAATGTTAACAGATTGATAACAATAGGTTTGTTCCAGCATGAATAATTTCCAGTAATATTAATAGAACGCGATCGTAGTATAATACCATATCTTTCCAAGTTCCAACAGTCTGAATATACCGGTTCAGAATTCATAATTACTATTAAGCCACCGTTCAAAAAATTTAATAAATAAAAGTTTAGCAAAGTACGCTGTAATATCTGTTTGAATCTACGGTGTTAGCGAAACTATAGTTACATTTACTTCAAATCAAGAGGAGATCAAACCTTTAATAATAATGATAATAATAATTTCTTTCCTGAGATAGATACATCCAAGTACAGGAAATGAAAATATCCTACTGAAATCATTGGTGATTCGTGCGTAGTATAATTTCATATTTCACTGAAATAGATATTTTGAATACATTATAATTAATAAAATATATAATTAATATAACATATATTTTGGATATTTTGGATAATTTGTCAGGATATGTGTGAAAGGAATATTTTGCAATGATGAAATATGTCTGATCATATGGGGCTTTTCTTCAGTTTTTTTTTACGTAATAGTCAACAAGTTTGCTGTTCGGTGACACATCTTCTATTGTTTTTCAGGAAAATCATGTGATAAACACACCCTTTTCTGAAGGGTTGAAAATTTTTTAAATCATAACTCCCAATTTATACATTGAATCGATTCAAAACTTTTACAGTAAATTCAAGTTAATTTCAAACTGCGTTCACCAAAATTTCAACAAAATCATTCAACAACCACAAAAATGTAAACTTAAATTTACACCGTACTTTAACAGTTTATAACAAACGGCGATGAAATATATGGTCTAAAGGCTCCCACTCAGTAGGCTAGGGTTCGATTCCTAGAAACGGAAAATTTGTTTTTCTAATAACATTTTCTTAAAAAGATAATTAATTCAAATATTATTCAGTTTAATAATTTATTTCACTATATTTACACAAATGCGAAGAGTATCTTATAGAATGTGAAACAATTATATAAAAATCAGTAGCCAAATTAAATGATGACGCACGGTATATATCTATTCTCTATGCGGCAACACTATTCTACAAGCCGGAACACCAGTTTTATTTAAGTTAAGAATGTATTTTCATTACGTAATGGCCGATTCTCTTAACCGTTTATTTGTTTTTCAATTTTAAATAACACGTTAATGGTTTTGACATTTAGCAACTGCTTTATTTGTCAAAATCATGATTCTGGCTTCAGACCAGAGACCACTGAATTCTCTAGAACATCGTAGAAAGGTGAGCAATTTCTTTCCTACAGATATTTCTTCCATGGTCGGTGTTCATAAGAAATCTCGTCTGTTATTCCACCACGAGAGATTCCAAGTGGGTGGACTAGACGAGTTCAAGCTAGTCACCCCTCCTTGTCAAGCTCGAGACCTGCCGAACTTCTTTTTTCTATCGAACGGCGAAGTTATGGAACTCTTTGCATAGTTATAGGTCTTTCCTTATGCTTATAACCTCCAAACCTTCAAGAAAAATTTGAATGATCGAATGCCTATCTCATCTCTCAACATTCCACCACTGGCTTACACGACGTTCTTCGAACATTATAAGTTTTCCTTTCGTGTAGTAAAAGTATAGAAAAATCCCTTTAGACCTGGTAATCCTTTTAATAAATTGATATGTAACACTTCCCGGCTCTGATACTGTAATAGATCATTGACCGGCCGCAAATGAGTCCGGGAAATAATTATTTACCGGAAAGTGTTAAATAATTATTCAACAAGAGAGGAAAGTACCTTTTTTCTCCAGCGGATACTTTGAAATGCATTTCACTCTAGAGCAATGTATATAATTTTTTCTACTACCTTTTACACCCATTTTCAAAAATAATCTTTATATTCTTTTTCTGTTAGAATATAACATTTGAAATCAGTTAGTATACATCAAAGAGACTGACGTTACCAAGGCGTTGTTTACAACATATAGTCCAAGCAATAGACGACGGCCTAATGTTAAATTTGCAGAAATCAATACCTGGAAAAAAAAGTTAAAAATCGGGGTATCGAGAAGTCGTTAAATATTACGTGTCCATACTTGTTGTTTGCTGTACGTATAGCCCATGGCAAGCTCAAAAAGTGTTTTTTTTTCAAAATATTTATAATTTTTCGAAATATATCGATTTTTCGAAAAAAAGGCGCATCATCCTAGAGTAACGATTCTGGGCTTATTTCCTTCTTGAAGAGTTGTGTTATAATGTTATTAAAGAAATATAGCGTTTTTTCGAATTTTAAGGATAAAAAAATGGCTTTAAAAAAATCGCACCTTTTTTGAGATAAGTCTCACAATTTTTATTTTTTCACGAATTATCAAAAAAAAATATTATATCTATGACCTTCTGGACCAGAGATAATTTTTTTATTTAAAAAAAATCTGTAAGACGCAATAGACATTTTACAGAAGATGTAAATGTTAAATACCTACAAGAAATACTAGGATATGTTTTATTGATTTATATTATTAAAAATTGAGTAACAAAGTGAAGCGAACGCGGCTGCCGGAGCGTGCTGCGGAGTGGAGGAAACTGATTTCGTGAGTTCAAAGTGGCTTGTTCTTACAAAATCTTCAATATCTCGGCTTCTGGATCACTAACAATTCTTTTGTACTCAATCTGGGAAAGCTCGACGAGATAAATACGACTATTGTATTTATTTTCGCCTTAGGAGCAACATAAACTCAAAAATATATGTATTTTAAGAAATAACTTTTAAAGTGTTTGGAGAACCAGAAGTTCCAACGCCATCTGCCGGAAAGCACTGAGAAAGCAATTCACAATGCTACGCATTGATAGAAAAGAATTCTCGCGATTCAAAGAATCGACAGGGAAGTGGTTGGAAATACTGCCTTCAGGTGACGGTCCCTCAACAATGCATAGTGAAATTACTAACACAATTCGTGTTTTAAAAAGTCAACAGACAAAGTTTTTGGTTCACCAGGTTGAACAGTGACAACACGTCCTATAGTCTCAGTTAGCTGTTTCGCCCTTCTCATTAGGCTCATCAGGCAGACGTGAAGTCCCTGATCAACCAACTTTCCGGCAGATTGTGTTGGAACTTCTGGTTCGTCAAACACTTTGAAAGTGATTTATTAAAATTACTGCCGAAGTTGGTTGATCAGTGACTTCACGTCTGCCTCGTCTCACTGATGAGTCTAATGAGAAGGGCGAAACAGCTGTCTGAGACTATAGGACGTGTTGTGACTGTTCAACCGGGTGAACCAAAAACTTTGTCTGAGAAAAACATGTACAAAAAGTGCAATTAGTTCAAAGTCATTTTTTATCCTTAAAATCGTTACTCTAGAATGATCCGCTGAGGAGATCTAGCCAATTTATGAGAGCGCTTTTTTTTTCGAAAAATTGATATATTTCCAAAAATTATTAATATTTAAAATTTAAGAAAGGAATCACTCTTTAAGCTTCCCCTAAAAATGTCCAAAATACCACAAAATGCCGGAAAAAAAGGGGTTGCGGTCAATTTAGGAGATAGAAATTTTATACTTTTGTTTTATACATCAAAACAAACATTTTCCGTGGGGTCGCGTTAAATCATAAAAATTTTTCGATCAAAATGTTTCACATACTCTACTACATGGGCTATAAGTACAGCAAATAACAAGTATGGAAACGTAATAGTTAACGATTTCTCGATACCCCGATTTTTAACGGTTTTTTCAATATAACTGGAAAAGTATGCAAGATATCGATAACTATCATAGAATTAAGTCGATAGATCAATTTGATACCTACAACTTTTTCATTGAATTTTTTTGACCGAGCTATAGTATTTTACTTATTCAACAAAAACCGCTTTTTGCAACTTTGCCAATTTTTTAGGTTATGTTCGCCATTTCGGATCGAGTTGCATGAAATAGAAACTCACCTTTAAATTTAATTTCCTATAAGCTCATTTTGTTTTTTCCAGGTATTGATTTCTGCACGCACTTCTGAACTTCTGTCTATTGCTTGGACTAATAGCGATTGACTTATTTCAACGGATTTTTCTCAATTTCAACCAAAACGTCTACAAACTGACATTGTTCAAGGCGTGTCAACATCATACCTTCTGTTTGAAATAATAGATCAGATTCACGAACAAATCAATAACAGATTTGAGGGTTTAAAAGACCTGAAATTTATCGAGTGCAATTTTTATGAATTTAAAAATGAGCCATTTTTATAACTGCTTTTCAGTCTTTGATTCTGCATTATGGAAGATATTTTGAGTTTCCGGCATCACGTTCTGACTTAACTCCGATCTACGCTATCCAAGACATACATTAAGAAAACGATGCACTTGAATTATTGAATTTTAAACGTAGTTTCTTTCACCGTACTTAAGTGTATGAAAACTTTTGTTAGATATTCTACAAGCGTATATACTTTCAGACTTTCAGAACTATCTTTGAGGTCAATAGAAAATGATTTTCTCAAACAGTAGCCCGAGTATTCCGAATTTTATGACAATTGAAGAATTCCTCAAAACGACAGGAGAATAGAATTGCATTATAAATACGTAAACAAAAAACATACGTTAAAATGACTTTCTCTTACAAGATGACCTCGGTGCGATTGCCTACATCGTTTACAAACCAAACAATACATTATAATTTATTAGGTAGTTGATAGTGCGAAATTCAACATAAACATTTCTGCCAATTGATAAACCTTGGTATGTTTATAAAAGTTGTTTAATTGGCGACGTAGCAGTGACATTGTCAGAAATGTTCATTCTCAATTTGGATAAAGTATTCTTCCAATCACAACGAATTAATCTTTTTTACTTCCCCCGCTATAGGTAGTATATTTAAGGTAAGGATTTTAATCAGCCCAAATGAATTAAGACTAAAAAATTATACTGTATGGTATGACATAATAATAATAAATATATTAAATTGAAACTAAAAAATTATACTGTATGTTATGACATTGGACATTTATTTGAATTGACAACATTTATGCTTAACAACTCATGTTTTATAGTATATGTATCATGATGATATTTTGCCGCAATGTGAACTGTGGAAATCATTGACATAAAAGACTATGTCAACTATGTAACACATAGTACTTAATTTAATGTAACCTTATTATAAAGTAACTATGGTCCATGCCCTAATCTTAGGATTATGTCTATGATGAGGAACACAAAAATTACGATGACATCATCTTAAAATATTAATTGGTCACTTCCGCAGGTGAAATGTATGATTGTGACATATATTTATTTCTATTTGGAAAGTTGAAGAAAGATGCCAAAAATTCCACTTGTAAGGGAGCTATCACGTCCAAAAGCAACACCGTTCCTATATTCACCACTTTAAAGAGATTTGGAAATTTCTCAGTTCGTACAACTAATAGGGACGGCGCAATCGTTTCTACAGCGGTATACTTACACATACAGGATTTCCCATTTTTTAGTTTGATGTATTGGGATCTCAACTAATTTCAGAGTTAGAAGGTAGGTTGCATGATGAGTCTTGCAGGATCAGATGATTTAAGGTCCGGTTTCAAAAATTTGTAATTTCTTCTAATTTTTAAGACATTTCGGAAAAATAATTTCTTCACTCTGCTGCTGTTTGGGCTGGTATAAGAAAACCGTGGGCACTTTTTCACACTTGTACCTTTCTCTAAATGGCACCAAAACATTTTAAATATCATTATCAACTTTTGTTTCTCAAATACCAACCTTCATTTTTACTTACCGATTTTGATAGAAGTAATTATTCTGTTTTCAAATCTGTGCCACACTTGGTTATTTTACAAGGTTTTGGATATGTTATAAATCATCGAGTTCATATTTTCTAAAAACGAAGTTTGGGCCTGTAATTAAAAAATGTATACCATAACATCTAAACTTTATCACAATTAATAAGAAAGTTATATAGTTAGTTAAACAGCTCAATGTTACTCTCCATATTAATATTTACACAGTGAACAACAAGTATGAAAGTCAACAATTACGACGCACACACGAACAAATTTTGACCCATCTACTTATTTTTTGTTACTTGACTGAAAATGTTTCTATCAACGCCACTAGATAACACTGTGTATATTGGTAATTTGATTGTTTATATTTTTATATGTGGGGATAACTATAAAATTTAAAATTCACTGGGCCTCCAGAAAATACTAACATTAAAGAGGAAAGAGTAAGATATGGCATAGGTGCCATAAATCAAGATAGGTTAGGTTGGTAATACCTATGGGCAGTTTTGAATAGCTCGTGATTTAAGAATATTGTGTATTCTACTGGGCTTTTGCTTGATTTTTGTCATAAGATTTTTATTCCTTGTAATAAAGTTCAGATAATATGGTGCTCTAATTATAGATCCGGACTTGGCTTGTAGATAATACGAACTTAATAATGATTGATAATATGCCCAAAACGTTGTACAATAATCAAGTCTGGCACAGTTGTAAATAGGATAATTAATCTATCAATAAAGATAAGAAAAATGGACGTCTGTACATAAAAACGAAACTTGACGATGCTCCTAAGAATACGTAACGTTGTATTCAAAAAATGTTAATGCCATTTTTGAATGGAGAAAGAGTTCCGCTGAAAAAGTGCCATCGGCTTTTTATATAAAATGGAACAACTGCAGAAAGTGAACAAATTTACATATTTTACCTTCTTAAAAATATCTTAAAAATTGGCGGAAATTAAAAAACTCTGAGACAGGATCTCCATAGCTTATTCGATTTTGCAAAACTTTCTCCATTTCACCTACCTTCTAACTCTTATTGTTACCGAAATACCAATACACCAAGTTAAAAAATGGAACACATTATACAGGTTACCTCGCGACGAACGCTCGCGACTGATTGTCATAGGAAAATGGTAGGAATTTTTGAAAATTTTGTTATTTATCAAAGTTGATGAGTACTCTTTGAATAAATAATTTCAAGAATCTGGCACATTCGCTTATATCGGAAGTGAACATCAACTTGCTTATTTCAAATAGAACATCCTGTATATTACCTAGCTCAAACCGTTTTCGAGATATTAGCATATTTATCTTAAAAATGACAGATGCATACCGTAAAATAATTCACTGTACATCTGAACGGTCTCCTATTTCATAATGCTCTTTTTAAAAGAGTTCTCATCATTCCTCTATGAGATATCGACCGCAGGCGTTCGTCGTGAGACACTCTATATATGCACGGATGGACAAACAGACATCATCTCCAACGGTCTCAATGCGTTCAGAAAATACTGGATTTTGGTGGAAATATCTATTTTGAGCCTTTATGAATCCATGTAGACTATTTAGTTTAGTTATAGATCTACGGTTTGGTAGATGATGAACTTTCAAATATTGATACCATTCAACTCAATTTGATCCAAAACCGTTAATATTTCCAATCTACTAATTTTTAGATAACCAGGTATAAATAGTAGGTAATGAAATACATAATTGATGTTTGCTGCTTAATAAGTAGTTGGTATTACAAATGTTGAAGGTCGTCAGGAAATAATATGTGTTTCCATAGTAAGTGACCTCATCACTTCATTTATAAAACGTAAATATTGACTTGATTTGTCTTATCAGATGAGCAGTTCTTAGTTCAACTAGTCTTTTATAACTCGATAAATAGGTAGTTCTTGTCGAGAATCATATAAATAATATCAAAGATGAATCTCTACAAACAGTTCCTTAAATTGGATTCAACATTGCATAAGTATATTTGCCTCATTCTCACTTCAACTAATACGTACCACCATTAGGCATGATGTTACATATACTGGGTTCATAATGTGTGTCTGAAGTATAGACATCAAACTTTCAGGAAAATCGCTCGAACGTACGAATACATAGATCTCGTTTTTTCGTGTATATTGCTCATTGATATACATGTTGTGGGATTGGTATGTGTTTTCTTCATATCAGTTTTTTTATGTACATGCTTCGACTACACTACAGGAAAACCCATAATGTTCGAAAAACGTCGTATGGGCCAGCGCTGGTATGTTGGTAGAGGAGACAGACATTCTAATTTTTCCTGAAGGTTTGGAAGTCACAGGCATAAGACCTCACTAGAAGTGGAGTTTGCTACAAACATTTCATCAAAAAGGCTGGCCTTTTTTTATGGTGTAGTAGCCAATGTGCCTTCATCTTTGGTTAGGAAAGGGAATGAGCTGGGAGTGAAGTTTCTTCCAATTACTTTGGCGAAGGTTCAAAACGAACCGGATCCACATGGGCATTCTATAAACTTTGATTTTATTTTGGCGTTATATGCCTCTTTAGAAGCGTCTATTGTGTGATTGCAGATATTTCTGGCTTCTGTTCTTCTCTCCAGGTATGGATTCGCTCACCAACAACAGTATGATGTTTGTTTTGAAGTGACGAATCTACAACAGATTTTATTGAACCGTGGTTCACCAGATGATGATGATTCGTTGGTGTGGTATGAATGTTTTCATTCGCACCGTGATAATATTCGATATATCGTTAGGCATTCATATTGGGTCGTTAGATAGAAAACATACGCTTCTCCAAGAAAATTCGGAGAAAAACATGAGAAAACCATCCAAGTCGGCTGAATTGTAATGCCAAACTGTGCGCGGAGGTGTTGAATAAGTTCGTGGAGTGATATAGAGACAGGTCGTAGTAATGAGTGAATGGTCAGAGTTTCCCAATGGTGCACATACTATTGCTTCATAGGTACTTGGATTGTTAGTGAGGAATTAGTCAATCATATTGGTACAATGATAGTTATTATGTTGGTTCATGCCGCTCGAAATCAAAGGTAATGACGAAGGTCCCAGCATGTCGAATTGCGTCATTCGATTTGTTTGAAAACTTGAGCCAAGCTGATGATAATTTCAGTTGCTGGATAGTTCTCCTGAATGAGGTCAAGTTTCAGAGAAAGACATGAGCTGGATCGTTTGGTGATAAATAAAAACAACAGAAAAATTTTGTCGGTTTGTCGTTATCAAGCTTGACTTGAACCACATTACATCGTATTCTTGTGGTTCCAGATTCTCCTCTCGGTGGCATGAGATATTATTTCTGGAAAAGAGACAGATATCTCATATGCTGAAGAGGAAAAAATATACATACTCTTGACAATTGACTTCGATTCATGCACGTCAGTTTGTTGATCAAAATAAATGAGCAAAAATTCTGAATACAGTCCTGACTCGTATGCTTTTATCTACATTTTCAAGGGAATCAATAGTCTACAGTAATTTTGGAATGTTTCAAATAAATAATATAATTGAAAATTGAAAATTAAATTAAGAATTCACAACAAAAAATAGAAACAAATAAAAAGTATACTGTAAATGTATGTGAAACCTTCTTCGAAGTGAAGATATTTGTTATCTGTATAATATATAAATATAACAAATGAGCAGAAACTTTTAAAAATTGCTTATATTCTCACATATAAAGGACAAGGTGATGCAATAAAACTACTTTTCACGAACGTTTAGAGTTATCGGAAGACTCTCTGGGTTATGCTTCAGTTATTCAAATTAGATTCGTTAAATACCATGTTCTAAAGCAATGAAATGTTAAAAAATGTGGTATTCCTATAATTAAGGAAAATACAAACTAATATTCTGGTTTTTAGGCATTCTTCAGAATAAGAATACAGTTTAATATACAATTCATTGCGGAAATGGCTGCAAAATATTCAGTTTTATTGGTGGTGTTTATAAGGCTTCGTGTTGATGTTATTTCCCGTTCTTTATATTATAAACAATCTTCGAAAAGCCCCACACTATTCGGCGAACTAGGCGAAAGTTCAAACGATAGTATGTATGTAATCTCGAACGACAAACTTGTCAAACGTTTGCGTTCGTTCAAATGCCGATAAAAGTCGGTAAATGAGACACAAATCAATGAACATTCACCATGTGCGTTAGCACCTTAACCGGGGAACCACCGTAGCTACACATTTTGCGGTGAATGTTTGGTAAATCTGCTTCGGGGTCAAATCGTGCTATTTACAAATTTTTAACACTCTATGAACAATTTCCTATTATATGGGATCCGAAACATGATGATCACAAAAAACGTATTCAAGTGGCGGAGGATAACATTCAACGATAGTAGATATTATTAATACTGAAGTTGTGTTTATAAGCTAATCTGTGAAGACTGCCTTTTGTTCATAGGCTATTATGTAGGACGCAGTTTTAGTGTACACTTCCAAGAACACTTGAGGAGTTACAATCACAAAAAGGAGATTCAATTTACGTTAAATGTCTTGTAAATGTAAATTTAAATTTGTGTTCTAGTTTCTTATTCTACATATTATTTATACTATACAGTCCGAGAAATCTCTGTTATAGCTCCATAACTCCTATTACATGAAAATTAATGAATGACCTAATATAATTGACATTATTAGAAACTCATTATTATGTTCTTCCAAAATATTTTTTTAATTTTCCTACCCGTTTCGTAGATAAACCATTTTTTTCGGGAATTAATTAATTTTCATACCCTTCTTTAAAATCGCCACTTTATTGCGGCAATTGGAAAAACTCTAAATTTACTATACCTAAGGACTAGAGACTTTATAGACATGTTGTACAGGGGTCAAAATTTTCCAAAAACTATTCACAAACGGATAGCAAATTTCATCCACTTCAACTTTCCTATTTACCTATGCCTATTTTCCTCCGATTACAATTAAATTTCAAAAAGCACATTGTTCTTTAACAAGTTCAATAATTTTTAGATTTTATCAAAAACAATAATAGCATTTATTTTTGAATTATTCCTATTTACTAGACTATGCCTATTTTCCTCCGATTGCAATTAAATTTCAAAAAACCACATTGTTCTTCAAAAAGTTCAATTATTTCTAGTTTTTATCAAAAACAATAATAACATTTATTTTGGAATTATCTGGGTTCATAAATTAAACTATTTCACAAAATACTAATAATGTTGACCATTTTCTCTATGGCATAAATTTATTCTTTCGCTGTATGATCGAGAAACACTAAGCATCTCAGTTGGAATGATCTTGGAAACCTGCACTATTCTTCCCTCCATATCTTGAGTTGCAGGTGCCGTTTAATAAACTAGATTCTTAATATAACCCCACATAAAAAATTAGGTTTTGTTAAGTCACGTTCTAACTGGCCATTCAAATTGTTAATTTAACTCATTTGTCCCATCATGTTGGTACCTCACTTTTTCCTTATCAAGAGCGCAGGAAAAAGATTCGCAAAAAATCTAAGCACATCAGACCATTCAAACTCCCTTCGGAAAATGCGGTTCAATCACATGATATCCAATTTTACCTCTCCAAACATTTAAACTCCATCATATTTGCCTGTGTTTGTCTGATGATATTCAGGTTTTTGGTGGAATATTAATGGAAATTATGCCTGTTAACGAATCCGTTCTAGTGGAGTATAACCTCATCAGAAGGTAGCACTTTGTCAAAAAAAAAGTTGGATTTTGCTGAAGCTTCGATTGTGCCCAGTTACAGACCCGCATTAATTTATCAAAATTGATATCTCTCAGCGTCTAATGCATTTGTATTTGGTACGGATGAAACTAATTTTGTTTTAAAATTTTCCCAATAAATATTTCACTTATAGCCACCAATTGGGCAACCTTTTTTCAATTTATATTAGGGTCTTCGTTCACTGCCAAAATAACAATTAATTGGTTAGCGTCATCGGTAGCACGTTTGTCTTTACTGGTAATTAATAAGCAACATTTTCAGTTTCGGTAAATCTTGCAACCAACTTTTTTGATCCGGTAGAAATCTTTCGGCAAATCGCTGCCTGTTCATGCATACATGATTAAACAGTTTACTAAATTTAAATAATTTCCTGGGCGGCACAGCGGTTTATATGCAAACTGGGTGCACGCAGAGTGTATGCGTTGATGATTTTTTGCGTGTTTGATGAGGATTATCCGGTGATGTAGCGGCAGAAGTGGTTAGGTAGAGTTCTCAAATATACAAAAACCAGTAAGTGAATTCAACGTGGTGAATCAATCAGTAATAATAATTTTGCAGAGAACATATGGAAAACTAATACCAGTTAGAAGACAAGGGCCTGTGAGGAGCATCTGACAGACACAAAACCCTCAAGTAAGTGCACCCCTTGTTATTAAGTCGCTGTGTTGGAATTTTATCTAGGGAGAAGAAACACTGTTCATTAAATTCGAAACAATTATTATTATGATACAGTCCACCATTTTCAATTTCTTTCATTCATTCACCGACACTGCCTATAATATAAAATCTTTTTGCCAATTTCTGTCGCAATTTCCAAAAACAAAATCAATTGATTTTTACTCAAATTAATTGTTGATACATATAATAATGATTCTTGATCCAGGTATGAATTATATGTAAATTCTTGGGAAATAGGTCATATTAACACATATGTCAAATATGTTTTCGTCTTTATATGCGTTTCGGTCTCACGAGCATCGTCAGAAGACTTTGAAAACTGAGCGTCTTTATCGCATTAATTCCGATTAAAATACATCGCAACAAATAACGAAACACGTAAAAACATGTAGGTATAGTGATTTATGTTCTTAATACAAACACTTTTAAGCTAAAATGAAATTAGAATTGTTGAAGTCAAGGAATAATTGTTCTCACACTTCATAGAAACCTAGTTGACTGAATTGAATGTTGGCTTTTGATAAATACTAGAATAATTTAAACTTGTTGAACAACAATGTGTTTTTGTTTTTATACCACTTTTATTAATAATAACGTGAAAACGTAACTATAGTTTCAACACCGAAGTGCCATTATCAAACAATTAGAAAATTATGAAGAAATCAATGAAACAGTTCAAGTATAAATAGAGTAGAGTAAAGTAGGGTTGAGATTAAGGGGTCAATGGAAATTTCAAAACCAGGTAGATCCTAGGAAAGTACAGTATTACATAGTAAACATAGCAACAATTTGTGAATTAGTGAGATTATAATTTAATATTCTAAGAATTATTTTAAGAGCGGTTTGAAAGACACATGAAAAGATCACTTTGATATAGGTCTAACTGATCATTGAGGATATTTCTCTCAAAAGAAGAACTTTGTTTACTCAATAAGGGACCAAAGTATTCTCCACATATTCAAAGTAACACTTTTCTAGAAACTAGTATTGCTGAGGTAGAATTAGCCTTAAAAAATACTAACGCGAATAATTCTAAATTAACAAAATTGGAAATAGGAAAATCACTTTCATCAACTAAAAAACAATTCAATCATGCAGATACATCTAAAATCAAATCAATTAATCAAAAACTGAAAGAAAACAATTTAACCCTTACAAAGGCAGATAAATCGAATGCAATAATAATCATCCCTAAACAAGATTATGAGGATAAAATGTCAGTATTTATCCAAGCGGAATTAAACGAAATACGTAAAGACCCAACTAATCTTTTTCAATTAAAAACAAAACAATTCCTACAAAATAGTGGAATTTTATTTGACAGTGGTTTCGAAAAATATAAACTCATTAATAGCAATCCTTGCTCACCTAAACTATACGGACTTATTAAAAATCATAAAGAAAATGCCCCCATACGACCTGTAGTGTCTTACATCAATAGTCCAACAAGGGACCTTGCAATCAAATTAAATCAGAAATTCAAGAAATTCACTTATTTTAAACCTAAATTTACTGTTAAAAACTCTCTCGAATTGTCCGAATTAGTCAAAACACACCATATACCAACCCATGGTTTTTTAGTTTCCTTTGATGTTTCAAACATGTTTTCAAATATTCCAACTTCAGAATGTAAGTCTCTAATTAGAAGCATTTTAGATAGATCACATATTAACCCCTTAATTCAAAATGAGATAGAACTCGCTTTTGACCTATGCTTGAGTCAAAACTATTGTCAATTTAATAATAAATTTTATGTACAGAATTCAGGTCTCGCTATGGGTAACCCATTGATTCCACTATTAGCAGACATTTTTATGTCTGATCTGGAGACCAAAATTATGAACTGCACATTAGCAAAAACCATATTCAATTTTGGTATAAATACGTAGATGATGTACTTGCCTTCTTCAAAGGCACATCGAGACAATTAAATTCCTTTCTTTCATTTATTAACAAACTTCACCCAAAAATTAAATTCACGTTAGAAACAGAAAAAGATAGAACAATAAACTTTTTGGATTTAACACTAATACGTGACCATAATAAAATAAACTTCAATATCTACAGGAAACCCACTTGTACAGACATCACTATTCCGAACTCATCGTTTAGCCCTCTTAGCCATAAATTAGCAGCATATCACTCAATGATCCATAGAGCATTTTCGATACCATTGTCAATAGAACACCTCACTATTGAGTTGAACACGATCAAACGAATAGCCATCAATAATGGTTCTCCGGTAGATCAAATAATTAAACTAATAAATCGCAAACAACAACAATTAACTTTCTATAAAATTTATTCGAGTATAAAACACATAGATATATTCACTAAATTCATCTCTTTGACATATTTTGGTACAGTGAGCGAACATATTGCTAACATTTTATCACGCCATAATTTTAAAATCAGTTTCAAACCTCAAAAGACACTTTGCCATCTTATATACAACGCCAAAGACAAAATCAATAAATATAGAAAACCTGGAGTTTATAAGATGATTTGCTCAGACTGTGATGACTTTTATATAGGTAGAACTTGTCGTAATGTCAAATTAAGATACGAAGAACATTTTCGCTCGTTTAGACTCAACAAAACTGATTCAACCTTTGCTAATCATTTTTTACAAACTGATCATAATTTCCCTAATTTAGATAGTCTAAGCATTCTACATAACCAAACCAGAGGTTTCAAATTGAATATATTAGAATCAATAGAGATTTACAAAGGTGTCAAAAACTCTAATAATAATAAAAATATCCTCAATGATCAGTTAGACCTATATCAAAGTGATCTTTTCATGTGTCTTTCAAACCGCTCTTAAAATAATTCTTAGAATATTAAATTATAATCTCACTAATTCACAAATTGTTGCTATGTTTACTATGTAATACTGTACTTTCCTAGGATCTACCTGCTTTTGGAATTTCCATTGACTCCTTAATCTCAACCCTACTTTACTCTACTCTATTTATACTTGAACTGTTTCATTGATTTCTTCATAATTTTCTAATTGTTTGATAATGGCACTTCGGTGTTGAAACTATAGTTACGTTTTCACGTTATTATTAATAAAAGTGGTATAAAAACAAAGTAGTTATTCTTCCATATAATCAAAATGATAAATTACCATAAAGTAACGGCTTCCACCATCGACTTTTTGAACAATGTGTTTTTTAAGATTTACTTGTAAACTACAAAAGATAGGCATAGGACCGTAAAAAGGAAAGTTGAAATGGATGAAATTGGCCATCCGTTGGTGGATGGTTATACAGGGTTCCATTTGAAAAAATACCGTCTGAAGTCTTTGGAAATGTTTTGAATAAAGTATGAAAAGCTTCACACCGTGGACTATAATGCTCTGAATAAGAAACAATCACCTTTATCCACTGAAAATACTATTAAAGTACGGCAAAAACCAATAGAAATATTAAGTCAAACATCGATAAATTTCAAAAATGGTTATCAAAATACACATCTAGAGAAGAAACTAAGAATATCAACATTATTCACAATGATACTAATATTAAATTGAATGAAATGGAAATGAGTTTGTTAAGTAAAGGTCTGAATTTTGCAATTGATTCTGAGAAATTACCTACGTAACATTCAATTCATGATATTGAAAACACGCCGAGCTCTCTCAACTTTTAAGATAAATCTATTATTCGTAACAAATGAAAAAAAAAATTTGACCATTCAAATAAACCATATAAAAGTGCATCCAATATTTTTAATAATATTAAATTATTTTAAAAAATGTTATTACTTGGAAGCAGATGAAGGAAATTCCATTGTAATTATGTACAAAGACAATTATAACAATTTGGTAGATAACATGTTGAACAATGTCCAGAAATAAATGTGTTTAATTAGTAAATGTTGTATCGCTGTAATTTCCGATAATTTAAAATACAAACTTGACTTTCGAATCCCAATTTTCCTAAACAGTATTGCTTATTTATTAGCCAATTACATGAGACCAATCATTTCATACATTGATAATCCCACGTATAACATATCAAAATGGTTAGTTAAGGAATTTAGGAACTTCCAAGCAAAATTAAAAGATTTCAAACTTGAACCTGATGATACCCATGTTTAATTTGATTTTGTTTTACTATTTATAAATACCCAAATCTCTGAGTCGATGAACATTCTGAAATCATGCTTGAATAATCAACAAATTCCATAACTTGTTTTCTAAATTTACAATACAACCCGTTTATAGGTTTAAAAAAATTCTAAAACCGTTTAGGCAACACCATTCATAAATTGTCCCACTTCGACATATACGGGATTTACAAATTCGATTGAAAGTCTTGTTCAAAATGCTATGCGGGCTAAACTATAAGGATCATTCTAACTCGGTATAGAGAAAATTTCTCACACATAAAGAAAAATAATAATGCTAAGAACTCCGCATTAGCTGAACATATTCTAAATTCAGGCCTCAATAAAATTACTAGTCTTATCTTGAAATAAATATCTGACAAATTTAGCAGGGATGGAAATGTATAAGCGGAAAAGCAATAGAAGTTCTAACAATATCAAAAAAATTGGGTCATTCTATTTCAGAAAATTTAAGTAGTTTGTCTAATTTATTTTTGGACAATCCTGTCTACATGAAAAAAATTTTCCGATATTTGCTTTTCAACACCCTTGACAGATACCTTTCAAAAAATCGTTAGGTTCTATATAACTACGAAAGAGGTTTGTTATCACATCCGAAATATATACCCAAGAAAATTTAACCAACATCGGGAGTATCTGAATAAACAGATAATCTGAAAAATTCTGCGGAAAGATGAACAAAGACAATAATCTATACTACGATACTTCATCAACATGTAGGTATTCCACAAACTGTCGAAAAATCTTAATGAAGATAAACTTTACAAGATCTGACATATCCAGAATATCCAGATACAGAATGTCGACCAATTAAATCAGTATTTTCATTAGAGAAGTAGCGATTCAAACTGACCCTCTGAAATTGAATGAATATTACAAACCCCTGACACCATTACTTAGGAAAGTTAAGGTACCAAAGTATTCTATCAAAATCGCAAGCAAACAGTATTTAGCGAAGTATGTACAGAGTGCGGCATTAGTGTGTCGAAATTCAATAGCCGTTGTACTAAAATAAATAGACTAATGTTATCTACGGAAATTGTAGGCATCTGTAAACTCAAATGCTCAATTGAATTGTATATGAAAATCATTATGAGTTCATCTGTACTATACTCCAAACGAAACAACCTGACACACATTTTTTGCAATCATAAATTTTTGACATTGATCCAGTTTTATGGAAAACTGCCATTTTTTAAATATTTCAACAACTGCATAGAAGGCCAAAAGTCGAACATCAGATTTTCTCAATTTTCCTAAATTTATCACCGTGTATTTCTTTTCGAAAAGCAGATTGACATGTGCTTTCATTTTTGTTGAGCACTCCCAATATCTGAAATTATTAATTTCTTAGATATTTCCAAATTAATAACAAAAATAGATTTTTAGAAATTATTTCATCATAACCGTTTTATGTTTCATTATTTTTGTATAACAAATTGTCTTACTGTTATGTTTCCAAGACTAACTAACTAGTTATAATAAAATAATTTCTTTTTGTTATTGAATTGTAAATATCTCAGAAATTAATGGTTTGAGGTGTAGGGTAGGGTGCTTGATAAAAACTAATGCACACTTTTAAATATAAAATACAGGAAAATCTCGTGTTCGGGTTTTGGCTTGTTTTCTTTCCAGTTGTTGCAATATTAGGAAAAGGGAAATTTGCCATTAAAGTGGATCAATTTCAAAAAGTTATTCCTGCAAAAAATGTAACTCAGGTTGTCCCGTTTGGTGTATGAATGGCGCGTTGAACTCGAAATGATTTTCAAATACCCCATATATTCATATGAAAGTCTATATTGCAAGTATGGAAAAGATAAGCCTAATCTAAATTCGCAATAATATGTAGGGTGTCCCATTTATGAAAATACATGTTTGGTTCCACCTAGTAATATGGAACAATACATATGAAAATATCTTTATAATGTGAAGTTTACAATTTTGGTGGATAACTTTTTGATATCTCTCATACTAACGGACACCGAACTTCGACACACTAATGCCGCACCCTCTATACAATAGTATATTTTAAAGAACCCTGGAGTTTCCATCACTTCATGAAGAATCAACAAATTCGATTCTATCAAATGTTAATTTTTGTAAATGTAATATTCTTATTTATCGATATTCATAATATCTAATAGGCAATAATACAGTAAGCTGTGGGTCGATTGAAATATGTCAAAACATATTTACACCAACAACAGTTAAGTCAAATTTATCAATTATAGACAATTCTACCCGGACAGTAGGTACGTGTTATTCTCATAATAATAAAACATTTTATTAGACAAAAAATAGAACCCTTCTGTTCAGGAACTGAAAGTCTCAATAGCACCTGTCAATCTCGTCAAGAAATTGTAGAGCATTTACGTGTCCTTCAGTCACTAGATAGTTTCTAAGGATCTAAGGAAGCTCTAACTCTACAGATTTTCTCGTCATAACGTTTGCTTCTGCAGCTGACAATTGAATAGATTCAGTATAAACATAGATCAGGGAATCTTCATTTTAAACATAGTTTATATCATCTGTTGGGTTGATACGTCTGTCAGACATAAGTATATAATCTTGGAACTGGTTGTTTTCTCAAGAGCTGATGAGTAGGTGATAGGAACAATATTGGCCTTCGATGACCTAAGTCAGCTTAAACCACGGTCGTATATACAGGTCTGGGAACTCTATGTTTGACATGAGTCTCTTACATGTCGCCAAACTCGTAGTCCCTCGCTCAGCCACCAGCTAGCGCTTGGATCAAAGTATGGCAACAATCACATTATTAAGTAAAATATTTTTTCTCGTAACGCAATATTTACTATTCTGATTTGAGAGAGGAATAGAACTGTTACTCTTGTCAAAATGTATTACTCACTTTAAAAATAACTTCCTCTTTTTCGTTATACATGCTCGCACACATAAAAGACCTCGTTAAAACGATTTCTATCCGGAATTGCAAGCATCCACTTTTTCCGCATTTCCGTATCTTTCGGCACTTTAAAAACAGAAGTTTCTTGCTTTACACTTTTGTACCCCGTTTTACATTTCGGCACAATGAACAGTTTCGTAATTTTTTTTTTCTAAAAACGCCGGTATTCCTTGTGTTTACAAGTCAACACTGACAGTTGCCAGAAAACACGGTCGTATACGTGCCAGAGATCATTCATCGACTCATGCGCCACCCTTTTGGTACTATGCAACAGATGACGCTTAGCGGACTCACTTCTCACAGGAAACAGTCACGAGTTCTCAGACCTCTATAAACGACTGTAGCTTAAACCAATGAACACCTAGGGGCTAGGGGTGTTCTGTGACTCAAACCTAAAAATCTTGATTCTCAGAAATCCGTTCAGTCGCCTTGGACAACAGCTGCAGTTAAAATATTCGAACTACAACCCAACAAAAGAGTGGGTGTGAAAAAGGTACATTGGAAATTATTAGTTTTCCGATGGGTTCGCGTCACAATAGCACGACTTGATGCCGACATTTCACCAACAATTGAAGGTGGCATCTTCATGACAGCTTTCTGTTCAAGCCTCATGCCTGCCCTGAAAATGCCACATGTAATGGTTGGTGAAGCACATGGTGGCCATCGTATTTTATCGTGTCCGTTTATCGGACTGGTCAGTTAAAATGGGTTAACTTGTAATCCATGAGTTGTATCCACAAATGGCGTACATGTCCATTTTCTGGGCCAAATAATGGCCAATTACTTGGATTGGACCGGTAGCTTTTGATGGCATATGGTATTTTAGCTATTAGCACACCAATAAACATTTTCCACCAGGTTTGGGAGGGTTAACTTGCAGTCAAAAAATCAAAAATTTGCTGAGGCTGTATCTGGAGAACTACATGAGAGCGAAGATGGTCTGTGAGATGAATGATCATTGAACCGTCTTCTAACAATAAACCATAGTGCCATCGAGTTAACTTTTAGTCACACCGTATCGCTCTAGTTTCTAGACTACAACTGTTTTGACCTGGAGTAATGTAAGTTCCATTGTACTGTATCATACATACTATGTTTGTATCCCTCCTATATGTTTCCTTTTAGTACTCATTATACGAATTGTCCAAAGATGTCTTCGTTCAAATCTCACTTTTTGCTCGACATTGACATTGTGGAATCTAAAACGTGTGTCTAACTTTAAGTTTGAAATAATTATAACCTACAAATTTCATACCTATTTATTTCAGTTGTTATACAATAATGAACTACAAATTATGAAATAACGGTTTTAGTAACAAGAAAAACTAAATTACAGTAATTGTTGAAAATGACCCCCTTTTTGTTCGATGCACATTAACTAGCGCACCCGTTCGAAAATAGGCTTCAATCATGAAAATTTTGTGCTGTGTGGTAAGAGGCATGATTCAAAAACTGGATCAGAAAATTTCAGCAAAATGACTCAACAGATTCTGACACAACAAAACATATCCAAAAATTTAAAGTAAGACACACGTTTTACATTCCACGACCACCCTTGACCAAGATAATTTTTAATTTGTAGTTCATTATTGTTTTACAACTGAAATAAATAGGTATGAAATTTGTAGGTTATTGATGATGTCAGTGTGACAGTGACATAATTATTTCAAACGTAAAGTAAGACACACGTTTTAGATTCCACAACCACCCTTGACCAAGGTAATTTTTGATATCCCGGTACAAACATCTGAGTGATAATACTATATGTTTATATCAAAGTATGAGTTCAAATTCTGATATCTGTTGGTTCTATCGCGATATTACTGTTTCATTTATAATACTACCAATTATCCCAAGAAGAGAGGTTGAGTTGGGCCTGGTTATGCTTAATATCAACAAATTCAGTAGCTTGTGGTTGAGTAATTTCAAACCGACACAATAGGTGTGCGTGCATCACAATAATTTAATTTAGTATCACCATACACATACATTGACTCATAGTGAGGTGAGTGTGACTTCATTCTATTTTCTACGTCGCCATTATGTTTTCATTTTATCTCATTGGAACTATAACTACTAAGTACACTTATTTGAATAATAGGCCGATTTGTTGCCAAGTAAAGTTGACTGGACGTTTAATCCGTTCAGCGCCAGACAACAATTCAGTAATGATTTCTTGTATGTGTCCAATGTTTAACCTAGATGTGTCTTAGTTCATTAGGAATCTTTATTTTTTTTCTCAAATTCAATGGAATCTGAGGTATCCGAAACATTATGTTGAACCTGTGATAGTGATTTTAGTAGTTAGGTAGTTATTACCTAATATAGTCGGATGTTATAAATAAATTGGAATATTTTCCTATCCCGGTAGTACCTATCGGTGAATTCACCAAAGCGGGCGAAATATAGTCACTAAGAGCAACTTGAAAATGTTAGATGCAATTAATTTTAATAGGATCCACTATTTTTAATTAACGATTGTTTAAATATTCATTTTGAATATCTTGGATAGTAGACTTCTTGCCTCCCAACTCCCTCAGCACCAACCTTCAAGACCAACCCCTCTTGTAAATACTGTGGTTAATTTATCTTCACATACCCTTACTGAAGCTGAACAATCGGTTCTATCTAAAGGTCCTAATTTTGTCTTCTCCCCCAAAAATATTCCTACTACATCCATTATTTCTGCTGTAGAAGCATCCCTACATAAAGTTCCCCATCTCGCAGCAGATGAAATTCGTTTCGAAACTGCTAAAATTCTTCGTCATTCCAAGATTCCTAAATCAAATTGCCCTAAACCTTTAATTCAAGCTCTCAATTCACTCAAATCAAATCCTGATTTGGCTATTTTGAGGGCTGATAAAGGAAACTCCACCGTTGTCATGAATCGTTCAGATTATGATAACAAAATCCTGCAACATCTGCAAACTAATTCCTATAAGCTTCTACCAAAAGATCCCACCTCCACTATAGAACGTTCAATTTCACAAATTATTCGTCATTCTTCCCTCCCTGATTCAGATAAGAAATTTCTTATCCCCCATTGTTCAAAATGTCCCCGTTTATATGGTTTGCCTAAAATTCATAAGCCCTCAGTTCCCCTGAGACCAATTGTCAGCACTATCGGATCCCCTACTCATAAACTCTCTCGATACCTGTCATCGATTCTCAAACCCCTTGTAGGTGAATCCAATAGTTTTATCCTAAATTCCTTTCATTTCGTTGAAAAACTTCAAGCGTTGAAAGTTGACCCATGCGATTTGCTCGTCAGCTTCGACGTTGAATCACTGTTTACCAATGTTCCCATTCCAGACACCCTTTCCATAATTTCTCAATTGCTACCTGCCAAAAACATTTCAACGGACTTGCTACCGTTAATTGATTTTTGTCTATCCTCCACATATTTTCTATACGATGGCAAGTTCTACGAGCAGTCCTCGGGAGCTGCCATGGGTTCCCCACTTTCCCCGATCATAGCTAATATCTTCATGGAAGCTTTTGAACAAGATGCCATTGACTCATCTGTTCTCAAGCCGAAATGTTGGTTTAGATATGTCGACGATACTTTCGTTATTTGGCAACATGGTCGCGAAAAGCTTGTTCCCTTCCTCAATCATTTGAATTCATTACATCCCAATATCCGTTTCACCATGGAAGTCGAATCGCAAGGTTCACTCCCGTTCCTAGATGTACTGGTTAGTCGACAGACTTTAGGATATTCTGTGTATCGGAAACCCACCCATACCGATGGATACCTCAATGGTCTTTCCCACCACCACCCTGCCCAAAAGCAATCTGTCATAAACTCCCTGGTCCACAGAGCTGTCAACCTATCTCAGCCTCAATCCTTAAAATCAGAATTAAAACATCTATCATCTGCCTTATTATCAAACAATTTCTCCCATTACAACATTCAAAAAGCCATAAAGAAATACACTTCACCTAAAATTCCAAATCGACCTGAGCCAGAAACCCTCCCACCTGCTTTATCCACGGCCTATCTTCCATATATTCAAAATATAACAGATCGAATTTCCAAAATCCTCAAAAAACATAATATTTCTACCCGTTTTTCCACACTTCCAAAATTATCTCAGTTTTACAAACCTATCAAAGATCCCCTTCCTCCTCTCCAATCAGAAGGTGTTTATAGTATTCCCTGTTCTTGCGGTAAAGTCTACATTGGTGAAACAGGTCGTACAGTAGCTACTCGTGTGAAAGAACATGAGCGCTGTACAAGACTTCGTGACACCAGTAGATCTGCACTTGCGGAACACAAGTTTAACACAAATCATCAAATCCTTTTTGAAGATACTAAAATTCTAGTCCGAGCCCCAAACTTCTATCAGCGAAAAATCCTTGAAGCTGTAGAAATCCTAAAACATCCGAATAATCTAAACCGTGACTCAGGATATTACCTTCCCAACTTTTGGAAACCCATCCTCGAAAATTCAACTTCGCACATGATCGCACAACGGCAGGGTCAGGTGCCAGAACGAAGTTAACCACCGGAACAAAGGCAGTGAACTATGTAGCGTGAAGGATTTTTCCTACAATAAATACGGCTACAGAAACCAGTAGAACCAGTTTCAGTTCAAGCCTCAAGCCTGCCCTGAAGATGCCACCTGTAATGGTTGGCGAAACGTCGGCATCAAGTCGAGCTATTGTGACGCGGAATCCATCCGGAAGACAAGATTTTTCAACATTCATTTTGAAGATTAACAGTAAAAAAATGTAAATAGGGTGAAGTGTCGCTTCCGTTAAAACTCATTTTCTTGAGATGTTTCGAATTTTATTAAGGTCTAGAAGAACTCCGTAATATTTTCTAGCATTACTAAACACTACAAATTGCTACAAAGCCTGAAAAATCTGTAACACATAGTCTATAAATTCTCCCGCTCGTTTTCAAACGTGTCACTGAATAATTAGTCAATGGGGTGACACTGTATTCCCCTTATAACATTAGGCATCCGATTGGCTCAAACATCATATTAGTCAGTTTGTGGTAATTCTAGAAGAGTGTTGTTTCAGGTAAGTCTTATAACTCATTAAGCATAGAAATAAAAATCTTAAAAAATCTATAGTTATGTAAGCATTAACCTAATGTAGTGGTCAGTGAAATGTTGAAGTCACAATCCGATCAGATGAAAAATTAACTGGATATAATAATATAAATCTACACATGGCATTTTTCATCCTACCCTCGAAACTAGTTGGTAGAATAATAATTGGCGGAAATATATAACTAAATAACGTGTTTTGTCAATTGGTCGACGGTCAATGGAATGACGTCGTCCATTTGATAGTGGGTCGGCCTTTTGAGATGATGTCATCCTATTGTCAAAGAATATAAATATTTATATTTTAAGAGTGTTATTTCAAGTGCACGATGTATACATTAGTACATAGGTGTAATTAAAATGTACCTGCAATTGATCAGAAATATTCAAGTATAGAAATTTCTTATACATTGTTTCTAGTTTTCAGAATAATCTTTGAATAAGATGGAAGTAAGCGTAGATATATGAGTTTAATTGCGAAATTAAAAATCGCTAAACAGAAAGCTTATGAGAAAAATTTATTCGAAGAAACAAAAAGAAAAGAAGGAGAAACAAGAACTAGAACGTTCGAAAAAAGGATATCACTAAAAGAACGCAATGATGATTTGATACACGAATTGAATCAGCACAATGTACGATTTGATTAGAAACTGTTGTGCTAGTACATTTAAAACAGCAACAACAGAACACAGTTTGACAGAGAAAAAGTAAAATCAAACCAATAAAGCGACTGAATATAGAAGTGCAATAACGCCTTGTGAAAATCTTGAAGATGACTTGAGAGTATCTGAAGCTGGTTAAGCCAATAAAAATAAGAGAGGAACTAAAAGAAAACAGGTTTCCAAAGAAAATCCCAAAGACGATGTTATTGAAACCGAAAGTGATAATTTAATTATATTCACTTAAATAGAAAAAAATAAAGCGAAAAGAGATTCTGATCAAAAAAAGCAAACAATTGCTTACACAAATTACAGAAAGGAAGCATATGACAGAAACAGAAGATACTTGTAAAATATGACTGAAGAGCAAAAATTAAAATAACTAAAATTGACAAGTCCACTCGATCACAATGAATTAAATTAGTTAATGATGAATTACCAATATTCAAGAAGCACGTATCTTGTTCAAATCATCAGCTAAATACAATGCAAATGAAAAGATTTTTCAGAAAATTACGTAGCCAATAGTTATGAAGAAATTCAGTCTATGCATTTTGGAGCTTCTAAGCGTCAGATTTCACTTCATACTGATGTAGCTTATTACCCAAAAGGAGGTATTATTTCCAATTTTTCTTTCATTACGATCTTTTTTTTATACTTTGACTACACGTGAGGGAAACCTATAATGTTCGAAGAACATCTTGTGTGCCAGCAGTGGAATTTAGGGAAGGGAGATAGGCATTCGTATTTCTCTTGAAGGTTTGGAGGTTATAGGCATAGAGAAAGACCTCACTAGGTAAAGAGTTCCTTCACACTTCGCTGCTCAATAAACAGATGAAGTCCGGTAGGAGGAAGTTCGGCAGGTCTCTATCTTGACAGTGAAGGGCTGACTAGTTTGAGCTCCTCCAGTCCATCTATTTTGAATCTCTCGTAGTGGAACAACAGACTAAATTTCTGATGAACACCGACCATAGAAATATCTACAGAGAAGAGAGAGATCTCCCACCGTTCTTCGATGATCTAGAAAGGTCAATGAGCTCGTAAGTGTGACATCATCAATCAAACGAATAGCTCTCTTCTGGATAGAATACAAGAGCTTCAGCGTATGTTTGGAAGCCGAACTATCTGTGCTTTGTAGATCACGAAGAGCTGCTGGGATGTGAAGTAGTTTTTGGCACGGAATAGAAAACCAAACTTTTGTGAAGCGGTTTTCGCAATAGACCTCACATGGTCGTCCAATGAGAGGGTGCTGTTGGTGATGATACCGAGCATTGTTATGGATTATTTGTACCCGACATCATCATATTAGGGATTGTGGGATCCGCCTTCCTGGAGAAGACGCAAGTTTGAGTTTTGGTTGTATTAAAATCTACTAGATTATCAGATCCCCATTTCAAAATATTTGCCAGATCTCCATTAATTACGTCAACCTGTCCCGTTCTCACGCCTTTAGTTTCATTGAATGGTATAGGGGATCTAGATCCCCTATAAAAAGCAGTATGAAGTATCCCATCATCTGCTAAGCTGTGAAAGGGACCGGTGGTCACTTCCATCAGATCTTTAATATGGAGCAGAAACAAAGTTGGTGCCAACACATGTCCCTGTGGAACACCAGCATTGATAGCCATTGTATCGGAGGATATTCGGTTAACCACCACATGGAGTGATCTGTCTGAGAAAAAACGACAAAGTTGAGGCGGCAAACCATATGACGAAAGTTTCCCAAGAAGGCTTTGGTTCCAGACTCGTTCAAATGCTTTGGAGATATCCAATAATATAGCTAGAGATTTTCCATGTTTCCGATAGATTTCTGTCATAGCTGTGTTACGTAGGCAAGCAGGTCTCCTGTTAATCTCGGCTGACGAAAACCATATTGCCAGTCACTCACTATTTTGTAGCTCTCTAGGTATTTGATGAGCTCGATGTTGATTGATTTCTCCATCACCTTAGAGATCACAGCGCAATGAGTCTATAATTATTTCTTTTTTTTTGGAATTGGTTGCACTCTAGTTGTCTTCCAGCTAGAAGGAAACACAACAAGTTTGTATGAAAGGGTCAACAACCTGCAGAAAACTGGTGTTAATTCAGGCGCACATTCCTTCAGAACGACATGTGGAATTTCGTCTGGCCCCATAGACTTTTTGGTATTGAGATAAAGCAGAATGCGCCTAATTGTGTGCTGATGAAACACAATTTCAGGTATATCTCCGACAACCTTGACCATGGGGCTCACTCAGTTGAACCCATTTGAATCCAATCCTAAGAATGTTAACCAATAATAATCTTGAACTTGACACTATATATTTTTTCTCAGATAGGCCCACCTCTCAATATCGTAACCGATTTAATTTGAACCTCTTACTGCATCAAACTAATAAATATTTTCCAACAATTAGATTCATGTCTTGGAATTATAGCGAGAGTGAACACGGAAAAGGTCCTCTGGAAGAACTAGGAAAATCCCTAAAACGAAGTTCAGATAAGTTTGTTAGACAGGGAAACTATTTTGCCTCAACTGAAGACTTCATTAGAGTTTTAAATGAGGTTAATGAAAGCAATACCGCAGTTCTTTTAATCTAAGACCACAAAATCGACGACATAAAAAGGAACTGCCTAATAAGATACCAACTGTTCCGAACATTCATCAAATAACTTGTTCAAAATAACTGCCAACCTCAAAAATTTTCCTCAGAAAGCTACTGGCCGCGTAGAAATGACTCTAAAAAGTTAAAGACATCAGAAATTCTCTGCAAGATCAAGGATCAACATCGACTCCTGATACGAGTTCAAGGACACTCAACTATTCAACAATTGAAAACTTAAAAAACAGCACATTTCGATTAATTTTAATTTTTGCGTAAAGAATCAGTTGGGTGATATTTTCCCGCCAATCATTTTGTTATAACTACGAAAATATTGAATAGATAAAACTTTTAATGACACCAACCAAACTAGAGGAAATGATTGGTATGCATTTAAGTACATATGCGTTATTCTTCCATATATAGCGTTAAAAATTAAATTTATGCAGATTTCTTTATTTTTTATTAGATACCATTATTCATTGCATTTCATAACACATAAGCGTATTTTCAGGAAATAAATCTTATAGAAATCGTCAGCCAAAATTGACATTATTTTTCATCTGTTTTCTTAGATTTATATATTTTAAAGCTTACTAGAAATATTTAGTTCCACTTTGCTATTGATATATTGCTATATTGATTTTTCTGCGGTTTTTCTGTTTCGCTCGTCTTGGGAAATTCACCCCTATAACAGCTCTACCGACTTAATAATAATAATCGTCTATGGGTGCATTGTTACTCTGGGTCTCGCTCTGGGTTTACTGAATTCATCAAATGACTAAATCATTAGTTTTTGGAGACCAAGTACCTATAACACCTCAACAGAAGTACTGCACTTGACATAACTGGAGGCTGCCTCTAAACCAAACGGAATTCAAGTTAAGCCTTGCTCCAAGTCTCTCTGATGGTTTAGAACGACTTTCTGTTCCTCATAAACGACCTCAATAACGGATAACTGATAACTATAATGGCCGGTTTGAACGACTTTCTGTTCTTCATAAACGACCTCAATAACGGATAACTGATAACTATAATGGCGGGTTTGCAGAGTTTTTATGCGATTTTCAGTATCAATTATTTTTCTGACAATATGTGTAAGGAAAACATGGAACTTATATAGAATAATTTGGTCTATAAAGGATGTTACATCAGTTCTGTCTATATTTTCTGATGAAAACAGCACGACCTCAAGGAATATTCGTTACTTGTTCATTTGATTGCAGAATTTAAAGTGACATATTTCAAAAATATAAATACCATTGTCACTCAGAAGCCCAAGTTGATAACAAGCGCTATAAATTTATTTTTCTTAAGCTTACACTATCGTTTCGCTATCAATTATCCTACATAAAATCTGAAACATTCAACAATACCTTCAGGGTTTTTGACCACACCATGTATCACACTATGCTTCTCTTCCAAGTCCACGTTTAATCCTTTATTAATATTATCTTTGGTTTCTTTATTACTAATCACATGATCAACGGAAAACGCAGGGTTATCCACTCCGTTAACCGAAGAAGTTACATCTTTTTTTATGGCACTTTCCAAGACTTCACTGAAACTATCACTTAATTCAGATGTTGCACTATTGGGATATAGGAACTGCTTAATTGTGACAGGTCCTTGATAAAACGTCTTATTGCCGAAATGTACATCATTACTGTTCCGTATCGAAACGTTTCCGTACGATGAAATATCATTTTGGTCGTTTTGTCGCAGAACCAGACCATTTTCTTTGTTTTCCTGATATGATGATACGCTGATGCTATCCAGTTGGTAGTCTTCATCATCGTTAGTACTACTTGTTGGTGATGGTTTGGCTTCATTAAACTCTGCCACCATTACTAATTCACTGGCACATTCGGTGAATAAAGCTATCGCTGATTTGTTATAGTTAAGTAAACTTTCTCTTATCGTTATTTATTTACAACACAATAAGACGGAGAATTCATCAAACACATAAAATGCATGATGGGTTAACCAGCAGTGTCGTTTGATTTGACACATTGGACATCGAAGAATGGTTATTTGACTTGGTACAGTATTTCGAAACCACTCGTTTTAACCAAATCACTCACTTACTACTGTGATACTGAGGTCAGTCCAGTGTTTTGAATGGGATATTTCGCGTCGACGCGACGTTCGTGCCTTGCATTATCTCTCGAGAACCAGTGCCGTGCTAATCAGTTGTTGTCATTTCAGTGCTTTCATTCGGTTAATTTGTTTTTGATTACAGATTCAGTAATACCTTCAAGATAATCATCATCGTAAAATCATCTCTGAATTACGTATTTGAAAGTTACTATTAAAATTATGAAATAAATTAAATAATAATAGATGATAAAATATAAACTTTCTGCAGAGCAACTTCGTTAGTGAAATTAATTTATGTTGTTGTCTAGTATCATTTTCATGTGAATAATGATTTTAAACAACATACGAGTAATTGTATGTTTATATTCGGAACAAAACTTGAAGGACATATGTTGGGTTCACGTACACGTGCAATCACTAACATACTAGTCTGATCATACTTAGGATTGTTAAGATATCACGAATGTTCATGTCCATTTCGAATATGCCTCATTAGCCATAAGGTAATATCGTATCGTACTGCAGTCTTGTAATATTGTGAAGAGATACTTCACCTTTTTTCACGCAAATGCGCATGTTAGAATAAAATTATTATATCTGTCGGAAAAGGTCTCTCCCGTTTCTAATAAGGAGTTAAATACCTTAAGTGAGTATCTTTTTCAGAAAAGATGTACTTTGGGAAAGAAATTAAATTACAAATGAATAATACACTGAATAAAATACTGTCGAAAAAATTCAAAATGAACTTTTATTATGAAAATAAAAGAAAACACGACATGTTTCGTCACACAGTGTCTTCTTCAGGGGAACAGTGGTACTTAAACTTTCAAAGGGCTATATATTAATAAAGAGACAATGACTAAGGGGGTTGACTAAATGATTGGTAAATCAGTTTGATCACAGCTATTTTACGGATTACAAGAATACAGGTTATTTACACTAGAGGAGTAAAATGTAATGATTAGTTTGCGACAGGTGTTTTATGTGGGAAGAGATTAAGAAGCCGAGAGAATGAGAAACCTACCGGATTATTGAGTAGAAGATTACTGTGCTTATATTTACTAATTTCTGAGTATTCTAACTTATCTGAAAGTCTACCTTTATTTATCGCAGTTTTTTCACAGTTTTGATCAAATTGGTGTCCTGTCTCTAACAAATGTTTGGCATAATAGGAATCAAGTTTGTTATTCCTGTTACTCCTACAATTTTCACCTACTATACTAGAGAAAGACCTGCCACTTTGACCTACAGCTCGACCATTCGAGCTTGGCCTATAAGATGCGCGCAAAAAAGAATAAAAGCCCCACTGTGCAACAGAGACAGAGAACGTTAAGTCCCCGAATGTATAATCCGTATAGAAATTATTCACAATTTGTTTAATTCCATTATATACTTATAAGCCTTTCAAAGTTTTAGGCCATCAATACCTGTACACATAGCAACTAAGGTTAATTATGTTGACATAGTAAGCGGAAAGGGATTAAACTATCGATAATTACATTCTAAGGATTGTACTACGTGGAATTTAACAGGCTGAAGAAAGTGGAATTTCCTAAATCTAGTTGATCGTTAATAAGTAGATTATTGTGTTTAAATATTTCTATAAATTCTAATACATTAAGTTTTCTACCCTTCGTCGTAATTTTGAGTAAAATATTTAGTGTTTTTGGTGGAGGTAAACGATGTTGGGTTTCTAAAAAGAGGTTTGAAAATTTGAATTACTGTTATTTAATTGAAATGACTTAAAAGTTTCTTTTATTATTATAATTCCAAATAATATACGTCAGTTCCATCACATTCTGTATCAGTATCACTCATTTTCGCCCATCCTAATGATAAGCTCTCCCACAACTGTATCTATTGTTGGTTCCTTTAAAATATATTTTTTCTCAAACCGTTTTGCTCGCTCACCGATATTTCCATTTGTCGACTGAGAATTCTTCAAAAAGTCCTCACAACATTGAATCAGCTGATTAAAATTAAAATTAAGGTTTTTCTGGCGACATTGTCTTTCATTTCAGCCCAAACCAACTCAATCAGATTCAGATCTGGATAATATGAAGGCAGTCGCAATACGTCGTGACCTTTTGTAGTAAAAAGTGAGTCAATTTCAAATCTTTTGTACTTCGGTTTTTCGGTTTTTATTAGGTTGTGAAGTTGTGGTTTTAACATTTTAATACCATGAGGTATACCTATTACCCGGAACCATTCTTGCATTTCCGCATTTCTTGATAATGATGTTTGCGATTTTTCCACTTCTTTGTTATGGTATGGTATGGGAATTGTCAATTACCACAACACTTTTTGGTTGCAAATTGGGAATGAGTTTCTCCAAAACCCACTTTTTGTAGTTCTAGTAATTCATGTCATCACGGTAGTCGCCACTTGTGCTGTTTGATTTCCATCTGATATAGGCATTAGGATCAAACCCATTTTTGCCACCTACCTATAATAAGACGAGACGACCCTTGCCTATTGGTTTTTGTAAGCCTTCTAAAGTTTCATCGCTCCATCCCTTTACGTGAGTGTGTGATGAATGAATGTACGTCTCGTCCATGTATATTATGGAGCGACCATCTTCTCGGTAGTGAGTTAGTGACGCATTCTTCTAAGAAATTCAATTCTGAGCAGTCCAATGGGCTGTCGTTCCATTAGTATTCGTCAATTATTCTTAAATTTTCTCCATCGAAAACCATTTTTATGAGTTTCTTTACGCAACGTTCCTGTACAACCTTGGTAGCCAATATCTTCTACGAATTTCCTATGTAGAGTCTTTAATGCAGGGTCCGCCTTTTCTGTTATGTGATGATTAACAATCGTTCTTCGCAAAATTGCTAAATCTGCGTCGTCAAGAAGAGTTTTGACTTTTCTGTTTTCTCTCTTTTTATTAGGGGTTGAAAACGTTGTTGATTGACCTGTTTAAATTTGTTTCTCTTCGTTTTTAATTCGTCTAATATTCCTAATAGAAATGCCCGTTGGTATCGCAACACGTTCTTGGACCTATGAAAGAATGGTTATCATCAAAATCTGTCTGTACATAAAAGCTTGATGGACAATATCCACAATTTAACTCAGAATCCAGATTTCACTCGTTTTTTGACTTATCTTTATCAATTTTCAAATGTTGATCTAGTGTGTTAGTACTTTTGAACGAAGTAGTTGAATTCGTATTATACAGGGTGTATCTAAATAACACCGAAAAAATTAAAGGGGTGATTCTGTGATGAAAATTAATGTGAGTGTTTGGTATAAAATTTTTTTAAAAAACCCTCCCCGGAAAAGTTACACCCCTTCGAAAATTAAAAAAAAAAATGGTTTTTCTTTTTCATTTTCCCTGTATATCAAGCTAAAGACACGAAACTTGGTAAACATTATCTGTCAATAAGAGTACACTTTTTGAAATTTTTTCAACCCTGAAGTATGCTTAGAAGGGGTTGATTATTTCAACCCCTAAGATATTTTTTCTTACAACTTTTTTTTAGATGAAAATTTTTTCTTTAAAAAAGTATGACTGAAAAGCCCAATTCATTGACTAACTTTTTTAACTCTACAAGTTTTTTCTAAAACTTGAGCATTTATGAGAAAAAAATAAATAAGCTCATGTAAAATAGCATTTTATTAAACAACAGCCAACCAAATTATGATTATGATTATGAGACGTCTACAACTAAAAACAAAAGTGAACAAACAATGAACAAAAACCTGTCGAATATCGACAATACAATTATAATAAATGTTGAAAATGACCGCCTTCAGCGTCAATACAAGCATCTAGCCTTTTCCTCATAGAATTGCGTATACGATGAAATATTCCTGGAGAATTTCTTATAGTTTCACACCCTGCCACAATGCGGTTTCGCAGATCATCGATATTTTCAACTGGGTTTGTGTATATCAAAGATTTCAGATATCCCCATATGCAAAAATCCAAAGGATTAAGGTCAGGGGAGCGGGCTGGCCAGTTTACAGGTCCTCCTCGACCTATCCATTGATTGGCATACACCTCATCCAGGTGAGTTCTTGCAAGTATACTAAAATGAGCTGGTGCACCATCGTGCATAAACCATGAATGTTGCCTAATTTGAATGGGAACCTCTTCAAGAAGAACAGGTAATTCTTCAAGGAGATGACAATATGCTTCACCATTTAATCGTAGCGGAAGAAAATGGGGACCAATTAAATGATTATCAATAATTCCGAGCCACACGTTTAATGAAAATTTATACTGATGATTTCCTTCAAAAAAGCCATGAGGATTTTCGTCAGCCCAAAGGTGATTGTTGTGAAAATTTCTAATACAGTCTCTTGAGAAATTCGCCTCGTCAGTAAATAAAATATTATCTAAGAACTGTGGTCCTTGGCCAATCATATTAATAAGCCACTGACAAAAAATCACACGGGGTAAAAAATCTCGAATCATTAACGCCTGCACCCGTTGAAGATGATAGGGATACAACATTTGTTCTTTTAAAATTCTAAAAACAACGGAATGGCTTACATGTAGGACACGAGCTATTTTCCTGGTACTAGTTCCTGGGAATTCTTCAATTGAATTAAGTACGGCTTCTTCTACAGCTGCAGTTCTAAATTCTCTAGTACGACCAGAATCATAACTTCTTTTTTCAAAATTACCACGTTCCCGCAAGCGTCGGTGAATAGTTGTGAACGTAGTATGATGGGGTAGTCTACGCTGTGGGTACTGTTCAGCATAAAGTCTTTGCGCTTCCAATGAATTACCGTTAGCACGACCGTATGTAAAATGCATATCTGCCATTTCCAAATTCGAATATGCATTCATATTTTCAATCAACTAATATTTCCTACAATACACAATCATAAAACTTGTGAAACAATAAGATGGGTGACAGAAAATGACACTACACAATCCTAGTGTCAGTATTAATGTTTTTATGCAAAGCACAGGCCACTAGACTTGACGCAAAATACACTCGCGTTAGCTCATCTTTTTGAAAATGCATTGCATTAGATTTTTTTTCTCGTAAATGCTCAAGTTTTAGAAAAAACTTGTAGAGTTAAAAAAGTTAGTCAATGAATTGGGCTTTTCAGTCATACTTTTTTAAAGAAAAAATTTTCATCTAAAAAAAGTTGTAAGAAAAAATATCTTAGGGGTTGAAATAATCAACCCCTTCTAAGCATACTTCAGGGTTGAAAAAATTTCAAAAAGTGTACTCTTATTGACAGATAATGTTTACCAAGTTTCGTGTCTTTAGCTTGATATACAGGGAAAATGAAAAAGAAAAACCATTTTTTTTTAAATTTTCGAAGGGGTGTAACTTTTCCGGGGAGGGTTTTTAAAAAAAAATTTATACCAAACACTCACATTAATTTTCATCACAGAATCACCCCTTTAATTTTTTCGGTGTTATTTAGATACACCCTGTATAATTCATGTATTATATCATTCGAGATTTTTGCAAAGTATGTATGCTTCCATAATTTTCCGATTTATTGAGATTTAGAGGAAAAATTACTTTAATAGCAATATTATATTCCTTCTTTTCCAATATGCCATCTATTAGATTGAGGTCAAAATTATTGTTAATTGTTATTTGTTTTATTAATATTTAAATTGAGCAGATACTCAAATTGATACAAGTGGACCGACCTTACTTGCTGCTAGTTTGTGATCAAATTGGATGGTTAGAATAATTATTTATGGTGATATCTATTATTTGCCTTGAAAATTGTTATCCAGAAAATTGATGGAATCGTTGTTTTCTATTTCGAGAGTGAATTTAATTTTAGGATGGATTTTGTTGATGAATTCAACAAATGACTTACTTACTTCTGGACTTACAATCACGAAGACAAATAATAGACACGCATTTTCAATTTTTCGCAAAACTCCTGGTCTCTATAAATAATTATTCTAACCATCAAATTTGTCACAAAGTAGCAGTATCTTATACATAGTTTGGTTCACTATTTGAATGTATTGTTTAAATCAAGTCAAAACTTTCCAATACATTCTGTATCCTGGAAAACAAACAACCTTATAAAATCGAGAATATATAAGTAAGCCTGTGAATGATGTAATGCTGTATATGTGCTCAAACAGGTGAAACATTTTAATTCATTTAAATACAAGAAGTCAACCTCAAATTATGATAACCACATTTTAAAATGTCAGCACAATTTTGTTCGGATTGGAAATTGAGATGATATGCATTTATTTATTTTAATCAATAAAACACAATAACATCTCAAATTATATATTATTCCATTTAATGAATCATTAGATATAGTCAGAATTCATGACGTGAGACTTCGTGCTATATGAGAGAAGATGGGCCTGTAATACCTATAGAAGTCCACCTCATATCAGAGTACTGCCAGAGGAAGAAACTGGCACTACTACTGGATGAGACGCTAACGTCCTCAACATGATTTGGGGCAGCACGGACACCAACCACAGGAATGAGCAACTTCTAGAATTTGTTTTTGAAGGATACCTTATCGAACTTTGTATAGAAAATACGCCCACATTTGTAATAAGGGTAAAGGAACAAGTATTAGGTATTACAGTAAGTACACCGAAAGATTGTGTCTAGACCGACCCTCCTGAGCCAACCTAGAAAGATATATTGGAAAAATACAATATCAATGGGAAATCAAATACATCACACATCCAGGACAGGAGGACTAGACACTACCTATTTCTGGAGACTGATCTGAAAGAAGTAAGTGAGGCAATACTCGATGCCTACGAATCGAGGTGTTTCATACAACTAAACAGAATGTTAGGGACGCACCTTAGTATAATGGCAACATGACAGAACTAAGATACAAAACGCGGAAGCAACAGTGAAGAAGTAAGGGAAGCTAAGAGAGATAGCTTCAGAAAATGTTGCGCGAGCCTAGTTAAAGTCATGGCCATAATTAGAGTCGATTCTGCAAGGCCATTGAGGAAGCCTGATGGTGTAAAGGTGAGTGTGCAGATCTTACTAGATACTCACTTCCTTGAGACCGAACCTATTTCTGTTTGGCAAATTCATATCTAAACTATCCCAAATCTCTTGGGTAAACCAGTCTCACATGGTTCGTCTTGAAAACGGCGAAGAAAGCTACTAAGAATTATATCAGAGCAGAAATCTTGAAACGGGTGTCTTCGCACCCAAGCCAGCATGCATATCAAATGTGACGATTTACGAAGACTGTATTAGTACAGTTGACAGATGAAATCCAGGATGCTTTGGAGAGTATAGAAACTGTAGTTTGTGCTGTTCATGATATAGAAGGGACTTTTGACAACATACCAGATGAAGCAGTCAAAAGAGTACTAGAATACAAACGCGTAAGTAACACGACAACCAAGTGGATACCGCAATTGCTCTCTACCAGCGTAGGACACGCAAAAATGGAACAAGAAACTACCAGGATTTTGAAAACCCTGACTATGTAAAGTTTTTCGGTATCTTATTTGATCCAGTTCTTAGTCGGGAGTATCATGTTGACAGTGTAGCTAACAAAATCTCAAAAAATATTTTCTTGATAAGAAATTTGTACTTGCCTGAGGAAGCGATGCGCATGGCATACTTCTTCCTTATTCAGTCGTATATGTTGTATGCCCTGCCAGGCTGGGGTAATCCACCTCATTCGAAAAGGATTTTTCGCCTTCAAAGAAAAGTGTTGAGAATCTTAGCAAAAAAACGTTTTAGAGATGAAGTTAGAAACAGTTTTATTTATTTCAAAATTATGACTTTTCCGGCACTATATATTTATAATTGCATACTAATGGGTATGTCGTCTGATACACATGTTTTTAATAATAATCTGCATAATTATGACACTAGATGTTGCTATAATATTCATATTGACGTACTTAAGATTAAATTCGAGTCGCTGTTCTGCTAACTATTATGGTAAAATATTTATGAACAAGCTACCCAAGAAACTGAAAGAGGGCTCACTCAATGTTTCTAAATCAACATTGAAAAAAATTCTTTTTTAGTCATGCATTCTACTCGTTAAAAGATTTTTTTGTTGCCCCATTGGTCAATTGATTGTTTTGAATAGCTTTATATAAATCTTGTATGGCATGTCATACATGTCCATTCAAATTTGTAATGTCCATTCTGTGTTCTATATACCTAAATTATTAACTACATTTACTTACAAACATTTTAAACCTCTTTTTATATATACATATCTTAATATATCATTTTTATATTTTATTTGACAAATCTGAACAATACATGCAATAAATACTCTCTCCACAAGGGGAAGTGGAATTTTCCACTCGTATAGAGCGCCTAATAACTTCGCTGCAATCTGGCCCACTTCGACGTACCCTGCTGTCAGATACATTTATATTGACACTGAAGTGATAAACCACAAGAACAAAAGCGAATGAATAGATTCAAAATTACCCAGTTTATCGAATAGAACATGTGGTAAATGAGACCATCATATAAGTAGTAGATATTTGAATGACTGACATTGCAGGTTACTGCCCGGAAAGAAACGTAGAAGCTACATTTTGCTAAGTTAAGTGAACTTTTGTATCTTGCAAATTGGTTCTTCCCAACTTTTTAAACTTATTATTGGAAGTGGAATCAAAACAAAGTAATTGTTTCATTCAATCATAATGGTTACCATAGAGTAACGTCTTCTACCATTAATTTTTTAATAATATTAAAAGTATAATGTAACAAGTAATACTTCAATATATTTTTTTTAAACACGCACTCATTACATATAAATTATGTAAATGAAGGAAGTCTTTTGTAAAAAATAAAATAACTTACCTTTAATTGCAAATATTCTATGATTTTCTATATTATATTTTATAGAATTGAGTGAAAAAGACAATTTATCCATTAAAATTAAAAACGATGCTGGTAAGTAAATCCAAGTAGACATTTCTCTTGAAAAGGGAAGTATGAGCTGTTTTTTTGACAAAAAAGGAAATTACGATATTTCCGCCTACGATTATCGGATTTTGATTTACTTTGGCTTAAAATCTTCAAAAGACACATGTCAATAAATTCCACTGATTGTTTATATAACCTTTTTTTAAACATTCAAATAAATAACAAAACTGAAACAATTTTTTTGCAGGATCATATAGAAATGATAGTTATTATCAATATGTATCAACTGCAGGAGGTTTTGAGTCAAAATTTCCTCCAACAACTAGCTATTTGCTGATAAAGAATTTTTTGATTGCTTGTAATAGTTTAACATGCAATTTATCCGTATATAAAAATAGCAAACTTTAAAAAACACTATATTTTTCATTTATTATAATCAAAAACACAGTTTGAGAGAAAAAAATTAATAATTAGAATGTTAATTTATTAATAATAATAAGGCCGTAGTTGATTTTGGAAGACGCGTTTTATAAATACCTTCAATTCGATTCGTTACTTCATTAGATCAAAAATAGAGAACGTTGCATAAATGAATATCCAAACAATGAAGCTCGCGGATTCGGAAAAAATTAACCAGCTCATTTTTTTACAAAATAATCGACCATAATCTTTCCCCCAACTGGTCTATCACAGATATTCTTCACGACTTATTACAAAAATATATCGCGATATTGAGTATTGTATTTTTTAAATGAGTACAGCCTCATCGCGGATGGCTAAGCTCAGAAAATAAAAGAATTTTCGAGATAGCGAAAACACAACATTTTGTGTTCGAACTTGCGAGTGCAAGATGAAAAAATGCCTTTTATCAAAACTATGAACGTATATTTGATCTATTTCATGAAATTATCGACTGTGTCATCATTGAATAGAGCAATATATTAATAAATCAGAATAAGCTCCTTATTTGACTCATCCGCATTTATGGATTATAAAAATATAGATATACAGGGTGACATAGAAAAAAGTACCGTGCATAGTGTCAGGCGATAGATGACACTAAAATAAGAAAAAAAGTTCCTATTAACATATATGCTCAGACGCTTAGTTTTTGAGATTTTGTTGAAGTTGAAACAAAAATTTCGTTTTTTTCAAATATCTCCGGAACCGTTTATCGTACAGAAAACATATTTCGCGAACATGTTCTACTCATAGCAAGCTATGTTCTGTGCGATAAAATTTTTTTTTAGTGTCATAATTGGTGAAGAATTAGGAGGGGTAGTGAATGTTTTTCTACTGGAAGAAATATGGTTTTGAGACAACCATTTGAACTGCCAATGTTTTGTACACAAAAAAGGTATTCTTGGTTATAAGCTCTAAAGTTGACCGTTTTCGAGAAAAATCAACTTTTATGTTGAAAAACATGGTCAATTTTTTGGTTTTGTTACTTGTTCTAACGTTTGAATAAATTTTGTTCAATTAGTACGAATTTACCATGTTTTTCAACATAAAAGTTGTTTTCTGAGCATATATGATAATAGGAATTTTTTTTCTTATTTTACTGTCATCTATCGCCTAACACTGCACGGTACTTTTTTCTATGTCACCCTGGTTATATAAAGTTCTCATATAAAGTACTGATAAAACGCCCCCTCGTTTCCAATTGACTGAAATCATCCAGTCTGTATCCTACGTAAAAATACTCATGGCTTCTCCCGTTACATTACAATATTTACTGGCCTGTGATCAATGGATGGATCAATGACATTTTAGAAGCAACTAATGAAAGACTTTCAATTATAATATGTTGCATTGAAATTTCATTCAAATTAATGGTCTACATTTTATCCATTACGTTCAAAAATTTCCGAGTAACGATTATTGCACAAGTCGCCTACAGACGAATTTTATTGTCATCTCTTTTCTAAGTTATTACAAGAAAACACCAACAAACAAAACAATTTTTCTTAAAAATAGCAATATTATATACATAATATATGAACAAGTTTAAAGTTCTTTTGCCTAATAATTGGGACACACATTAAATAATGTAATTAGTATATGGACCTGGAAAATTTCAGCCAATGATCGGATTTCAATGTTATAGGGCTCATTCGATTCGGCTAACGTCGTAGATAAATTGTAGAGTGATGAATTTTTCTGCAATTAAAAAGGGCATTTTTCACGTGCAAAATACAACAACATTTTTCCAAGAACATTCGTTGCCCTACATTTCTTCTACTCACTTTTAGGAATCGAATGAGCCCTATTACATCAAAATCCGTTCTTTGGCTCAAATTTTCCAGGTTGGGCGTAATTTTTATACTAATTTTCCTCGACTAATAGGAGAAATTAAGGTAAACCAACGTGAAAATTGAGGCATAGTAGGAATTTGAACCCTCATCCCTGACTTTCCAGTTCGCTAGTTGAGTTGATCAGTCATTTTAGACATTCGTCATTTATTTTACCTATAACTAAAAATTCATAAAGCTGTTGATTGGACTGTACGCCCATGGTATGAGTTATTTTTATTCCAAAACTCGTTTACATAGAAACAATCTTGTACAACAGGTTTGAAATTGAATACTCAATTTATTTCAATGATTACTCGAGAATATTTGACCTTAACAGTATTGAACATTGATAAGTACCACTAATTTTGTGAATATCAGTCCATAATAACTATGTTTTTCAAACATATCTTTTCTATATACTTCGGAATTTCCTACTACGTCACAGCAATTCATAGCTTCCTAGACTGATGTCTACGATCAGAACTTTAATTGGCAACATCAAGAAGTGCGTAAGCGTCTTATCATACAATTTATGGAATTGAGTTTGAAACCCGGAATGCGAATGTAAGTAGGTGAGTGAACGTACATGCGTCACGAAGGTAAATGTTAATTAAATCAAGCTTGCAATTTATTATTTCAAATATAAAAACGTAAGTTTGCAACTTACTCTGGTGTTACTCAATGTAGATACAATATCAATTCAAATGTATTCACTGGCATCATGTTAATTACGCGAATCTCCATTTCAGGATTGAATCAAAAATTCGCAGAAACGTGAATATAAAGTCTGCTGTGAACAAGCTTTGTTTGATTGACCAATCAGTGTATCCCAACATTTGTTATGGATATTTATGATGTACCTAACATGTTTAAATATGGATACTAGAAATTCCTGGCGTACCTGCTTCGGATTTTGAGCAGCCGATGGTCAGATAGTTGCCCAGCATACGAAGTGGATCAGAAATGATTTTCATTTTACATTAGAACATTATATTTTACACATAAATCAAAAAACTCCATCAAGTCATATGTGTAAAGTTTATAAAAACAAAGAGTAAAAAATAACAAAGCCCAATTATGAGTAAGACATAGTAAAACTTAAGCTTTTTAATATCAGCTGTTTTTTTCAAAGAATGCAAGGACATTCTTCATACTTTAAACAAATAAGTTTTCTTTTAATAAAATTCAACTTGTAGTTGAATGAGTTTTGTGAGATTATGAAATAAATGAAATTATTGTAAATTAATTTGATTTAAGATAAACAAAGGTTGACTAAAAAACTATTAGGCAATACAAATTTAGAAATGAAAATGAATTGCTATCAAAAGTAAAAAAAAAAAATTAAAACATGGTGCCATTATTTAAGCCATAAAATATTGGCTTCTAAGCTTAACATAAAGAATGCATTTATTTCTTTTCTTGTTCTTTAAACCTCTATGCAAACTCTATGTTTCGTGTTCTGTTGATACTTTTCACTTGCCTCACTATACGTATTGAGGGAAGTATTGTAATAGGCCCAAAAAATGTTTTCGGATTTTAGCGGATATATCCGTTCTAAACATTTCTGAATCGATCTAGACTATTTTTGATAGTTCATATGTCAGTATAAAACAAGGTTATATTCCGAAAGTCAGCCTCACAGCAGGTGTCATTATGAAACATAGAGTTGTGAAATACATTATAGCTTCTATGTGTATAATATAACGTGTTTCATTAGCGGTTTCTAAATCATTGTAAGCTTTTATTTAACTTGCGTTGCCACAAACCCGGGTTGGCCCGCGTATTTTTTATGTTAACCTATATTTTAATTTAATCATTATTTTTCTCGAAAACGGCTTGGAGTGGAAATTTGAGATTTTGCACGTTTTTATACAATACTTGGGGGCATTCGACGGTTATTGGTTCTTGACGATCCGAGTTATTACTTCAAATGTGGGATTTTTCACAATTTAATGATGATTTAGATGAAATTTTCTGGACACGCTGAGGGAAAATGTAAAAACATCCATTTCTAGGGCAAAAAACATGTATCTATTCTCGAAAATTAATTGTTTCATAGAAAACTATAAAAAAATTATTTGACAAAAATCTTTCCCCAAAAACCGTATAAGGGGGCAGTTTATAAATGATGATGCTAGTTGAATTTAAACTTTTTTGTCGGGTATTACACCACATAATATTTTATTACTGGAAGCTCTAATAATCTGGAGCAATCAAACTCCGCACCATAAAGAGGGGGGTAAGGAGTACAACATACCAAAAAATCACATCGATCGACATGTCTTAAAAGTGACAGTAGAGTTTTCCACTACAACTATGCTCAATTTAAATCATAGCCATGCGAGCTTTGATGAATGACCTAACCCCGACGGTGGACAGACCAATGAATCTGACAATTTTTTTTTTGTATCTATCTATTTGTATGTTAGAGTGAAATTTTGCAATTGTGGATCAGTCTAGTGACAATATATTATGGCATATTTATAGTGGAAAAAACAAAATGACGGCTCCAATATGGCGGACGCGTGCTGTGATTATGGTAAGATTCCATTTCAAATTGGTATATGGGATCTTTGGAGTCGGAGATCATGACTTCTTAATCAAAATTCAAGATGGCGGACGAATTTTGTGATCACAATCCTATTTTATTCATAATTAGGATATTGGGGTTTCCCAGGTCGAAGATCATGATTTTTTAGTCAAAATTTAAAAAATCAAGATGGGGGCGCATAGGTTTTTGGGGTCGGACATTACGATTTTTTATTTTTTTCAGTACACCAAAATAGAAGCTTGTTTAAAAAAAATTACTCTAAATTTTATTTTTCGATATATTTTCTGTTCCCACAATCATATACATTTGATCCGTAGGAGTGTCCGGAAGCTAGTTTGCTAACAAAAGTGAGGGAAGTCACGAGATCAATTGATCACACCTTTTTACTTACCATGATTCAACTCTATTATGAAAATGAGCTCATAATTCATAATTTCGGAGATATTCCATAATATTACTTAATTCTGCATATTAACTGACTGACATTTTTTTTTTCTAGTAAGCTTTCCATATCTATCGACACCAAGATGTTTACTGTCAGATTCATCATCTTTAAAAGTCCAATATTTTTCGTGTTGTGTTGGGTATAATAATCAAGATTTCGTTAATTTGTTAGTGATTTATGGGGAATGTAATGAGTTCTTCACAAGAACATGTGATACTTTTGCTACAAGGTATCCAGGAAAATCAAGACGACCATCTCCAAACGTCATTAGAAAATGGATCGTTGAAGAGGAAAATTACTAAAACTAAAACGGTTGTGGACAACGAAGAAAATCAAATTCCAGTGCTTGGGTGCTTCGCAGCTTCTACAGAAATCTTTCAAAGTTCGTCTTCTGATAATGGTCTGGAGCTGGTTTTGGTGCAAGATACCTTATAGCTGAAGAGTAACATGTTCTTGTGAAAACTTCTCTACAAACGACAGAAATCACTGATAAATTGAAGAAATCTTGATTATTATACCCAACACGAGCCATACTGCACTTTTTCAGATGATCAATCTGCCAGTAAGCAACTTTAATTATTGTTACCAAACATGGTGTCGGTAGATATGCACAGCTCACTAGAAAAATCGAAATTTCAAGCAGTAGAGTTAAGTAATATTATGGAATATCTCCGAAATTATGAATTTTGGGTATATGAAATTGAATTAGATCTACGGCTCATTTTTATAATGAGAAAATTGAGATTCCCAATGTTCCCTATCCACTCGACCCACATTTTTGAGCCTCCTGTAAATTATTCAGTGGATGTGATAACTAAGATAAGAATCAGATTAGGCAGACATGTATACTGCGTCCTTAAAGAACTATTGTATCCCCTTTATGATACTGATTAGCAGTACACCGGTGAGTTTCAGCTCTCTTAGGAAAGCTAATGTTTTTCCCGGCTCCAGTAGCAAAAGATCCTCGATGGTTGTTTATATTCCGAAGAGTCTGCTTCTGAGGAGCTAGCGGTGAGTGATCCGTTTAACCTACAATATTCATGCTACAGTTACTCACTGCATATCACTAAAAGTAGTACACATGAAAATGGTATATGTCGATAGGCTGCTCCCGCAGGATACGGTATTATCTTTTTCAATAATCCGCAGTCTCCTCTCTGGTAGCTAGTAGGGCGTGAGCGATGTTCTATAACTATATCATTCAGATATCCCTAACGGGAGAAATCACAAATCCTTTAATCTTATGACCCTGTAGACCATTCTACCCTCACGTCATTTCTCGTGAGACCACACGTCTGAGAAACGGCTGTGTGAGCTCCTGTTGGAATAGTCTAGGAGCCAGAGCGATATTGATGGTCTGAACATTAACCCAATGGCACTATGGTTTATTGTTAGAGGACGGTTCAATGAACAATTCATCTCACAGACCAAATTTTCCCGGGCTGCTAGATCTCGAGATACAGCATCCGCATTTTTTTTTTAACTGGAGGTTAACCCTTTCCAAGTTGCGGCTACTTGAAAAGCATTCCATTCTTATACACATCCAGCATGTGCCATCATTTTTTATCGTGTCCGTTTATCAGGCTGACCAGTTAAAATTGAACCGAAAATGGACTGCAAGTTAACCCCCCCCCCCCAAACCTGGTGGAAAATGTTCACTTGTGTTGGCAATTGTTAACATATCCTATGCTATCAGAAGTTATCGATCCATTTTCGAGTAATTGGCCATTATTTGGACCAAAAATGTTTCTTTTTTCATTTTGTGGATAAAACTTGCGGGTTACAAGGTAACATGATGGCACCATGTTAAATAATTTTATTGGAGGTCAAATGAAGATTTAAAATTATTGCCATCACTCCTTGCCTATTTCAACCCCCCAAAACTCCATAAAATCATCCGGCAGAATAAGAAAATAAATAAAAAGAGTCGTTTCGATTTTAAACCCAGCCAGAGTCTCAATAATTGACCAATTTATCATAAAATTGGTCATATTATCATATGATTCATTTTTTTTGGGGGGTTGGTTTTAGAGGGTTTTGGGGGGTTGAAATATGCAAGGAGTGATGGCAATAATTTTAAATCTTTATTTGATCTCCAATAAAGTTATTTAACATGGTACCATCATGTTACCTTGTAACCCGCAAGTTTTATCCAGAAAATGAAAAAAAGATACACTTTCGGTCCAAATAATGGACAATTACTCGGAAATGGACCGATAAGTCTTGATGGCATAGGGTATGTTAACAATTGCCAATACCAATGAACATTTTCCACCAGGTTTGGGGGGTTAACTTGCAGTCCATTTTTCGGTTCAATTTTAACTGGTCGGTCTGATAAATGGACACGATAAAAATGATATCACATGGTGGAAGTGTATAAGAATGACATGCTTCTCAAGTAACCGCAACTTGGAAAGGGTTAACCTCCAGTAAAAAATAAATGAATGCGGATGCTGTATCTCGAGATCTAGCAGCCGGGGAAAATTCGGTCTGTGAGATGAATTGATCATTGAACCGTCCTCTAACGATAAACCATAGTGCCATCGGGTTAATGTTCAGACCATCAATATCGCTCTGGCTTCTAGACTAGAACCACAACTAGTCCAGTTTCATCAATTCTGGGCTGTAGAAAATTTTGCAACATAGAGACGTTTTTATAAGTTTTATATTATTAAAAATACATTTTTTTCATCTCTTGCATTCTCTATCTTCCTTACTTTTAGAGAAAAAATAAAATTTGTTTACGCGGCCCCTGGAAAAGTGAATTTAATTTCGAATAATAAATAAAAAGACAACATATTTTATTAAAATGAACTACAATAATTGTTCGAGCGAACAACAGATTGAACGCTTGGAATCGTAGCCGGATTTTCAATGACATCTTTGAAAGCATTTTGTATTCGAAAAATTAGATCGTTCTTGGTGTTTACTGCTGTTTCGTACATCTTTCCTTTGATTACCTCTCACAAATAACAATTTTATGTGGTGAAAGCAGCCAATCCAGCGCTGGGGGTAATTTTCGTCTAGCCAATCAAGCCGTCCGTAGTAAGGTGATGCACGAAGCCAGTGATGGCTTCGTCTTGTTTCTAATGGTATGTCATCAAGCAAATTTATTAGTTTATTCTTCAGGAACTCACGATTATGAACTTCATTCAATCTTTCAGGAAAATATACACATTGCTGATCATTTGTTATTTCTGCCCGAACAGTAATATTAAATTCATTTTCAAAACCACCATCCCTAGTTTCGTGAGTATTTTCGTGCTCCCAAACATGTAAATTGTGTATATTGACAACTCCAACTCTGGTAAATTTAGGTTCGTCCATCCACATTGTTTTCAAAAATCTTGGTTGTGTTCGTGTTGTCGCAAAACCCCTGATAAAGGCTTTTCTTCTTGACGGATATTCTGGTTGAAAATACTGGACTGGTTGCAACTGAAATGCTTTCTTCCTCTCCTGTCATTACGCAGTGTACGCTAAACATTAGACCGGTTCAAGTTTGAATGAACTGCAGCTCTTCGAACACTTGCATTTATTATTCTTTTCCATTGGCTCTATTCTGTATCTTTTATTCATTGCCGTTACTTATTTCAAAGGCTCTAACTTGCTGGTGAGTATTAACAAAAGTTTGAGCATCAGGGAATGTTCGTGTAGGAAAACTTCTGTGGCATTCTGCTTTTTCAGCATTCGAGGTATATGTTCTCCGCATAATTTATTACGTCAAATTATTTTACACTTTCAACATACGGAGGACATAAACGCATGAAACATTTTAAACAAATCAGCCACATGACTATCACTGGTTGGCATGGCGACGAGTGGCACGGTCAACTATGGAGTTTTGTTGGGACCAATTTTAATATTTATTTATTTTTAAACATTGCGATTGTGTAATTATTTTATTCCTAGAATTACTTCCAGGGATTAAGTACCAAAAATTTAAAAGGTTACAATACAAGGCTCATTATAACAAAATATTCTATCATTCCACTTTAATAATGAAATAAAATTTAATTTGCCAGAGGTAGGTGGACAAACGATTTTTTTTTCTCAAAAAGGAGGCAAGTTAAACAAAAGCTGCAAGAGACAAAAAAACATTTTTTTTTGTAATTATTGAATCTAAAATTATCAGACTTAAAAATAGCAGTGGATTGCTCAAATACTAGAATAAGCTTCCTTTTACAATTGGCGGATATCATTATTGTACATTTGAATTGTCTGTTGATAAATACGTCATAAATTGTTATAAGTATTGTGAGAGCATTACAGTAGTGGGTTTCACAAAAAATAATCACTGAAAATTGAATTAATTTTCTTACTTATGTACTTTTTTTCATCATTATACATTTTGGCTTACCTATTCCAATTCACGAAATAAATTAGGAGTGGATAAAGTAGGAAAATTAACATAAACATCAATGTTAATCGTTTTAGAATTAGAAACAATTTTATTCATCGTTTTGTGGCAAAAACATATTATTTTTATTGCAGACTTCAATAAAAGATTTTGGGTGCATCATCACATGTGAGAATTTCTTCGAAACAATTTTTATTTTTGGTCAAATTCTTGAGTTAGTTCACTCAACTAGATGCTGCCAATATCCTAACCTATAAATTGAATATAATTCTTAAACCACTACATTCCGGGCATACACCTCGAAGGTTATTGAATCTTTAAGATTATGGATAAAAGAGAAAATATTATATATATTACCACAAACAAATTTTTTCGATACCTTCCTTTGATTTCACTAGGGCTGTATTGTTAAGGTACTGAGGACCTTTCGGCTACCAAGTAGCCATCATCAGAGTAAACTAAATTATAAATAAAATTGTGCCTGTTTAAATACTATTTGGAATTAATGGGGTATATAAGAGATTACCCTCAGTCGGATATAAATCTGCATTCATTACATTGCTTTTTCGCTTATACATTTCCATCCCTTCTGAATTACCTTGATATTTGTCATTACTGTGTTTCAAGAGTGATAAACTTTCTTCTTAAGAAATGGTGTGACCTGTATTTGAAATATATTGTGCTGATTTTTCAACATTATTTTTTTTCATATTGGTTATAACATTCTTTCTAGTTGGGCTCACATAGCATTTTGAACAAGACAATGGATTTTGTAAATCCCGGAAGGTGTTGCCGTCATGGTTTTGTAGCTTCTTACATCTATAGATGATTGTATTGCAAATTTAGAAAAAAAATTATGGAATTTATTAATCATTGGGGGATAAGTGAGAATTTTGAATTTTATTATTATTTCCTTCTTTGTTCAGAAATTAAGTTATTGATCAAAGATTTGTCGTAACCATTGTCCAACGCTATTTGCTGACGTTCCTCAACTTCGTTTTTATAATTTTGCTAGCTCAAATGGACGCTCAATAATCTGTCTGACTATTAAATGGAGCTATTTTATAATGAATTGGTGTAACTGAATGCGTAGAAATATGTACCTACACCTATTTGTTCGAGTGCATACTTTGAATTCCAAGTGATTACCATATTTTATAATGTTAACATCAGAAAAAGGAAGCTCCTTATCTATTTCTATTCCTTCTAGAAATAGAAGCAGATAAGCAGCTTCCTTTCCTTGATATTAACGTTATGAAAGATGATAATCACTTGGGATTCAACACATACAGATCAGTTTTAAAACACCGTACGGACATATATGTAGGTAATTTAGAAAGGATGGAAATTTATTAGCGAAAAAGAAATTTATTATATTCCCTTGTTTGCATTATTAACCCCAAGTAGTATTGAAATAGGTAAATTTGTTTTCTAATTTAGTTTCATCTGCTGATGGCTGAAAGGTTCTTAGTTCTTTAATAGTACTTTAAGTTGATAGTGATGATTATTTCGTACTTATTAGTATTAATGTTTCTGTAAGAATTGTTGGTACAAATTAATCATGTATAAGTTTTTTAAACTTTCAGCTTACTTATGTTTTATTTTATTTTAATCGATTACTCTAGAAATTTCAATTTCAAAACTAGCCATTAATATAAAAGGGGATCGTGTATTGTCGAAAATACATGCCGGATTACCGTGAACCCTGAATTCGGGTGTCGAACTTACTGATAGAATTTTTGTGAGCTAACTGTTTTGGGAGCAACACCCGGCCGTGGGTTCTATATAGTAAATTGACCCTAACGATATCCAACAATTTATAGCCCGAAAAGTCCATAGCTTATTACTGATTTCGATGTTTTACGGCTCAATAGTTCCATTATAATAATGTGGCCATTTAGTAATCACTTTCATGATATTCGGTCCTGGACTTTCTGTAGGGAACGTTTGACTATGACCAACAAGTTTATAGTTCGCTGATAATTTCTTCATATTGACACCTCTCTCTAATAAATTTTGAGCACAACTAATCATCTTTGGTGTTAGCTCATCGTATAGAAAATTCCCAATGAAATTCAGGCCAATAGTATTATCCTGATGAAAATTACGAGTATCCCAGCCTCTTCCAACATAAATGTTTCCATCTCCTCCTATTATAAAATTGTATCCTATATCAGGAGAATCCAGTTTTCCAACGTGGTATTCTTGCATCGACTTCACTCTTTTCTTACATTCTTTTGCGTTCGAACAAAATTCGGTGACCGAGTGTGATACGATTACTACTGACGTTGGATGTAATAATGGAACTCTATATTTCTCTTTAGCACCCCACTCGGATTTTGATATAATGGCACACGTATACATCGTTTCGTTCGCTAGTTCTTCTGGACCGATATCATCTTCATTACTTATTACATTTGATTTAGTTATTATCACAGAAAGCACAATAATCAATAATGTTATCGTTAATATAACTGGTATTCCAACGAACTTCACGTATTTATTGTTTACTAGTCGTACTAGGTAAGTGGGACCATTTTTCGAATTCAGATCATTAGACGATGCATCCTTCGATGTCGCGGCTGGAACAAAAAAAAATTAAATAAGTCGAAGGAATACTTTTTGTTGCCATGTAACTCCAATCCAATGTTGTGGGTTTTATATGTTCAATCATGAGGAAAAGGATAGTTCCATATCTATTAATATACGTATACCGCTCCATCGAATCAATCATACGATTCTTTAACAATAATAAAAAAATACTTTTCATCGTAGAATAATATCACAATTGTGATGAAGATCATCTGATCATACATCAGAGAAAAGATTCCTTGTTGTACAATTTGTATCAGCTTAATTATATGTGTTTCTATCCATCTTCTCTGCAAATCGAAACCAATTAATGAGAGTTTAAATTCTTTGTACAAAACACATTTTATCCATCAAACTGAATTAAGTTATTAGAGATATGTATGGAACGCCGTTTTGATATTTAATCGAGCTATCGCTCTGGATGCTCTGTAATTGATATATATTTCCCCACTATATGCAATGAGAAAAACTAGTGAATTTCAATTAAAACGGTGTAAACTTTTAAACCCTGACTTACAATTAATCATGATTCTCATTGGAACTACTTGAATTTTTATTATATGCATTATTCTTTGTTAATGAATAACTCGATAGTTTGTCGTTTTAAAGACATATAAGTAATTGGTTGCCAATTTATTTTCAAACCTAAGCTTGCTATTAATAAATATTAAAACGGCGTTCCAAAATATGACACTATTCAACAATTTTTCTTTGTGGATATAATAACTTCCTCATCTTGTTCGGTCTAAAATATAATGTTTAACAAATTGAAAACAATTGAATTACATAGAATAGAAATTCGACCGATAAAATTTTTCTACTTAAATAATAATATCGTTGCATTTATATGGAAACAGATTCTTATTACAAAGGCCCAGGTCTTACACAAATTTCACTTTAGTCCAATTCTAATAGAAATTGAGATGCATTGTATTTTAATTTAAAACTTATAGTTCTCACAAGGAATTATCTCTTCGACTCAAATTATTTCTAAGCTCTACAGAAGAATCATACAGTTCATTTAGGTACTTCTCTTGAATTGAAATCAAAACTTTTCAATTCATAATACACGAAAAAATGTTCCTTCTCAAATAGACGACCCCATATTAATGAATACGTTGTTATTTTTTTCAATTGCTAATCAATTCGCCCCAATTATTTTGTAGACTGCTATTGTATGGGATCCTAAAATAAATTCATGCATGCATTTCTTTGATAACCAACCTGATGTGTAATATGTGCTACTACCTTATTTTGTGGCAACCACAATTGATTTTTCAAGTAGAACAAGTAAAATATTTTAAAACAATAAATATTGTTTATTCAAGTTATAATTTCATTTATATGGTATAAGTCTGTATTTGAAATCATTTAAAAGCATTGTAGTTCGATATGCCTTCCAATTTAAATTGACTTCCTAATTTTTACATGCCTAAATTTTATTCCTTCAAATTCAATTTAATGTAAAAGGCTGTTAGCATTCGAATTTTTATGATACCATTTAATTTTATGAGAACCATATTTTCCGTTAGAACATCATCCAAATAACAATGATTATAATAAGAATACTGACTAACTTATTTCATATGAATCGAAATATGGTAGACGAATTTACTTTGGAAATAGAACTGATGATGCATATTTCTATGTATTTGCTATTTCCATTTTAACCAATGTTCTATAATTATATGAAACTCTCACGAGTTGGTCTTCAAATTTTTTATTTCAATTCATGCCAATTTTTAATGTAACCATGACATTGATATGTGAATTTCAACGAACCCAAGCTTACAATCCCTCATTTAATTTGAGCTGAATTAATTTGATAGCCTTATTTCAATGTTATCTGAATTTCGACGTTATAATTATTTATATTGTATTGAAATTATTTCGGTTTGCATGTTTCAATGATATATACATTCATATAGTTATTTGATACAATAATTATTTGGATTTCAAATCATTGTTTACCATTATTGCTGCATACCATAAAAATTCCGATATCATAATATCGATCAAAACAATGGAAATCGAAGTGCCTCTAGTGGTGGGCAGCTCAATCTCCATAGTGTATGGAATAGTATGACAGCTATCCACTAGAGGCGGGTCAATTTCCATTGTTTACATCCATTTTTATGATATACCGATAGCTGGTGTCAATTGAAATTAAGAGATGAATAAGTTCATACGCTTGCATTAAAATTGGAACACAACATTGAAACGTGCAAATCAAAATAATACATAAGAAGTTTATTCAACGCAGGATCACGATGAAATAAATATTAAAACGGCTCGGCAAATTTTGATATTTTTATTCGGTAGGTGCTACATTCAACAAGAATTTCTATTCTTTATAACAATTTTATGATACACGGGTACCTCATGATAAATAAAATTAGAAAGAACTTGCATATACATTTGAATGAGCATCGTAACTTAATTTTAATTATCACCAGGCACCTGAGTAACAAAAGAATGATGTAAACAATGGAAATCGAACTGCCTCTAGTGGCGGACAGCTCAAACTCTATAGCGCGAAGAACAATATGACAGCAATTCCTATAAGGCAGGTCAATTTCAATTGTTTACATCAATTTTTATGATATACTGATATACAGATAGCTGGTGTCAATTGAAATTAAGTTATGAATAAGTTCGTACTTGCATTAAAATTGGTACATTAAATTGAAACGAGCAAATCAAAATAATACATGAGAAGCTTATTCAAGGCAGGATCACGATGGAATAAATATTAAAACGGCGCGTCAAATTTTGATATTTATAGCTACATTCAACATGAATTTCTATTCTTTGTAACAATTTTATGACACACGGGTATCTCATGATAAATAAAATTAGATATAACATGCATATACAGTTGAAAGAGCATCTTTACATAGTTTTAATTATCACCAGGCACCTGGATAACAAAAGAATGATGTAAACAATGGAAATCGAACTGCCTCTAGTGGCGGGCAGCTCAAACTCTATAGCGCGAGGAACAATATGACAGCAATTGCCATATAAGGCAGGTCAATTTCAATTGCTTACACCATTTTTATGATATACAGATAGCTGGTGTCAATTGAAATTAAGAGATGAATATGTTCGTTCATGCATTAAAATTGGAACATTAAATTGAAACGTGCAAATCAAAATAATACATGGAAAGTTTATTCAACGCAGGATCACGATGAAATAAATATTAAAACGGCTCGGCAAATTTTGATATTTATATTCGGTAAGTGCTACATTCAACAAGAATTTCTATTCTTTTTATGATACACGGGTACCTCATGATAAATAAAATTGGAAATAATTTGCATACACACTTGATTGAGCTTCGTTTCTTTATTTTAATTATCACCAGGCACCTACCTGGGTAACAAAATAATGATGTAAATAATGCAAATTGACGCGCCTCTCGTGACTATTTAGAAAATCAACTATACGTATTATGTAGTTAACACATTAAGTTATTCTCCATCAGATGGCAGCATAATCGTTTTAAAGATCATTTTTATTGCTTGCGAGTTTTTATTGTATGCAGGCAACTTGTGTTCAATAAAATTGGAAACGAATAAAATGTTTTCTTCAAATAAATTGTAGCCATGTTAAACATGAAATTCCAATACATCAGAAATGGCTTCATATTCGGAATCGCGAGGACGTTAAAATTCAACAATCATTTGAATTCGTCCACTTTATTTGTTTCGGAATAATTGAATAAAGAAGACATAACCCTTAGGTACATGAAATAGAAAGTCAATAAAAAGCATATGATATAAATTCCTGCAAAAATTTGAATATTTCTATAATAAGGTGGAAGATTTTCATTTCCTATAACGTAATAATGCAGATAAAATAAAAATTACATACCATTGAAATTCCGATTACTGATAAATGAGAGAATTCATGAAAAGTCTTATTTTTGCTAATTAAATTTTAATAGTACAATAAAATGTAACGACAGAATATCTTGCAAAGATAGAAATAAGCATGTGAATCGAAATATAACCACGTTTACAATTGAAATTTATATAACCAAGAAATTGGGAAAACATATTAATATAAGTAATTCCAACTATCCAAAGGTTTACGAAATGCTTCCAAAAAATTGGAAACAATATATATTAGTCGAATACAAAAATTCTCAATTTGGATTAATATGAACTCAGCCAAACATTTATATTATCCTATAAATTTGAATGAGCCGAAAACTGTAGGAATGTGATAGAAATGAAACTCTTATATATGATAAATACTCATTAAATGTAAACTTTGGTAGCGACTGAAATTTCCCTAGCATATTAACTCTCAGTACAATAGAAATTCGGCTAACATTCTATGCGGACACAATTTATTCCTGTAATTGTTTAGAAATTAATCCTCTTAGAGCAGCTTTGAATTTAAATACAAACGAATCGACTGGCTTTGAATGGAAATAGCATCCCCAAATATGTAGTACAATTATTTTAAGATGAACTGATATTATGATTTAGGCAATTCTACAAAATCGTACTATTTGCTATGATCTTGGTTGCGATTTAATGGGTAGTAAATTTTTTTGGAAACCATAAGCCTGCTGTTAATAAATAGTAAAACGGCGTTCCATAGATATGGAATAGTTTTTCTGAGTCACTAAGATATCTTAGATTATTTAACATATCTATATCTCCAATATACTTACTTACACGGAATTGTAGCCCAATAAGTGAAGAACATTTGAACTTGTTTAATATAAACAGGATGCGGCATTATTGTGTATAGAAGATATTAAAGTTATTTAAAAAAATTGTAAACATCAAATTTTAAAATTATGTTCCTATATGTACTGTTCAATATTACTAGGGTGAACCAAACATTTCATAAATGGGACACCCTATATATTATTTAAAATTTAGATTATGCTCATGTTCCCTATACTTGCAATATAGGGATTGATGTGATTATATGGTGGTATTTCAAAAATGTAGTTCAACAATAATAATGGTTTATTCAGATAATTATTATAATAGTAAGTAGTAGTTATAGTACATTAGAGTATATAGAATAAACTTACATATCCCATGTAGGTAAGACCTTGTTTATGGGTACATATGAGCATTTCCATATAGTGAAAGATTATATCAAATTATATTTATTATATATAATATATATATACTTTTTTTTTTACATTCAAACCTGGTCGAGGCTGCTGCGAGCTCCGACGACATCGCAGCAGTCGCGCCAGAAAAACTTAAAAAGGTGGTTAACCGAAGCTACTCCTCCCCACCGGTCGGTAAGTAGCTTCAGGTTCCTAAATCATGTGCCCTAAGTATTCTAATTGAACCCAGAATGACTGCCTTTTGCATCCGGTCTATCAAGATCTGCGCCGAGTTCTTACAGGCCGGAATGATCTTTAAGTTTGAACGCAGCGAAGACCGAATTCCGCCCAAAACAACCACTAATACGACCTTGTGGCCTGGGTATAGCGTGCGGAGCTCGAACAGGAGATCTTGATATTTTGTCCATTTTTCCTCCTCTTTCAAGACTATGTTCTTCTCTGTCGGAGCGGAGAATTCGATGACATACATAGTCTTGATTAGTTTATCGAGGCCTATTTGCTTTATGGACCTGACGGTCGGAAACGGGTAATTCCAGAAGATCTGGCATTTTTCGTTTCCGACAACGGACTCAATATCTCCTGGCATATAAGGCAGCACCGGCTCTTGGTCTATTCCGTACGAGTGCCTTAGATGGTAATACAGCACCCGTAGGGCCGCATTATGGCGATGGGTGTACGCCGAGGCCGCTTTTGCCGGACATGCCGACAGAAGGTGGAAAAGCGTCTCAGGCGCCTTTCGACAGGCCCTGCACACCCATCACATTGCGGCGATAGACCAAGGTGTTAATTACGCCATCGTGGCAAGCTGCGGTAAATCCCCCCGTATATATATATATATATATATATATATATATATATATATATATATATATATATATATATATATATATATATATATATATATATATATATATATATATATATATATATATATATATATATATATATATATATATATAAACAAGTTTAAAGTTTCTTTGCCTAATTGGCCACTATCGTGTATGTAACTTAAGAGATATAGAATTAAATTTTCTGAATTATGAAGATAACTTAGATAATTTAACATAGGATTATAAAGATGAATAAACGTAAAAGATTGAACCATAGGTGGGATTCGAACCCACATTTCTGGATTTCTAGTCCAGGGTGTTTACCAATTACACCACTTCGGTCCTATTAGATTTTTATATTTTTGTAAATATAAACCTCTGAAAGGATAGTAGATCATTGATAAACACAATGCGATTCGATGCCCTACCATAGATCAACTATTCACGCACATTCATCTAAAGTTCAGTCGTTTTTTGAAGTAAGGATTGTAGGTTAGTACTGCTATGGTTGGCAGTTACTTGACAGTTCTTATTCAAATGACAGCATCCTGGTTCTTATATATTTCAATAGAACTGACTGAGAATTGTTCTGGTTAATTATATATATAAACAAGTTTAAAGTTTCTTTGCCTAATTGGCCACTATCGTGTATGTAACTTAAGAGATATAGAATTAAATTTTCTGAATTATGAAGATAACTTAGATAATTTAACATAGGATTATAAAGATGAATAAACGTAAAAGATTGAACCATAGGCGGGATTCGAACCCACATTTCTGGATTTCTAGTCCAGGGTGTTTACCAATTACACCACTTCGGTCCTATTAGATTTTATATCTTTCATTTCAGTTGGTAAGGAATTATATATTTTTGGTGCAAGAAACACATGTGATCTTTGACCTAATGTTTTGTTCATTTTGGGGATGATAAAGTAATTTGCTTTCTCTCTAGTGTCATGTGAATGATATAAACTTTATCTGTATTTTGGGAATAGTAAGTAGATAATGCTTGATAAAATAATTGTCTGGTATCTAGTATTTTACTATCTTTGTATAGAGATTCCGTGCTGTATCTGAATGGCTTATTTTCAAGATCAATTTTTGAGTAACGTTAATGCTATTCAAATAGTGGTTTGTTATTCCTCCCCAAGTAGGAATTCCATAATTCAGAATGGACTGTATTAAGACAAAATGTATGGTTTTTAATTGATTCTGATCACAGAACGTTTTTAGATATTTTAATTTTGGAATAACACATCTCATTCTTGTTACTAGACTTTTTGCATGTTTATCCCATCCTAGATGACTATCTTTTTGTATCCCAACATATTTAATGTTACTTGCCTCTTGTATCGTCATTAATTTGTCATTTATAAGTATTTCCAACATTTCGTATTTTGGTAATTGAATTGCATGAATCGAAAAGGGAACAAACTTTGTTTTATTGACATTTATTGAAAGTAATCTACTGTTGAGGAACTCAAATATTTCAATAGCTTCATTCCTGGAGACAGGTTTTAAGCTCTATCCACATTCTTGCTTTATAGTTATTACATAATGGCTGTATCATCTGCGAAACTCACGACTTTTCCATGAACAGACAGCTGAAATACGTCATCGATATAAATTAAAAAGATAATAGGCCCCAATATTGATCCTTGTGGAACACCACATTGAATTGCCTTTTCAGAGCTAGTAGTATTATTGCATACAACAACTTGTTTTCTGTTTTCTAAATAGCTAGGGAGCAATTTATGTTCAAAACCCCTGAATCCATAGTTATATAGTGTGTCGAGCAAGATTTCGTGATTGACAGTATTGAAGGCTTTAGCCAAGTCCACAAAGATAGATAGGCCTGGTCAATATCTGGATTTTTATATAATTCTGATGTTAAATAAGCCGTATCATCCTGAGCCGATTTCCCTATATGAAAATCATCGCGAGTTCAATGCCCGGGCATCACTCCAAACGAAACAACCCGACATGGATTTTTTGCAGGCATAACTTTTTCACCATGGTCCGAACCGTTTTCAAATATTGTTATAACTGAAAAGAGTGCGAGACAAAATTCGAACACCAGATTTTCTCAATTGTTATGAATGAATCCGCTCAGTATTTTATTTCAAAAAGTGAAAAGACGTTTTACGTATTTCGTAGTCCTACAATGATAATCCTTAAACTTCATTGGTACTAATGACCACAGTAATCCTCTGCCACCAATAAATATTTATAGTTGTTATTTTATGTATTTTATTTGTATTTAAATACCGCCTGAAGATGGTGTAATAACGTTGAAACTCGAGTAACGGAAGTTACAAATAGATGCTATATCAACATAGTACCTAGTGTTTAATTTTACAATATGGATAAGATGTCATATCACATAGTAAAGAGTGGAACGATAGGACATTTAAGTGCTTTCATTACTTCCCTCACTATTCGTGGTATATAGTGTAAAGGGAATTATACTACTTTCGACATGATGTCTGTGTATGTATGTGCAAGTGCGTAATCCACTGTGGATACAGTTGCGACGTTCCTATTGGTCCTACGGATTTGAAATTTTGCAGATCGCTTCAAAATGAAATAGGAACTGTATTGTTTTTGGACGCGATATCTCCGTTTCGAATGGTATTTATGACATCTATCTTCATTTTTTCAAATGGAATTATTGTATTTTATTTAATCATATGGAGAACCGTGTTTTTCTGGTTAGAAATATTTATCATACGTATATAATTAATCTGCAAAAAGATCCGAAATTCTCATGTTAAGATTCAAGTGACGTCATGATCTATTTTATATCTTTATTCTGTGGTACATTTTGATAGTTCATGGGTCAGCAAGTGTCAGTATGAAACAAGGCTATATTATAGTGTGAATACTTGCGAAACTCAACCTGACGTGTTAGTATGAAACATAGAGTTGTGAAATAACATTATACCATTTGGATGAAATTTTAATGTAACGTAGAGTATAATTTAACGTCATTAGCGGTTTCTAGATCCTTTCCTATACATTTCCTGTTCCTACAATCAATTAAATTTGACCCGTAGGAGTGTCCGAAAGCTATTTCGATAACAAAAGTGAGGGAAGTCACGTGATCAATTGATCACAGCTTTTCATATTACGAACTCCCTGTACCTAAAATAATAATCTTCTGAGATATTTCCAACTTATAACAAAAGAGATTTTTAGAAATTATTTTATTATAACTAGTTAGCCGTGGAAGAATTATAGTTTAACTCAATAATAATCTCTTTTTCTTATTAAATTGAAAACATCTTAGTGATGAATGATATTAGGTATAGAGAATGCTTTATACAAAAGAAAGAACATGAAGTGTGTTTTCACTTTCTAACACAAAATATAGGGTGATTTATTTAAAAAATTTAGAAAATCCCCGATGAAGCAATGAACTATTGCGAAATATTGGACTTGAAATAAATAGCTCCACTTAAACCTGCCGTTATCGTATTATTTAATTTCAATAAAAAAGTTTGATAAGCAGCCTGCAAAATTGTCACACCCAGAAAACCGTCCCAAAAATTTGAAGAAGTTTGTAATACACTGGAAACGAATGGCTACCTAAAATCATTTTTTAAATCATTAAAGAAAAAAAATTATTAAACAAAATCTATAATCATCACGTATAAATAATAGGAACAGTAACAAAGATAATTTTCATACCGGAGACATGAATGTTGCGCATGAACCTACTAACTTTATAAATATTTTTCACATTTAAAACTGTTCAGATCGCGATGGGACTTATACATGAATCTCTGAACAATGTTTCAAGAAAAGGCTTTTTGACCATAAGTATAGTACTAAAAACAAAAACTTCGCCTCTGCTGAACATTGTTTTAATTAGAACCATCAGTTTATAAAAATGTTAATATTTAGCTAAAGGAACCAATTGTTAGAAAAGATCTATCCTGAAGATGATTCTCATAAAACGTGATTCTAAGTCTGTTAATCACAGAACCTATGTACAGTCATTGAGTCAAATTTAGAGCTCAATGAAGAGCGTGCGAAACTATAGGGGCTCATCCCTTGACCACCGCTACTGCCTTGATCACTCGGCTAACTGCCGCTAATCCCTTGTCTTTTTACCAGTAAAATTTCAAAAGATCCATGCAACATAGAATTAACAGTCAAATGATACCAAACCGTAAAAAATTAGGAATTAAAAGGTACCATGTTACAAACTGTTAACCAGATGCATCTTTAAGGACGAGTTGAGTTAGCTCCCGTAGACAAAAAATATTTCAAGCTGTGGGTGGCATAAATTACCATATAGCGTTGTCAGCAATATTAAAATTAAATAAATTAAATATAATAGCTGAAGATATGGATTCGCTCATTTGAGATAGCATTAGCTCAAAATACTGGGAATATATCCCATGAAGATGAACCTTGACCGTCAAAAAATGCTAAACAACTTCCTAGCTTTATAAATGAGAAATATTCACCCTTATCCACTAAAATTAATGGTGAAAATTTCTTATTTTTACTGTTATAGTGTGTCCACAGTGTGAAATCTTTTATATTTTATTAACTTCCTAGCTTGTGCGGTAAATAAGATTTGTGGTTAGTCGTGAAACATTATAAATAAATACAATTCAGTTTCATTAGGTTTCGTTAAAATAATTCAAATAATAGAATCATTCTTACAAAGAACTACAATATTACATTATTGTTATTCCTATTATTGCTTTTTTCTGTGCGTTTTGAAGGTATTTGATTTAAAACATTGGGTTTCAATTTTTTTAAATTCGGGCGAATGTAGGTTACATAATACATTTTAAAAAATTCAATTCAACCCGTAGCGAGATATCTGAAAAAGGACACTCACTGGTGTTAGATTTTGACATATAACCTCCTATTTTAGAAGGTTTAATAGCACTGCAATGTCGAATTATATCATTTTGTAAATATTTACATGGAGAACTATTTTAACATTTGACACCTTTATGCGTGTTCATTTGGTTAATAAAAAATAAATAAAAATATTACTCCTAACTTCAAGGTAACGACCTTCACTCCCGAAAATTCAGTTTTAATCTCGGATCATGCATAGAATAAACAAAGTTTTATTAAGGGGGCGAACTTTTTCAAAGTAATGCAATTTTCTTTTCTTCATTCATTTCATCCTATAATTTAAACTATACTATTACCTTAGGGTCTGGATTCCTCAAAATTAAAAAGTTATGAACCATTACAGTGTTTTGAATATTAAAATGGGTTAGTTATATCAAAAGCATTTACTAAATTATTGCTCTTATTTATCGTCATGAACCGCACTTATCTTGATAAGCACTTCATCAACTTTGACAAAGCACGCTGAATTCTAGCAATCTATGATTAGTGTCCATTGTCATTTTACTATTAGAAACAGTATATTGGTTCACATGTTTTTAATTTTGAGGAATCTGGACCTGACGGTAATAGTGTTTAGTTCATAGGAGGCAATGAATGAAGAAAAGAAAATTGCGTTTAAACCGATTGAGTTAAATTAAAACGAGATTAAAACTGAATGTTCGGGATTAAAGGCCGTTAAATTGAAGTTAGCCATAATATTTATGTTTATTTTTTATCAACCAAAATAAAAGAGTCAAAGGTAAAAATAGTTCTCGAGGCAAATATTTACAGAATGATGTATAAGTCGATTTTGAAGTGTTATTAAAACTCTCCAACAGCAGGTTAAATGTCAAAATCTAACACCAGTTCGGAGGAGAGTTTCTTCTTTCTCAGTTATCTCGTTACTGGTTGAATAGCATTTTTTTAAATGTATTATCTAACCTACTTATCGCTCGAATATACAAATTTTGAATCATAATGTTTTTCATCAAAATATCTTCAAAATAAACACTAAATCCAACAATGGGAATACCAATAAACACAAAATTCAATAATGAGAATATCACCGTATTAATTATAGTTTTTGTAAGAATGAATGTAATTATTTTTACAGAACCCAATGAAACTGAATTGTATTTACTTATAACGTCTCACGACTGACTACAACTCTTATATACAAGCCAGGAAGTTGTTAAGCGTTTTTTGACGGTCACGGTTCATCTTCATCGGATACATTTCCAGTATTTTGAGCTAATGTTGTCTCAAATAAGCTGAAGATAATCCACACCTTCAGCTATTTTGTTTAATTTTTTTAATTTCTATACTGCGTATAGAATTTGGGAAGACCTTGATATAAGAAAACAAGTACTTTCCAGGAAAATTATTATTTAGTATTGCAATTTCTCGGAGTTATACTTTTGTAGAATCTCTCAGATGCCCGCATGAAAAATAAACCCTCCCAATTTCATTCCTAATTCTTTTTTTTTATTTTTTTTATTCAATTTGTTGTATCCTTCTTTTTTTTAACTGACGGCTTTTCCATTAGATAAGACACATATGATCTTCTGCACGCTGCACTAATTATTTATCTGCTAACTACGATATAGATGTTCCTTCTACCGAGCTGTCCCTTTCTTTTTTGCTTTATGAGCCGATGCATTACAAGTTTATAACACGCTCAATTGTTCCTGTCATTTTTCAGCTCTTTATTAAAAGATAATGTACATACATCCGCGAATATATACCCGTGGTACGTCTTTCAAATGTTGGAAAAAGCACTTGCATATTTTTTTTACTAATCACAAAGCACAAGAAACCACATAATTTTTTTTCACTATATACTCTACAAAAAATCGATTTCAATTACACAACCATACAGTGATGATTAGACAAGGCAATAGCAATGCCCTGCCCGACAATTTGCATTGGTGTAGTGGGTGTCGTCTTTAGCACTTTATTCGAATTAGAGTGGGGTAGGAGGAAAAGTTTAGATTGGTACCAATCTGTGTTATTAAAGAACGATTCTGGATAGTTTCCTTTCCTTCGATCTCTGATGAGCATTTTTCCAAATTCGAAACGCGAAACTGTACAGGCTGACCCGTTTATGTTGGGACATTACCTTATCCCATGAAATATACAAGGTACAGAAGAAAGTTTCGTAGAAAAGTGTCTTAGTTTGATTTGTATTTTAACAATTATATACTTCTGTATATACAGGGTACTTTATTTTCTGTGGACACGCGTCAACTTTCTTAATTTAAATGAGACACCCTATATATTATTGCATATTTTGATGCTACGCAAAATTGTAGACACGTTTCACTTATAATATCCTATATCTAAGTCTAACCGTTAACTTTAAAATCTTATGTCAAAAATTACGTTTGCAGGCCCTAAAATAAGCATTAATTTTTCCTATAAGAAAGCCTTTATTATTTAATTTGAATTGGATTCCTCGTTGAAGAGAACCTGCTTTAGACTGTTATAATATTTTTGAAAACTGTTAATACACGGGTGTTCATTAAAAATTAAATTGAGAAAACTGCCAAAAACGGAAACTCCCAAATTTTATAATTTTATCTTATTTAGCATTAAAAATGAGGGCAAGTTTGTGCAAAGTTGCTTATTCCAAAATTTTGTAATATTGGCAATATAAAATTTTTCTATTGTAAAACTGATGTATGCTATATGGCTCTTAAGTTGGCCTTGAAGGCGTTTAAAAAACAATCAGTACCACAGAATGTCACTATTTGTCATAGTTAAAAAAATATCTTTCGATACAAATCATCTTGTTTATCTATTTTTCATTTTTAAATCCAGTTTATTCGCTTCGTTAATAATATTTACCATAGAGGGAAATATTGACATGTTAGAAAGTTATATATCAAACAATAAAAATTGGAGACCCTTGCTCTTAGAGATTATAAAACTAAATTTCCAATGAGGCGACGACGCCCAGAAAAAAGATCTATAGAATTTACCAACAATTTCGAATAAATGGAACCTTGAAGAAAGAGAAAATAAGACGTCGTCATGTTTTGACTAATGAAGAGCAACTTAATATTTTGTTGCATTTTGAAGAGACTGAAACTTCAACCAGGAATGCATCTTTAGAACTAGATGTCAGAAGAACCACTCTTCAAACGAGCCTTCAAATGAATAAATAATTCTGGATACTTTCCTTTCCTTTGATCACTGATGAACATTTTCCCAAATTCGTTACCTAAAACTGTACGTTATAAATGGAGACTGAAAAAGGTCAACATACCCTTTTGCTACATTTGAAGATAAGATAGAATCTAATTCGTTTATACAGAAAAATTTATGTAGTCCAGGAAATAAAGTACAAAATCGACCCAAATTAGAAAAATTTGATGTAAAAGGCCGATTTTGAGGTGTGAGGGCTCATTCGATTCGTTTTGACCTCTAGATCAGAATCTGCCACAGCTACATAGGGGGAATTTTGTCCTATTGTTAATAAACAATAAATAATGGCCAATAAATGGCATGTTTTTGACATAATAAAAAAAAATTGAAAACGCTATTTTCCATCAATTTTAAACGGGTAAAGTAGAAAATTGCAGTTATTTGATCAATAAACAATGTGAATTTAAGGTTTATTACAATTTGTCAGTTATCTATTTGTTAATAAACAACAAAATGGAAATTTCCTAAATAATCAAGATTAGATTCATTTTCAGGTAATATGAGGTCGCTGAATACAAATTCGATGTTATTTTTCTGATTGGCTGTTATTCTAATTAGTTACTTAACAATTTGTAAATTAACAAATAAACCCAAAAATTGGAAATTTAAAAAATAATCAAGACTAGTCATTTTCAGGTAGTTTGAGATCGCTGAATACGGATTTGATGTTATTTTTTTGAATGGTAATTTAATTAATTAATTGATAATTACTCAGTTACCGAATTAACAAAAGAATTCAGTGTCTCAAAATGATCAAGATTAGAGTCATTTTCGGGTAATGTCTGGTCACTTTACATGAATTTAATGTTATTTTTTGAATTAAAAGTTAATTTAATCATTTTATTGATAATTACTTGGTTACCGAATCAACAAAAAAATTCAAAGTCTCAAAATAATCAAGATTGGAGTCAATTTCGTATAATTTAGGCCGCTGAACACGAAATTGATGTTACTTTTGAATCGAATGATAATGTAATTAATTAATCAATCCACTTGGCGAATCAACAAAAAATATTCAAAGTCTTAAAATAATCAAGATTACAGTCAATTTCGGATATTTTGAAGTAGTTAAATTTGGATCTAATGTGATTTTTCAATAAATTGTTCATATTATTAGTTGATTGATAGCGTTGCCATGGTAACTGAGAGAAGTGCAGGGACGTATGAGCTGAATTCAGAACCAGTAATTCAACCTCCAGGGCCGTAGCCGTAAAGGGGAAGAGCGGTTTTTCATGTTATTGATAAAAAATAGTTTTCCAGTAATTTATTCAAAAAATAACATCAAATTCGTATTCAGCGACCTTAAATTATACGAAATTGACTCCAATCTTGATTATTTTAAGACTTTGAATTTTTTTGTTAATTCGGTAACTAAGTAATTATTAATTAAATAATTATATTAACATTCAATCAAAAAAATAACATTGAATTTGTATTCAGCAACCTCAAATTACCTGATAATGACTCTAGTCTTGATTATTTTTTAAATTTCCATTTTTTAGGTTAATTTGTTTAATAACAAATTGTTAATTAACTAATTAGATTAACAGCCAATCAGAAAAAAAACATCGAATTTGTTTTCAGCGACCTCAAATTACCTGAAAATGACTCTAGTCTTGATTATTTTTTAAATTTCCATTTTTTGGGTTAATTTTTTTATTAACAAATTGTTAATTAACTAATTAGATTAACAGCCAATCAGAAAAATAATATCGAATTTGTATTCAGCGACCTCAAATTACCTGAAAATGAATCTAATCTTGATTATTTAGGAAATTTCCATTTTGTTGTTTATTAACAAATAGATAACTGACAAATTGTTATAAACCTTAAATTCACATTGTTTATTGATCAAATAACTGCAATTTTCTACTTTACCCGCTAAAAATTGATGGAAAATAGCGTTTTCGATTTTTTTTTATTATGTCAAAACCATGCCATTTATTGGCCATTATTCATTGTTTATTAACAATAGGACAAAATTCCCCCTATGTAGCTGTGGCAGATTTTGATCTAGAGGTCAAAACGAATCGAATGAGCCCTCACACATCAAAATTGGCCTTTTACATCAAATTTTTCTTTTCAAAACCTTTATTTCCTGGACTAATGTATATTTACGCTATCAAAGATTAATCGAATTTGAGTAACATTTTTACTTTTAGAGTACCTATTAAATTATCGTTTTACATTTTACATTTGTTTATTTATCAAGCATTTAACTTCAATAACGAAAATGTTCTGCTAAATTATATAGTTTTTCACGGTCCAATATGAATATTACAAGCTGAATTGAATTGAATATACTGTCAGTGAAATCCGTCGAACGATTTAACTAATGAAAATTTGACCTTATCTTGGGTCTAGGTTAGGGTCATGACTCACGGTGCAGCTCGAAAACATGAATTAAATTGTCCACTTGTTCAGATTGAAGTGATGCTTTATCCAAAAGTAATATGAATTCAATAGTAAGGTCTGAGATAAAACATTTGACTTTGTATGAACATGACCACTGACCACTGTTAATAAACTAAAATAAAATAGTCAAAATCCGTAGATGTACTCACAATTATTTAGATCGTTCCTGCCATCTGGCGAGGACTGATGGAATTGATCTTGTTTTTTAATTTCTTGGGTGCCATTTACATTTTGATAAATAGTAACGGGTGCATGAAATTGTGTTACGGGTCCAATAATCACTTCAGAATTCTCTATATTCATGGAGGCATTTTGTAAATTAACAGCGCCATCCGACTTATCAAATTTTTCCAGAGACAGGTTCGACTGATACTCATCTTCCAGCATTACAACAGCTCCTGATTGGACCATTCCCGCTTCACAAATCACTTTCGATTCTCTTTGATTATGCGTCATTAATTCGATAGAAGTACCATTTTTCCTCACTCACAAAAAGTCAAATTCACTTCACGTATTCATTACATTTCAATTTGTTTTCAGTCATTATTGTATATAGGAACATATTATATGTTATTATTATTATACATCTACATGTCGATAAACGATAGAAGAGCAAACACATCGCAGATACGTTGTTGACTGTGCGCTGTGCAATTAATGTGATAGTGGTACTGGGAACTTCCTAATCGCACTTGTTGAATTGGAATGTCTGTCTGTTACTCTTTTATTGGCAACAATGTTTTTAACTTTAATTATCCTGGAAGAGCAGTCTCTTGGCGTTCACTTTGATAATCATGCTTGGACGCACCCACAAATTATTTCGTTTTTATAACACGTGATTTGTCATAAACTTTATAAGATTCATCATATAATATTTGTATAACATTATACAGTGTGCCCACGTTAAGGACCATCCTTGTAACTTTTGTATTTCTTGACGGATTTTGATAAACTTTTTTTTTGTCAGGCTGGTATTCAACATTTGCATTACACTAGTGATAACTTCATTTTTGGGCTGTAATCATGACGTCGTAGATGACCACTTTCATTGACTTAAATTTCAGTGAGTATTATTGGGCATTTCTTTAGAGAAAAACAGATGACGGATTCTTATTTAGGATAACGTTAAACTTACCTGTACCAATTTTCAGTGTTTTAAAATATAGGGTGTTTAAGAAAAGAAAATTTACTTTTATTGTCACTAATACGAATTATTAAACAATTTTATTGTTAAATTACCAAATGAGGAGTTTATAAAAAAATTAAATTTCTGTAATTTCCACTAATTTACCGAATTCCCTTTAATTCGTCGCCGATTATTCGTTATCACATTTCTTAACTGCTGTCGAGTTTTACTGTGACAAGCTTCTTCTCAGTTCTGAGGCCTTGTAGCATACACTTTTTTTTATTTCCAACGGTCACATGGTTATTACTACGTTCTGGTTGTTGTCGGTTAAACTCAATAGCTGCTTGACGAAAAGAACATGTTCCGTCACCCACTAATCTTATTATTTCCACTTTTTCTTGTAAAGAATAAGACATTTTTTATACCTTTTGGTTAGTTGGAAAAGTAATATCAATACTACAAACTACTTAATCATTATTGACATGACAGCTTTCAACTAAAATAACATTTTTTGTTTCCACAGCACACGCTATTTCACCGAATTGTAATGAAATTATATAATGCAAGGAAAAGTGGAAATTGTTCGAGTGGTCAACGTTTTATTTGTTTTCATAATGCTTAAAATCGTAATAATTTAATAAAAAATCAAATTAATGTTTCTTGATTATTTCAGTGATAATTCCTAATCAAGCTTTAGAGATACTAGTAGGAATTCACATTAATTAATTGAATTTCTGAAATCCAAATAATATTTACGTTTTCTTTTCTTGGGCATCCTATAGTTTGGAACACTGAAAATCGGCACAGATAAGTTTATCGTTGTCCTAAATACGAATTCGTCATCTGTTTATCTCCAAAAAAATACCTAATAATACTTTCTGAAATTTATGCTGATAAAAGTGGTCATAGGTGGCCACGATTACAACCCAAAACTGAAGTTATTCACTAGTTTAACGTACCTAACAAAAAAATGTTTATCAAAATCAGTCAAAAAATACAAAAGTTGCAGTCAGTCCAAGTATTCCGTTTCGGAATATCTGTGTACAGATGACTTTTGCCTGAACCCTTTTGCGAACCTTTTGGAATACCCTAAGGAACATGCGTCACGCATTCCGTACTCGATGGCTTATTAATTGGCCAATTATTAACAACAAATGGAGTATTTCGGAAATAACATTTTCAACCACAATTTTTAATAATATCAAACTCTATATCCTACATGTATAACAAACTGTATGGTGGATATATACTGTTTTGAAATTGTATTAATTTCAATTTATTATACAGGGTGTCGGGATAAGGGTACGGAGTGGCTGTATCTCGACAACGGTAAGGCCTAGAGGTTTGGGGAAACAATCCTCATGAATAAAGTGGGCAAGAGAAATGACTGGAAATTATTTTGAAGTTCGTAATTCAACCGCTAGTATCGTAACTGCTATGAAGAAACATAAATTCACGCTATCTCGGAAAGTTAGACGATGAGCTATAAGTTTTAAAACATCATTTGATAGATTCGGTAATACCGTATCATTTTGCTCCACAACATTTTTTCGTATCTGTCATACTAAGGGTGGGGGATGTCAATGCATTTTTCAATATTTACATTTGAATATCTCCTGTACCATTCAACCGATTTAAATAGTTTTGATCTCGTTTGAAAGAACATTTTATGATCTTCTGAAAAATTAATTTCGTTGAGCCGTTTAGTTGAGAACAATTAAACTAGAGGGCGTTATCCGCAGGGATTACACTTTTTTGTGATTTTTGGCAAAAAGTTGAGTGGAACGGTACTATTTTCTTGAGAGACCTTTAGTCGTCATGAACATAGCTGAATATTAGTAAAAACCGCATCGCGATATTTCCATCCGTTCTCGATTTACAAGAGGAAACGTTAAAAATTCGAGTACCTATATCGGATCAAGTTACCTTTGCAAGAAAAACAAATCACATAACCGTGGTAACTGCTAAATTGAAAAGATTACGAATTTGACAACTGTCAAAAATCTGTTGTCATGGTTCTGTGGCTTAAATTTTCATTTAAATCCATTTAAAAAAAAATATATACTATTCACTAACGAGGAAGCGTATGATATGTTACGCATTTATTTTGAATGTTTCGAAGAGTAAGCATGTCTCTGAATTCGAAGAACACGCATCGAGGGAAATATTGGTAACGTTTTGGCCTACGTAGGATACGCCCACCTTAAGTAACAGAATAATTTCCAACGACCTAGGAGTCTCAAAAACAATTGTCCTCGAGATTCTTCAAGATAATAATATGCATACTTGCCATATTGCTTTACATCAGGCATTGAAAGATACTGATTATGATAGTAAACTGAACCATTGTCACTGGCTGTTAAATATGATTCAGGAAAAATCAAATTTTCTGTCACTAATATTATGGACGGATGAAGCAACTTTCAGTTGGGCAGGGGGTGTAAATTTGCATAAAATGCATCATTGGTCGAGGCAAAACCCACATTGGATGCGGCAAGTAGAACATCAAAATCGCTGGAGTTTGAACGTGCGGATCGTGGAACGAAAAATTGTAGGGCCACATTTTTTTGACAAAACCCTTAACTGAGAAAGGTTTTTGGAATTTTTGAACATTTTCATTCCAGCATTTTTAGAAGAAGAGTCCTGTGGAGAGAGAACTTGTGGTTCCAGCTTGATGGTTGTCCGGCCTATTATAACCGAAACCTACATCAGCATTTAGACGAGCAATTCTTGAATCGTGTTATTGGAAGAGGAAGTTTATTTTCCTGGCAGGCGCGTTCGCCGGATCTAACTTGCTTAGATTTTACCTATGACGTAGACTAAAAAACTTGTTTTTTCAAGAGAAACCAACAACCAGGGAAAATATGATGGGAAGAATACGAAATGCCATTAGAAGCATGTCCAGGGCTGAAATTGGATTAAATGAATGCATCTAGAATGATGGAAGACATTTTGAACGTTTGTGAGCTATTTGTGGTTAAACTTTGAGTAATTATAAGTGTTTTGTGCATCTTTTGTTCATCGTAATTTAAATTACATCGGTTACCATGGCTATGTGATTTGTTTTTCTCGCAAAGGTAACTTGATCCGATAGAAGTACTCGAATTTTTATCACTTCCTCCTGTAAATCGATAACAGATGGAGATATCGCGATGCGGTTTTCACTCAAATTTAGCTATGCTTATGACAGCTGAGGGTCTGTCAAGAAAATTGTAGCATTCTATTTAACTTTCTTCCAAAAATCGCAAACATTTGTAATTCCTGCGAATAACGCCCTCTAATTTATTTGTTTTCAACTAAACGGTTCAACGAAATTAATTTTTCAAACGATCATAAAATGCTCTTTCAAACGAGATCAAAAATATTCAAATTGGTTGAATGGTTCTGGAGATATTTAAATGTAAATATTGAACAATGCATTGGCCTCACCCTCCCTTATTATGAGAGATACGAAAAAATGTTGGGGAGCAAAATGATACGGTATTACCAAATCTCTCAAATGATGTTTTCAAAGTTATAGCTTACTTTCCGAGATAGCGTGAATTTTATTTCTTCTTAGCAGTTACGCCTACTAACGGTTGACTTAAGAACTTCAAAATAATTTCCAGCCATTTCTCTTGCCCTTTTCATCTGTGAGGATTTTTTTCCCAAACTTCTAGGTCTCACCATTGTCGAGATACAGCCTGTATAATCAAGATATATACAGGTGTGGCAAAATTGCTCGTGAATAAAACTACCACTTATTATAGAGGTCAAAATGAGTCAATTGAACCCAATTAATATAGTAAAAAAAAGTATCGTTTGTCCATGAGGAGAGTTCAAAGTTCACTTGAAAATTCAAATTTTTGTGCACTATTCACAAATGAGTGGAAAAAATTTGATGAAATCTTACAAAAGTGCATTGTAGAAAGTTACCCTACTTTCAGTAACCAAAGAAATAAAGGAAATTGTATAAGGGTAAAACTACCCTCACTCCTCTGTTATTTTTTGGGGGTGACAATATGGTTCTAAGATTAATTGTGCAGAAAAGATTATTCATTACCTTCATTTCATATCTCCTGTGAAAATTCCGTTTTTCTCATATAAAAAAATGTTTTCTCAAACACTGATATTCTTAGAACAAGTTTAATAAAATTGTAGTGAAAATGTAGTTGGCCGTGGACAAAATCATGATTTTGACAGGAAACAAATCTATAAGTGTCCCAGTTTATTGTTGATAGTAGATGTTTCAATAATTTGTTCACTTTTAGATGCTTTTGTATTGTTTTTTCCCCAATTACGGTTATTACTTAATTACTATTGCTGTTATTGTTGTTTTTAATTGGCAGCTATTAAATATGGATTTCCCTTCTAATGAGCAAGTCTAGTCTATATGCTTTTAGTTCTTGAATTGGTTCAAGGTAACTGCCTCGAAAGTGTCCGCGTCTATCAAGAGAGGAATCCAAATAGGAGAATTCCAAATCACAAAACTTTTGCCCGAATTGAAAGATGTATTCGAGAAACAGGGGAGTTTAAACCAGTCAGAATCAACGCTGGAAGACCTCGACAAGCCCGAACATTCATTGCGGAAGATGCTGTTCTTCAAATGATTGATGACATTCCTGAGACCAGTAGGTACCAGAACATTGCAACGAAAGATTGGGATTCCAAAAGCACTGTAAGTCGAATTTTGAGCAATCTTTTAATTCGTCCATTCCACATCTAGGCAGTGCAAGAATTATTGCCACGGATCACGTTTAAATTTTGCACAAATTATTCGGGAGCGCAGAGTGGTCGACAAGAGATTTCACACTAATATTTGTTTACTGATGAGTCTTGTTTTACACGTCTTGGCATGACGAACCTCTACACAATGAGCATATTTATGCAGATGAAAATCCACATGACATTATCAACAAGAATTTCAAATTAATGTCTGGGTCGGAATTATTGAGAATTTTGTGGTTGGACAGTTCCGATTGCCTGATCGTCTGGAAGGCGCTAGTTACCTTAGTTTCCTTCAAGAAATTTTGCTAGAATTATAAGAAGACTTGCCCCTTAATTTGCGTCGAACCATGTTCTTCATGCACGATGGTGCACTACCTCATTTTGCACGTGCCATAAGAGAATATCTTGAGGAACAATTTGCTGGTAGATGACAAAAATGTGATTTTTTTGAGTGAACTATGAACGCTCCTCACGAACAAACGGTACATTTTGTTATGATATAAATTGGGTTCAATCGACTTATTTTGACCTTTACAATAAGTGGTAGTTTTATTTCCCAGCAATTTTCGGACATCCTGTATGCTATATCAAAATAGAAAACGACATACCAACTCTTAAAATTTCAAATTTTCCAGAATTTGCACATTAAAAAAAAATATTATGCGATTTGCGCGTTATATGTTTGCCGTTTGAAAAATAAACACACCAAATTAAAAATTCAAAAATAATAGGTCAATAGATGAGATTTAGAGCTAACATTTGCATTTTATTTCATCCCAATAGAAATACACCGAAAACAGGAATTTTTGTTCTAAATATTGGCGTGTTTCGCACGTTCTGTGAGTTATATGTTTGCCCATTGAAAACTTATCATGGCATATTGAAAATTCGAAAAAGGATCAATAGGTATTTAGATTTTATTTCGACCTAATAGTATTATTCGGAAACAGCAAACATATAATATGCGGAACATGAGAACATTTTTGGGAAATTTTCCTCCGTTTTCGGTACACTATCCGGGAAATACTAGGTCTATCGGAAAGAAAAAAAAATTCGTATCGTAGCTTTATGCCTCTGATATTGAACCCCATTTGAATTGTTAAATTGTCGTTTTTAGTTTTCAAGCGGCAAACATATAACGTGCAAAACACGTCAACATTTTGGTAATTTTTTTTAGGTGCATTATCTATAAAATAGAAGGTCTGTAGGGAGGAAATAAAAAGAAAATCTGAGCTATTGACCTTTGTTTGAATTTTTAATTTGGCGTGTTAATTTGAAAAAAAATATATATATATATATATATATATATATATATATATATATATATATATATATATATATATATATATATATATATATATATATATGTTTCGAGCAACGCGCATAATGTTTTTGTAAAATATTTGGTGCATTATTTGGAAAATTTAAGGGTTGATTTGATATATTTTATTTGTATTTTGATATAATTAACTGATTAACTCGTTTATACAATAAATTTAAATTAATACTATTTTAAAACAGTATATTTTCACCGTACGATTTCGTATGTGTACGTGTAGGGATTAAGGTTCATTCAAAATAAGTAGTTTTCCGTTTATGAATGTAAATATTATGAATAATTATTGAGGTTTGACATGACTCATTTTGTACGTAGATACCACATGTTAATTGGTGAACCTAGTTGATTCTACTCCTTTTGAATCTTTTTCGTATTTTTTCGCTACAAATATATATTCATTCGTATTATGGTATTTTATTCCACGTGTCTGTTTTATATTTACATTTGTGTTCATTGAAATTTCCTTTCTTACATGTATGTTAGGGTTACTAATTGAATAAAGCTCTATACAGGTGGTCCAGTTTCGAAAGCGGAAAATTTACAGGCAGACAGATAACTACAAAATAATATTAGTTTCTACTATAAAATTACTACTACTATTCGAAAAAGGCTTGGTTACAAAGATATAGGGTGTCAAAATTTTTATAAAAAGATCCAGATTTAATAATATTTTTGTAACTAATTTAGATATTTAAATGAAATTCGGCACGTTTGAATAGAAAATTTAAATACATCTTTCTACGTAAAAATTATTATTTTATTTCCACCCGTGACGTGCTTACAGACACATCTTCGGCTATTTTTCATAAAAAATATGGTACGCCAATGATTTTTTTAGGAGCAAAAATTATTTCTAGAATCCTTGTTCAATTTACAACAAAAAAGGTTCTCTCCTTTTTTCCGTTCGACACATCGTTTGCCAGTAAAAAAATTAAAATTCTTTAAGCAAGTGGAATTCAGACAAATTTCAATCTGTCTTAGTAGGCCATTAAAAAAGCAACTACTACTGTAAGTGTTCTTTCATTTTATTATGACAGTTGATTGAATTGTGTCAGGTAATTTAATTTCGAGTTATTGTTAACATTGTTTTTAGTGTTGCGCAAGTATTAATTTGAAAAATGCTTTTTTCTAACAACAAATGCGTATTAAATTATATTAATTTTTGGTACGGATTTTGTGATGGAAATGCAGAAGCGGCAGTTTGTAAATATCGTAGACGCTATCCAAATAGAAGAGTTCCAGATGCTCGCGTTTTCATCAGAACACATCAGAATTTTTGTAACTTTGGCCTGCGTGTTAATAACGAACGGAACAGAAACCGTCGATATAATATTCAGAATAATCGTATACTTCGTACTTTTGATAACATTCCGAGGCTGAGCTCTCGGAAGGCAGCTCAGAACCTTCACATACCGAAGTCTACAATATTACGAACACTACACAATGACCACAGACATGCATATCACCTACAGCCTGTTCAGGATTTGCATTCTGGTGATGCTGAAAAGAGAATAAGATTTTGCCAGTGGTTTTTAACTCAATGGAAGAAAATCCTGACTTTTTCCATAAGATTCTTTGGACGGATGAATCCTCTTCTACCAGACGTGGGGTAACAAATTACCATAATACCCATATTTGGGCACATCAGAATCCTCGAGAAATTCGTCCAAGATCATTTCAAAATGAATTTCCCGTAAATGTTTGGTTGGGCGTTATTGATGTTAATGATTGTGGTCCACATTTCCTACCCCCAAGGTAGAACTCGCAACTTTTTATGGAGTTTCTCAACAATAATCTGCAGGACTACCTAGAGGATTTACCCATTAATTTAAGACATGAAAGTTGGATACAACTGGAAGGAGCTCCCCCGCATTTTGGAATAGTTGTAAGAGAATGACTCAATACCAATTATCCTCGACGATGCATTGGCCGGCTAGGGAGGAATGACATGAATAATGACGTGGTTAATGGTATTGGACCAGTGGCGTGGCCACCCAGGATCTTAATCCGCTAGACTCTTACGTTTGGGACACTATTAAAGATAAAGTTTACACTAATCCCGTATTAACAAGGGAAGATTTAGTTCTAAGAATTCAGCAAGCCTGCAATGATATGCGGCAAAATCCGCATGAAGTATCTGGTGCAGTAAATACGTTAGTAAAAAAGTTAGTGGTGGAAGTAAAATAATATTTTTTACGTAGAAAGATGTATTTAAATTATCTATTCAAACGTGCCATTTCATTTAAATAGCTAAAGTAGTTATAAGAATATTTTTAAATCTGGATTTTTTCATAAAAATTTTGACACACTATATCTTTGTAACGAAGAATTTAGTACAAACTGATATTATTTTGTAGTTATCTGTCTGCTTGTAAAGTTTTCGCTTTCGAAACTGTACCATCCTGTATATCCATCTATCTTATAAATTAGCGATTTCTCAAACATTTTTGTTTTATCTTTAGTGTCATACTGTTGGAACCAACCTCTTATAAATATAAAGATGTTCTCTAGTAGATTCAGTAAGTTATGAAAGCGGCTCACAGAGCACACATACATATTGAGTCAGATCGAACAGTGTATTGAATAAGAAGAGTCTTGTGAGAGTCTGAGAGTGTAAGCGAGCCAATACCCTTTCTAACACAAGACCTGCGCGCTCTATCGTGACGTGACAAGGCAGAGGCCATAGACATATTTCCTATTACGTCACAATGCTGCAATACCGACAATAAAACAAAAATTTTATTTATTTCTTAGGACAGTTTAAACCGGGCTGCCAAACGTGAAGTGAGTCCTTCGATGCATCCAATTTGCTTTTTTTAATGTAAAAAATTTGTAATCTAATAGATCTGTGTGACATTTGCCTAACAATATGAGATTTAAATCAAGCTCATTGAAACAATACCAATTTATTTCTGAAATTCCGTGGACTATGTGTGACCATGCAATATGTGTCGGTGTTTTTTTGAAGCCGAACCAGACTTCCACGTATTTAGCCAATTTAATAACTTTTTTTTAGATTTCGAAGTTACCTCTAACGATTCGTTCCTGGGAAATGTCCATCAATCGTTGACTTTTGAGGGAAGTTTTTACATTCATTATTTTCCACCAAGTTAATATGATATTTCTAAGCGGCGCTGCTGATTTGGGAAAAACCGAATTCAATTAGAACTTGTGTAGAGCATATTCATTGTATATCTTAAGGGCTACTTTAAGATTCTGACTTTCCAAATTTGTATGAATATTTTGTATCCAATTTATTCTAATTTTAATAAAATCGAACAACAATTCGTGATTTATTTTTGATACAAACAATATGAAATAAATATATATTCATATACATTTTTCAATGTTTGACCCCGGTTTACCAAGCGATTTAACCTAAAACTTCCCCCGAATAGTTTTTGAATAAACTATAAACACAGACGTAAGAACACCGTAACAAATATGAAATAAAATATAAAAAATATTAACTAGTTTCAAAAAATTAAATCATAAAAGTGTTCACACTGGATATATTATAACACTATTGATAAGAAATAATCACCCTTATCCACTAAAAATACTATTAAAGTACTGAGGACTTTTCGGCTACCATCAGAGTAAACTCTGTAGTTTACTCTGATGATGGCTACTTACTGGACTTACTCGTATATTTTTCTCGGTTGTTCAAATTCTACTAGATCTAGTAGAAAATCTAATAAGTTGGCAATACTGCTCAGACAGTCAGTAACTAGGGGGAAACATGAGGGTGTAGATGGATTTGGAAATTTTAACATCTTGAAATACTGTTCTATGAATAATAAAATAAATTTACAGTACATACTTTCCACCTTTTTTGGAGATGAATTAGCCAAACAAAAATTATTTCTAAAAATAAAAGAAATAAAATAACTTCTAATTCATAAACGTTCAAATAATGATAATGATTATTTTATTTCATTATTTTCATCCACTTTATAATAATAAAGTGACATCAAGATCATCCGCTATTTGACGACATGATATGTTCGGATTTTCCTCAACTGACAAACATAATCAATGTATCCATATCATCATTCGAAGGTTGAGCAGGTCGCATTTTATGTTCTGGTGTGACGTATCTTAGTCGAGTCAATTTAGCAAAAAAGCTCGGAATTTTTTCCAAACAGACCAATCAACTTAATTTTATTTGCAAATCGTTCCTGGACGGATACTGAACGATATTGAACTTTAAGATCTAGTCGCTCGACCATTTTTCACCTGTTAAACCTGAAATTGGCCAATTTTCATGATAAAATTTGTAAAGTATTGCCAAAATTGGCTGGAAAACTCCACTCGGGGGAGTTCGGAACGGTTCTCTGGCTAGCGGCTTCGTGAATAAATCAGCTAACATGTCGCTATATGAGCAGTACAGCACATTGATAATCCCCTTATCACGTATATCTCGAAGTTGAAAATAACATACGTTGATCTGCTTGGTTCGAGCTCCAGAATTACTCGAATCAATCAATCGAGTACACCCTTGATTGTCTTTGTATATAATTGTTGAACGATCAACTCCCTATTAGCAACGACGCAGGAACGTACTCCGCCTAGGTGGAACACATGGCAACCAACTCTTATTTTCAACTTGACCAGGCTACTGCTCCTTTTCCAAGCCAGAAGACATAACCACTTGTAGACTTTCGATCAGTCTTATCTCCAGCCCAGTTTGCATATGCGAAACATTTCAATTCTAAACTTCTATTCGATGATAAACGAAGTCTCTTATCAACTGTGGCTGCGAGATAACGCATCACTCTCTTTACAGAGTTCTTTTCTCTTTTTGGGTAGGTTTCTTTACACGATGACTGAGTAAACTAACTGCAACCGCAATGTCTGGTCGAGACACTGTAGCGATAAACAATAATTATTCTATTGCTTTTCTGTACGACGTGTTGTTTCCTAATTCTGTATTGGCAATTAGTTCCGCAGACATGAAACCAGTTTCCATCGGAGTATCTGCAGGTCTCAGTTCCGTCAAACCGTATTTCTCCAAAATTTTTGTAATTTTTGCTCTTTGATTGAACAGAAATGAACCTCCTGCTTGATGTTCGACTTGAATTCCCAGATAATGCCTAACACAACCAAAGTCCTGAATGACGAAATAATCCTTTAATTTTTTGCTAACTTTCTCGGTTGATTCTTCAAATTCACCAGCTACCAGAAAATCATCTAATACAAGAGAACGTTAGTAATGCTTCCATCGTTTTCCTTCCTCGTATAAACATATTGGTCTGCATTCCTATGTTGAAATCCAAGCTCTAAGAAAACTTATCTTGCTCTCTTATTACAAACGTGAGCAGATTGCTTCAAACCGTACAAGCTTTTTCGAACTTTATTTTCATAACCGGGTTCCTCGAAACCCTGCGGCTGGCCCTCTTATATATCTCCAATCAGCTCACCGTTGAGATATGCACTTTTGACATCCAGTTGTCGAAAATAAAGACTATGCTCTGATGAACAATACTCGAAAAGTCTCATGTTTAACAACTTCGCTTTAAACACCCACTTACAAGAAATGAATTTCTTTTCCGGTGGCAGTTCCACTAATTCCCATACTCGATATTGATTAAGAGATAACATTTCCTGTTCTGCAGCAGCAATCCATAAGCTTTGTTCACGATCTGGTCCGCATGCACCTTGTATGTCAGTCTCACTCGAGGTCCATTCTTGTTATTTTGTTTTAAAACTCGTATCTGTACTTCTGAACTGTTCCCTGTTACTTATTTTTCGGAATTCTGCGTATCTTCATTGGTTACAATCATTTCGACTTGAACACTTTCCATTATACCCCTTCGGTTGGCGTACTGCCTACCAAAACTGGATAATTGGTTTATTTTTCAATTATGCATGTTATGTGTTCTTGTATAAAATCCTTTATCCTTTGGTATTACCATCGTACCCTACCAGGACGCTTTATTCCGCCTTGTGATCCCACTTCTTTCGTTTCGGTACTAGTGAGAAAACTCCCTAACCAAAAACTCCAACATGACTCAGATCTGGTTTCATACCTGTATATAGTCCAACCGGAGTTTTGTCTACGCTTCTTCTATTCGTCAAGTGATTCTGCAAATATGGTGCCATAAGAACTAGCTGGTTCCGTCAATGATCTATTGCAGAGTATAGGAAACGGTGACCTGATGCTGTATACCCTCTTATTTCTTCAGAACATCCCACAGCTCCTGAGAAACATACTCTTTACCGTTGTCTGTGTGAATGACCTCCGAACAAGCCTTCCACCTCATCCTTGGATCTGATCAGCCTCACTACAATCAGAAGTGAATGGTCGTCGATGAGTGTCAAGAAATATCTGTTCCCGCTTGGCGTCGACGTTTCCATGGGTCCGCACAAATCAGAGTCAATTAGTCTCAAAGGTGCCTCTTCTCTTCGCTTGCTAGCTGAAAAGTCCGGGTTAATTTCCCTTTCAAGTAATTTTCGCAAACTATCTGTTGCGAGCATACAGATATATCGATTCCAGTGGCTAAGTTTTCAATGATCAATAATTTAATCGCAACTGGAACTCTGTGGCCCAATCGGCGGGTTGCACTGATGCAAACCAACTGCCTTCTTTAGCAAAGTTAACTATCGTAGGTGTTACAGTTTCGAATCTAAATAAATTTTCGTCGCTCCTTGCTTCAGGAGAGAATCTGCTGATCTTTGTATATGCCACATTTGTCTTTCTCAACTGTGGAATATACAGCACATTTTTCAGTTGTACTTGTTTGTCTCCCTTCAGCAAATTGCACTGGAGTAGGCCTTCTCCAACTCTTGCTGCTGGCACCGATGAACCATCAACAAGAAAAGCTGTAGCAGTCGTTTTACAAATCGATGAGAAAATTTTTTTGTCATTTGTCATATGACTACCTGCGGTATACATATTTGTGCTTCCACAATAAATTCCTTTAACTCTCCGACGAATTCATAAATGTTTGCATGCGCACTGGAAAAGCATACGTTCAAGTGCGAATGAAATGATTCTCATGCATTTGTTGTTTCGCAATCCCAAACATTGTCTGTTGCCCATATCTGTGATGAATATTTTGCGTCGTTATTTATGTAATTTTTCTTCAAATAAATAAAAGGTATGCCAAATGTCCATCTGAGCACATTCCAATTACAGATTGGTTATTCTTGTATTCTCGAACGAGACCAAATTCCTGAATTTTCCTGAACCACGACTGGATGAGGTGGAATAAACAGCCATGGATTATCAACCCAGGCCAACGTGATCTCAACGAATCTTCAATTGCATATTCAAAATCCACAACAACCTTGTATGGGAAAAATATCCACCGATATTCCCAAAATTTATCAATTATTGATTGGAATAAAATGTTGTAAGTTGTTTTTTCTTTGTTTGGTAACAAACAAAACAACAGCGATATATGGTTGTTCTTTTTCACTCCATGGATGGTGAAAAATCGCTGGAAATGTTGGACACAATATTCAAATGTGCCATCCATATAGATCGTTCTCATTTACCATAAAAACTATACAGTTTGAATAGTTCCAAGCACTATAATTTGGTTGACAGTATCGTATCGTTGATAAGGACCATACTTTCATTGTCTGGAGCAGAAATTACAAAGAAAAACAAAAAATGTTGACGGAAAATTGAAAAAATAAGTCCAAATAGTAATTGATTGCATAACATATCATGATGATGGGCTTTTTTTAATCAAACCATTTGTTTATAATTATCTAAATAACCCCCCAGAAAAACACAAAAGTAAAATGTTGCAAAAGAATCTATCAGCCGTACCATATCTATGTTTATATTGAATACCAATATATATTATGAGTTTGGTTCAAGTTAGAAAAAAAATCAAAAAAGGCTAAAATCCTATTTTTTTTTAATATTTGATGAATTAAAAAAAATTAATTTGCAAAATAAAGTGCATTTAATTTTGTTTTGATCACATAAAAGAAGGTTGCGGGTGCAGGTAGCTCGCGCACTGGTCGTATCCCGACCCCGCGCGCTAGTGGTATAAGAAGGGGATTATATTTTATGAGCTGCGCGCTAGTCGTAGATGCCCGAAATGTTCGGATATACTTATGACTGGAAAGTCCAGTGTCATTGTGTTTCAAAATACCTACTCTTAAACCCATTATGAACAGATTAAGCTCATTTCGGTCCACTTGAATAATTACGATATACAATATAATACATGCATATTTAGAATTAAGTTTTATGGATCTTTCAAAGGACTGTGTGTTTGGTTTGGAACAAACAGTCATTATGGTTCAATAAAATACTATAATTCCATTTTAAAAACGAAGATGGATGTCAAAAAAACAAAAATATCACCAGAAACGCGGCTATCGTACTCAAAAACAATACAGTTCTCATTTTCACCACTTAAGTGCGATTTACAAAATTTCAAATTCCTACGACCAATAGGAACGGCGCAATTGTCTCCACTGTGGATTAAGCACACACACAGTAATCATCTCATAAATGGTCTGTCTAGACTCTACAGATAAAAACAAGAAATTTTACTTTGGTGAATATCACTCTATATAAAAGAAAGTTGATTGTAATTTCGAACTTAACAGTTCATTATCAAAACATACAATCATCGAAATTGCAATCAACTTTCTTTTAAATAAAGTGATATTTAACAAAGTGAAATTAAAATCGAAGAGAAATGAATGGATTGGAGAGGAAGAAATTTGTACAAGAATCATAATAAATGTGGAAAAAATCCCAAAGAAAACTAATGAAAATGGTACAGATAGTACAGAAGTGTATTTCCGTAGTATGTGTGGAAAAACTAATGCCTTCCTGAAGGTCTGGAGATAAACAAAGAAATGTTTTAAAGTTGTAATGAGAGCTTGAGAAGAAAATTTGTTAATCCTAAGGTTATAAATAAGATGGTTCAGACATTTTATTATCCACGAGCAATGTCAAGTATGCATTTCTCAATCAAGAAAGTTTTTTTTTCAAATGTTTCTTCGTGTCCCATATCAACATACACTCAGCTGTCATAGCACCTATAAAGTACCAGTTAAAATATAAATAACTTGATATTATTACTTGTGTCTTCTACTCTATGAGAATTTGTATGCCGTATCGGAGTTTTAAATATATATACATATATATATATATATATATATAAATATATATATATATATATATATATATATATATATATATATATACACATTTCCGTAAAATCTTTGTCATCCTCTGTATGGAGCTAATGCTTTGGCATATTTTTGCATCTTTCTCCATTTGAAATTAATTTATAAATTGATTGATGAAATATGGCCAGCTTGTTTTCTCTTAAAGTAACATACCGACTTTCGAATATTCTGTATCAATGTGTTACAGCAATTGATAGAAATCCTCTAGTTATGAGATTTTTCACATTAATGACACTCCAAGGCAGTTAACCAAACTGATTACTCGCGCAAGAGATTGCCTAACAATTATTTACAGTTCCTATATTGGGACAGATTAGTATAGTCTTCATGATGCAACTTACATATTTGTATAATATAACCGATGATATTGTTGAAGGTTTATAATGAAACAACTTGATTGTGAAATTTACATGTCACATTTATTTGTCAAACAAATAATACAGAAGCATCCTCTCTACAAGTTTCTTCCTTTTCAGTTAAGCTATTCAATATATTAAAATCTATAATAATAAAATTTCTCAATTTTAACGACTGAAACTTTTAGTACCTTCAAGATAAAATCTATACTTTCACCTAAACAAAGAAACTTCAAATTGTAAGCATTTTACACTTCAAATATATGCAAGTGTTATGAAGGATAAATTGCTTTCCTAGGCACTAGATACAAGCTAAAGTAAATTACAACTGGAAATGTTGAACAGTGTTGCTAGTAACGCAAAATAGACTTCATTTAGATATATTTCTATGAATTTTTTATAATTAAAAATGTATAATATAATATGTCCATATCTGTTAGTTCTAAAATTTCAATAATTACAATAACTTGAGTTAATAAAATCTCACAACTTCTATAACTTGGTCATTTGAAATTGCCAAAAAGTACATATAAAATTGTAAAAATAAAATTACAAATTGGAATTGTTTACAACTTTTAGCCACGATACAAATTAAAAGAAATTTAAAATGAGTTAGATGTAAAAATATATAAATATAAAAATTGACTGGTATATAATGAGGACCTTTTCAAAATTGTATAAAGTGGTAGATTCAAATTCAATGTGGATTCCTTTCTTGAGACATGAATTGTTCAAGAACATTATGCATAGAATCACGCAGATCTTCTATTTGACCACCTGATGATGTAATGTTGCTCAATGTCTTCACCGTTCTTGTGATCCTGAAAATATAATATATTACATGAACTTAAATAATGTAATCTGGTGGAATGCAAAAACACTGTTCCTATTATCAAATTAGTGGTTAAAAACTATGTAGTAGTGTTTTGTTTTTGTTCAACCGCATTATCAGTATCATGCACAGAATGGTCATATTTCGATGTTTGTATAGGGTAACTCGGTAACTATAAGAGATACAAAAAATGGAAGTCACATTCTCTTTTTCTTGAGACAAATTCACTGGCTGAAACAAAAATTTGCTATCGTATTTTGTTTTCGAGCTTAAACAAAAGTTCGATTTTTCCGCTTTTAGACATGTGCATATCGTGGTTGTTCCTTTCTTACGGCACTTTATTCTGTATAATCCAGCGACGCCGAACAAATTTGAAAAAGTTACATTTTAGAGTTAATGCCTAAAGTTGTATAAATGGGAATCATAGTCGGCTATGGTTTAGTTAATACAGATTTTTTTCTCTTTCTAACTATGTCTCATATGTCGGGTCGCTTTTCATGTGTAAGTCTTTGATAGCGAAAATAATATTTTACTATATCACTTTTTGCGTTTTTTATATTTATTCCAAGTAGGCAGGCGTCATCTATGACACTGTTTATCCGTTTGTCAGTAAATTGCATATTAACGATTTTCTTTCCGTCATAAATTCAATTAACTCCTTTGATCGTAAAAGTGAAGATGTCTTATGAAAATTAAGAGACATGCGGTATATTAGAAAGCTTTATTCAAAGTAATCACAATTGTGATATTACATCTGAAATATATTTCAATCGCTATCCATAAAGAAGATAATAAAGCTATTATCAAGAGGTTAAAAGAAAATCTAATTAATTGTGAATCCTTCAACAACCGAAGACCAAAAAATTACAACATTAAAGATTCTGAAGTAACTAGTACATCTGTAATTGGAATCACGGTTGCAAACCGTTTAATTTCAAGCCGTCAGATTGAAGCTAAATCTGGAATTTCAAGACGTCGAGCTTTGGATATTTTGAAGACATACAAATTCAAGCCTTAAACAATAAGGCAACAATATCATCTGCAACCTACTGATTTGCAAAGAAGATTTTTATTTTTATTTTTATTTTTTCCTTTATGTTTAATATGAGTAGTTACTAAAGTTTTGCATATGGTATCGTTAAAAATGCCAACAAGATTCATTATTCTCCAAAAATGTTGTTTGGACAGATGAAGCCCACATTAGAAGTGCTGGAATTTCTACAGGCATAACGAGCACTATTTCTCTGATATAAACGTGTTTGGTGTGCTCTACGGGGCAGTATAATATTCTAACATATCACATCAAGAATATTTTAATGGCCAAAATTTTAAACCAGAAAACTATTGAGGAATTTATGGACAGTCTACCCTTAATTGAGGTAAAAAATAAGTTCTTCCAATAATATGGTGCACCATCACATAATATGAGGACCATTTCAGAATTATTGAATACCAATTTTGGAAATAACCGGATGGGAAGTAACGGACCAGTGAGATGGCCACCATGATCGCATTCAATGGATTTTTACTTTCGAGGCTATATTAAAGAGATATTATACAAGAAAACCAGTAACGACATAAATGAACTCAGACAAAAAGTTATAGACTGTGTGAATCCCGTTTCAAATCTTCATGTTTATAATACAGTTGTGTTATGAAGAGGTGTAATTTATGTAGCGCACATAACGGACATCAGTTTGACCATTTACTTTAATTTGTATTTCTGTTTTGTAGTATTATAAATTTATATATAAATATTTAATTTTTTGGTCTTTGCGTATTGAAGGATCCACAATTAATAAGATTTTCTTTCAATCTCTTGAAAATAGCTGTCTTTTTTCTAGATAGCGATTGAAATATATTTCCGATGAATATCACAATTGTTTTATTACTTTGAATAAAGCTTTGTAACATATCATATTTCTCGTAATTTTCAAAAACTTAGACATGAAAAGCGACCCGACATATGAGATATAACTATAGCTAACTATGATTCCCATTTGTAAAAATACAACTTTAGGCTATAACTAGAAATTGCACCTTTTTTCAAATTTTCTCGGCGCCTCTGGATTATACAGAAAAAAGTGCCTTCAGAAAGTTAAAGTTATTTCTCCTACTTTTACAAACAACTACGATATGCACATGTCTAAAAGTGGAAAAATCGAACTTTTGTTTAAACTCGAAAACAAAAGACGATAGCAAATTTTTGTTTCCCCCAGTGAATTTGTCTCAAAAAAAGGAGATCGAGAATGTGACTTCCATTTTTTTTGTACCTCCTACAGTTACCAAGTTACCCTAGACAAATATCGAAATTTGCCCATTCTGTATAATAATTCTAGAGTAACAAGTTGAATAAAAATAACTGATAAGTAATTTGGCAAAATTCAGGTTGTTTGTGATCAATATCACATTATTTTCACACCTTATATGTTGGTCCAACTTTTCGACGGAATTGTATATAGAAAACATAATCTTTTTATATTGATTCTATATGCCCTTGAATTCCTCTACAATACGGGGATATTGAAAATTATCTTGGTCAAGGGTGGTTGTGGAATGTAAAACATGTGTCTTACTTTCCTGACTTATTTCATAATTTGTAGTTCATTATTGTTTTACAACTGAAATAAATAGGTATGACATTTGTAGGTTATTGATGATGTCAGTGTGACAGTGACATAATTATTTCAAACGTAAAGTAAGACACACGTTTTAGATTCCACAACCACCCTTGACCAAGATAATTTTTGATATCCCGGTAGTTCTCGATATTCCTAGCAATGATCCCTTCATATTTCGCACTACACTACACAAATATCGATACACTGAGTATCGAGTCGTTGGACGATCCAGAAAATAAAGAGAAATTGCGAGAGGAAACAAAAACAATGTGAAACTTTAAATTTGTGGGGGATTTACGCAATCCAAATCATTTGATCTGATTATTTGAGCCTGTGGTATAGTGTGACGTTTCGCCAATGTATGGGCCAAGATGACACTCTTGATTGAAGTCCGAATAAATCGGTACAAGAATAAATGAATTAAAGTATGTTTGATTTAATAATAATATTGCACGTGTTTAATTTTAAGAAATAATTAATAGTTATTTAATCTAATGCATATAAATCCAATAAAATGTAAACATAATTCATTAATAATTTAGATACTCATAATGAAGCATCACAGATATTTAAGCAAATAAATAAACACGTATTTTGGTGCGACAAGTAAGAGAGAACAGACATAAAGAAAAAATGATTTTAAGTACATAAATACAAAGATAAAACTTGCTTAGTAAAAACACATAGTAACTGTTCGAAAAGTAACAAATTATAATTATTATTACCCAGTTTCTACTATACAAATACTAATGAATATACAATTAACTAATTGAATGAGAATTGATTCGTAATTTGTTATGCGAAAATACTAATTTTACAATTGTAACCCAAGATCAATAGTATTCGAGTTGTTATGACTCGTCGTTCTACGATACTAGTGGGCAAACAGTCATTAAAGTTGTTGAGCGTTTTGTTCTTGTTTCAGAACAAAACCCTAAGCCAAGTGGCTCCCTACTTCACTACTTAACCTACATAGGGATCCTGTTAGGATGCGAAAATACTACGTTACAAGTATAATCCAAGTACAGTAGAATTCGAGTAGGTATGATGTGCCGTTCACTATTCTAGTGGAACGAAATCAAATTTCAGCTATTTTTTTGGACTATTGTATTGTGTGTGGAGTGTAACTGTTATCCAGCAATTGATTTCATTTGAGAAGTCATGTGAATCTTGTACGTACTTGGAACTGTAGGTAACAAGGTGAGAACGAGATTATTTTTACCAAAATTGTTGGTATTTCAACTGTAAATATGGTACTGCCTTTTGTAATACATATCATATTAAGTGTGCACTGATTTTGCAATTATTTTTCTTGATTTTCTTCTTCCAGAATGACAGGGATAAAGGGCAATGAAAACATTTCATCAGTATCATTGGAATGCACAGTACCTAAATTACAAACACATAAGAACGTAAGGAGGACATATAAGAACGTAAGGAGGACGTAAGAAGTCAAATACACGGTTTTAGATTTCCAGGTTGAACAGTGACAACACGCCTATTATTCCGAGACAGCTGTTCCGCTCTTCTCTTGAGCTCGTCATTGGAACGAGGCATATCATGAAGTCTGATCAACAATCTCCGACAGTGATAACTCTACTACGATCTAAAGAAATCAATGAATTCATAAGTCTAACATCATCAATAAGACGAATAGCCCTCTTCTGGATAGAATCCAAGAACTTCAGCGTATGTTTGGGACATGAACTCCAAATATGTGAACTACTCCAGGGCAGGTCGAATCTGTGCTTTATAAATTATGAGCTGCTGGGATGTAAAGTAGCTCTTGGCGCGGAATAGAAAACCAAGTTTTTGTAAAGCGGTTTTCCCAATGGACCTCTCATGATCATCCCATGAGAGGGTTCTGTTTGTGGTCATTCCGAGCATGGCTATGGAATACCTCTTAGGAATAGTTGAACCTGACATCATATTAGGCATTGTGAGCATTGTGGTTGCATTAAACTCTACTAGATTATCAGATACCCATTCAAAAATCATTGCCAGATCTCCATTAATCTCGAGATTCAAAGAATCGACGCGCAACAGTTGGAAATACTACCGCCAGGTGACAGGCCCGAAACTGCATAATGAATTACAAACACATCTCGTGTAAGAAGTCAATCGGCAAAGTTTTGGTTCTCCAAGTTGAACAGTGGCAACACGTCTATTAGTTCCAGACAGCTGTTTCGCTCTTCTCATGAGCTCGTCGTGGAACGAGCCAGACGATGAGGTCTGTGATATAACTACCACCTTCAAACGTTTGGTGAACCAAGATGTTTCAGCACCATCTGCCGGAACGCAGATGTCCATTGAGAATGTAATTCACAATATCATGCATTGATAAGACTACTCTTTTAGCTATATTGGAACAACCCAAGGCTCTGGAAATGGAGTGAGATAGAGAACTAATACTATCTAATTATAATACGTATAGGTCATTCACTGAATACCAGTTGTAACAAAGCTTAAATTTTGAAGTATCATTTATTTTAGATCAGGCAGTAAATACGGATATTACATGTAAACTCCGTTTAAATAGTTCATTATTTCAACAGATATGCGTGAACTCCGAATGTGTATTCCGTGATTGTCACTTTTCTAAATTTCCGGAATTTTGAATAAGTGTAATTATTCAAATAAATGAATTGGAATCATGCCCGCTTAAAAATGTTGCAAAAACGGGAATCTGGTAAGTTAACGCATCAAAATTTGAAAACCCTTATGTATAAAAAGGGCGAACAACCAAAAAACTCCGATAACATTTGTTTACTGTGCCAAGAGGAACTACCGAGATATCATGAGCGCGAATTTTAGATCTAAAAAGTAGCGTCACTTTCAAGCATTGTTCGGGACATAAATAAAAAAACCTCGGCACAAAATAAGGAATTGGTGGTGCGGACTTGACCAGAACCTCGAAAACATATAAAAGCAGTGACAGACAAAAGATCGGGATCTTATTATCTTTTTATTAATTGACTATCAATCAGTACCATTCAAGTGTGATTATTATATTAGATCAGTCAAGTTCAAGTCAGATTTAAATTTTGAATTAACAATAGTGTTCCGTTCAGTGAATTTTACATAAGGTAAATGATAGCTTAATAGTTTATATTTTTTTGGGCATTACGATATATTGATTTCCGTAGTTTATGATTGGTAACGTATGTATGATATCTGAGTTCCGTAGCTTTCAGTAATTTGTATTGTTGTATTTGAGTTTATCCCGTCTAGGTCGGACCGCGCGCGATTTGAAGCCGCATGTGAATTGAAATATTCAAGTAATTGTATGGTGTGTACAGAGTGTGTATGTTTGAACGACAGGGCACACTGTGACATACCGGAAGTATAAGTATATCCTAGACGACCAAACCGCCAACGGCTTGTGCACACTGTGACATACCGGGAGTATAAGCTGGGGTGGTTGTGTGATTGATAATCGTAATTACCCCTTATCCGTATGAGAAGCCCCGGCCGTGGGTGTAGGGGTTATTGCAGATACGATAGTTAGGGTTTGTGCACGCTGTGACATACCGGAAGTATAAGCTCTAATTGTCTAGATTCTGAATCTGTAAAGTGTATGAAATCTAACACTGTCATACAATTACCGGGAACTCCGTTGATAGCTAGTACAAGGGTGGGTTATGTGACAGAATAAACTCAATCAGAGTAATTATCCGAATATACCGTAAAATGTGATATCATACAATCGTAAACCTAGTGCAAGTCAATATTTTCCGATTCGACCGAATTTTAACCGTTCAATATATCGTAGTGTGTAATGAACATTTCAAGTAATAATGCTATCTGAATGATTACCTTACACCGCTTATTGCTCTAGGAACTGCTTGATTTGTATTTTCCGTAAATTTGAATTGAATTTAGATACCGAACATATCGTAAAAATAGATATGTTGTAACAGTTTTCTTTTACCGTTCGAGCTTCCTTACATTTTCCACCTGGGTGGATATTTGTGAATTATACGGTTCAATTGCATTTATTAATTATTCTGAAAGTGTATTTCTAATTGTTATTATATATCTAATGTTTGAAATTCCCCGTTTTATTAAGTTATTTCTGCTCCATCTTTTAACGAGCTAAGTTTCAACCAGGTATCAATTGTAATTAAAGCCTACAATTTTGATACTGTTTTCTGCCCAATGGGCCCTGTTTTACTTCACTGTAGCTACCCTAGGGACAAGACTATCTATAGATAGCATAGTGACAAGCCTTGTGGTAAGGACCCTAGCAGAAGTCCTCAAAAGGAGTAAACCTTTAGAAAAATCTGGCGCCCGAAGATTTGAAGTTTACCGCAGTAAGCAGTTTACCGAAAAGTCACAAGGGATACGTCATACAGTGTATATGAAAGGGGATGTGGTGTTCTAATTGCAGTGGAGTGTTAATGCTAAATCTCTATCTTTCGATTTTTGAAATGATTAAGCAAAGTCTACAATGCACCAAATCATAGGTGGATCATTCACTTAATACCAGTGTAGGTATATGAAAATGGGTGTGATGTTCTAATTGCAGTGAAGTGTTAATACTAAATCTCTATCTTTCGATTTTTGAAATGATTAAGCAAAGTCTACAATGCATCAAATCAACTCAATAGTACTGAGTCCATAATCTGTTATCTAAATACTATCTGAATATCTACATGTCTTGACATAATTAAATAAAACACTCCAAATTTCATTAATACTGAATACATGAGTCCTCATTAGATTTCATCTGCATCCATCATGTGATTGTTGCTCAATGAATGGACTTTATTAACATTATCTGATTCATCCACACAAATCAATTTTAAACTATTTTAAATTCAGTAGGCAAAACTTCATTTGAATAAATTTATTGATTGTCATGTAATAATTTTGTATTATAACAAAAATAAATTGTATATAAATCTACCTATCTAGCCTGGTGGTGGATATTTTGTTGGTCGAGCTGAAGGAGGCTGGGTTTTACGCCCAACCCTACGCAGACGACTTGGCAGCTGTGACCCTCAGAAGACACCCGACTACCTTGTGCGAGCGGCAGAACACTGCACTTGCCATCGTTGCTCGCTGGTGCCAGGTCGAGGGACTCCTGAAAATCCTGAAAAGACCGAAGTGGTTCTGAGGAAACGGAAACTGGAACCCCTTCCAGACATTCGTCTGTTCGGAGGTCCCTGCACATGAAAGGCTCAGTGAAGTACCTAGGAGTTATCCTCGATGCTTAACTGAACTGGAAAATGCACCTTCGCAAACACATTGTGTCTACGGCCACGGGTTCTGCACTGGATCCATATGGCCATGATCAGCCCGATCATAACCTGCGCAGCTGTTGTGTGGTGGCCGGCGACAGAAACGATTCTATCCCGTCTGGCGCTGGACAAGGCTCAACGACTTGCCTGCGTGAGGATAATGAGGGCTATGAGGACCGCCCCCAACAGGGCTTTGGAGGTTCTGGTGGCGATCGTCCCTCTACAACTCCACATCAAAACAGTGGCCGCGGGTATGGCATATCGGCTGGCTGGTCTGGGCCAGTGGGTCGATGCGTCTATGCCTCGCGGTCATGGCCAAATCTGGGATTGGGCAGCCGTGAACAGTTCCCCTAGGTGGCCACACAACCGAGGTCTGTGCAATACGAACTTGTGTCCTGAAAAACCTTAGATTAAACTACCGAGGTAGGCGGATTTATATCTGCACTGACAGCCGAGCGGCCCTGGGCGCACTTCGCGCCCACATAGTGACTTCTAGGCTTGTCTTGAAGTGCAACGAAACTCTGATTGAATTAGCCAGAAGGAACAAGCTCCAGATAGTGTGGGTACCTGCCCATTCTGGCGTGAAGGGAAACGAAGGGGCCGATGATGGCTCTCGTTCTGGCGTGGTTCCCCCTGAATGAGGCAGACGAAGCTCCACATTAGGGAGTTCTCGCCTAAACTCTCTAAAAACGGCCTTTCCTGCTCTTTATGAGCAGGAAAGGTCTGAAACTGGTGACATGACTCCTCACAGGACACTGTCATCTGAATAAACATCTACATACAATGGGCATTGTTGAAGACCCAGCTTGTAGTAGATGTGGAGAGGCGGATGAAACCGCTTCTCACATCCTAGCAGAATGTCCAGCACTGGCTTCTCTTAAGCTACAACACCTCGGCAGCACACATATGCCACTTGAAGCCATAAGAGACATCAGTCCATGCAAAATATTAGCCTTCGGCACTGTCTTAGGCCTGCTGGACTGATTCTTGTATAAAGGGGAGTACAATGAACCCAATCAAGCGGTCTAAGTCCTCCGGACTTGTCCGCCCCCGCTTTGATTGATTGATTGATTGATTGATATATCTAAAAACACACTCCAAAACCTAGTGTTTTCAAATCTACAGCTGGATGTGATTGACTCACAACATTTTTTAACAAAGATTGATTTACATCATCCTCCTGTGCTTTTTTGAGCATGTAACGACTTCCACCTTCGTTACAATCTTTCACAACTTACAACTTCAGAAAAGCTTACTGCATGTTCTGATAATAAATTTAAAACAGCTTATGTTAAGTGGACACAGATACTAAGCAATAACGATTTAGACCTAGATGGACAACAGTGACAAATGTTATTTCTTAGAATAAATTCGTTGCGAATGCACCGTTGAATTGAGCCCGAGGTGATGCACCATGGTTTTCAAAATAGAGTACGACCTACATTTTTGAAAATTCATCATAGAACGTTTGCTCACGCATTATATAATAGTTATTAAAATAGCTGAAACTTGTCTCCCGTGTAGAAAATAATATCATTGACTATATTTTGTTGAACGTTGAGAAAAAATTGTGGTGGTTGACATATGTAGATCTCGTCAGACGGTTTCAAAATGGCGGATGAGATTATCTTCCTACTATAGTACTTTAGTATCAACAAACATTATATCGAAAGCTGAAGTATCGATATACAAACATCGCGCATCGTTCACTACAGTATCGATTCAGTAACGAACATTCGTAACACAATTTCAATATCATCTTATAGTATCAAATAAGTATCGGTTGTTAATACTCACTTGGCTCCAGTTAAGGGATCTATCTCTTCCGTGGTAGTTTCCAGAAAATGCGGCTGATCTTGTTGATAAAAATCTTCTAGAAAAGTATTAATAAAGGTTCTAAAATGTGACGGTCAACAATAAATTTACAATTGATAGATTTTGGATTATTCACAAAAATGTTTGAAAGTGCTAATTATGATAGGTATAGCATAAAAATGGAAGGGTGGAGTCAAAGTTTTTGCATTTTGAATCATATGATGTTTAATTATTTCGCACCACATATACTGTAATAATAATGAAGGTATCAATGGAGATATTAGGATAATAACGTACAATATTTGCCCGTATATAAAACACATAGATATACCAACAAAATTTATTTCCCTGACGTATTTTGGGTTCGGCAAGGGAAAATATTGCATTTTATCACGCCATAATTTTAAAATTACTTTCAAACCACAAAATAAACTTTATAAGCTAATTTGCCCAGACTGTGATAACTTGTATATAGGTAGAACTTGTAATTTTAAACTTAGATACCAAAACATTTTCGTTGTTTCAGACTGAACAAAACAGAATCAACCTTTGCTAACCATTTTTTTTACAAAAAGGTCATACCTTTCCTTAATTAGATAGCCTAAACCTGTTACATAATCAAACCAAAGGTTTCAAATGAAATACTCTAGAATCAATAGAGATTGATATCCTAAATGATCAGTTAGACCTATATCAAAGTGATCTTTTCCTTTGTCTTTGAAAGCACTTTTAGAATAATTCTTAGAATATTGAATAATAATTATCCTAATGCAAAAATTGTTCCTTAATTCTTGTTTCGGAATTCCCGATTTTCCCTCAAGCTCAATTGTAATCTCGTTAACCCTATTGTACTTTAGTTTCTATTATACTTGAAATGCTTATTGTTTACTTCATAATTTTGTATCTGTTTTATAATGGCACTTCGGTGTTGAAACTATAGTAACGTTTTCATGTTATTACTAAAGTTATATAAAAACTGAGTAATTCTTCTTTCGTTTAATTATGATAAATTACCGTAAAGTATCTAGCATCGATATTTTTTCTAATATAAAACATAACTCCTATTATCAGAACGGTTCCTCCAAAAATCCATAAATTGTAAATAAACATTTTCTTATAATTCAACATGTTCATAAGAATAAATTATTGATGCTAATAATTTCTGTATGTAAATAACTTTATGGTAAATTTAAGCGAAGAAATTAAAGCTTCTAAAAGCAGCGAGCGAACTATTTTGAATTAAATATAAGCTTTTAACATGTAACAGAAAGCAGTTCTTTGCATACATCAGAATTACAAATTACAGAAAGCAATTGTGCTTATGGGTGGGTAATCATGCCTCATTTTAACTATTCTCTCTAGGAGAACAATATTTACTAATCTAGTTTCATGCATTTCTCCAACTAAACAATTTACTGACTATTATATTTTAGTTTAATGAATACAGGGATGAATCATGTAACTACAATTTTGACCAAACAAAGTAATTAAATACTTCTAGATAAACAGTGAAACATGCACTCAAATCTTTAAATTAATTTCATTATACAATTGAAGAAAAAATATTCCGTATTGATCTTTACACAGACACCATTTTAAAACAAGAATTTTACTCAGATAAATGCAATATTGTTTGTTCTTTTGCTTATATAAAACCAAATAAATTCTAGTTAATAATAAAGTTCGAAAGAAGATATAGTAAACATAAATTTCCAAAACAAATTTGGGAGAAATATACCTACTATGAAGGTAGAAATTCAGAGGTTGAATAACATATAAAGCTGATGGAAGAGTGAATCAGTAAGTTTTCTCATTTCTGACAATTTTGGAATATACAAATCTTGGCAATGCCAATTTGAAAAATAATGTTAAACATTCATCCACTTCTATATCAGTTTCTAATTTTCTTTTAATAACAGGAAACGAAAGCTATAGAAGATAATAGAATGGCCTGTTAGTTAAAACATTTTATAAGCTAGAAAATATGCATACATACATTTCCACCATTAAGCAGTTGATTCCAAAGGAATATTGACATTATTTGTAAAGCATATGAAAATTTTTTATAAAACTGAGGCGATGTGATCTATCAGTTTTCGAAATTTTTATAACCTACTTTGTGCATACAATATGAGCACATGATATATAATATTAATTTACTTTAATACTGAAAACAGTATTACACAGTTCAGTTGGCAGACATGCCATTTGAAAACTTCTTTCATATTTCATAATACTTGAGTTGTATGTTTCTTCAGATTAATTTCAATGGTTTCAGGATATTAAAACTGAAAATGTGTATTTGTATATATACAGGATGTTTCAAAAAAAGGTGGCCCGGCTGCTAGGATAGGTAGAACACTGAAAGATAAGTGCTTGGCTTGATGAAAAATTTTCGTAGCCGCATCCGTATTCAAGATACAGGGTGTTGTAAAAAAAAATGTAAAGGCATTTTTTACGATTATGTCGAAACTACTGGCAACATTGTAATGAAATTTGGTACGAATATGTTTTGGAAGCTGACACATCGCATGAATTAATTTTTATATCTGACTCTCATAGAGGGTTCTAATTACTCGGTTCGTACAGAGTAGTTTTAATCATAACTTTTTTGAGGTAAGATTTTCTAATTCAAATTTTACCTGAAATTAAACATCATTCAATTTTATACCAAAAAGGTACTCTTGGTAAAACTCGATACTGTTTACCGTTTTCGTAATATTTTGATTAGAAAATGATGAAGTAATAAATGATGCTGGTATAAAGTAAAAACCAATTACCAATGGGCATACCAGAATTATTTTTTTTGGTGTCACATTCCCAGTTTCTCGACAACGTCGTTCCACGGCTCTAAAAGTGTTTTTTATTTGGCATGTTTCTTCTGGAAAACTTCTCTGCATAACGCGTAACAGCTGCACTAGCGTTTCCTAAACACTCACCTAAGGTTAATAACCATGTCGGTGTATTCAACATTTGAATACATTTTTATTATTAGTTAACGTATTTTTCAACAATGTTTCATGTTCTTGACATTACCATCTTAACTATCAATAAATGTTAGTTTTCCATTGCTAACTCAGACAAAACCATTTTGAGGTTTGCGACGACCTTTTTTACTGAGGACGTTTTGAACACTTACTACTGATTGAATATTTCATTTTTTATTTAAATTTATTTTGATTTTTAGTGTGATTCTTCGTTTAATCAATAACTTTAGCATTAGAATAATGTTATTGTTTTTGGTTTTTAATAAATTGGTAATTGTTTTTTACCTTATACCAGAATCAGTTATTACTTCATTATTTTCAAATCAAAATATTCCGAAACCGGTATACAGTATCGAGTTTTACCAAGAGTACCTTTTTGGTGTAAAATTAAATGGTGTTTAATTTCACCTAACATTTGATTCAGAAAATCTAACCTCAAAAAAGTTATGATTAAAACTACTCGGTACGAACCGTGTAATTAGCGCCCTCTATGAGAGTCAGATATAAAAATAAAATATATTCATACCAAATTTCATCACAATGTTACCACAGTTTCAACACCCTGTTTCTTGAATACGGATGCGGTTACGAAAATTTCTTACTATGCAAAGCATCTAGTGTTCTACCTATGCTAGCAACAGGGTCATTTTTTTTTAAACATCCTGTATAGTCTGAAGAACATCAACCATAGATCACCATGGTAGGTTCAGAATTCACAAAGCATGCATAAAGTAAATGAACTATTCCATTTAGTCAAATTTTCATAAATTGATAATGGGCTGATTGTTTACTACCACAATTTTCCTTTCTATTTGTTATATCTAAGGGTGTGATCAGAAGAACTGAAACTTATCTGATAGGCGATCTATTTATCAGTTCTCCAGGAAATAAGAGCAACATTGTAATAAATATATCTCTATATTATATACCTAATAAGCTATTCATAGAATGGGATGAGAAATGGGTGGTTGTAAATGACATAGTATATAAATTGCATACCGTAAGTCAGTAATGTGCAAGTAGTGCCAACACGATCATGCTGATTGCCAATGCAACAATTGACCACACTAGAGGGGTAAGAACATGCCAGGTCTTTAAGGTCTTTTGTGATGCTAGGTAAAACATTTAGTTAGATGCATGTTTAAAAATTTCCATCGAAATTAACATTATTTTAGAGTCCTTATATCAATAAAATTTTATATTTCAATGAATAGAGGCATGATTTATATCTGCACAGGATTTTGTAAGGTTAAAATTAATCAAATTGCACTTAAAGTAATGTTAATTTTGAAGGTTAATTAATTAGCTAAAAAAGAAACAACAATCATTTAGTAAAATTAGATGAATCAAATACAATCATGCATAGTCATTTGCTAACTGATTCCCCTAATCTTTCAACAAGATATTAAATCATTCATTAATTTTTTTTAATAGATTACCTAATTGAATATTAGAGTTTTACGTTCTTCAAAACATTTGTAATTCATTTGTGACATTGTTTCCACAGGAACTATATTGTCTGTCGTTGTAACATCAAAACATTCTTTAAAATTGTTCATTCATTCCCCACATATTAGAACATTCAATTTAGAGAAAATATTTTACATATCAAAAGAAAATAAAATTCATTACATCAATACTTGATAAGTTAGCATGTATTCATAAAAGAAGAAAGCATTCAACATAAATAGGTATTATAAATCATTCAAATGAAGCCACTAAATCAGACTATACGTTAATAACATTCAAAGCATTCAATGGAAGAGTCACATACCTGATTCGTCTTCACTTAATTCGGCACCCTCCTCGTGTAGAGCAATGTCTGATCCACTAGAGCTACCCACGGTATGTACGTTTGTTTTCTTCAAAATCCCTTTCAATGGAGGACTCTTTCGACTGTCTTCATCCGAATCTGAATCTAATGTACTGCTTTTATTAGAGATTCTAGAACCAGGAGACACTATCGTTGTTGTCGTTTCTACAACCGTTCTTGTAATTGGCAAACTTAAAGGTTCGGTTGTGGTTTCGATTTTGGTCGATTCACTCCTCAAGACCGGAATTTTACTTTTGGGGGAAATCTCACAATTCTCCAGAGTTTCCATTGTTACAGTATCAAATTGTCGTGAGAGGTTTTTACTTTTTACATTTTCAGGTACAGTTTCAGTAGTAACTTTTCTGACCGTCGTTTTCACTATAGGGTCTGTAGTTATCGTTTTCGATATATGTACATCATCATCATCATCCCAATTTACGTCTTGAGCTAATTTAACAAATTCTTTCAAAGGGTCTTTAGAATGTTTCTTTATTGTTTTCACTTTACTACCTTTGGCAGACACAGGTATTCGGCTCAACAAATCGCTCTCAGTTGGTGATGTGCAATCTCTTGTTTCAATTAGTCCTTGCAATGAGTCTATGTCTTTTTCGGAATCTGCTTTTTGTCTAGATTTAACAATAGGAATTGAACTTTTCGTCGATTGAACTAGAGATGGTGGAGAATCATCAGAAAAAGATGGCGATTTACTAGGATCTTCACTGAAAACTGAATCACTTTCCTTAGGAAGGAAAGTTATCGAATCATCTAGCGTTTGTTTTGTATGAGGAAGTGGACTGGACGCTTCATTTTCTAGGAATTTGAAGGCTTCTTCACTTTTTTCTTGTGCATTGGAAATGGAATCTTCTTTGAGACTTTCCAAATTATCTAGAGTATCTTCTGTTGTATTTCTTAAATCATCTAGTAAACTATCACCGGTATCTTTAAAACTGTCTGACTTTTCTTCAGGGTTACTCTTTAGATCGTTAACTGTATCTTCCGCTTCTTTTATGACTTCTGTTAACTGATTTTCAACTTCGTCTCGTAAGCTATCTATGTCGTTACTCATTATTTCTACTTTCTTCGGGGATTTTAAATTAATTATATCTAAATCAATTTGGTTAGAAACATGATCATCTTTGCGACTTGGGATTATAATATCCTCTTGTGGTAGGAAGTCATTCCGTTCTTGATGGAGAAAAGTTAATGTATCTCCGACATGTTTCTTCAAAACTGCAATGGGATCTTCGGTGTTCATCTTTCTTGGTGTTGAAGTGGCATTTGTTTTGGGACCTTATGAAATATTAAACAACTTCTATTGAAACTTCAAGCTATCTAAATCTAGTGGTTCGATCAATGAAAATGATAAATAGAAGATTTCTAATACTTGTAGATTTTCTACTCCACCACCAAAAAAACGACAAATGAGGAATGATTAAAATGGGCATGAATATATTGTAATGTGTTGTTAGAATCAGATTGGTTCATAAAGTTAATTCATGGAATATTAATTCATTTTAATAAACATATTATGGAATCAATGAATGTAAATAATAATTAAAAGATTAAAGCTAGTTTCTAATGCGTGCAAATTTTCTACTCCACCACCAAAAAAAACGACAAATGAGGAATAATTAAAATGGGCATGAATGTAACATAATAATGAATATGTGTTGTTAGAAAATGAATCAGGATTGGTTCAATAATTAATACTTGGAAGATCAATGAATATTAATTTTTTGTAATATACCTACATATTATGATAAAATAATGTATAGTTACATATCTTCGAGAAAAATATATTTGCAAACATAATACTAAAAACAATTTAATTTACATATGAATTGTATATTTTATTATGATAAAAGTTAAAATTTGAGGGTGACAATCTCATTTCAATAAATAATTATTGAAACCACAATCACAAATTTTGCCGAATATTTCTTCATAATCAATTGATATATCGATTCAATAATGATTAATTTTTCTATGACTGTTGCAAAGGACATATGATCAATTTTACTCACGCGAGTTGATTAAATGCCGCATGAACCCATTACATTACGTTTTTACATGTTCAAATTGGATGTATCCTAATGTTACACTATGTAAACAATTATTGGAATCGTGGTGTTATTGTGTGATGCGAGGATTCGACAACGATCAAACGTAATGTCTGACTGTAAATGCAGCTTAGCCTCCGTTTTCATAATGTTTGTACTGAGCTGTCAAATATGCACCAATTTAACCTCATCCTAAAATCGAACGCCGATTATAACCTCTATCATCTTATATATAGGATGTTAGGAAAAATGTGTCACAAACTTGGGAGGGGGTGGTTTGTAGCCATGAGCTAACAATATGCAGAAAAGTCTTAGTAAACTGCAAATTGACGGTTTCATAAATACCCAGGAATAATCATTTTTGTAGCATTTGTGCATCTTTTCTCATATCTTTTTTCATTCGAAAAACTTGTATTTTTGTATCGTATTCTGTAGTAGATAGATATTTTGTTATTTTCAACATTGAAAATGTGTAAGTTCGTGTATGGGGACCAAGTTAGGAGTGACGCAATTCAACTACAGTTCATTTGTAATACCGTACTTGCTTAAGGTTAATGGAGTGGCGGCAATCAATGAACTAGCGTCTCATTTTAGTGTAGGAGCCAGAGCGATATTGATGGTCTCAACATTAACCCGATGGCACTATGGTTTATCGTTGAAGAACGGTTCAATGACCAATTCATCTCACAGACCGAATTTTCGCCGGCTGCTAGATCTCGAGATACAGCCTCCGCAAATTGTTTATGTTTTGACTGGAGGTTAACCCTTTTCAAGTTGCGGTTACTTGAAAAGCATGTCATTCGTATAGACTTCCACCATGTGCCATCATTTTTTATCGTGTCCGTTTATCATGCCAGCCAGTTAAAATTGGACCGAAAATGGACTGCAAGTTAACTCTCCCAAACCTGGTGGAAAATGTTCATTGGTGTTGGCAATTGTTAAGATACCCTATGCCATTAAAAGTTATCGGTCCATTTCCGAGTCATAGGCAATTATTTGGACCAAAAATGTTTTTTTTCTCATTTTGTGGCTAAACCTTGGGGATTACAAAGTAACACGATGGCACCATGTTAAGCAACTTTATTGGAGGTCAAATAAAGATCTAAAATTATTGCCATCACTTCTTGCCTATTTCAACCCCCCAAAACACACGATGACACCATGTTAAGCAACTTTATTGGAGGTCAAATAAAGATCTAAAATTATTGCCATCACTTCTTGCCTATTTCAACCCCCCCAAAAAACCACTAAAACCACCCCCAAAACAAAAAAACGGCCGTTTCAATTGTAAACCCAGCCAGAATCTCAATAATTGACTAGTTTATCATAATATTGATTACATTATCCATATTATTCATATTTTTTTCGGGAGTGGTTGTAGGGGGTTTTGGGGGTTGAAATAGGCTAGGAGTGATGGCAATAATTTTAAATCTTTATTCGACCTCCAATAAAGTTATTTAACATGGTGCCATCATGCTACCTTGTAATCCGCAAGGTTTAGTCACAAAATGACAAAAAAAACACGGTTGGTCCAAATAATGGTCCATTACTCGGAAATGGACCAATAACTTTTGATGGCATAGGGTATCTCAACATTTGCCAACACCAATGTACATTTTCCACCAGGTTTGGGAGGGTTAACTTGCAGTCCATTTTCGGTCCAATTAATTTTAACTGATCAGCCTGATAAACGGACACGATAAAAAATAATGGCACATGGTGGAAGTGTATAAGAACGGCATGCTTTTCAAGTAACCGCAACTTCAAAACGGTTAACCTCCAGTCAAAAAATAAACAATTTGCGGAGGCTGTATCTCAAGATCTGGCAGCCGGCAAAAATTTGGTTTGTGAGATCAATTGGTCATTGAACCGTCCTCTAATGATAAACTCTAGTGCCATCAGGTTAATGTACAGACCATCAATATCGCTCTGACTCCTAGACTATTTGAAAGTACAATCGGCGCGCTTGTTTTTTAGCTATACATTCTAAAAGTTTGAGAAATTGCGAAAAGTGTAAGCTATATCGGGAGATAGGACATAAATCCATATTGTTGTTTTGCGAGTTTGGTTGTATTGAAATTTGTATTCTTTATTATATTGGGAATACTTCAAGTTTAACTGCAAATCCAATATAAGTTGTTTAATTAACTATTATGTTTATTATTACTTATTACCTAACTGTTAATAAGTCAAGTCTTCTAAAACGGCATTCCTAAAAGTGGAATTTCCCTCTAATTCGAACAATTTCAATATCCCCGGCACTAGCAATACAAATGATATGCATTTATTACTCCACAAGTCAAATTTGGTAAGTCAAACTCTCCTTAACTCGAATCGATTAGTCTTTCGCACACAATCAAAGTAATTTACTTTCTGTAAAGGTGCGTCCCGACTACTTGTGCTTGCAGTACTTGTGGGTCACCCAAGTAGTGTAGACGATAGAGCAAATCATAAGACATGTCGGGAGAGTAGCGCGAGCATGTGGAAGTTAGGTTGAGGGAAACTTGTTCGCTAGTTAGTTAGGATTGTTTCGTTCGTTCACGATGGAATTGCATTAATGTCGCTTTGAAATTCATAAAATTTTAAGAAAGGTTATTTTGCAGAATCCTGTCCACAAACTTTATAAAATCTCAACAAAGAAAAATGAAGCATGTGTTTTGATTTTCAAGAAATGGGAATCGATGTACCAGCTTGCTTGCAACATACCGAAAAGTGTGTCTAAAACGAAAATGTGTCCTTTTTTTGGTCCCACAACATGATGAGTGTGCCGATGGGACATGCAGCAAATGTCTGTAAATATAAATCATTCACTCTCAACTTCCCTAAAAAAGATTTGTCCGAATATAAATTTCGCGACTTCGGAAAATTGATGACATCCACCATCTTCGTTTCCCTTTTTTATTGGATAATAAACTTATCATAAGGTTAATTTGCGCCACAGTCACTTCGTCACGATCCATGTAGATCCTCTAGAGTCGAAGTATATGAGCAACTGAAGTCAGTTTCGATGGTGACCGATGACAAGCTTGACAATTCCTTAGATCATCGCAATTCTCGCAATCACGAGTGGTCTGGATGCATAGCAATAAAACGACAGGGTAGCAACGATTCTTTAGAGAGAGCATTTACATGCAACTTTTGAGCGAAAATGGGCAGGATGGGCGGAAGTTCCTTGCGGCGGAGATGTCGTGGCTGTCGTGAAATGGAGGGAGGCCATCTTATTTTAGTATTTGCCTTTGTTGTTTATCCAAAAATTACCAACGACACAGTCCATTTGCGAACTGAACCCATGTTCATTAAAACTTTGTTGCATATTTTGAGCCAACCTCATCTCTTCTCCAGCTTGTTAAATTTGTGACACCTGTATACAAGTTGACCATCGACTTTTTTGAATGTCTGAGCTACGACGTATGTTATACGACCGTGGTGGAAGCCCGTAAAGAAAGGCAAAATATGTGAAATGAACTATGCTTAATTCGTTGAAGTACATTTTTCTTTGCCCTAAATGTAACTTCTCAAATCCTCACTCATCACTTCCAATTTTAAAGTTAAAGTCAAAACTTTCTTCAATGTTGACATTAACAAATATCAAATAATATACAATCATTGAGAAATGTTATTAGTGCCTGACAAAACCGATGGTTTCTTGGGTAGTTTTGCAATTGATTTTTACATCTATCTATCGGTCTATGAGAAAGCAAATTTTATTCAGTTCACACAACTTTTTTCTTTTAATCAATCACTTCATTATCACATTTGCCTACATTCTCCAAATCCTGTTAAGACAGTAATTTTCAGATTAATTGCAAAAAATTAATATTCTCTTCTAACAAATAACAAATAGTGTGTTATATGACCTGCATTGATATTTCATAGAAAAAACTTACGGATTGGTTTATCTTCAAGAACATTCAATTCTTCATTAAATTGTATTTCTGCAGGACTTGGGGGTGGAGTATTTGCATTCGCATCCAGGTTCCGGTTGTTGATTGTTGGTAGACTACCAAGTTGGTCAGTAATTACTCTCAAAACTTCTGTATTTGCATTAGGTGATGATGGATTATTATCTAATTTTTCTCTAATTTTCTTGTCCAATCCATTTTCGTAGGAAGGAATATTGTCTATTATTATTTCTTTTTCTACAGCAGTTTGATAGTCTATATCGGAAACTGAAAATATATTATTATAAAATGTAGATTTTGCAGAAGACGAGCAGCTCTGAATCATTGTTTAATAAAAAAAATTTGAAACCACCAATAACCCACCGAAATATGTTATTCAATGCAAAAAAGAAACTAAATAGAAAATAAATAGTTATAAAATCTGTACGAGTGTAATAAATATTGGCTATTGAATTATATTATACAGGGTGTTTCAGTTTTTTCGTTCATAACTTCGGTAAACGATAGAACTTCTAAAAATAATAGGGGTCTTTAATATAAAATTTTTCTCTAAATCACTTAGTTTCCGAGATACGAAGTTATGAAAAATTATTACATTTTCTTCATTATCTTCTAAACAAATTAAGATTTTCAGTTCAAAGTTGGTACACTTTTTTATTGGATGAACATTTTTTTTTGGTTACAAAATGTACTTGAGACAAATACAGTAGCGTAGTTATGGGGTTTTGAACCCATTTAAACGCCTCAGACTTCTACGCCAATGGTCGGAAATTATTATTGATACAAATTTAGAAACTTTGATTTATTTACTATAAAAAAGTATTCTTGATAAATTTCACTTAGAGGTTTCCTATTCGAGCTATTTGATTTTTCTCATCAGAAGCTGTTTAAAACGTAAGAAAATATTTAAATACCTGTTTATTGGTAACGATGAAAAATAATTCATAATAAATGGTCAAAATGATCCATTTACTTCAACGCAACGCCGACATAGATTTCTCAACGACCTCTTTGTTCGAATTAACATTTTATTATGAATTTCACCACAAGCTCTTCGAATACGATCAAGTAGATTTTCTCTATTATGAACCGGCGTGACATAATTTTATCTTTCAAACAACCCCAAACCAAAAGATCCAGGGGATTGAGGTAAGGTGATCGCCATGCAACTGGACCGCCTCTACCAATCCATCTTTCACCGTACTTTCTATTTAGTCATTCTCGTACTTGTCTACCAAAATGAGACAGCCATCCAATTGTATCCATGCATTTGTTCCCTCATTGTGTGGCGTCTTCGTTAGTTTCCAAAAATTCTAAAAATGCAGCGGCCTTTAGTCTGTTTGGTAAACCGTATGGGCCAAAAATATTGTTTTCGTAAATGCCAAGCCAGACATTGATATTGAATTCTGCTTGAAAATTACTATATATTGTACCACGATAGGTTTTCATTTGCCCATAAGAAACTGAACAACAACGAAAACTTTCTCCAGCAAATATTGTGGACAGATGAAGCACATTTTACACGGACGTGGATTCATTAATTTTCACAATTTACGTTTATGGGCAAATGAGAACACTCATGGTACAAGATCTAGGAATTTCCAAGAAAAATTCAGTGTCAATGTCGCTTGGCATTTACAAAACAATATCTTCGGCCTGCATTTTCAGAACTTTTGGAAACTAATCACGAAGACACCACACAATGAGGGAACAAATGCATGGATACAATTGGATGGCTATCCTGCCCATTTTGGCAAACAAGTACGAGAATGGCTAAATTGGACGTACGGTGAAAGATGCATTGGTAGAGGTGGTCCAGTTGCATGGCCTCCTCGATCACCTGACCTCAATCCTCTGGACTTTTTTGCTTGGGGTTATTTGAAAGATGAAGTTTGTGCCACGCCGGTTCATAATAGAGAAGATCTACTGAATCGTATTCGAAGAGCTTGTGGTGAAATAAATAATGAAATGTTAATTCAAAAAAGAAGGTCGTTGAGAAATCGATGTTGCCGTTGCGTTGAAGTAAATGGATATTATTTTCAGCATTTATTATGTTTGACTATTTTTTATCGTTATCAAAAAAAGGTATTTAAAATTTTTTACTTTTTAAATAGCCTTTCAAAAGAAATTCCATATGATAACCCTGATTAGAAAAATCAAAATAGGAGCCTCTAAGTAAAATTTATCGAGAATACTTTTTCATAGGAAATAAATCAAAGTTTTTAAATTTGTATACAATAATAATTTCCGACCATTGGCGTAGAAGTTTGAGGAGTTCAAATGGGTACAAAACCCCATAGCTACGCTACTGTATTTGTCTCAAGCTTTGTAACCAAAAAAATTTCTCATCCAGTAAAACTAAAGTTTACCTAGTTTGAACTAAAAATCTTCATTTGTTTAGAAGATAATGAAGAAAATGTTATAATTTGCAAAACTTCAACACCCGTATCTCGGAAACGAAGTGATTTAGAGGAAAATTTTATATGAAAGACTAGGGGTCACATAATGAGGGAACAAATGCATGGATACAATTGGATGGCTGTCTCATTTTGGTAGACAAGTACGAGAATGACTAAATAGAAAGTACGGTGAAAGATGGATTGGTAGAGGTGGTTCAGTTGCATGGCGATCACCTTACCTCAATCCCCTGGATCTTTTGGTTTGGGGTTGTTTGAAAGATAAAATTATGTCACGCCGGTTCATAATAGAGAAAATCTACTTGATCGTATTCGAAGAGCTTGTGGTGAAGTGAAATTAATAATAAAATGTTAATTCGAACAAAAAGGTCGTTGAGAAATCTATGTCGGCGTTGCGTTGAAGTAAATGGATCATTTTGACCATTTATTATGAATTATTTTTCATCGTTACCAATAAACAGGTATTTAAATATTTTCCTACGTTTTAAATAGCCTTTCAAAAGGAATTCCATAAGATGACCCCGATTAGAAAAATCAAAATAGCTCGAATAGGAAACCTCTAAGTGAAATTTATCAAGAATACTTTTTTTTTATAGTAAATAAATCAAAGTTTCTAAATTTGTATCAATAATAATTTCCGAACATTGGCATAGAAGTCTGAGGGGTTTAAATGGGTACAAAACCCCATAACTACGCTACTGTATTTGTCTCAAGAGCATTTTGTAACCAAAAAAAAATTTCATCCAGTAAAAAAGTGTACCAAGTTTGAACTGAAAATCTTAATTTGTTTAAAAGATAATGAAGAAAATGTAATAATTTTTCAAAACTTCGTATCTCGGAAACTGAGTGATTTGGAGAAACATTTTATATGAAAGACCCCTATTATTTTTAGAAGTTCTATCGTTTGCCGAAATTATGAACTAAAAAACTGATACACCCTGTATATTAAATTATTCATTTGAAAAGACTAAAATAAGAATGATGGTTTGTTATAGACTCTTTATGTTCTATGTAGCCTCTGCTACATATTCTAATTGAACTTATTTGTTCACTTAGGTATATTCTAAAAAACATAAGCCTACTTAGAGTGAAGAAATTTTAAGAATTACTCATTACATACAACATACAATTTTCTTTATAATCTGGAAAAAATGGTAAAATGGGACCAACTATGACTTTGTCAATGCGTAGCATTGGGAATTGCTTTCTCAATGGAACATCAGCTTTCCGGCAGATCGTATTGTAACTTCTAGGTTCGGTAAACACTTTGAGGGTGTTTTGTTATATCACTTACGGAGATGAGAAGGGCGAAACAGCTGTCTGAGACTATAGAAAGTGTTGTAACTGTTCAACCTAGTGAACCAAAAACTTTATCTATTGATTTATAACACGAAATGTGCTTGTATTTCACTATGCATAATATGAAGTAAGCCTAACACACCTTTTTAGTAGCATTATATGAGACTGAAATCTAAAATCAAAAGACGAGTAAACATCTGCCTATGTCAATCTGTATGAAACAATGTCGATACTGAGTTAAACACACACATACCTGATTTTTCACTCTTGTCTAATTCGTCTTGACTTTCACTATATCCTTTCAATGTGCCATCTCTTCTAAGAGATGTGTCTCTTGAAGAACCAAGTTCTTCTTTGAGGGCATCAAATCCAGACTGATCTAGTCTCACTTTGGCAAGTGCTTTCTCCATATCATCAGTGACTAGCTCCACGTTACAAATGCATTTGTCAACGATATCGGGTCGGCCAATCTTGTTTAAAGCTAATTCTAATTGGTTTCCTGAAAAACAATCGAGTATATATCAAGCTCATCAATTATTCTTATGTTATTGTACCTGTTGCTTTATTAGCTCGTTGTCTGAGCCATAATCTAAACATAATCATAGCTTGTTGGGGGTTGTCATCAGGATATTCTTGTTTGATCAATTCTATATCTGAAGGCGGCAAATCGAGTTCTGCTGCTAATTTTTCCCAATCATCATCCAATAGATTACATATGTCGGATAAACGGAAATCAGCTCTATGGATAGTATCCGGTTTACCTACGAAGAATAAATAAAAGCTGATGAAATACCCAACTTATTAATTTTCTAGAGCTGATGAGCGAAAAAAAAATTCTAAGGACAAACACGATTTGCCATAAATATTGATAAAAACTAGAACCGACCACTACTCATTTAATGGCACCCGTTCAATGCCATACGAGAAGAGGAGCTACAATTGAGTAGCACGGAAAGCATCTTGGCGTACTAGATGGAAACTGAGCTGGCAAGAGCACAAACCAAAATTGGCTATGACTATACTAGTACCCCAAAATGGTATCATCTGGTACATTTGGTACACAGATGTCTCTAGGAAGGAGGAGTGGTCGGGAGCTTGGTCCACCATCACCCAGCCAGATGTGAAGGCCATTCTGGAAAGCGCAAAGGATAAAATACAGTTGATGAATGGGAACCTCAGATTTTGGAACCGGTAATATACATAACTCATTCGCAAGTGAGAGAGGGTATCCACAATTGGATCTAGAGCGATCATCGCAAATACATGATCGATGTGAAGGGATGTAGGAAACTGAATTAATTATTGCTGAGACAAAGGTCCAGCGAAGCCCTAAAACTTAAAAGAGGGAGATTGGGTTAATCACCACATGCGAGGCTTTATTTATGACCGAATGAAAACAGGCCACAAAGTGGACCAACAATGTAGGCTATGGGCGAAGGGGGAGGGGGAGGAAACCTGTGCTCATATCCTATTGAACTGCGAGGCTGTAGCAAGCCTCAGGCTAAACTGCTTTGGAGCAGTAAACTTGACCCAGAAACCATAATAGTCTGTTCTCACGGTGCTAGGCTTTCCGAGGAGCACTGGCATCGTGAAGTGGAACTAAGGGTTGAATTGAAACGGAGACCACAATGGACTTCAATGTTCAAGTGACGTTACCCTGAGGACCGAAATACTTCTAAGTGGTGCCCTTATAGTCCAACGCCAAAATTCTAATAGTCATTAAATCTGGACATTTTTAAATACGTGACAGCACTATGAATGTGAAAAAATCTTGATCTCCACAATGCTCTCGAAATATCGAAATTTAAAAGCCTTCGTTTGAAAAGGGGTTACGACAGTTTCATAAAGCAGACTTCAAAAGCGACAGGACCTCAAATACCTTCAATGACTGCATCTAATATTAAACCGTTCACAAATATTATGATTATGTGATGAAAAAACAAATGTTCTCTTCTGAAAAAGACTATTTTTGATTTACGTATTCCGGAATTCTGATACTTTTGCATGCAAGCTTAGGTATTTCCGTTCAAAACGCACTTTTTTTTAATCCGATCAGTACATCCCGAGTAATCTCACCGCCGGCCTGAAAAGGTGTTTCAATATTTGAAATTTCGGGCTTTGAAGCCACTAGTATTGAACAAAAAAGAGTTATGTTGAATAGCGGTTTACGCGGAAAGTTCAACACTTACTTATTAATAATAATCTCCTTATCCTATAATACTAATAGGTTATGGGCCCAGATTACAAACTGTGTAAGTAAATATTAATATAAATAAGTGTAGATTAATAATTAGTGACATTTTGTGAACCTTATAGATAAACAAAACTAGTGTTAAGTGAGTGCTCAACTACAATGGATAGAAAGGAAACTGATGAATGGCGAAAATGGGAGAGAGCCGCGAAAGGTTGTGTAATCGAGCATTTGAGTGATGCAATGATCGGCATTGTTACAAATAATAATACTTCGAAGGAGATAAATTAGACACGATTTATGAAAGGAAAAGCCTGGAAATAACAATAAAAAATATCACCATTGCGGCCGTTTGAATCATATAAAGCGTGTTATTACAAACGTCAAATAAATAAAGGCAATCAAATTAATCGAATGTTACAAATAGCTGAAACAAGTGAAATACATGAACAAGATGAACGAAGTTTTGGTTTTATGATGGGCAGTATTTAATAACCGATAATATTTTTGTCGAAATGAAATTACATTTATCTTGAATTCTGGAGCAACCGATCATATAGTAGATCGACTGGATATCTTCAGTGAATATAATAAACTGCAATCTTCAATCAATCTCTCTGTGGCTAAAAAAAAATAATACGGAATTGGAAGCAACAGCCAAAGGAACAATTGAAATCACCAGTAACAAGGGAGTCACTGGCGTATTAGAGAATGTCCTGTATGCTGCCGATATCCCATATAATTTGTTGTCTGTACAACGTGTGCAAAAAACAGGTCTAACAATAATTTCCCATGCTAATGGTACATTATCTATTACGAAGGGAGGGTAGGGCATAATAAAAGGTAAGTCATTAAACAAATTAACCAGAGTAACTTTGAAGGTAAACACACTAGGTGATAGCTATAAAACGAGCAAACAAAAACAATGAGCCGAAAAATGATAGTAAGAACTATAAAATTTGGCGTGAACGGTTAGGTCATATCAGTAAAACCAAATTATTACAAATTAAATCTGAAGCTTTAGCGTCTGATAGTTCCTGTTTGCAACAAATTGACCCATCAAGTGATCTATGTGCTTCCTGTTTAGAAGGAAAACAAACCAGGCAACCCTTTTTAAAAACAAAAGATAAATCACATATTCAAAGACCTTTATTTATTGTCCATACTGATGTTTGTGATCGAATTACACCACCAACGATCGACAGTGAAAATTATTTTGTTACATTTATTGATGAGCACACTCTTTATACTGTTACATATTTATTAACCTATAAATCTGAAGTCTTTACCGTTTTTCAAGATTATGTTGCAAAAAGTGAAGCACACTTTAATATGAAACTAGTCAATTTGTATAGTGATAATGGGGGCGAATATCTCTGCAATGAAATAAAGAAGTTCTGCACATATCATTTAACTGTACTACACACTCCAGAGCAAAATGGAGTTGCAGAACGAATGAATAGGTCAATAACTGAAAAAGCTCGTTCAATGATTAGCGGAGCCCAATTGGACCAACGTTTTTAGGGTGAAGCAATTTTATCGGCTACATATTTGTTAAATATAACTCCTAAAAAATATTTGTTCTGTTGGGGTTTTTCGACATTTCTCTTATTTTCCAAGATATAGCCGGAAAAGCATGAAAAATTTTCTCGTAATTTGCTGATTCTGTGGGGACTCATTTTTAAAGTTTTCTCGTACTACAAATGCCAAATTTAATTCACTTCCAAATTTGTTTTGGATGACCCCGAGCGCTACGTTAATATGCTAGAGACATTTCTCATTCCAGAATTAAATAGACGACGATTACTAAACAATGCCTTACTATTACAACAACATGGGGCAACAGCTCATACCGCCAGAAACTCAATGAGGGTCCTGCGAGAAATGTTTAATGGCCGACTCATTTCTCGATTCGGAGATTTGCCTTGGCCTTCGAGATCCCCCGACTTAACGGCACCCTATTTTTTCCTGTGGGGATATTTAAAAGCCAAAGTGTTTGCGAGTCGTCCAGGTACAATCGAGGAGCTGGAAGTCAAAATTCGTGAAGAAGTTGAAGGAATAGACGAAGGTTTGCTACGCCGTGTAATGAACCACTTTTTATCTAATATTGAAAAATGTGTTGAAGTTGGTAGAGGTCATTTAGAAGACCTGATTTTTAAAAGTTAAGAATTAAATTAGCCAAATATTTATAAGTTATCATAAATCCCAAAGAGTTAGCTGTAATTTAGTGAAATAAAAAGTTTGTTTTGTTATCTAAAAAAATTTTAATTCAACTATTAAAATGGGTAGTCTATTATGGGGAACCCAGTATAAAAGAATTCGATATTGAGTAGGCACTGAATTGTGAATAAAGCACTTGAATGACTTTTCATCACTCTTAGGATGCCAATGTGTCATAAAACTAAATTGAAAATGTGCGTTCTTTCTACAATAATTTAATATACAACTAGCGACCCGCTTCACACGGGTGCAATGCTGATAAATTCAAAGTGCTATAGAGAGAACCGCGGCCTCCGACGCGCTATTTATAGGCACGCTCCCGCCCGGCCGGCCGGTACCGCCGCAAACGCTACGTCCCGCAATTTTTAAATCTGTAATATCTTCGAAAATATTCATTTAAATCATATGCTGTAAAGGGCCATATAGATCTATATCAAATCAACAATGTATTTAAGGTATTTAATTGGATAAGGATTATTGCTGTATTGGTTAAAATCGCTTCGAAAATTAGCCATTATTTGTCGTAAAAAGTAAATGACAAGAAAATGGTATTGTGGGATAACCATATACCATCGCGGAGTTTTCTGTAGACCTTTTCAATGTGTACAATACTTAGTACACTATTTTGATATATCTCGTAGGGTTCAGCCTGCGTTTGCAATGTAAGCGGAAAAAATGTAATTATTTACGACATCACATTAGAAACCTCAAAAATAACAGTATTTCTCCACTATTTAATGGATGTTATTATACATATAAACTTTCCTCTTCAATCACTCTATCTAAAAACCGCATCAAAATCCGTTGCGTAGTTTTAAAGATTTAAGCATACATAGGGATATAGGGACAGAGAAAGCGACTTTGTTTTATACTATGTAGTGATTCGTAATGAACATGTATGTAGTAAACACGGAAAGTTCCAAATTCATTTATTTCTTGTTGGAAAGATATTAGTTTGATACATGATATTTAAAGTTTGAGTTTAGATATACTGTAAATCGTGTGGTGAAATATCAAGTGCACTTCTTTCACATTCTAGCGGAATATTCACGCAACGTTCAAATTATTCTCGCTTATTATAGTTATTAAGTTTTTAAATTATTTCGCTAGAATGAACTTCTTCAGTTTTATATTCACTAGGTTAGAGAGCCCCGAAGAGGTCGCCTGTAATAAAGGCAAGCCCGAGCACAAGGGACTATTTCGATATTCAGTACGGAGATAGAAATATGAAAAATTTTTGGAGTATATGCATTTTACCGAAATACTTACTAATTCCTCCATGATGTAAATAACTGTGATCTTTATCCAGTGCTAGAAGATCTGATTGTGAATCGCGATCTGGAAGAACATCTTTTGGCATTACGAGATTGAGTGTGCATAAAGGAACTTGCGTAGGTTCCCCTTTAGCTACCCTTGCATCACTCATGAACACAATTCGGCCCATCGCATCTTCATCCTATAATGTACGTAATTGAGCTAATAAAGTTAAACAGTGTTTAGAGCAGAACTTACAGGATCTCTCAATCGCATGGTGAAAGCTAAACGATTTTCTCTAAAAGCTTTGAAATCTAATTTAGGCTGATCGCCTGACTGCAGCACTGGTACAAGATTCCCAGCGAATTCCATGAATACGTCCTTACCTTCTAGCACCTGAGAAAATAATTGGACACCAAATTAACTTTATGTATTTAAGAAATTCTAATAATAACTAGAAATAATGAATATAAACGTTTTCTGTAAGAAATGAAGAGATTGAGATTTATGTATAAAAAATTATATTATTTTTATTCTTAATGATCCAATCTTGCTTCATCTAAAACATAGATGTAGTTTTATGAAAACCATACCTCGACATCACGACTTTTGGCTATTTCTGAAAAATGTTCTTGGTGTTCCAATGTTTTATCTTCTTTGTCGTCCGTCATACAGAACACTCGTATTCGGGCTTCTAACTGGCTCACCCGCTTTCCAAATACAACAAATTTGGCCATGAATGGTACATGCGCAGACTGCAAAATTTACAATAGTATTTATTAAGGTACTGATCGTCGGTCATTGGATGTTCTTTATTTTATTGGAATTTTACTATTTTCGAAAGACATTTATTTTTTATCACTACTAAGTTTTATATTTCATGAAATTAAAATTTATCCTTAAAAAAATCTGCTTTGAACATCATAGAAATGTTTGAACCTCAGGAATAGTATCGAATGAATTACATGATCCAGCTTTTAATTTGCATTATAATATCAATTCATGACATACCACTTCCGCTTTCGTAACTTTCCGATAGAAGGTATGTAAATTCAGAATAAAACAGTGGCTCATTTCATAATGTAAGCTTTTAGTACTTTCAGAAAATGGAAGAGGTTGCGGAATTAATTCAGAACTTTATTTAACAAACGAAAAGAGTTTTTAAATAAATGTCTGAATTGTGCAATGGATTGTAAGAAATTAACGGAGGATCAGATTAATGATATTGAAAATACGACTCTTAACTTTCAAGATAAAGGTATTATTTGTAACAACTTCAAGAAAATTCTTGAACATTTAAATAAATTATATACACAATTCTCGGGAAATAGGTCACATTAACACATATATTTTTATTTTTACCCTCGTCTTTACGTACGTTTCGGTCTCACGACCATCATCAGAAGACTTATTAATACAATAACCTGATTACTTAGAAATACTGTAATAACACAAAGCGTCCTTATCGCACAAATCTCGTTTAAATGCCAACGTCGCGAAACGAACGGAGACATGAAATCGGAACTATAACACAGCAATGTTGCAGCGTAAAAATTAAAAATCCACTATTAAGTAGAATCATCAATAAATCAATAAAATGAAAAGAAAATAGAAAACCTTTTAAATGATGAAACAACTTATAAAAAATTAAAATCTGATCCTACTTTATCAATACAAAATAACATGAATAAATTGATAAATAATTGGCACAAAAATAAGATAATCCCTATTGAATTGAAAAATAAATTAATTTGCCATAATGGGCTAGCACCTTATATCTATGGGCTTCCAAAACTACATAAAATTGATATACCTCTAAGACCCATTATTAGTAATATAGGAGCGCCTACTTACAATTTATCAAAATTTTTATCAAAATCGATCAATAATATAATAGGAAATAATGAATTTTATGTGAAAGACTCATGGCATTTTAATGAATTTATAAAAAATCAATCCGTACCCGTAAACCATCAACTAATTTCCTTAGACGTTGTTTCTTTATTTACAAATATACCAGTCGATTTGGCATTGAATAGCATCAAAAAACGTTGGGCAGAGATTAAAAACCACACACCTCTAGATCAATCGGAATTTATAAATGCTGTGAAGTTTTGTTTAGAATGCACTTATTTTCAGTACGGTGAACAATATTTTGGACAAATATTCGGCACAGCAATGGGATCTCCTATTTCTGCTACCATTGCTAACCTCGTTATGGAATGCCTGGAGGAATCTGTTATAAGTTCATTAGATTTTCGGCCCGTATTTTTTAAACGGTATGTAGATGATTGCCTTATGTGTGTTCCCAATGACAAAATTCAGTACGTGATTAATAAATTTAACAATTTCCACTGTAAACTTCAATTTACCTGTGAAATAGAAGTTAACAAAAACATAAATTTCTTAGATATGAACATTAGGCATGATGCAGATGGAGAAATAAAAACTTCGTGGTTTACTAAAGAAGTTTGGTCTCAACGCTATCTTCACTTCAATTCCGTTGCACCAACTTGTTATAAAAAAAGCGTCATAAACAGTCTTACAGACCGCGCGGTTAAATTGTCCCACCCAGAGGACCGTCCCAAAAATCTAAAAATTGTTCGTAATACACTGGAATTGAATGGCTACCCAAAAACTTTTTTCAGTCCTATTATTAAAGAGAGAATAAACAAAATTTATAATGGAGCGTCATATAAAAATAACGTAAAAGGTAATTCAGACAATTATATAACTTTACCATACATTCCGGAGACCTCAGAGAAAATTAAGAAATGTTTGAAAAAGTATGATATAAACGTAGCGCATAAACCTACTAACTGTGTTGGGAAATATTTCTCAAATCTAAAACCTGTAATTCCTAAAGATAAACAAACCCACACAGTATACAAATTAAATTGTTTAGATTGTGATGGGACCTATACTGGTATCTCTAAACAATATTTACAAAAAAGAATGTATGGCCATAAGTATAGCACAAGAAACAAAAACTTAGAAAATTCCACCGCGCTTGCTAAACATTGCTTTGATTATAACCATCAATTTGATTACAAGAATGTTAATATTTTAACTAAGGAAACCAATTATTATAAAAGATCTATTCTGGAGATGATTCATATAAAACGTGACTCCAAGTCTGTTAATCATAGGAGTGACGTTCAAACACTAAGTCATATTTATACTAATTTAATTAATTAATATTCTTGCAAATTCCTACTTACGTCCTTATAATGTAAAAGTTTACTTTAGGTAGAATTGTCTAAAGTATTTCTCACAGGCCAGAGACCTTCTTTTATCACCTAATAAATTATGACATCTGGCGCTTAAATGAACACTTGAGATGGTCTCGTCTGTTAGCAAAGAGGATAGAACTCTTTGTCTGTTAGTCTCTCGCAGACATTTATGAAATGTGTTCGTATTTATTGATGATTCTACTTAATAGTGGATTTTTTATTTTTACGCTGCAACATTGCTGTGTTATAGTTCCGATTTCATGTCTCCGTTCGTTTCGCGACGTTGGCATTTAAACGAGATTTGTGCGATAAGGACGCTTTGTGTTATTACAGTATTTCTAAGTAATCAGGTTATTGTATTAATAAGTCTTCTGATGATGGTCGTGAGACCGAAACGTACGTAAAGACGAGGGTAAAAATAAAAATATATGTGTTAATGTGACCTATTTCCCGAGAATTGTGTATTAATTCATACGTGGGTCAAGAATCTTTATTATAAATTATATAAGTACATCCAATAATTTCAATAAAATCTGTAAATCAACAACGGAAAAAAGCTGTTATTACTTCAAATAAGATTAAGGAAATTCCATTGTAATTATGTACAATGAAGAATATAATAATTCGGTAAATACCATGTTGAATGATCGTTCCTATGACCAGAGTACCAGAAACCCTTTACTTAAATGCATTAAATTGGCAGATCAAACATTAAAATCTTGTACCTCTGTATTCTCCGATAATTTAAAATACAAACTTAACACTTTCGAATACCAATCTTGCTAAACTCTAATGCTTACCTAAAATTCATAAAAAGGGTAACTCCATGAGACCCATCATTTCTAACATGAAACCGCAAAGTTTCTTTGTATAATTTCTTTGGAAGTAATTGCAAAGTTGAAACTGGTGATACTCTAGTTTTGTTTCATGTTTCAATATTTACAACACCCCAATCCTTGAGTCGATAAATATTCTACAGAAATGGCTTTCACATACGTGATCCTTATGTCTTTATGTATGGAGTAAAATATTTTCAGTTTTAAGAAAAACTACTATAAACAAACAAGCGGATTTGCAATAGACAATCTACTGTTTTTTTGGTCAATACTTTTTTAAGCGAACTTGAATCCTCTTTAAAACATCAAAATTAAATCTGTTTCCAAAAGTTCAGCGTACATTTTGATTTACATGTCTTTTTGAACACGCTTAACAGCCAATTTGATTCACTCAAATTAGCATTATACAGAAACAAATAACTACCTTCTTCCTTGACATTAACATCAACAAAGATGTTAACCACTTGAATTTCAACATATACAGAAGACTCACTCAAACATTTGGTGTACATCCCGGAGAATTAAATTACACCAATTAATTATAAAATAGCTCCATTTAATAGACTTGTTCGTAGATTATTAAACGTCCCTTTGAGTCAGTGAAATTAAAACAAAGAAGTTGTAAAAAACTTCAGCAAATAGCGATAGACAATGGTTTTGACAAATCTGTGATCATTAATTTCATTTCGAAACAAATAAGGGAAATGGAACGCAACCAATTAACCAAATTAGAGCCATTGCCTTTAATTAGTTCAATAAAATTGAAATGTTTCACTTATCATCCCTCAATAACGAGTAAATTTCATGTGTTTTCTAGCAAAACAACCCGTTTATAGACGTAAGAACAAGCTACAAAACCGTTTGGGTAACGGCTTTGATAAACACGATTGATAAGAAATAATCACCCTTATCCACTAAAAATGCTATTATAGTACTGAGGACCTTCCGGATAATGAATAGCCATTATCAGAGTAAACTCATCAGTGTGAATTCTTTATAGTTTATTAGCCTTTGATGAAGTTGCCCATTTCGACAAATCCAGGATTTACAAAGAAAAATAATGACATAAAATCAGCGTCAGCCGATATTTTGAATACAGGTCACCGGATTTCTCAAGAAAGCTTATCACTCTCGAAACAGTAATGATAACTATCTAAGTAATTTAGAAAGGTGGGAAATGTTTAAGCGAAAAAGAAATTCAATGAATTCAGATTCATCTCCAACTGACGGTAATTTCTTGTTTACTCTTGTAATTTCAAATAGATAGTATTTAAGCTAGCACAATTTGATTGCTAATTTAGTTAGTTTACTATGATGATGAATTTTGTAGCTGGAAGATCCTCCATACTTTAACAGCAGTTTTAGTGGATAATAGTGATTGGTTCTTATTTATGGGAAATTAAAAATTACATGTTTACCTGAGTATACAATTCTGTTGCCATTCTAGCCGCATCAGACACATTTCTACAATCCATCAGCCAAAATCTAGCAGATACCGTTGTGGTAAATGAAACACAATCTTTAACAAATGTGAGTGGTGTTGATCCAGTTACATCTTCCCAGATTGCTTTATTTTGTCCTCCTATTATCAAAATTGCAAGTTGTTGAATCTATTTTAACGATTATTAAAAATCCAATTGTTACAAATCATAGCGTTGTAAATGAATAAATAAATCTTCCAACATTCTGAGATATTGTCATCCAGTGCAAACAGTAAGGAATAATCAAAATTATTCCAACAAAATTTATAAATAGTTATCATGTAAGTATTTTGTATAAAAGGCTAATGTATATTGTATACTGAACACTACATTGCAAATAATAAATGGCAGCTGCTAAGTTAATCCTTCCTACTTTATTCTGCAATTATATTACAATTTCAATCTATTTCAAAAGATAAGTGTAAGTATTGATAACAATGCGTGATTCCAATATGATTTATATTATTAATACTATATTAAAGATATCAAATAATACAAAAGAAGCTGTCTCAAATCAGTACGGGAACTAAAGTTACCTGATTTAGTTCCTATTGAAGCATGAATGTTAAAATAGTGGTTTGCAACAAGGAAAACACATTGATTATACAATAGCATGCTCTAGAGTCTAGAGTAACACAAGAAGATACTATAAAGTATGAAACATTCTAAATTATATAGCAAATGTAAATACAAAAAGCGTTTCATCCTTTCACTTCCTAATATTCTAAGATCACATATAAACTATACATAAATGTGCGATAACATTGCGTAGACTATATATTTGAAAATGCCCTCTCCATTGATGCATTTTCAAAATCCAATTATACAAAAAACTCTCAAGTTTGCTTAATGATTTCTAAGGTATTAACTAGAATTAGGTGCACCTGATAATAGAATCTTAACTTGAAAATGAGGTTCTAACATTAAATCACTTCTCGATCCTGTGATACTGGTGTCTCCTCACCACTTAATTTCAGGAGTTGTTTGTTCACTACACTCATCTCAAGAGTTGCATAATTAGTAGTCCCTATTTTTCGAATCAAGAAACAAACGATCAACAATAGAGGTCAAGTATTATCAATATAGAATATGTGATATCAACAATTTCTTAAATATAATGTTGTTCTGCTATTGATTAGGCTAGGTGTCAAGACTTTTTTTATTTCGCATCAACTTTCATTTGAAAATCAGACATTTGTTTGAATATTTGAAGAGTTTCGAGGTTAAAATACAGAAGCTATATGGTTCTAGACTCTCTGTTTCTAAATCGACCTATTTTGACAATTATGATCTTAAAATATGTAAGAATTTTGATAAAATGGATATGGGTAGAGAAAACAGCAGCTGTACATCTATTACCTATATAATGTCTACGAGGTTAAAATACAGTGTGTCCAAGATCATGGCGATATCGGAAACGGTAATATATACAGTTTCTGTTAAATGGGGAAATAGTTGCGTAACCAAAGAGGCATTTATACGGAAGTATAAAATGTCAAAAATCATAATTTTGGAGAAAGCTAATTTCCGGATTTCCTGTTTAAATTTTCCCAGTGTTACCGTCAGAGATGGAACAAAATAAAAAACACTTCTTTGAACCAACACTTTACCTTTCTCGTGGTAATGTCAGTTTTGATATCCGAAATTTCGTTTTCGTTCAACCATCATGAACTTTTTATTTTTAAATACGACACTGTTTTCTATAATACAAATTAGAGGTGTTTTTCATTCTGCCCTCATTGAAGTGTCAATTTGTTTTCAAATAAATTATAGGTATTGAATCTAATCTTTGGCATGCTAATCCATATTGTTTATATTTTATTGTAAAGAATGAAATGTTAAACAGAAGGTTACTAGATTTGATTGATATTCACGTGGGAAAAATTGAATGACGGGCGTTATGAAATGTTCTAGCTAGAACATGTAATAGCATTTATGACTATTGCAAAAGCATATGAATAGATACAAATACCCAGAAAGTTCAAGGGTAGTCCAAGCTAGTATCAATATTGATGCGAGCGTACGAGAAATAAAGCTAGAGAAAACGCAGCAAATGATTATAAACAATGGTAATCACATCTGGAATGTCTTTGGGGAAACAAATTAGGAGCAAAATTACTGAACTGTATTATCAGATACAGTTTTGCTGCATCTCACATAGACTATAGTTCCAATTTAAAATCATTTAGAAGGATGTTATAAATTTTAGTCAAAATAACCCCCGTTTCACTCTTACCTAATATAAAATTAGGTACATTATATACAGTTATGAAAATAATGTTTTATGATATTAGACTTTTATTTATTCACGATAGATTTTACAAAATTTGCAATTTTCTCAAGAACATTCACACCGAACTTCAAAACTGCCAATTGATCTGCTGATTTAATACTCTCTTTGATAAAGATAAAGTTGTTAAATATCGTAAATGTATAAAACTAATATCCCTATTGGAATCTGGCTTACTAATCAGTGCGTCTATGAAGTGTTTAATGGGAATGACTATTAGTTACATGTAAGTATTGCTTTCTGTATATAATATTCATCTCTTTTCCCTCTTGCGACTCATAATCAAGTGGTAAGTACACACCAGTTAGTCAGAAACTTCGAGCCCCGAAATAACATATGAAGCAGTGACAATTTCCTAAGAATACAAACATACTATCAATTATTAATTAGTTAACTAAAGTCTACTTCTTAACTTATACTTTCAGATATTTAATTCTCACCTGTTATAGAACACAATAACCTAAGAGTAGGGGCAGACCCTGAGTACTGATTGATCATGCCTTGCGAATGAGCTCTAGGGGCGGGCATACTCAATGTAATAGCTTTGTGGAATTTCCTTCTTCTGGGTTCTACTGTTACGATTGGTGAAACTGCTACGCCGTGTCCTAATAGCTTAGAAACTATATCAGACTCTACTGCTTGAGCCTGAAATTGAAAGTATTTATTATTTACGTGTTAGCGATATATATTTCTAGTTATCAATGATAGCATATCATTGTAATTGTGATTCCGTACCAGCGAAGCATTACAATTTCGGACTACTTTATTAAGGTATTAGCACAAGATTGGCTCCGTCCACACACAAGAGCAGAATTCTTCATTATGAAAGTTGCAAATAGTATGTAGTATAGATGGCAGAAATGCCTTAATACTATCTTACATCTATTATGCATTCTTAATCTATTCTAATAGTTTGCTATCTTCAGATAGTCTTATATATTTAACTTTAAATAATGTTTTTGATTCCATATTATATATACTTTTAAACTTTTCTATTTTTAATGTCTCGGTAAATCCTAATTCTACCATTTTATTTTATATCGGAAATGAAATCATAACAATATATTCAACAAATTGTAAGCAGAACTGAAAATCTTAGGAAGGTTGTGAAAATGTGAAGTGAAAACAAGAGATATTTCAGAAACCAGTAAGAAAAGGAGAATTAAACAAACACTCATTATTACATACACATCGTACTTCTCAGTATTGACGGAAATATGGATGAGTGGCGAGTGGATGGGGATAGGCAACATGATATAATAGATACCACGGAGGGAGTTTACTGACTCAGCATTAGCCTGACCACTGATTCATACAGTACAATGTTAGTGACCAGGAGTAACCTGTGAGAAAACTAAAAACATCATGCCAAGTATGACTTGAGATTGAACCGGCACCCTACTGAATGTTAATGACATCTAATGTGAACATCACCATAGTGCTTGTTATTCAGGTGGAAAACAAGATAACAAGTAATATTACTCACTTGAAGGCCCACTCTGATTTTCTTAGTTAGTGCATTAGATGGAAATACTGCTTGAACCAATGGTACAGCGGTACTTGAAACTGTACCACCGTCTGGACCGATAGCATGAACTTCCTGTCTTATTCTGGAAACCACAGCGAAATAATGAGGAAAATCATTAGTCAAAATTCGAGTAATTCGACTAGTGTGAAGGTCCTCGATTAGGCTTAATTCTGGAAAATTTGTTCAAATTATTTTCTTCCATTCATTAAAAAAAAAATCAAGATGTTTTACCTTCTCCATCAAAACTATGATTTAGAACGTCTTGAACTGCTTCCTCGTTTGCCTCCAAGGTATGTTCTTTCCAGGTTTCACCGTTATCTGATCGTAGCACTATTATCTCCCTCTGTTTACCTCTGAGCGATGCGAAATGTGGAACTTCTAATATCACGGGGCTGTCAAAAATATTGAATTAAATGTGCTAAATGGTATTCAATCCATTGAAAAAAGATCTTTTCTTTGAAATTATTGTAATTTTCATTTCAGATATGATACACAACTTTAGTCAATTGCCACCATAATCATGCAGAATAAAAACAAATAAACTTAGAGTTTAAATGTCTTGTTCCTTATCTCCAGCAATTAATCGTTGAAAAGGGTAGTAACCAATTAGGCTCAACTGAATGACCATAAAAATGTCTATAAGAAAGCTATAAAACAGGAATATCGAATTTCGCATGTAAATGTGATGAAGGGGGTATTCCCAATTCGGCCCATATTCAGTTATGGTGTTCATTAATAAATGAATTAAGATTTTTAGGTTAATTTTTGAAGTGAAAACTTCTTTAGGCGCGTTGAGCTATTTCAGATGGGGGTAAAACTATGAGTCCGTCACGTACAATCACGCCGTAGCTATATATATTAGGTATTAAGTATACTACTGCGTGCGCAACTACTCGGGTCAGGCGTCAGGCAATCTCTCTATACCCTTACACACGTGTGCATATCTGAGTCGGATACTGGACGTTATTCATTTACTCAATCCTCGATACTCGTGCAGCCGAAAGGTATATTTTTATTGAATTTATTAATTGTACATTGTGTACTTAGTATCGTATCTACGTTTTAAATATTGTGGATATAATTCTTGTCAAAAGAATATAACATTAGTGATCTGTATATATCACCACTGTCAGTATTTCAATCAACAATTATATACATTTTCATATTTAATAATAAAAACGTATAATGGGCGGTACAATCCCTGTAAAGCGTATGAATATAACCCGATAGTCATTATAATACATATTATTTTATTTTCAAAACATATTATTTATTGATATTTACATCGATGTAAATGAAAGTAATGTTAAACAGCAATGATCCGAATTGAAGATGTCTACGGATGGTGGTAAAAGAATTCGGACCAATGAACAAATAATCTAAAAAGAAACGCAAAATGTAAACATATAAACATTTCCGTCAAATGTCAGTATGATCGTAAATTACACCACAAATAATTATTTGAAATAAAATTTTGTACTTTCGTATTAGTAGTATTACTTATACACATCTTATGACAAGAATTATATTCACAATATTTAAAACCTTGCATGTAGATACGATACTAAGTACACAATGTACAATTAATAAATTCAATAAAAATATAACTTTCGTCTGCACGAGGACCGATTCATACTCTTTACAGGGATTGTACCGCCCATTATACGTTTTTTATTATTAAATATAAAAATGTATATAATTGTTGATTGAAATGTTGACAGTTGTGAAAAGTAAAGAAAAACTAATCATATTAATTTTCATTTAAAAATAATAAAATTGTAATTTCGGATGCTACAACGAGTACAACAACTCCAAACTCCGTAGACAATAGTATCTGTGGCATCGGATGTCTTCGTTGGTTGTCATAATGCTGAGCAACAAAATTTCGTCAGGCATAAGTTGCATAAAATGAGAACCGATGCTACGGGTGGATTACCATACGAGTTAATTTTAGTTCTTAACCGACCATACATGATAACTAATAACATATATGTTGGGGATGGATTGTCCAATGGCACTGTCGGAAAATTGTGTCATGTAGAAAGACGTGATACTGGTGAAATCATACGAATTTGGATGAAATTCCCAAAATAAATTGGTTAGTTCATAATGTCAGTTTTCACTTCTGTCAGCAGTGCTCGGTGAATGCCCGTATTTTTTTATTTACCAAAGTAGTGCGATACACATTTAACAAAGTTTAAAGTAATTATGTTACGATCATTATATTTAGTAATTTTTCGTAACAAATTCATGCGTCATTTTACAGGTAGCATTTTGATAGGTGAAAGGTGTATTTACACTATTGCACTTTATATAAATATCAGTTTAAATTTTGGTTGAAATATCGAACGTAAACAACCAAAGATGTTTATATTAAAAGAACTAATTTAAATTGCCATGAAACGATTCACTTGCGTTGGTTCTTTTATTTAATGCCGCTGATGAACATGCCCAAATTTCAGGTGAAAAAGTTGGCCATATACATAATAACTAGTTATTCATAAAATTCAATTTATCATTGACTAATCGGTTTCAATTCAAATAGTTAAAAAATAAACAAAAACCTACTCCTTTAGGATCTAAAAATATATGCCCAAAGCAATTAGGAAGGCATTGTCCGATCTCAGAAGTTTTATCTTTGTATTCCCTTGTCAAGCCAATCTGCCAAAGTTTTCTCCATCACGCCTAAGTCAAATGAAACACGTATCCTGATATTTAACATCATTCCAAACATTACTTACAGCTGTATGCATACCTATTTCAAACGATAGACAAAGTTTTTGGTTCTCCATGTTGAACAGTGATAACAGGTCTAGTAGATCCAGACAACTGTTTCGTTCTTCTAATGAGCTCATCAGTGAAACGAGCCAGACTATGAAGTCACTGATCAACCATCTCCGGCAGAGGTACAACTACCACTTTATAAAATGTTTGGACCAAAGTGTTCAAACACTATCTGCCGGAAAACAGTTGGGAATTCGATCGGCAGGTGACGGCCCCGAAACAATGCAAAGTGAAATACAAACACGTTTTGTAAGAATCATACAAAAAAAACAAAGATTTTGGTTCTTCGTGTTGAACAGTTACAACCCGTCCATTAGTTCCAGACAGCTGTTTGGATCTTCTCATGAGCTCATCAGCGGAACGAGCCAGACGAAGAAGTCACTGACCAATCATTCCCAGCAGGGGAATAGCAACCATATTAGAAAATGTTGGAGAACTAAATTGTTCCAAAATCAAGGAGCAAGTGGGCCCACATAATGTTAAAAACATTTTTCTTCATAGGTAAAATTGCAACATCAATGGCATATTATGTGTTATGTGACTAATAATAGTAAGTAGCTTAATGTTATTTTTATCATTTGTCATTAATAATAACTTTTGATAATGACAGCTTATAGTGTCAGTAAATTCAAGTCACACTGTCAAATCATGGTCCAGTTACCATAGGGCACCACACTTCTCTGCAACATATTTCCCCAGTTGCTTTTCTTTTGATTGCAGTATTAATTATCCGCCGTTCGATATTACTATCACTAGACATCTCCTGATTATGTCCATTAAAATATGAACTAATTATATTTAGATTCGCCAACAGTATGTTTATACACTCTGCAACTTTTGTTCGTGCGGTGTATTTAGAATACTGATAATTTTTATGTAATCACTACGGTTTTCCTCTTTCACATAACATTTCAAGGAGCGTAGTAATTTTGAGTATTAAAACAACCGTAATGGAACAGAAAAGATGCTCAACAATTTTTTTTTTTTGAATAATTGCTATTACAGTGGTACCTACGGGTACCTGATCGGTGCTTTATTGACGAGATTTCCAGAATTAGGCAACAATAGGTTTGCCGAATTCACGTATCGCAACAAGTGCGTGAGCGCAATTGGGGACCCGTTTTTAAATTACTACTGGAAAATGACTCGAATCGGGCAAACCCCCTTGAAAATTATCGAAAAATATCACAATCTGACTTATCAAATAACGAGGCGGTGGAAACAGTCCTACAATGAAGATGGCGGAATGGTTTTTGATGAGTTTTTAGATATTCGGATTACAGCAGGTTTTCATCTGTTCATTGTGTAAGTAGGACGAAATATGTTTCGGGATGTCTATAAATGGACAGCCGGATCTGAGATTTTTTCAAGGCGAGGCAAAGATTTCAAATTGCAACCCTCGCCCATCATCTCTCCTTTTAGTTTCTCTAGCAAGTTATAAACTGTTTTAATTAACACGTAAATATTCAATTACTATATTTTATACTATTAAATTTTTATTTTTACTGATTTTCCAAAAAAAAAGGGTACTCATCCCGAATTCGGTTGATTCTATTTATTTTCTGTTATTTTTACCTATGAACCACGATTACAACGAGATGGTTAATTTAAAATACAAGTTCTGGTAAGATTCCTATGTGGGTCAAATATATATTTCATAAAAATAAAACCATAATCTAAATAATGAAGAGTCGGTAATGTCATTATGAATCATTGCTTGCTGAGGAGTATAAGATGAAAACGTACGCTTTTCAATGACTTTTATACAATCTAAACCAGTAAAAACCTCAGGGAAACGTATAATAATGTTCCTGGAACGTTGTTTAGTGCGTTTGTTTCACATCCGTGTGGTAAAAGTGCATAATTGTGTGATCTAGCTATTACCGTAAACGTGATTGACGTTTGTCGCTCCCCCCTAACTCCTAGATCCGGGGCTGTAAAAGGAATAAAGTACAATAGTGTCTTTTTGAAAATGAATCGTCAAATGAAAATTGAATCCACAAAGAAAAGGAATAATCAATTAAATTTTAGTTCGTTTTCCTACAATCATTAGTTTCAACTCCAATAAACAACATACCCTAAAAATTTCGCACCAACAGGTCCAAGTTCCAAGACTCTACTAGCCAGAGCTTCGCCCTCCATTAGAGGAGGCGGATGTGGAGTTTTCTGTGGCCTCACATATCTACAGGTGATTCGAGTTGGGCTTCCAGCACATCTAGGAGGTACAATAACTCGAACCCCAGAGTGACGACAGCCTCGCATTGCTCCGCCTCGCGCGTCCACTAGGAACGACACCAGGAAGCTACAAAAACGATTATATGTGTCAATAATTTTAATCCTACTACAGTTCAAACTTATTTCAAAAACAATATTGTCATACTTTGAGTGAACGGAAAGCTTTCATCTATACGGGGTGTTCATTTTTATTGTTTCATTTCTACTGCTAAATATAGCTAAAATAAATAGATATCAAATAGTTACAAAAGAAAATGTCCTATTAAATTTCTAGAAAACTTATGCTATGTGCTGAATTCAATCAAATAAGTAATAAATGTAGCATCAATGAGATTATGAAAATGATCAACCTGCATGATTCTTAAGCGATTGATGAAGGCAGATATTGTTTTTGAAATATTTCAGATCTATCAACTCAAAATGGAAATTTATATAAATACCACAAAGTTAATGAAGATAGTGCATATTAAAAATTTTGTACCCAAAATCATGCCATAAGTGATATTTGAAAATAATGGAATTAATTACATACAATCACTTTCATGAGAATATATGAAATAAATACATACTAGCAAAACTGGTGCAGTCAGTAAATAATTGGTCCAGTAAATAAATTACGTGATTGAATTGTTTGATTAATACTTATGATACATGTGAACAAAATAAATAATAATAATTGATACAAAAACTACACTACCAAGCTTGGACATTCTTCCTATACACTGTACATATAACTTACTTTTTCCAACTTGGAACACTATAAAAGTAACAAGAAGAACAAAGAAGTTAGTTTTAGGGAACTAGTTCTATTTTATTGAGGGATTCTATTGTTCAATTCCAATTTTAGAATCAATTCTCAATAAAATAATTGGAATGGTTTTAATATGATACACACTACCAAAGGATCTAGCGGAAAAAAGAACTTTCTCCACAATAATTTAGTTTACTGAGATAAAATAATTGGAACAAAATTTCCCCCAAATGAATAAATTGCAACTGCAATATTATTTATTGCATTCAAACGACATTTATGAAATAAAATATATAAACATCATCTAACATGTAATGTCACTGCAGACGTTAAGAAATTTACCTCTCCAATGTAGAATTTTCGGTTTTATAATTAAAAAAATTAAAAATTAGTTGAAATGTTTCATACACATTTTTATACAAAAACAACTGCGGAAAATTGAAAACCAGTGTTATCTATATATATATTAATTATACAAATAGTTATTAATAAAATATCAGGAATATTTCTTCTATAAGCAATGAACTTGTTTGAGTGAGCAGTGTCAGTTGCTTTATTTTTGTAGAAATTTTCAAAATGAGTTAAAAACACCAAATAGCCATATCTACGTATGGACGGAATTTAGAACCACATTTCTCCTTATTGATTATTGAAATAGTTATAACAGTTATACAGTTATAAAGCGAAAAATACAACTACCATTGTTTCGTGGATTTATTTAGATTTTATAAATACAAATTTTAGAATATTTCTTCTGCAGAAAACAACAATTTGTCAAAATCCTGCTGGCTAATTGTTATTACATATCACCATAGTTATTTGCAAAATAAATTAGAAAAATAATAATAGACTAAAGCACCATTTTCTAATTCACTTTCTCCCTACAGTTATTTGGGTTAAAGTAAAATTACATTATTAAAATCGACTTGGACAGACTCTAAGTATGAGATCAATTGTTTATTCAATTGCTTATAGCCAAAACAAGTTTCTTTTGCTCTAAAACGCAAACGAAAGCGAAAATTAAAATTCATATGAGAGGTCTAATCAAGACGCGTCGTGTGACATCCTTTCACGTTTTTTATATAATTTGTAATAAGCAATAAACGACTTTTTTCCCAGCACCTGTAGGTGCTAAGATGATTCGAATAATGTATAAAGATAGTGTTTGGGTCAGATTGTTTATTTATAGTGAGGAATTGAAGAGATAGAAAGTTTTGTCAAATACCTTTTCCTGGATATTCGAGCAATTTTGGTCGGTCTAGTGCAATCGGTAGAAATAATAAAAATGTACCATCTTTATAAAAATATGTTTTTTTGCGATTAACATTATCTTTTCCGCGTTTATTGATTTCTGGTTGAAAAACAATTAAATATCTTGGTCCCTACAACCCACAGAAATGATTGCGTTTTTTGATACCTCTAAAAATGAACCGTATAAAGTATAAATCTCGTCAGCAGTTACCAAGATATGATGTTTTTTTGTTTCAGTTGTAAAATGTTAATGTTTTTTAAAAAATTAAGTTTTTATATGTTTTTTTGAGACATTCAAAAGGAAACACAAATGTTTATTGAGAGAAACGGCGAGCGGTCATCGGTAGGGTTCAAGCGCCTCCAATATGCCCCATTCGAAATTCTGGCGAAGTTGCACTCTAGCAAATAGATATCTCCGTTATTTCTCATCCGATCGACTGGTAATTTTTTCAATCTGCGTCATTTTACAGCTAGCTATAATTTGGTGGTATTAAATAAATAACTTAAGTTTTTAGGTAACAAATCGAATTTATGAGAAGATTTTTATCCAAATTACAGGTTTTTTAATCTGCAAGGTTTTTCTAAACCTTCAATTTGGTACAATTATTTTTGAAAATTTTTGTTCATTAACGAAAAATATTTAAAAAAACGTGTAAAGAAACAAGGTTAATATTGATTGGTCTAGGTTAGTTAGCCAGAATTGCTCGAATAACCAGGAAAAAATTCGTGGATATAATTTTCTATTTCCTCAAATAATAAACAAATTGGCAACAACAAAATGATTGTAGTTTCGGGACCCCAAAGAATATTTTTATGCCTTATTAGAATCATCTTAGCAAACAGTTTTCGAATAAAAAATTTGTTTAGAAAAGCCTTTTATTTACTGTTCCTAACAAATTATATAAGAAACGTTATTGGTATGAAACGACGCGACGCGACCTTTCATATGATTTTTGATACGTTCATTCGTTTGCGTTTTAGAGTCAAAAACCTGGGCTTTGGCTATAAACAGTTAAATAAACAAGTGATCTCATACTTTGTTGGCCAAATGTTGATTTTAGAATCATTTGGACCAAAATATCAAACTTCCCTGTTACTGGGGCATGTCGTGACTAAATGACAATATGGGAAATTATTGAATTTATGGAATTGTTTATTACGTTATTTTTTTTTAAATCGAATCAAGTATGAAATTTTGTTATGTATTAATTGCTATCTAAGTAATTAATATTAAGAAATGAGTGTTCAGCAGATTACGAGTTTTTATTATAAATATTCGTCTGTCCTGGAAACTCTTTTACGATAATGCGAAACTATTGTTACTCACTAGAAGTCTATTTTTAATTTTCCCAAACTCGCGGAATTCCCAAATTTTATTGATGGAATTTTTTTTTCAATTCCCTTAGAGTATGAAGAAAATTACTGACAATATTATTTAATGTAGAGTTTTAGAGATAAAAAAACAAAAGAATGAACTTTAGAGCTCCAGTTAGAATGGGAGAAATACACAAAATCTATTATAATTTTAGGTGAAAAAAGAAAGGACGAATGTATAATATTGCAGAGAACTTAATAGTATAACATCTTATTTATCACATATTATTTTGACAAAAAATCAAGCTAATGTCATCAGTCATAATAGAATTTTGGCTGGAAGCTAATAATGTTTTGGAGTATGTGGAAAGTTCTATTCATCCTTGAGATCATATTCTTTAAACAAGTACGATTTAATTGCATAGCAACCTTTGTTATGGATATGTTTGGGTTATATCATAATGAAACCATCCCTGTTAAAATTTACATCATATATAAAACTCTTCGAGGCAATTAAAGTTTCGTTTCTATGATTTGTTAGTAAAGCAAATATTTCCCAATTCTGCAGTTTAATGAAAATCCCCATCATATTTAAGAAACGTTCTTTATAATGTTCCTTTTAATAACCAGTAATTGAATCGCATTCCTACTTATAACACAGTATGAGAAACAAGAAAAATATAGTGAGTTAAACATAAGATAATTCCTTGTTACAACAAGATTCCAATAGGAGTAATTAATGAAAACAAGATTGAACCCTTAGTTGTATTATTAAGTCTCCATCTACATCTTTAATTCACCCTCGAAGGCTGTAGAGATGGAATAGTTTAGTAGAGGAATTATGAACCCATGAAATATTAGAGATAAATAATTGAAACACATGTTAATGTGGTGCTGCATTCAGTGCTATAACGGTACTGTATGTACCATAATAAAGGTACCTTTCTCTGCAAAGACCTTGTCCTTGATTTTTTGGACCCAGTAGACCCAACGTGTACTCTAGTGTGGACCATATGCGACTGCTCAGGCTTTAAATACATACACACATACTACTACAGCTAAGTAACATTTATTAATGCAATGTGTACATTGGTTCAGCATCTATTGAATCAAGACAGTTTGTTCATTCTACTAAACCTACAGAATATATCCTAGACATTCTATAATATTTTGTGAAAATATTCCTTTAGTGGAAAATTTAGGGTAAAATAAAATATTTTTCAAATGCATTATACTTAAACTTGAAACGAATGAGTTCAACTGCTGGAATTTCATTGACCTATACAGGATCAGTGGAAATTAGCATCCCCACATTATATCTACAGTGGTCCTAAATTCTTCCAATTTGAGATCACTTCTTTAAATATATTTGAATTATAAGTTTATGGAGCTCTAACAGAACAACCAGTTTCTTTCAATTCTTCGAAAATGAGCTGGACATCCATCAAGTTGGAACCAATGCATTCGTCTTAAATTTATGGCAATTTCTTCCCACAGTTGCCGTATTTAGTTCAGTAAAAGTTCCAAAAAGTTTTCGGAATTTACACGTGGTGGTACAAAATAAGACCAAATAAATTAATATCATAAATTGCAATCCAAACGTTTACTGCGGATTTCCCCGACGAGTAAAACATGACTAATCAGTTACAAAACGTTGAACAAAAATTACTATGGATTGAATTAAGGACTCATTGACAAAAATATAATCTTCGTTCCTAGTCTCTTGGACCTAAGTCTTGAACAGGTTTTTTGCCTGTGATCCTTTCTTAAAAATGTTGGTTTGGCACGCCCCCAACCCCCCCCCCCCATTTGGAGACTACTGAATTAAAGTTTCTGTTTGCGGGCGTAGTTAAGCAATCGTTACTTATTCGCCATTATGAATTCCATCATTTTATCTTGAACCGTTTGGAAGATATTTACAAAAACCAATCTTCAAGGTTCACGCTTTAGAGGACAGTTTATAACTCCCTTAGGTAGCATTTTTCGATCCATGTTTATGGGAACTTTTTTCTTAAAATAAGGTCTTCTATCCACTGTTAAAATCCTGCTACACAAAACTGACTCACTCTTTGAATTTACTAACATATCCCCTACCTAATATAGGAACCATGAATGATCCTTAAACAACTACTTTCCTGGATAATTACTCCAAGAATCAAATAAAGATTGTAAGTAAAATTGAATGTAATGTTTGATAATAATCAAGTGATTCACTAAAAAGTGGCATCAACAGAATGAGTTCTTTCATGGACAGAAGATTAGACATCAGTTATTTGGACGATGTTGAAGAAAACCCATGCACATTAACAGCTCATTTGAAATTAAACTTGTGGCAAATTATATATCAGAATATTTTCACACCTCTAACATAAATTTCCCTATATTAATTTTATGCACGACTCAAACATGTATATACACAAGCATAAAAAATACAAACATTCAAAAAAGTTTCTTTCAGGTAGAAGAACATAAAAGCTTCGGTATACTATAACTATGACATATGGCATGATAGATGAGGTGGCCCCAAACTGTCTCGATAAAAAATTGAAAACATGGCAAACATTTGTGTAGAATGAAACAAATGTTGATATTGGAAATATCTTCAAAACAAATTTTAATTTAGAATCTCAATTTAATATTCAATAATAAATAACTTACCCAACAGTGATGGGTTGTCTGTTGATATCTACATTATCGGGTGCTGAATAAGTGTTGGTAGAGTAATATTCTTTCGCTTGTACAGGATTGATTATTAATTCATTGCTTATATGTGAGGGAGCTGAAAAAAAATATATTGGAAACTCTAGTTTATATGTTAAATGAAATGATACTGATGTATCTATGGGATGAGTATATAAGTCGCCTCGGATTGAAGCTCACTTATCAAGAAGGATATTTTGTTATAAACGAGACCATATAGATATTTTGACCCACTGAATTCATAAATGTTTTCTGATGTACAGTTTTTGTTTGCGCAAATATCAAATTCCTTATTTTGAATGATTTTTTTGTATATTCGAATCAGAAATAAAATATGAATCCAATGATTTATTGGTTGGTATACTTTGTTTCATCACTATTAAAGATTTTGTTCATAAAATCTGACGGTATTGGCTCTATCACAAATAACGGCAAAGCTCATCTTATGAAATTTTCAAGTATGATCAATGAATATAGTAATGTGTGTAAGCTAATAATATTCTACACTGTGCGCTTAATATTGATCTCCGTATTAGCGAAACTTCAAATTCATTTATTTTGGTTTACTTAATTAAATGTAGCCCCCTGTATATTTTTAATTTAGTGCAGTTTATTCTCTTTCAAAAGATGTTTGGGATTTTTTAAACCGTATTACAGTTGAAAAGTTCTATTTTGTAATAGGTATGGGAATAAAAGAACTACTAATAGCGTGCATAACTACATATGCAAAGTCTCATTTACATATGTCTTTGACAATGGCTGCATCGCAGTTGAAAGCTGCTTTGGATGAGTTATAATGTGGAATGGAAAAAGGTGATAGTGTAAACTAAATTATAGAACTATCCTATGAATATACTGGCTGATGTGGTATATGCAATAGGACGAGATGAATAAACTGTTTTGTTGCTTCACGTGTTTATGGAAAAATGTATAGATGAATCAATGCTTTGAAGAATCAAATAACGGTTTAAAAGAGCTGGTAATAGAGTGGGAATGAAGGAACTGGATTACTAATTGTTCAAAGTGTCGTTGAAGATCCCTTCCCCACACAAATACCCGCGCAGTAAGCAGGCTTAATTTGTATTTGTATTTGTGATTACAAATTCAAGACATTAAGCTTTTGCCAGGATTAATTGATGTATACCAGTTTGAATTAATGTTACCTAACTAATCACCTTTGATCAACTTATTTTAAATATTCTAGAACTATTACAGAAAACAATTAATAACATAGAATCTATTAACAATATACCTATGTATTATACAAAAATAATATTTTTTAATTTGTAATGTCAAGTATAATAATTAATTTTTACACCTATTGTCAAGTAGATAATATCAGAATTTTCTGGGTTATTTCAGTGAATATTGTCATAAATATACAATAAATTGTAGTACTGTATACGAGTGTACGTAAGTTCCTACACAAGCCAGGTAGCCTTAAATTTAGATAGGTAAGTTCCTACATAAGACCGTTTCTAAGATGGGTACATTCCTACAAGGCAGCAGAGGTCGCGCTACCTGTTAGCAGGTCGGTCGAAAAAGTTCGCACAAGGCAATTTCATATTATTATTATCTCTGGTGAAGCACGTTGGTGCCGTTGTAATTATCGCTGGGCGATCCTAAGGCTAAAGAGCATTCAAAGGCATGCTAGCCTGGCTGTCACGGAAGCTATGAGAACAACCCCAAGAGCCTCTTAAGTCTTTCTGAACATACAGCCACTTTACATTCACATACAAAGCACGAAGCCAGGTTAGTCACCAGTAGACCGACCAGAAGGCAAACGCACATAAGCAAATTGCAGGGCAAGATGTACAACTAGCTACACAATGAGGTGGAAACCGACCGCATAATGAGGATGCCATCGGATGAGATGCTTCTCAAGTATAGCTTCGAGAAAAACTTCAAAATATTCATAACAGACAGAGAGGCATGGAGGGAAGATCTCCAATAAATGCAGAAATGGCATATTATACAGACGGTTCAAAAACCGAGGAAGGTGCAGGAGCAGGAATATATATAGCCAAGTCAAAGACGAGAATCTCACGTGACGATATTCCAGGCAGAAGTTGCTGCAATACATCACTGTGCTGAAGAGCTATTAAGGCAAGAGAAACCGTCGCCATATACTCTGACAGCCAAGCGGCCATAAAAGCATCCAGTTCCTTACAGGTCAATTCCAAGCTTAGAAACCCTACAAGAGTTGGACAGTTCAAACAGACTGTCTTTAGCCTGGGCACCAGGCCACGAGGGCAACGAAGAGGCTGATTGACTGGCCCGAGAAGGAACACGAAGGGCTCTAATTGGTCCAGTACCTTTCTGTGGTAAAGTGAAAGCGCTGCGCAAATCATATAACAGTACTTGGTTGAAAAATCAATCTCGAGAATGTTGGAACAACGCGCCGGGAATGAGACAGGCCAAAGAGTTCATCAAAGAACCATCGCCAAAATTCAAGGAGTACCTATTAAGCCAGAATATAGGATCAACTAAAATCAAGTTTAGACTCCTGACAGGGTATTGTAGTCTCAACAAACACATGAACAACATCGGACTGGCAGATATAACACTATGCAGGTTCTGCCAAGAAGAGGAGACCTCAGTACACATAATGTGCTACTACGAAGGCCTAACAAGGCTAAGGTTCTCAATGACAGGAAAGGAAAAACCAAAACCTTTCCATTATATGGAGGACCTGAGGTCTGGCCTATGAATTCTAGTAGTAAAGACGGGTCTAGACAGGGAACTCTAACATGACAAGAGGGCATATAGAATAGATCTGCAAAGGTCGGGGTCGCGGTGGTGAGGCCCCTAGCCCATAAGCCACAAACAAATATAATCTAAATCATCAGTGTGCAATATGGAACTATCCAAAATGTTAAGTGAGAAAGGAAAGCAGTTGCTGATAATGAATAACTTCAAATGTCTTCAACATCACATTCTAAAGCCAATATATTAAGTGTACACAGACGTACAAAGTTTAAGTGTGGTAAACAATGAACAATCGTGTTTGATCCTAACCTAGTCTAACAAAATCTAATTAAGATATAAGATGACTAAATATCAAAATAACGTATATTTTATAATATAATCTTTTGTGTATTTTAAAATGAACCATCTTGTAAATAAGATTATAGTACTGGCGAATTGTATAAACAAGGAACATTTACCCGCTTCCTTGAAGGAACTAGACAATCTTTAAAATTTGTTCTGTAAGAACTTGCGCATGTTATTTGCTTGTCTTTTTAACTCATCGCAATCGTGTAGGAAGTAGTAGGAACCTATCGAACCCCTGTATACAATATTTTGAATAATCGATGGTAAAAATAATATGAAAACGTTACTCTAATTTCAACACTGAAGTGCCATTATCAAACAGATATAAAATTTTAATTTTGTATCTGTTTGATTATGGCACTTCGGTGTTGAAACTGTAGTAACGTTTTCATGTTATTATTAAATGTAGTATAAAAACGAAGTAATCGTTCTTTCATTTCATCATATACAATTTTTAGATGACTTTTCAAAATTTAATAATGATTATCACATTTCAATATGTTTGATAGATATTTATCTAATAATTTACGAACATTATGATTATTTTAATATTAACTTACCCATAGAATTACGATATTCGTTCCTCTCGTCGTTCGTAACATCCAACTTCATGGAATCATCGCCTAGCGATTTCATGTCGTCATAGGTCATATATTTATACTGCTGTTGGTCACCTAACAATGGATCTTCACCTGCACGTTGAGAATTTTTGTTTAATAAATTTCTGAGGTTAGACGGGAGAACAAACTTACATATGCACTCATCCACAATGGGGAAAGCAGAGGTTTTGGTTAACAAAAAGTTAACTCGCTAATCTTACAATAAGCAATGATACATTCTTGAAGGACATAATTGGTATACATCTCCAATTTAGAAGAATACCTTACGACGAAGATACACTATCGATGACGTCATTATGAAATTGATATACTGGTTTACATATCTTTATAGTTCAAATATTAAAAATATACCATGCAAATATTTGGCATGATGTATAGTGTAATGAGAAAAAAAAGATTGAGCATTCAAATTAGTTAATACTTGGTATAATTTCGTACTTTATGGTAGATGACTATACTCTGATATGAATGCATTGTCCAACAATACATCGAGAACAAATTTGAGGTATTCGAATATTTTAAACTACATATTCACAACAGAATAATTATATTTTTATTCAATACCTCTTCTCAACAAGTGCATATATTGAAGTTTGTTTTTGTTATCATCGATAATACAAATAATTGTAAAAAAGATAGATATATACTATTTGATCGACAAAACGAAAATTAGCCACACACAAATGTAATTTATTGCTCTTATTAGTAAAACAAAAAAATTTCACTTGACCAATTCTCATATTCGATCAAATGGTATCATTTCCACAAATTGGAGGACACTACACCTCATTACTAAAGCTACACAAAAAGCTACTGGCTGAGTTACAGATAGGACTTACGTGTGTAGGTCATCTGTCCCTGGTAGAAGGGGAGATATATGTGCTGAGCATGCGTCGGTCGGCCATAAGCCACTGGAGGCTCGTCCACTCCGCCTGCATGCAACAACCACCACCCCCTTAAGCTTATTTATCAATAAGTATGGATTTTCAAATGTTCCTATCAGTTATACCGTAATGCAAAATAAGTGTGCTAAATTTATCTCTATGGTTTCGGCGTTTATTTTTTTAAACATAAAACATAAAATAACGGAATAAAACACAACTTTAACTGCAAAGTATAATTGCTGATAATTGTTTTTCGTCACCTGATAATACTTTCAAAGCGCGTTATAAACTAAATTACATTATAGAAAAATAAATTATAAAAATCTCAACCCTAAGTAAGCAATGCCACAATAATATAATGTAGTGCTGGACGGGTTGATTGAGGTTATTTACAGAACTATTAACAATCGGTGTGAATATTAAGATGATAATTTAATGTTAAATTGCTGTTTCATCAAAATTTTTATAGATTCCAAAATTTTTAGTTGACCTCTCACCTGAAGATGCCGGATATTCTGCACATTTTCAGAGTATGCAATAATAGTATATTAAAGAACTAGTTCCTTTGGGCATGATTTTACCGCATGAGTTTGAAAAAGTGCGTTTAAAATGGAATAATGAAACTAGTTTAGATGCTATTTTTTCTATTCCGCGTTTTCAAAATGCATTTTTAATAAAAAATTTTCAAATTTTAAATTAACTTAGTAATTGTTTAGTTTTTTGATTTAAGACAAAGGCATTATATCCATTTTGGAATTTTCATATTAATATGACAGATGTTCAAATTTCGTTATGCTTCTTTAGAAGTTATTTTGATTTTGATCACATTGTGAATAAAATGAACAAAGATGTTTCGATGAGAACTACTTCTAAATTGAAAAAATAGTTGAAACTTCTGTCGTTAACTTGTTACCCCTAAAATTCCGTGTTCAGTACTTTTATTAATTCCCATGAGGTTATCATGATATTAATAACTAATAAATGCACTAGAATTCGTGTATCGTTATAAAAATTGAGGAATAAAAATATAAATTTAAAACTAGCTTCGAAAGTGTCACTCTGTGACGAAATAATTATCAGTAATTAAACTTCGCAGTTCGTGTAAAATAAAATTTTGACCCCCCTCGCCCAAAGCCTACGAGAAGTTCCAACATATATCCGTTACTGAAAAATTGACAATTATATCGCATATATTTTGCGACAAAAATAAGTCGAAATAGGACCCTGCCAAGAACACAAGTATTACGAAGAAACGAAGCAGCCACACAACCACGTGAACGTATGAAGTGAAAATATCCCTTCATCCGACTCTGTTATATAGTATTATAATAAATAAGTCGCTGAGTGCGAAAGAACACATCTGCGAAATCAGCAAATATAAACAATAGACCATCAAACAAAAATAATGGCAAACTCTATAAAACAATGAACCTTCAATAATAGATGCTCGATCTGGCTTAATCACAAGAATATATTCTTTTGGCTTGATGTTGCTTAAACGCACCTGCACACTCAAAACTGAAGAAAATATCATCATCAACAAACATGTTGTGGCGACCTGTATGAGGCCTGGAAATTGAGATATGATCTGAGTATATAGATAAAGATTTGATGGAAGATAATGAACAACGCCCTTACTGAGATAGCATAGAAGATATATACGAAACAGCTAAGTTGTGGTAAAATTTTCCTGCAGTTGAAAGCGAGATGAAGAAACGAAAGGAATCGATTCTATAGTATATCAGAAGTGTAGTATTGATGATTCAACCGTTTACCAGGTCAATTTTCAACAATTATTATTGTTAGAAAAATAATAAGTCATTTAAAATTTCCCAGTCCTAAATTAAGATTTTTATAGAAACCTTCTATATTTTCTACAATTAAATCATTGATTTCAAAATCAACTTTTTGGCATATATGAGTTAGATATTGGATAATCTTTAACATACGATAGGCATATCTATTGAACTAATTCACATAAAAATAAATTATACATAAACTCTCGGGAAATAGGTCACACAACACATATGCTTATTATTTTCGTCTTTACCCACTTTTCGGTCTCACGACCATCATTAGCAGATCTATCAGACCATCATTAGCAGATCTATCAATGTCTAAAACGGGATTTCTAAAACTAATTGTAACGAGCACAAAGCGTCCTTATCGCACTGATTTCAATTAAAAATGCTCACTTCGCCGAAACGAACAGAAACAAGAGTAATCAAAATTATAGCACATTAATGTTTTAAGTATATGTATCAAGAATCCACTGTTTAGCAATTTTCTTATAATATTCGAAGTCGTTTCAAAGCACTGTTTGGAATACGATTGAAACTAAAAAATATAACGCTCAAGTATTCACTTTCGAACCAGATGTTCAAGATTTATGAGGTAATAGAAAAAGGTTGTCAGACCTTATTAGAAATATTGCTATTTGAGCATTCTACCTAAAATATACTTTCAACATTATAAAGACGCATGTAGGAATTTGCAAGGGTTTTAATTAATTAAATTAGTATAAATCTAAATGATTGAACGTGAGATTTATGATTTCCAGACTTGGAGTCACATTTTCATTCATAACATATCTTTTATAATAATTGGTTTCTTTAGTTGAAATATTAACTTTTGGTAATCAAATTGATGGTTATAATCAAAACAATGTTTATCAAGAGCGGTGGAATAGAGTTTCCTGTAAAGTCCCATCGCAATCTAAACAATTTATTTTGTAAACTGTGTGGGTTTGTTTATGTTTAGGTATTAAAGGTTTTAGATTTGAAAAATATTTCCCAGCACAGTTAGTAGGTTTATGCGCTACATTTATATCATACTTTTTTAAACATTTCTCAATTTTCTCAGAGGTCTCTGGAATGTATTGTAATGTTATAAAATTATCTGTATTACCATTTATGCTATTTATATATGACGTTCCATTATAGATTTTGTTTATTCTTTCTTTAATGATAAGGTTGAAAAATGTTTTTGGGTAGCCATTCAATTCCAGTGTATTACAAACAATTATCAACGGTCCTCTGGGTACTAAAGAAACCAATTATTATAAAAGATTTACTCTGGAGATGATTCTCATAAAACGTGACTCCAAGTCTGTAAATCATAAATCTCACGTTCAATCATTAGGTCAGATTTATACTAATTTAATTAATTAAAACCCTCGCAAATTGGTACATGCGTTTTTATAATGAAGTATGTTTTGGTAGAATGCTCAAATACTAATATTTCTAATAAGGTCTGACAACCTTTTTTTATTACATCACAAATCTTCAACATTTGGTTTGAAAGTGAATACTTAGCATTATATTTTTTGGTATCAGTCATATCTCAAACGGTGCTTTGAAATGACTTGGAATATTATAAGAAAATTGCTAAGAAGTGGATTCTTGATTCATATACTTAAACAATAATATGTTACAATTTCGATTACTCGTGTTTCTGTTCGTTACGGCGAAGTGAGCATTTTTAATTGAAATTAGTGCGATAAGGACGCTTTGTGCTCATTACATTTAGTTTTAAGAACTCCAGTTTTAGACATTGATACGTTTTATGATAATGGTCGTGAGACCGAAATGTATGTAAAGATGAAAATACCAAGCATATGTGTTGGTGTGACCTATTTCCCGATCTTTGATTTCGAGAAAATTTCCTTCTTGTAGTGTTGAATTATAGTAATGAATATTAAATATTTGCCTAACCGATGAGAATACGATTAAATCGAAAGCTAATAGTCCAGGCAACGAACCGGAAAAAAAAAGAGATGTAAGTCAGAATCGATAATTTTTTGTGAGATTCGATTCGTGGGGTAATCAGGATCATTCATAACACATAAAACCTCAGCGGGCAGCCTCCCCCCACGCTTTTGAGGGCCAGAAATGGCCAAAACTTGCCGATTCTCCACCCCCAGAATTGATTAAAAGTTAATCTGACGTCAAAATCGTGATCAGCGACCCAAAAAAAAAACCCTTGGTGGATTTAAAATCCAAAAATAATATATATTGCCAAAATAATCTATAAGAGTGCAAAAATGGCAAATTTGATCGATTTTCCACCCCCGGAATTGATTTCAAATTGACGTCAAAGTCGTGATCAGCGACCCAAAAAACACCCTGGTGCATTTTAAATTCGAAATAATGGCCCCCAAGGGGGGGGGGGACCGGTGAGGTTTTATGTGTTATGAATGTTCCTGATAACCCCACGAATCGAATCCCACAAACAAATTTCGATTCTGACCTACATGTCTTTTTTTTATTATACCTGTAATCCCGGCTCATTGCCTGAATTATGAAATGGGATTTCTCTGTTTTACCAAAACACGTGATGGTTAGGTTAAGGTGAATCCATTGAACCCAGTATTCCTGCCTGAAGGATCCCTTGACATCAAAAACTGAGATTGCCTTCAAAAATTGCGCAGTCTGATCTGTGATAATGGTTCATTAATCTATGGATATGTCTGTCATGTAAATAGTACGTGATTATTAGTTGTAAAAACGTCAAAATATATCGAATCTCTTTTACCCCGTTTGGGATTGAGTTTCGAAAAATCCGTTCTTAGCGGCTGCCTAGGTTGTATAAGGAACACATCTGCCAAGTTTCAAGTGGGTCCGCTTTATAGTTTCGAAGATTTCGTGATGAATGAGTGAGGCAGTAGTAGTATTTGATATTATATTTAGATAACATGAATATCGATGTAAGCATTTAAATAACTCTTTTTATCTATGGGAACTAATTTTATATCATGAACTTCTCATTTCAACGATAGAATAGAAAATTCTCTAGACCTTGTGCTTGCAAAACCATGGTTATTGCACTACTTCTCCAAATTAATGATAACATTGAACAACACTCAATAGTTTGCAATTTCAACTTGGTTATGACAATGTCTGAAATATTTGTAAGTAAGGCAAAACAATGCGTACAAACAGCATTAATATGTTATTATAATAATACAACCCCCAGAAAGGAAATACAAGTACAAAAAACAATTTTGTATGTATATTTTAATACACTTACCGCCTTCATCTTCGGAATCTGACATGAATGTTTCTTGCATAGCTTCGGGTGCAACAACTTTATATTTTTCTTCGATATTCACAGTTGTTGTTGTGGTTATATTAGTTTCAGTTACAACCTTGAGTTCTTCTACAACACTTATATAGCCCAATTTGTTAGCAATACCCAAAGCCGTTTGTCCATTCTGAAAATCAAATCAACGATAACATCTTAGGTCAAATAAGATCATGCAAAATAATAAATAACCTGAGAATAATATGAATAATGTTTATTCATGAAGGATTTCGCATCGCCGCACCACGACTATATGCCAATCTCTAGAACGAAAAAAAGTGAACCGTGAACATTTAACGGTAGAACAATCAATCATTAGTATCAGAACCAGGTCTAACCTGTCCTAAGGATGCCACCTCTAAAGCTTGCGGGAAGTTAGCATATAGTCCTGCGAAATCCATCCAGAAATCAAGTTGGTCAAGGAGCGGTGTCCACGGAAACAGGTAATCTTTTCTTATAGGTTTATTTATTATTTCGGTTCAAATGATATCAGATTCAATTCATGCAATTTAATAATAATAATATAATAATTAAATTCCCCGTTCCAGTTCTTCTTTTTGTATGTATGGGGAAACTAATTTTAAAATGCATCAAATGTTTCTGGGTTCATTCTCACTTAGTTTATATATTACCTGGAGTTTATGAGCTAATTTCCCCGGACTGTGATAACTTTTATATAGGTAGAACTTGCCGTTATTTTAAACTACTACTACCAATAACATTTTCTTTCTTTCAGACTTAACAAAACAGATTCAACCTTTGCTAACCATTTTTAACAAACAGGTCATACCTTTCCCAATTTAGATAGTCTAAGCATTTTACATAATCACACCAAATGTTTTAAATTAAATACATTAGAATTTATAAATATATAAATGTGTCAAAAACTCTTATAACAATATCGTGAATGATCAGTTAGACCCACGATAGTATTTATATTCAGTACAGTCGCGATAATCCGAACCTGCTCTAATTCGTACATTCTTATAATCTGAACGGACTGGACTTTGCATACGTTCTTAATAGTCCAAGCAATAGACAGAAATGCGTGCAGAAATTAATACCTGGAAAAAAAATATGAGCGTATAGGAAATTGAATTTAAAGGTGAGTTTCTGGTTAATGCAACTCGATCCGAAATGGCGAACATAACCTAAAAAATTCCCAAAGTTGCAAAAAGTGGTTTTTCTCAATTAATAAAAAAACTATATCGGATCGGAAAAAGTTATATGAGAAAGTTGTAGGTATTGAATGGATCTATCGATTCGTCTCATAATAATTATAAATATCATTCATCTTTCTCGAGTTATATCGAAAAAACCGTTAAAAATCGGAGTATCGAGAAGTCGTTAACTATTACGTTTTCATATGTATTGTTTCCTGTACATATAGCCCATGGCAAGCTAAGTGAGCAATTTTTGTCTTAATTTGAAATATTTATTTTTTTTTCAAAATATATCGATTTTTCTAAAAAAAGAACCTCTCATAAATTGGCTAGATCTTCTCAGGGAATGGTCCTGGAGTAACAATTTTGGGCTTATTTTCTTTATGAAGAGTTGTGCTATAATTTTATTGAAGAAACGTAGCTTTTTTTTTCAATTTTTAGGGTGAAAAAAAGACTTTTAAAAAATATCATCTTTACTTAACGTGTTTTATCAGATTAGTTTTACAATTTTAATTTTGGAGAAATGTCTTTGACGGAAATCGATTTCTAACATTTTTTTACGTATTGGCAAAAAAAAAATTTTCCACCTACGATCATTTTTTTATTTCAAAAAAATCTGTAAGGCGCAATACACATTATACAAAAGTGTGTTTTATGGAGGTTGATGTTAAATACCTACATTTTCAATAAAAAAATATTTGGATATGTTTCATTGATTCATAGTATTAGAAATTGAGTAACAAAGCTAAGCGTGCGCGGCTGCCGGAGCGTAAGGCGGAGTGGGGGAAGCATTGCGCGCTCGCACTGAAAACTGATTTAGTGCGTTCTAAGTGGCTTGTAGTTGCAAAATCTTCAATATTTCGGCTCCTAGATAGCGTACAAAAATCGTATTGTACTTAATCTGGGGTAGCTCGATGAGATAAACACGAATACCGTATTTATTTTTGCCTTAGAATCAAAATAGACTAGGAAATATTCATTTTTTACATTTCTAATTTGTTTTACTTTTTGTCATTCAAATTACGATTTATTATCAAAACAGTATTCTCCACTTAATACCTCAAGTTTTTTTCTCTTTGAACAGAACTTGTATTATTGTACACTATCGTTCACTTGTGGAATATGCTGCTGCTATGACGTATTACGCGGAAAATACAGTTTTTGTGCAACTGTCAAAAAAACTTGACATTTCTACATCTCTATTGATGCGTAAATATTTACTTTTTTCACTGCCAAAATAATTCACAAAATAAACATGAAATATTACTTTATGAAGGATTTATTTATATCAGAGACAATTATTAATTGATTATTTATCATAAAACAATTTCATTTATTGGAATAATAATTGATAGTAAAGTTTGAACAATTACTCCCAACATGTTGAAATTGAAGCAACTACGAGCAAACACAGTCAAACACGCGGCGTGCCAACAAACCGTTCCTATAGTAACGACACAAAAAGACCACTGGATGCTGTGAAATTATATTGGAAGTATTTATTTTTAATATAGGTATTTCGGACTATGTAAATTCACATTCACAGTTGTACAAAAAATGTTGTTTGTATTTCGTGTATGAAATTCATGTTTTCATGGCACATTCGAGAGAATTTTTGGCCTCGACTTGCGGTCTCGGTCAAAAATTAACACTCTCATGTGCCATCAAAAAACACTCATTTTACGCACTTAATACAGAAATAACTATTCGAAAATAAATAATAGGTCTGTTTTGCTTCTAAGGCGAAAATAAATACGATATTCGTGTTTGCTTTGAACGCACTAAATGAGTTTTCAGTGCGAGCGCGCAATGCTTCCCCCATTCCGCCTCACGCTCCGGCAGCCGCGCACGCTTAACTTTGTTACTCAATTTCTACTACTATGAATCAATGAAACATATCCAAATATTTTTTTATTGAAAATGTAGGTATTTAACATCAATCTCCATAAAACACACTTCTGTATAATGTGTATTGCGTCTTACAGATTTTTTTGAAATAAAAAAATTATCGCTGGTCCAGAAGATCGTAGGTGAAAAATTTTTTTTTGCCAATACGTAAAAAAATGTTAGAAATCGATTTCCGTCAAAGACATTTCTCTAAAATTAAAATTGTAAAACTAATCTGAAAAAAACACGTGAAAAAAAGATGACATTTTTTAAAAGTCTTTTTTTCACCCTAAAAATTGGAAAAATCGCTACGTTTCTTCAATAAAATTATAGCACAACTCTTCATAAAGAAAATAAGCCCAAAATTGTTACTCCAGGACCATTCCCTGAGAAGATCTAGCCAATTTATGAGAAGCTCTTTTTTTAGAAAAATCGATGTTTTGAAAAAAAAAATCAATATTTCAAATTAAGAAAAAAATTGCTCTCTTAGCTCGCCATGGGCTATATGTACAGGAAACAATATATATGAAAACGTAATAGTTAACGACTTCTCGATACCCCGATTTTTAACGGTTTTTTCGATATAACTCGAAAAAGATGGATGATATTTATAATTATTATGAGACGAATCGATAGATCTATTCAATACCTACAACTTTCTCATTTAACTTTTTCCGATCCGAGCTATAGTTTTTTAATTAATTGAGAAAAACCACTGTTTGCAACTTTGGGAATTTTTTAGGTTATGTTCGCCATTTCGGATCGAGTTGCATTAATCTGAAACTCACCTTTAAATTCAATTTCCTATACGCTCATATTTTTTTTCCAGGTATTAATTTCTGCACGCATTTCTGTCTATTGCTTGGACTATAAGGATAGTCGCGCTAGTCCGAACTATTCCGATATTTCGTAATCCGAACCCATTCGCTCCTACCTATTTGTTTGCTTACTTACTGATTTGCTGCAAGTTAAAACCTGTCAGTGTGGCTTAATTATTCATTCGGAGTGTATCACCATGGAGACAAAAAGGCGTCGCAAAACATTATCAATTAAAAAAAAAATTAATTATTGAATCGATTAGAAAAGGGTGATTCTGATAAATTACTATCCCAATGTTATGGGATAGGAAAATCAACTGTAACCGATATTAAATGCAATAAACACTAGTTGCGCAATTTTGTTGCAAAAACAGAATCAGGCCGGGGAAAAAGGAAAATTCTGCGCCAACCAGAATATCCTAACAGAGATAAGAAAATCCTCTGGTGTCTGGTCCACTACTGTCAGAAAATGCTCGTTTTTTCTTCAAGGAGATTGTCCAGACCGACTGATCCAATCACGAATTTCATGCCAGCATCGGATGGTTGGATCGTTTTAATAAAAGGCACGGTATTCGACATCTAAAAATTACTGGAGAAAAATTCTCAAATAATTAAGCAGCGGTGGAGCCATTTCATATGCTGTATCGTCAAATAAATTCTGAAATGGATCTGTGCGCAGAACAAATCTACAATGCTGACGAATCTGGGTTAATGTGGCGGTGTTTACCAGATCAAACGCTAGACCATCATGAGGAAAAATGTGCACCAGGAAGAAAAATTTCTAAAGACAGGGGAACATTTATGCCCTGCGTCAACAATGCCTGTAATCTACAAGGGCCAAAAAAGTGGATGGATAGCCAGTGACATTTTTAAAGATAGGTTTCACAATAATTTTGTTCCGTCTGTTAGGAAGAATTTACAAGAGAAGGGTTTATCCTTAAGAGCACTATTGCTCATAGATAATGCTCCAGCATACCCAGCTGCAGAGGAACTCGCTACAGAGAATGGTCACATTGTGACAATGTTTCTACCGTCCAATTGTACGGCATTACTACAACCCATGGAACAAAACATCATTCAAAAAATAAAAACAACATACAGGAAGTAATTGCTAATCTAAATTTTATCACAAGACCTGCCCATAATAGATGGTATTAAAAGTCTTAACTTCAAAGACGTCATCTTTTGGCTTTCGCAATCTTGGGATTCTTGTCCTGTTAAATTGATAATGAAATCTTGGCATCCTCTTTGGAAGTCACAAGAGCAACATGAATGGGATAAAGAAGATAGCTTGCCATTCACCCAATGGATGTAACATCACAACAAAGATGAAGAAGAAGATGACCTTACTTCTTTGGTTAATCAAATCAAAAATCAAATTGGCCAAGAAGAAGTGTCTACTGCAACTGTAAGAGAATGGGCCGAGGAGTTGCCGGATTTACCGTATGAAACCTTACCAGATAGGGAAATAATAGAAGAATCGTTAAATAATGATGGTAAAGATGATGATAATTCGTTCGGGGTTGAATAATGTGCTAAGAGAGTATTACATTCAGAAGCGGAGAAAAGTTTTAATACATGTCTACAATGGGCAAATGAAAACCAACTGCTGAAGAAATAATGCAGTTGCGCCAATTACGCGCCAGAAAGCGTATAATCTTCAATTTTGCAAGGCCAAACAGCAAAAAATAAACCAATATTTTTTGAAAATGTAATTTTACTAATATATTTTTTTTGTACTTTCATATGTATGTTGTATTTCATAATAAAAATCCTGTGTAATAATTAGGTTAAATCTTTTCATATTCAAAAATGTGCTAATCCGAATTTCCGATAATCCGAACAGCGGCTATTATGAATTAGTTCGGATTAACGCGACTGTACTGATTACCAGAGTGACATTTTCCTTTGTATTCCACACTGTACTTTCCCAGTTTTTTTTTTCATGTTACTTTTAAAAGTGGTATAAGCAAGTAAAATTGTTCTTTCATTTAAACATAATGAAAAACTACCATAAATTGACGGCCTGTACCATCGATTTTTTATATATTATTTAGCAACGCCTATATAAACAATTGCAATATATTTTTTTTTAGATTTCATCGTCGTAGTTGTAGTAGTAGTCGAGGAAATAAAGCATTCCACATTCCAAACCCGGCGCAGTTGGATGGATTGAGATGCGGTTATCTGCATTCGTTTCAGAAAGTGATTTTAGAAAAATTTGTTTGCGGAAAAAATGTATTGTATTTCTACAGCCAAAAAATGCATTTTTCTGAGTGCACTTTTTGAGGTGAATAAAAAAACGGACTCGAATTGGTTTCTTAGGGGTTTTTGCGGTCGCTGAATACGAATATGCTATCAAGAAAATTCCCTGAGGTCTCCTTGAACCTCCCCCGGGATATCCGGGCGTCCTGACGCCCTAGATATCGATGAAATTAATTAAAAAATTATTTTTAATGTTTGTTAACTGTTCAAGAGGTGATATAAAGGTTTCTAGTGATGATTACGACGTGAAAAAACTCTTCTGCAATACCTGGTGTACCTTGGGTCCGGGTTTAATTTTTCTTAATTAAATGTAACATATTCTAGCTCTCGGGGTTTTCAAAGTCGCCGATCACGACTATGACACTCGCAATGTTCTGCAAATTACCTGGGGGTGTTTCTGAGTCCCTGGAACCCTCTGTATCAACGTCATCTTCTAGAAATTTGTTAATTTTTATTCATAAAAGGTATCAAATTTTGGCTGTAGGGGGTTTTCAAAGTCGCTGATCACGATTATGATACTCACAATGTTCTGCAAATTATCTGGGGGTGTTTCCGGGTCTCCGTGTATCTACGTCATCTTCTAGGCATGAACTTTCCGAGTATCATAATCGGGATCGACGACTTCGAAAACCCCCGAGAGCCAGAATTTGTTACCTTTTATGAAGAAAAATTAACAAATTCCTAGAAGATGATGTAAATACACACGGCTCCAAAGACCCGGAAACACCTATAGGTAATTTGCAGAACATTGTGAGTATCACAATCGTGATCGGCGACTTCGAAAACCCCCGAGAGCCAGAATTTGTTACATTTTACGAAGAAAAATTAACAAATTCCTAGAAGATGACGTAGATACACAGAGACCCGGAAACACTCCCAGGTAAATGGCACAACATTGTGAGTGTCATAGTCGTGAACGGCGACTTTGAAAACTCCTGAAAACCAAAATTTGTTACATTTTATGGAGTAAAATTAACAAATTCCTAGATGTCGTGGTTACCCGGTCTCAGGGTACCACCAGGTATTGCAGAAGAGTTTTTTCACGTCGTAATCATCACTAGCAACCTTTATATCACCTCTTGAACAGATAACAAACATTAAACATAATTTTTTAAATTATGTTCATCGATATCTAGGGCGACGCCCGGATACCCCGGGGGTGGTCCAAGGGGACCTCAGGGAATTTTCTTGATAGCATATTCGTGTTCAGCGACCCCAAAACCCCCCAAAAAACCTATTCGAGTCCGTGTTTTTTTATTCACCTCAGAAAGTGCACTCAGAAAAATGGATTTTTTGACTGTAGAAATGCAATAAATTTTTTTCGCAAAAAAAATACCGGACAAATTTTCTAAATCACTTTCTGAATCGAATGCAGAAAACCGCATCTCAATCGATCCAACTGTGCCTAGTTTGGAAGGTTTGGCTTATTTTAGTGCTTTATTTCCTCGACTATAATAATTAATACCTACAAGATTCAAGTATTACACTACATTTTAAACCAAGCGACAATCTAAAAGCTAAACGTGATAATATTTTTGAAAGTGACAAATTTTTACACTTCATACTCATACACAAAATAGGGAAGCAGGAAACTAGAAGGAATGTCTTGTAATGAACGACAAGAAAGGCAAAAAGATGCAGTTGATGGAAGTGACATTTGCCATCCTTACTTCATTCCCAATTTTTGAAGCAAAGAATGTCTAAACGTAAGACACACAGAAATGAATGCTGGTCTGTGGGTAGCTAATAGTAGGTTCAACTGTAAGTGAAGTAAACAAAAAGGTCTTTTTGGTGATGTTACTAGACGTGATTTGTTAGAGGTTAGTAGAGGTATTTTTCGGTATAGACATGTTTGTCTAAATTTGCACAACCATGGATTTTTGTACAACAACAATAATAATAGTAATAAACAATAACGATATAATAATAAAAATTTTGGATCAAATGATACCGTACGGTTGTGATTACATCACATGATATAGCGATTGCCTTCCAGGAAAAATCCAACATGCCGAAAGGGAGAACCGAAAAGGAAATTCGATTTTTTCTCAATCAACTGTTAAGATTTAGATTGATAGCAGAAATGAATGGAAAACTGGAGAAGTAAAGCCAGATTTTGGGTTACACTGAATATTTTATACTTACTTAGAATATTAAATCAACCTTCGCAAAACTATAAGTAAAACTTTAGAAAATTAATTGAACTGTGCAAAATAACTGTCCAGTTAGGTGGAATCAGAATAGAACATTATGTCCTGTTAGACAACTAGATATTACGTTTTTGTACTAATGACTATAGAATGTAAAAAGTATGATAAGCTCTCTAACTATTGCTCAGATATGAGATAAAACCTAATTTTTCAGAATTCATTCATATTACGAAATTTAATAATCAATCCACTTTTACCTAATACGCATTATCTTTGTTTTGAGCTAGATAAACTTACCTGTGTAACAGCATTTGGATCAGCCTTATTTTTCAGAAGCAAACTGATGACGAGCACATGTCCTTGTTGAGCAGCTTGATGAAGAGGTGTATATCCTGCACTCGTAACTGGATTTACTTCAGCTCCATGTTCAATAAGTAATCGCACCATATTCACATGACCATGGTGACAAGCTATGTGTAAAGGTGTGTAACCTTGTTTCGTTTGTGCTTCTTTCTGGGCACCAGCTCTTAGTAACAATTGTGCAACAGACACTCTGTCTTCTTGAGAACACAAATGAAGAGGTGTGAGTCCATTCTATAAAAACACTCTATGTTGAATATCACTGTACATTAGGTGTCTCTATTGATACGAAAAAATGTTCTGGCTACTATAAGTACGCGATAATTAATCATTATTAGAAATAAAAGTTCTAAACATTTTATCAACTGCCATTATTCATGTTTTCGACGAAATTCTCGTCATACTCGAACGACTACAAGATATTCCAATATTGATTATACCGAGTATTCAAGTATAAAGTCGTTTGATATATGACTTAAATCGTCATATTGTGTTCTACATAATAATATAGACCATTAACAACAATGCTACTTATTGACCTAAATCGTCATATTGTCTTCGACATAATAATATAGACCATTAACAACAATGTTGGTTATATGTAACGGATAAATTCTATAAAATCGTTGACAAAAATATTTGAGAAAAATGCTAGGAAACTTCGATTTTATTCTTAAATTACCAGTTAGACATGTAATTTTCAACCCCCACCCGTTTATCCCTAAGTGAAACCCCAACTTTAAAAACTCGAATAGCAAAGTACCCCTTGCGATATTTCCATTGATAGATTTTTTTTATACTGAATACAATAAATTAGTTTTTCATAATGAGTTGATACATAATGGAAATATATACCAAAATGTATCAAATAAGAATTTGGAAACCAACATGATTTCAATAGCAGAAATGAATGGAACTTGAAGCAAGGCCTTGGTAGATTTTGGGTTACACTGAATATTTTATATTTCCTTAGAATATTATATCAACCAAATCGCAAAACTATACATTATATATAAATTCTCGGGAATAGGTCACATTAACACTTATGCTTTATATTTTATTGTCTTTACGTACGTTTCGGCCTCACGACTATCATCAGAAGACTTATTATGTATAAAACTGGGTTACTTAAAACTAATTGTATTACACAAAGCGACCTTATCGCATCAATTTCAATTAAAATACCCACGTTGCCGAAACGAACAGAAACACGAAAAATCGAAATTGTAACACATCAATGTTATAAGTATAATATATCAAGAATCTACTAATAAGCAGGAATTCGATTTTTTGTGTTTCTGTTCGTTTCGGCGACGTTGGCATTTTAATTGAAATTGGTGCGATAAGGTCGCTTTGTGTAATACAATTAGTTTTAAGTAATCCAGTTTTAGACAAAATAAGTCTTCTGATGATGGTCGTGAGACCAAAACGTACGTGAAGACAAGAAAATATAAAGCATAAGTGTTAATGTGATCTATTCCCGAGAATTTATATATAATTCATACCTGGGTGAAGAATCTTATTACAAAACTATACATAAAACTTTAGAAAATTAATTAAACTGTGCAAAATAACTGTCCAGTCAGGTGGAATCAAAATATAACATATGTCGTGTTAGGCAACTAGATATTACGTTTTTGTACTAATGACTACAGAATGTAAAAAGTATGATAAGCTTTAAAAAATATCAAAACAGTGGAAAATTATAAATTAAATTAAATGTTCAAATTGCTGTCCGTTTGTGGGAAATTGTCTATCAATCCACCGATTAGAAAATATTTGATCGAGTTATTCTTAAACTGGTGCATCAGGATCTGCTGCATTAGAAAACATATGAAACAATACCGCTTAAATAGGTATTAGCTCATAGCAAGCTCAGGTACTGTTCAATATCCAGCATTCCGTCGAAGAAGTATGGTCCAATAATCCGAGAATCCACTATAACAACCCACACATTAAGCTTTTAGGGATATTGTGTATACGCTTCCATCATCTAACGTGATTTTCAACCGCCCAGTAACGCCAATTTTTGTTTGTTTATTCGATGAAGAATTTTCGCCAGGTCTCCAGTTTGACAGTGAAGTGGTGACCAGTTTGAGCTCGTCCAGTCCGCCTATCTGAAATCTCTCGTGGTGGAACACCAGACGAGATTTCTGATGAACACAGACCATGGAAATATCTATAGAAAAGCGAGAGATCTCCCACTTTGCTACGATGTTCTAGAGAGGTCAATGAACTAGTAAGTATGACATCACCAATCAAACGAATAGCTCTCTTCTTGATAAAATCCAAGAGCTCCAGCGTATGTTTGGGAGCCGAACTCAAAACATGTGAACAGTACTCCAGGACAGGTCGAATAAGTGTTTAGTAGATTATGAGGAGCTACTGATATGTAAAATAGCTCTTGGCACGGAATAGAAAACCAAGTTTTGTGAAGCAGTTTTCGCAATGAACCTCACATGATCGTCCCATGAGAGGGTGCTGTTGGTGTTAATCCCGAGCATGGATATGTAAGACTGCATAGGAATAGTTGTACCTGGCATCATCATATTAGGGATTGTGGTATCCGCCCTTCCTGGAGAAAACGCAAGCTTGAGTTTTGGTTGATTTAAACTCTACTAGATTATCAGATCCGCATTTCAAAATCTTTGCCAGATCTTCATTAATTGCGTCAACCTATCCCTGTCTCACTTCTCTGGCTTCAATGGATGGTACAGCGGCACTAGATGAGAAAGCGGTATGAAGTGTACCATCATCTGCAAAGCTGCGTACGGGACAGGTGGTCACTTCTAGGAGATCGTTAATATGAAGCAGAAACAAATTTGGTGCCAAGACATATCTCTGTGGAACACCAGCATTGATACCCACTGTATCGAAGGATACTCCGTCAACCATCACATGGAGTGATCTATCTGAAAGAAAACTCGGTAGTTAGCGACGAAGTTGAGGCGGCAAACCATATGACGGAAGTTTCCTAAGAAGGATGTGGTGCCAGACTCGGTTAAATGCTTTGGAGATATCCAATGATGAAACTGTGTTACTTAGACAAGCAGGTCTACTGTTGATCCCTGCCTGACGAAAGCTATATTGCCGGTCATTCACAATTTTGTAGCTTTCTAGGTATTTGATGAGCTCGATATTGATCGCTTTCTCCATCACTTAATAGTGCAATGAGTCTATAATTATTAGGATGGGTCTTCTTTACTTTTTTTGGAATTGGTTGAACCCTAGCTATCTTTAGGCACCATTTAAACAAAATGTTACCTCATCAGAAAAGACAAGCAAGGATTTGCATTGCAGTTTCATCATTGTCTCACAAAATTGCACTCGTCGATCAACGTCCTCATCGGACAATTTTTGCACCGAGTGCACTTTGTATGGGTATTTTTGTTTATGAAGAAGTCTCAAGCTGTATTTTTTGACCCCCACGAAGCTTGAATGTGGATTTTCTTGCACCATTAAAAGAGCATCTAATTGTCTGTTTTCACCTAAAGCCGGTGGATGACCGATCCTAGGCTTGTCCGATAAGAGAAATTTTCGAGTTGATTACGATATTGGACGATGGTTTGGGTGAGTTTCATTGAACAAAATCGGTCAGACTTTTATTCCCAAATCCCATCATCATTCAAACTTCGAATCTCTGCTTCAGTAAGTCTTGTTGTGAATTTTTAACCAAATAATACACTATATTCACTAAATTGTGTTTGACATAGGTAATAAAAAAGTTGCAATTGTTTCTACGAAATTGCAATGACCGTTTCAACAACGCCTGCTCGAATACTGGTTTTATTTGAATACTACCAAAAATCTGAAACAGTCTTTGAAGTAAAGAAAGGTTTCGAGATCAAAATGATCGCGATGTTCTATGGTTAATCGTCTTTCTTCAGGATTTATGTTCGACTAGCTGACCCGGCAGACTACGTACTGCCTCAATCGATAAATAAAAGACCTGAACTTTGTATAAAATAGCATCATATTGCTTACTTACAAAACAGAGTTTTCCTGAAATACTGGCTATTTATAAGGTTTAAATTTGATATTGACAGACACACACTGTTATGATACAGTCTGTTAATCAATTTAAAGCTTTCTCATAAACTATATTTTTTGTTTTGTTTTGTGGTGCGTAAATAAACAAAGAAGACGGTTTTCCGGCATTTAGTTCATCAGCAACAGTTGATCGGGGAATAACTGGAAGAGTCTCACGAAAATCACCTGACAACAGAATCATGGCCCCACCAAAAATATTTTGGTTGTCACCAAGATCTTTCAACGTTCTGTCCAGTGCCTCTAGTGACCTCTTATGGGCCATTCATCCCAAACAATCAATTTGCATACCTGTAGGATCTTAGCACATTACTTGGAATCACTATCACAAAGGATCACCAAAGTCAAAGTAAAGAAAGTTCTCGCGCACAATATCGTAATATTTTTTTCCGTGTTCTGAAGTGCGACAGGATGGATTGACATATTAGTTGGTTGTCAAATCTAATGTCAAATATTATGGTTGCGTTCAGAAATTTAATTTGTGACAAAACTTAATATTTATCAATCTATAAAACAAAATAATCTGATAGATTAACAACTGAAGTTAGATAAAATTAAGTTTCGCGAAGCCGACCAAATTGAAAATCAGTACTACTAATGATCTATTACATTTTGTGACTATACAATTTGGTCGCATTCGCGATATTGAGTTTCGGAACGCGACATAAGATCCTCCAACGCGCACGCGAAGACTATTTTGATAGATATGATTGAATTTGAACTTTGTGCAGCGGTAATAAATTGCAAATTGACTCTTTGAAGTTAGGAACACACCTACATTTCTTAGACAACAGTGAGTGATAATAATTTAATATGAACTTTATTGAATGGCAGTAAAGTTCAAATTGACTCTACATTTTATTTAGAAAACGTTTATATGGGAAAAAGAAAAGGGCTGTTTTTAGGGTTTTCCCGGCAATTATTCGAATTTTTCTCACCTTTTAAACCTTCCCTAGACCTCCACGAACATTTCAAGACCAAGATAAGATAAATCCGTTCAGCCGTTCTCGAGTTTTAGCGAGACTAACGAACAACAATTGATTTATATATATATATATATATATATAAATTCGCTGTGGTTTTCTTTTGCTGGTTTATCTAAAGTAAGTTGTGGGTTCTCTTAGGTTTTTCAGCAATTTTAAATGAATTATCTCAATGAAACAATCTTTTCATTCGACGCGTTTCGGCTTTCGCCTTCTTCAGGAATTTATTCATTGTTTACATTATGAACTGAAATTTAACAAAATATTTTTATATTAATTAGCTGTATGCACAATCTGTATTTATGACAAAGTTTTTCAGTTTGTTATGAGCATTGACTTTAGTTTCATATTTAAAATTTATGTGTATAATAACATAATAACTAACTTAGTTCGGTGATTATGTACAAAATAAATTAATTTTTCATGAATTATTTGAATTTTGAATATACTTATTACGTGATAGAATACCAACAGATTTCGTTTGCGTATGTTGGGGTTTGAGATCTTTCTGATATTGGTGACTAGTATGTTTAATTTACTTACGTGAGTTGATTTTACGGAAGCACACACTCATCATGGCTTTGAAATTCAGACTGAACACAGTTTGCAGAATGGGTTTTTGTTCTGAATGTAAGGGTAAGATACCCTGCTGGTTGACCGTTTGTTACACTTGTTAGATATCACTGCCTGTTTGCATTAAAATTTAATTGCTAACATGTGGCTCTTGTATCATATGTCTGTTTGACTGGACTATTTCAATTTAGTTACTTTAAAGAATTATATTATATATTTGCGAAAGATTATTCATATCGGTCTTATCGTTTACGCAGTTTTGATTTTTTTTGATGTGTACCATTTCTAAAAATATTCGACTCTTCTCATTTTGTTCTTTTTCTATTATGTCGAAATGCTCAAAATTGAATTTATGTTTAGTATTTGTCTCGTGTTTTTTTAACGCTGTTGAGTTTTTTTGATATTTATGACCTTTGATTCGTTCTTCTATGTTTTGTTTTGTTTGTCCGATGTATATTTTGTCACAGTCTGTACACGGAATTTTATAAATACAATGTGAAATTTTATTTTTGGGAATTTTGCTTTTAAGTTTAGAATATAAATGTTTTAGATTATTATCATTTTTATGTGCTATTGTAAAATTGTATTCTTTTAGAATAATATTGAGTTTTTCTGAGAGATGTTGAACGTATGGGAGTCTTATATATTTTTTAGTTTCTGTGTCTTCGTGGTTTATGGTTTTATTGTTTTCGTTGTAGTATTTGTGAATTCGGTTTTTAAAAATTTTGTTTATGAATTTTTGTGGATAATTATTGTCTGTAAGAATAGCTTTTGCTTTAGTTATTGCAGAATTGCGATATTCGGGATCGCTTAAAATGATTGCTCGATCAGCTAAACCTGTAACAACATTTCTTTTATGATTGTTCGGGACTATTGCTTCATAATTCAAATATCGGCCCGACCAGGTCGGTTTTGTATACCATGATGTGGAAATTTTGTTGTTATTATTTATTAGAGTGAGGTCAAGGAAGTTAATTTGTTTGTTGTTTTCTGTTTCTATAGTAAATTGTAATTTCGAATGGTAGTTATTGAACGCGTTAAGTAAATTCTTGAAATGTGTTTGTGGTATAGCTGTGAGGCAGTCATCGACGTACCTTTTGAAGAAAGGTAGTTCAAAATTCAAATTTTTGATGACATTCATTTCAAGCTCTTCCATCACTAATTGGGCTATAGCCCTTTCTTCAAAAGGTACGTCGATGACTGCCTCACAGCTATACCACAAACACATTTCAAGAATTTACTTAACGCGTTCAATAACTACCATTCGAAATTACAATTTACTATAGAAACAGAAAACAACAAACAAATTAACTTCCTTGACCTCACTCTAATAAATAATAACAACAAAATTTCCACATCATGGTATACAAAACCGACCTGGTCGGGCCGATATTTGAATTATGAAGCAATAGTCCCGAACAATCATAAAAGAAATGTTGTTACAGGTTTAGCTGATCGAGCAATCATTTTAAGCGATCCCGAATATCGCAATTCTGCAATAACTAAAGCAAAAGCTATTCTTACAGACAATAATTATCCACAAAAATTCATAAACAAAATTTTTAAAAACCGAATTCACAAATACTACAACGAAAACAATAAAACCATAAACCACGAAGACACAGAAACTAAAAAATATATAAGACTCCCATACGTTCAACATCTCTCAGAAAAACTCAATATTATTCTAAAAGAATACAATTTTACAATAGCACATAAAAATGATAATAATCTAAAACATTTATATTCTAAACTTAAAAGCAAAATTCCCAAAAATAAAATTTCACATTGTATTTATAAAATTCCGTGTACAGACTGTGACAAAATATACATCGGACAAACAAAACAAAACATAGAAGAACGAATCAAAGGTCATAAATATCAAAAAAACTCAACAGCGTTAAAAAAACACGAGACAAATACTAAACATAAATTCAATTTTGAGCATTTCGACATAATAGAAAAAGAACAAAATGAGAAGAGTCGAATATTTTTAGAAATGGTACACATCAAAAAAAATCAAAACTGCGTAAACGATAAGACCGATATGAATAATCTTTCGCAAATATATAATATAATTCTTTAAAGTAACTAAATTGAAATAGTCCAGTCAAACAGACATATGATACAAGAGCCACATGTTAGCAATTAAATTTTAATGCAAACAGGCAGTGATATCTAACAAGTGTAACAAACGGTCAACCAGCAGGGTATCTTACCCTTACATTCAGAACAAAAACCCATTCTGCAAACTGTGTTCAGTCTGAATTTCAAAGCCATGATGAGTGTGTGCTTCCGTAAAATCAACTCACGTAAGTAAATTAAACATACTAGTCACCAATATCAGAAAGATCTCAAACCCCAACATACGCAAACGAAATCTGTTGGTATTCTATCACGTAATAAGTATATTCAAAATTCAAATAATTCATGAAAAATTAATTTATTTTGTACATAATCACCGAACTAAGTTAGTTATTATGTTATTATACACATAAATTTTAAATATGAAACTAAAGTCAATGCTCATAACAAACTGAAAAACTTTGTCATAAATACAGATTGTGCATACAGCTAATTAATATAAAAATATTTTGTTAAATTTCAGTTCATAATGTAAACAATGAATAAATTCCTGAAGAAGGCGAAAGCCGAAACGCGTCGAATGAAAAGATTGTTTCATTGAGATAATTCATTTAAAATTGCTGAAAAACCTAAGAGAACCCACAACTTACTTTATATATATATATATATATATATATATATATATATATATATATATAGATTGGAACGTTTTTAACAAATAGAAAGGTTGATTCGGAAAAATTGAAAAATATTAGGTACACAATCTTGAACAAAATGGAACATTTTTATTGGGAATAAAATAATCTGTATGAATTGCTCTAATCCATATTTGTTACAAGGTCTCGTCTCGAGGAAAAGCAAATGTTGATTAAAAAAGTCTTATCGGAATTACAGCCCTAAATTTTCAAACTCTTGTTTTACCGAAAACACATTGGTGAAATCTGATACCTAGAAGACGTTAAAATCTTCAAAACACATTTTGACTGTTGTCGCTAAGCCCATTATTTTTGTCACAATCGCAAAAACGCGATTTTTTTTAAATATCGATATTGGCGCCAAAAATGGCCATAGCGCAAATAACTAAAATCCAGCTAAAAGTAAACCCTACGTCCTTTGATGTAGGATTTACGACAAGTTATTCGACAAGAAATGAATAATTAACTTTTTTCGAAAAAAATATCACAAAATGGGCTTATCTCAGGCCTTGAACATTCAAATGGTTTTTTTTTTAAACATATGGAATATTTTCGATTTATTCGCAAAAAACACAAATGGCATTTTTGGCCGTATCTTCTTACACCATGAATTTAGACAAATTATATATAGATCATCGTGTTCCGCGTACCAAAAAACACAAATATTAACCATAAACTAGGACTAGTGAAAGATAGTTAACGCTAACATGTACTCTTGGTTTGTTATCGAATGACTTCGAAAGGTCAATGGTATCAAGTGGCCAACTAAGAAATATTAAAAATTACCTTAGCAGCATGGTTTGGATCTCCTTGATGTTCTAGTAATAGAGAAGACAAGTCGGAATGTCCTTCCTGGGAACTCAGGTGCAATGGTGTGAAGCCAGCTTTAGACTCCGCATCGGCTTTAGCACCATATTCTAATAAGGTAGTGGCAATGTCCATCTAGAAATAAGATGCGTATTCATAGTTTATTTAACGAAGTTAACAAAAACATTAGTATAATGAAAATTTGAGTCAGTTTTGCCAGCTCAAACTAATTCTAAACACAATACATTTTTTATGTTCTCTCTACATAATGATGATGAATTAACACAATTGTCTTGCATGACTGAACAACATATTCTCTCAATTTACTCTAACAATATTTAAATATACAATAATAACTTAATATAGATAATTTTATTCGGAGTATACATTGAGGAGAAAAATTCAGTCGTAGTTATGGAAACAAATACATTTATCATCATGCCTAAATCAACATATCCAACAAACGAATCCTTTCGGAATGAATTGAACAGTATATGAAGCCGAGAAAATGGTCCGAATTTTGATGTAACTTGGTGAGAGAATATGGTGCCCCGCCCAGGATGATATGCGGGAAGTACGAAACCGCGCTCTTTGTTTGACATCGACTAATTGGGCATAATCGTTTGAAGTTAGAAAATGGTAAAAACGCGTAGAAAAGTAAATTTGGGTTTTGTGAGGAAAATAAACTTTTTTACTCCGAGTTACAGCCTTTTGAGAAAAGTTTTTCAAGAAAAAAAAACACATTTTGTATGAATGGGGAGAGGTAGACAGGACAATCCATAAAATTTGATCGTATTAATAAGATATAACTAAATATTTTCTAATTGATTATGATTTTTCCCAAGTGATATGGGCGATTTTCAGTGACAATCTGCAATCGAGTGCCGGCTTCTCCTAACTGGGTAAAAATTAAGTTCTTTCAATCCGAATGCAAGAAAATGTATTACCGGGGTTTCTTTTTTGGGTCGCTACTAATGAATCCGACTAGATTTGTTAATTCAGAATGGAAATGCCAAAATGGCGACATATGAGCAACTTCAAAAATTGACCAAAATCGTTGAAATCACTTTTAACCCTTTTGCCTTTTAGCTTTTGAATCAAGAAATTTAATAACGGATAGATAAAACGCGAGTTCTCTTAATTTTACCAATTTGAAGGGACCCGATTTCAGATAGTTGCCGAAAAATCGCCCATATCTCGGAAAAATTATAATCAATGAAAAAATGTTTATTCAAATTTTTCGGATTGTATGAAAAATGTCCCTACTTTCAAAACGTGATATTTTTCGGTTTCTCTTGAGATTTTCGGAACTACTAGGAATAAAGAATGTTCATTATAGAATGACAAACAACTTCTTAATATAAACATTTTTTTTAATTGGTCGTTTTTCATTTTTGACATAATTTATTCCAAAGTGCTGTAAGTAGGGGTGGAGGCGATTTGGCCAGACAGTCTTATCAGATGTCGGTAAGCATTTTCACTGTATTACCTGCCGAGAGGAGTCTGAATGTTAAAGCATGTGTCAAACACGTGTCTGAATTTTTTAGTCACTTGACAAAACACGTGTCTGAATGTTGAAACACGTGTGAAAACATTCAGACATGTACTTTTGACAGAGTCACATGCTTTGAAAGTGAGCTCCAACCTTTCGGCCGGTAATACAGTGACAATGCTTACCGACATCTGATAAGACTGTCTGGCCAAATCGCCCCCACCCCTAATGCTATACTCGGAAAGGATGCAAGATTTAAAAAGTTTATTTTGATCCCAAAACCCCAAAAATACCATTGCTTTTTAATTTTGACAACTTTTCGCTGTTTTCTAACCTTAACTGCTTTTGGTTTTGCACAATAACTCGCAGTCAAACAAAGATTAAAAAGGGTATCGTAATTCTTACATATCATCCTGGACACCATATGAACCCACTCACCAAGTTTCAACAAGTTCCGAATCCATCGCTACGATTGGTAGTGAAAATGCTTCATTTGGTGGACGAAGATAAAACTGGAGAACACAATATTTTGACAACAAAATGTATGTACTAGTATACGATATATACTTGAACCGTTTAGGTAGATGAATTATATAGTTTTTTTGGTATTTAGTTACATGTAATATTACTATGATTAAAATTGAATGGGTTCTGACATTTTGATAGTTTATTGCTTTATAATTTCAGCACCAAATGAAAATACTCAAACATCATAACGAAACTATTTTCAAGTTTGAATGAGTATTTTCTATTTTGGCAACTAATGTGCCATCCTTCAGTAGATCTATAGGTCATTTTGACAATTATGAATATATAATCACATATAATGTTCTGATTGAATTGGGTAGCTTACAGACGAAAAACACGGAACTATAACATTATGGACTTTCATAAATTATAAAGATTATGAATTCTTGCTATTAGATAGTTGTCTGTATGATTGAGTCGATAAGAGCGATATCTAATTTGAATAGGATTTATACTTAGATATGAAGTTTATTATACTAAGAATCTATTTTTATTACTTGATACAATGGAATTCTCAAGAGTGCAGTACCATTCATATTTATTTTATTTTATTATTTTAATATGTATGATTATTAGGTGAATATTCCTATACTACTATAACTATATTATATTTGAGGATATCTTTACAGTAAACGTGTCATGGCATACTAGGCCGCTCTACCGCGAAGCGGTTACCGAAAAATGGAAAACCGCACCCTGGTTAGCGCCTGAGTGGATCACAGGAAAGCTAGTAATTTTGAATTCATCATCCTGAGATCTTCTATAATTTTGACACTGACAGGGAGAATATTATCAGCAGGATACCTGTTAACTAATATGTCTGTGTAGGATCTATAGTAACTTAATTATTCTAATTATCATAGTAGTTGGTTTTCATGTGAAGCTTACAAATATAAATTTTTTATACATAAAATTTTCGGAAAATAGGTCAAATTAACACTTTGTCTTATATCTTCTAAACAATATTTACAAAAAAGAATGTATGGCTATAAGTATAGCACAAGAAATAAAAACTTAGAAAATTCCACCGCCCTTGCTAAGCACTGCTTCGATTATAACCATCAATTTTATTACAAAAATGTTGATATTTCAAATAGGGAAACCAATTATAATGAAAGATCTATTCTGGAGATGATTCACATAAAACGTGAATCCAAATCTGTAAATCATAGGACTGATATTCAGACATTAAGTCAGATTTATACTAACTTAATTAATTAAAACTCTTGCAAATTCCTACATGCGTCTTTATAACGTTAAAAGTATATTTTAGGAAGAATGCTCAAAAGTAATGTTCCAATATAGGCCTGCAACCTTTTTCAAGTACCTCATAAATCGTAACATTTGGTTCGAGAGGAGATACTTAACGTAATAGTTTTGATCTTCAGTCGTTCAGAAACTATACCAACGTGCGATTGTATATTATAAGAATATTACTGAATAGTGAATTCTTGTTATATGTTATACTTGAAATATTGATGTGGTACAATTTCGATTATTCGTGGTTCTGGTCGTTTCGGCGACGTGGGTATTTTTAATTGAAATTGGTGCGATATGGAAGGCTTTGTGCTAATATAATTAGTTTTAAGAAACCCTGTTTAGCACATAATAAGTCTTCTGATGATGGTCGTGAGACCGAAACGTACGTAAAGACGAAAATATAAAACAAAGTGTTAAAATTCCCGAGAATTTTATATATAATTCATACTGGGTCAAGAATCTTTATTATACATTTTTTCATAAGTTATGAATATGTGTGCAACTATTTTATATCCCAATTCTGTAATACCGTAAATTAAAAGTAATTCATCTTCATAGTTCTAATAAAAATACACTTGTAATAAATTTTCACGAACTTCGTTTTTATTAAACAAAACGTGACATGTTTCACCCCACGGTGGCATTTCCATTTGGCATTGGACCTGCTATTTACAATAATGAAAGAAACGACCATTGTTAATTAAGCATTACACATTTCATTTCATTGCATCAATCAATACACATGTATCTGATTAATGGTACAAAAACAATGAGTACCTACCTGATTTTTCCTGGCTGCTATGTGTAAAGGAGTATGCCCATTTTTAGCAATGGCATGTGGAGAAGCACCTTTATCTAACAGCAACAGAGCTACAGGTTGATGATCGTAATGTGCAGCAACATGAAGCGGTGTAACACCGTTCTTTCCCTGAGCATCGGCGTGTGCATCTCTTTGCAATAGTAATCTTGCTACATTTAGATGTCCGTATTTTGAAGCCAAATGGAGAGGTGTGAAACCCTTCTTTGTAGTAGCAGTCAAGTCAGCACCATTTTCAAGAAGAACGGATGCCACCTGGGAAAAGAATATATTGAGATATGAACATATTTTATGTTATGGAAAAGAATTATAAAGAGCTTCTCGGAGCTTTGAATAAGTAAAATAAAAATTATGATTCCAAATTTACAAATATAGCTCGAAATTTTTGATAACTGTGAAAACATTTGTACAGACTGGCCACGTCTGAAATATGGTTACGAATTTCAAACAATGTTATGTTAACTACAACTGAAAACATATGTAGAAGTGTTATTGATGATTGGCTGACATGGGCTAACATTCTATTTTGTCATTTTTTTATTAGATGTGAGTATTCAAAATAATTCGCGCAATTGCAATAAAGGAAAACTAAATTCCACTCCTTTATATATAATCAATGAAGCGCTAAAATGACCAAAATCTCCTATGAGTTCTACAAAATGAATTTTGACCTTGCATGGGTTAGTAAAGGTAAAAATGCAGAAGTGATCGGGAGTGGTAGAAAACACCCCTTTTATCACGGTTTCCGATTTAATTGATAATACTTACCTTTTTTTACCCAAAACAAGATATTTCTGAAAAATTAATACTTTCCGAGATATGGCCACTCGAAAATTCCTAAGAGTGGGGGGCGGGAAAACGTAAAAGGTAGAGAAAAGATATAAAAAAAATTCAGCTGAATGTACATGGAAATACAACTATTTATTCTTAATTTTTAAGTGCGTTTTGTTAAGAGGTTTTCCGGAAAAACCTGAAAAATCACCCATTTCATTTATTTGAAAAAATTTAAAAAAGTTCAGACGTGTACATTGAGGCTTTTGAAACAATTTTTGTTTCTTACATTTTTTTACATGCATATTTTTCGAGTTACAGATAATTTTTCGAGACGACTAAAGTACTAAATGTTTTAATCATTATACAAACAAATGGTTTTTTGTGAAAAATTATTGAAAAAAAATGTCTTATTTTAAACGTATAACTTCTTACACTATTATTATTAAACAATTTGTTTCGATATAATTTTAAAAAATTTAGAACTTTTGTCGTCGTGAAAAACTTCAAGCAACAAAAATTGTTTAGAAGGCCTCAATGTATACGTCAGAATTAAATATTTTTAAAGCGTTACTATGTCAAAAGAAATTGGTGGGTTTCATGTTTTCACCAGAATTTTTTTAGATTTTAGATTCGCAGGAGTATAAACATCTTATTTCGATTATTTCTGAATTTCATTTTTTCTTTACTAGTTCTATTGACAAGGTTTCATCGAAATTCATTCTGTAGAACTCAAACAAGAGGTGAAATGCCCATTGACAGGACTAATAATAATCATATGCAATATTTTACATAGGCCGCTACACTGGCTGACTATTTAACTAGTGTGTTGATAACTTTGTAATCTATAGTTTGTCGGGGCAGCCTATAGGTAAGGGAAGCAATGGCGCCATCTAAAGGGGAACGAGCAAAACGACAAGTATATATCGTTTGGCTTTCGATAACATTTATATTTCCCTCTATATAAAGATGATTGGCTATTAAAAAAGATGGTTATCTACTCAGATCATGCATATCATATGGAAAAAAATGGGTCTTGAATTTTCAATTTTTGAAGAGTACCAAGTATCATACCTACATTTTTTCATCAGTGTAAAATATTTTTAAAATTTTTGTAGTATCGATCATATGTTTGTTACTGATTTCTTCTGAATCAGGAAATTATCATTGTTTTCACATTCAACATTGAATACTACACCAGTGAAAATTATCGTATATACAGGCTGTCCTCGAATTGCGTGGCCAAAATAAAGCCGAAGATTCTTTGATTCGAAAAAAAGTTGATGAGCCTTTTTACTTTTGCCTCAAGTGTCTTGTTTACCCGGTAGAGGGCTTCAAAATTGCAAAAATAATTTTGTTTTTTCGGTATAACTTGAGAACGTGATGAAGAACTTTTACAATATTTAACAGGTGAGTTACTGTCAATAACGTCCATTTTTGAGAGTGGAGCACAGAGCCTTAGAGACCATAGAAATGGCTCAAACTTGAGGATGTAACGGGAAAAGTTTCCAGAACTTTTTTGTGGTCAATGTAATTCACTCGATATTTTTATGTAGATAGCTTATCTAATTTGAAAACTTTTCTTACTCTTAGAAAATTTTAATGAAATCAACGGATTAGCTTGAAAAAATTAATTTTCGAGTCTCTGCAATTTTGGCTTACTAATTTTACTTGATTAAAATACCTTAGTTGCCTTTGCTTTTCTAATGTCATTTTGGCATTTGAAGAATTTATTCTCAAAACTGCCAGTTTTTACTTTGCTTTCCGTAAAAATTTTATAAAATTATGGCTCAAAATTTCACTAACACAGAAATGGTTGATATGTTATTGATTTATGGACTTTGTCGTTGCAATGGCCGGAGAAGGGAAAGATATCCGCATCGCAGAATTCCAAATCGGCAAACCTTCGCGAAACTGGCAAATTTGAAGCAAATCGCAGAGAAACTGGACGCAGACGGACAAGAAGGACGTTAGAGCTCGAAGAAGCGATACTGGAAGCGGTTGAAACTGAACCTGGGATAAGCACACTACGTTTGGGACTTCGTATTGGAGCCTCAAAATCATTAGTTCATAATGTACTGAAAGAAGAACTGTTGTATCCCTATCATATTAAAACAGTCCAAGACTTATTGCCCATGGATCCAGGTCATCGGCTAGATTTCTGTCGGTTTATTGTCCAAAGACAAAACGCAAACCCCAATTTTTGTAGAAGAATTCTGTTCACGGACGAAGATACTTTCACGAGATATGGTCTTTTTAACCTCCATAATGAACATTTCTATGCTGATGAAAATCCTCATGAAACGGAAGTTACATATTTTCAGAATCAAACTAAAATCAATGTTTGGGTTGGAATTGTGGATAACTTTATTATTGGCCCTACCGTTATACCCGATCGATTGAACGGGGAGAACTACTTGAACTTTTTGGAACAAAGGCTACTTGAACTGTTGGAAGACTTGCCCTTACACATTCGACGTAGCCTGGTTTATCCATGATGGTGCACTTCCTCATTTCACATTAGCTGTGAGGCGACATTTGAATGCGGAATATCCAGATCGCTGGATAGGTAGAGGACACGATGCACCAGTGAACTGGCCGGCACGCTCCCCTGATTTGACGCCCTGCGACTTCTTTCTATGGGGCGCTTTGAAGTCGAAAGTTTATGCAGCTCCAGTAAACACACGAGAGGAATTGTTGCAACGAATTAATCATGAAGCGGATTTATTGAAGAATGATCCTGAAGTACTAGCCAGAGTTCAATCCAATTTCTTGAAACGAATTAATTTGTGTATTCAGGAAAATGGGCAACATTTCGAACAATTGATGCCTTAACCATTTCCCAAAAAGTTTTGTTGTTTCTTTTAATTTAGCATTTGTTTTTCCTAAATAATCACATCGTTTCCCCATTTCTATTGTTTTTATTATTCGTGTGTTACCGAGATATTAACCATTTCAGTGTTAGTGAAATTTTGAGCCATAATTTTATAAAATTTTCACGGAAAGCAAAGTAAAAACTGACAGTTTTGAGAATAAATTCTCCAAATGCCAAAATGACATTAGAAAAGCAAAGGCAACTAAGGTATTTTAATCAAGTAAAATTAGTAAACCAAAATTGCCGAGATTCGAAAATTTTTTTTTCAAGCTAATCCGTTGATTTTATCAAAATTTTCTAAGAGTAAGAAAAGTTTTCAAATTAGATGAGCTATCTACATAAAAAATATAGAGTGAATTACATCGACCACAAAAAAGTTCTGGACACTTTTCCCGTTACATCCTCAAGTTTGAGCTATTTCTATGGTCTCTAAGGCTCTATGTTCCGCTCTCAAAAACGGCTATTATTGACAGTAACTCACCTGCCAAATATTGTAAAAGTCCTCCATCACGTTCTCAAGTTATACCGAAAAAACAAAATTATTTTTGCAACTTTGAAGCCCTCTACCGGCTAAACAAGACACTTGAGGCAAAAGTAAAAAGGCTCGTCAAATTTTTTTCGAATCAAAGATTCTTCGGTTTTATTTTAGCCACGCAGTTCGAGGACATCCTGTATAATTGATTTCAAAATCGGGTAATAATCTGTTTTAAATAAGAGGGTGTATAGAGCTACAAACTCAATCAGAGAAGAATAGTCTAGAACTATAATATCCAATATTTTCTGACATAACAATTACTCGGATGCAGAGGGCTGCTAGATCTCGTATAGTGGCTTTGTTCTGTTCTTTTATAGGTTAGGCTCGTTAAAAAATATATGTCCCATAATTTATGGGTAATTTCAACACTAGATTTTTTAAAGAATGCGTTTTTTAAATACCTCTTCCTGCCCTTCCTTTGCAGCAATGTGCAATGGAGTATAAAGGTCCTTCGTATTTGCATGCGGTTGAGCACCGTGTTGTAATAATAACATAACAATATCAACATTCCCAAGTCGAGAAGCAACATGTAGAGGCGTTTGTTCTTCCCTGGCTCTTGCGTCTACAGCTGCTCCGTTCCGTAGAAGTATTCGGATTATATCAGTCTAAAATAGAGAAATTACTTTAAGCAAATGAAAACGTAAGCCGTAATTCTTACCTGATTCGCTCTGGCTGCCAAATGTAACGGCGTTTCACCTCGTACCGTCGGTACATCAGGACTAGCATCATGTTGGAGGAGGAAAATGACAATATTCATACAACCCATAAAGCTTGCCACATGTAAAGGTGTTAGCCCACTCTCAGTAGTTGTACTTATGCCTATAATTAAACAAAATTATTGGTATAGAATTGATATCACTTGTACAATGGATTAACTTGGTTTAGTACAACTCTCAAATTTAATGCCTCGACTTACGTAACATCTTTCAGGTTATCAAAACTATTTGGGAATCATTACCATACATCAGCAAATGTAACCAAAACTTTTACTCAGTGTTTGTAATATGATAATTTATTTTCATTGGTTAAACAATATTTCCTTCCAATATTTGATAATCTATTTCTAAACAGCTAGTTATTTATTATTTACTCAATAATAAATGTAACCAAAGCTTTTACTCACAATTTGTACATGATAATTTATTTTCACTGGTTAAACAAAGTAGATTCACCCTTCCAATATTTGATAATTCATTTCTAAACCGCTAGTTATTCATTATTTACTTAATAAATAATTAAATGAAAACCATTTACAGAACTTATTTTGTCTCAATCTTCCTTCTAATACAGAAATTCTCAAATATAATCGACTATTTAATAATGTGGTTTATTATTGTCAACAATGCATGTGGAAGATATAAGTGTACATTTGGGATACAGGTATTCCAATTAGAGATACACTCATTGTCTGGTTGTGGATTGAATAAATGAGCCTTAAGGGTTCAGTTGGTAGGGCTGTGAACAAGGTTGATAGCCTCATAACACACGAGAACTTGTTGTAATTTCACAACACGGAGTTCCAACCTGTTAAGATAAAAAACTAAAAAACAAAATTACTTACTTGCACCATGCTTCAATAGAAGTTCCACCATCTTTATCCTATTTTTCTTGCAAGCAATATGTAAAGGTGTGAAACCGTTTAATGCCCTCGCATTCGCATCAGCTCCTCGATCTAGTAATAATTTGGCCACTCTAACATGACCACAATGTGCAGCAACATGAAGAGCCGTTAAATAATCCACAGTTACTTCATCCACAGGAGCACCATGGTATAATAGAATTCTAGCAGCATCAACATGTTCCCCTTGTGCGGCCATATGTAAAGGTGCCAATCCATTCTAAATGAGAAATTATACTAAATAATTTCTAGAGACAAGTTTGGGTAGACGTTCTTTTTATTAATTTGAACGTGAGATAAAACAATATTTCCATCAGTACTAAAGTATCCAAATGAGCATCTCATTTTGATGCAAATTCATTCATTTCGGTGTGCCTAATTTCATCAAAGAAATAGTTATTTTGTCAAACTTAACTATAGTTTCATTCAGTAATGAAATTTACACTTGGAAAATCAGAACAAAGACTACTCTAATAGCATATTCAATGTAATATTCACGGCCAAAGGAGACGATATTAGATCGTAGTTGGTAGCAATTCGAACAAAACACCGGTTCTTTTAGAAGATTATCTCACGAGACAGAACAAAAACTACTCTAATATGCTTCAATGTAATATTACGGCAACCGAAGACAATATTGCTTTTGACAAATTTTCTTACTTTCTCAGGGATAAAACTTGCTATTGCGAAGGCTGTATCAAACCATACATTATCTATGGCTGTATCCGAGTTCCAAAGATATATAAAAAAAGCTTAGGTCATTTTTCTCCACATAATTTTACAGATTTACTGTAATATTAGGGTTATAACTAACTGCTTTTAAAAATACATTACCAACTTTGATTTTGGCAAAAATTATTTTGATAGCCCTTTTACGAAATTTATTCTAAATTCATTAATATCTCTAATTTCGCTCTTCATGTGATATTGGTGGTATATCCCTTCTCAAGCGTCCTCTGGCATTGCAACCAAAATAAAGTTAGAAATAAACTACTAACCAAGAATTGCTCTTATTCTCTTATGTTAAGAACACATAATATCTCTAATTTCGCTCTTCATATGATATTGGTGCTACATCCCTTCTCAAGCGTCCTCTGGCATTGTAACAAAAAAAAAATTTTGAAATAAACTACTAACAAAGAATTGCTCTTATTCTCTTATGAACACATAATGATGCAATAGCATCAACAACAGAGTTAATGTTATTGCATCTAAAAATAAATACCTTACTAATCTAGAATAGCCGCTTGGAAATAATAATATTGTTTTCTTATGTGCTCAAATAATGTTATTGCATCCAAAAATAAATTTACAAATACCCTACTAATATAGGATTGTCGCTTGGTGATAATATAATCCTATGTTCTCTCACGTGTTCAATTAATGTTATTGGATTAACAGAAAACATCCTATTAAGATATTGAATTTGAAAATTATACTGGGTATTTCTTTGGTAAATGTACATACGCTAAGTGGAGATAGAGGCGTATGTTAAATCTGTTAAATTGAAATTCAAATATGAAATTCTTGCTACTACTAAACTGTTTGAAGATTAATCTAATTGTATAGGGAACATTTCACTACAGTTTAACAAAATCGTTAATTGACTTTGGATTGACCTGCATACTTCAACCAAAGGGCATACACATTTCAATTTTTTGAGTCATTTCCGTTTTCTGCTACCTATAATTGGTATGCATTTCGGATGTCCTTTTCTGACCACGAGACGCAACTCTGTTTATAAACTTACTTTGCGGGAACGGAACTCTGCTATAAATATGACCGCGGGCCGCAACTCGGCAACTGACATTTCGAACACCACTTCGGAAGGTTAGACTTTGCAGCCTAGAAATAGCTAAACTAGCTGCTCTTCGACATATGCTGGTACCTAGCATTGTATAACTAAACTAATACCATTATTCGTAGAAGAATAGTTTTCTATTTTCAGACATTAACCTTTATACATTAGTATATCGCCTATTGTTGATCTTAGTTACCCGGAATGTATTTATCATCCGTACAATAATGTTTATGAAAGTTTACATAGTCTTATCTTCCAATATATGAAAATATCGATCCCATTTCCCCCTTTGTTCTAATTTACGAATTAGCTAAGATTGATAAGCGTGGCACCGTGACACATATTTTTGGCAGGAACATGCCTGCCACCTCCCTCTAAATATATAATACATTATATAAAACGGTAGTATGATGCAGGCTTGAATGCTGTTGATCTGCATTTTTTTTTGATTAAGGGATAATCGATGGAGATGAGAGCCCCTATTCTCCAGATATAATAAATAGTAATAATAATAACAAATAAGTCAAAATATTTAGGAAATGAGATGACCAATTATACAGATACAAAATGAAATTATTAACATCTGTATAAAAATTTGAAAATAGAGAAATAGTTCAATCCAATTGGAAAAAATCTTGAAGAAATTGAGGTATAAATATTTGGAACAATTAACATATCAATACCTCAAAACCCAAACGCGCAATTGTTTTCTGTAACGGCTAATCTATATAGATTCCTGAGAAAAAAACGTTGAAACTAAACTTGTAATTTGAACGGACCTAAATCTCCGAGAATGAGAAATATAGCCATCCTATCTCATGGTATACAGTAGTGCCCCCCTGATAGGAAAGTATAACATTTTGACAAGAAATTACTATTTTTGGAATTTAATAAGATGCTCATCTCATCAAAGTCCCTTTATTACAATTGGAGGTACGCCTGACTAATGTAATATATTTTAGTTTAAGCTCTTTTTACTTTTCTCACTATACTATGTAGGGTGAGAGAAGAATTGAAATAGTGGCAAAATAAATTTCCGTTTAGATCATTATTGAATCGATCTAGATTATTTTTGACATGGTGTGGGTGTGCGTGTGCCTGTGCGTGTGTGGGCGTGTATGCGTGTACTGTGCACTGTGGAGAATATTGCGCCATTTCTGTCGGTCGTAGGAATTTGAAAATTTTCAGATCGCTGTAAAGTGGTGGAAATAGGAACGATATTTTTTGGGCACGGTCGTCCCGTTTCGACTGGTATTTCTGACATATATCTTCGGTTTTTCAAATGGAATTATAGGATTTTATTGAACCATAAGAACAACCTTGTTTTTCCGGTTATTAATATATATCACACTTAAATAATTTAAACCGCAGAATTGTCCGAAATTCTTATTTTAAGATTCAACTCATGTCAACGATATGACGTCACCATCTATGTTATGTCTACTCTATGGCAATCTTTGATAGTTCACGTGACAGCAAGTATCAGTATAAAACAAGGTTATATTTCGACAGTCAGTGTGACAGTAGATGTCAAAATAAAACATAGAGTTGTGAAATACATCATAATAATTTCAATGTGACAAACCGATAAACTTGAAATTTGGCAGGTGTTCATCTTTCCGGTGGCATTGTATTATGGCATATTTATAAGAGATTAGATAAGATGGGGGCTTCAAGATGACAGACGAGTTTTGTGATTACGCTCAGATTCTTTTCAAAATTGGTATATGGGGAGTTTTGGGGGTTGAAGATCACGATTTTTTAGTCAAAATTGAAAAATTTAATATGGAGGCTTATATTGAGGACGAGTTTTGTGATTATGGTTCGATTCTATTCAAAATTGGTATATGGGACTATAGTTATAACGCTTTGTAATGATCTTTATTTATTTATTTATTTATTTAGTATATATATGCCCAACAGGTATACGAGAGAGGTGACCGACATTGAGCAGAGACGTAAGTAAGTGGGTGGTGTGTGCCGAGATTTAAATCGAACATTGATATTGTTAATATAGATGCGGAAAGTGATCTTTTGGTATATATACGATGGTTTGTGAGTCGTAAGTACTATATTAAATAGGATACAGTCATGCGAAATATTCCTTCTCTCAATATATAACATCCTATTTCCTTCAAACGACCATATATTTTGAGCTCACCTACATAGTCCACAAATCAGTTGAACACAAGAGTTCTGAGTAAGCTAGAGACGTTGTGCATCTCTTTCTTAAATAACCACAGATTATTTGTAGTAAAATATGAGGTTTGATTGGGCCGAAGATGCCTTAATAAAATGTTGCTGTGGAAAGAGGTAATATTTTTTCGTTTTTTGGTTGATAATTTTACGTTTCCATAAACCAACATTTGGCTTTAAATAAGGAATATGATTTTGTTTTGTTTTGATCAGATGATTCACATAAAATCTGTAAATCATAGAACGGCCTTTCCATCATTAAGATAAATTTATACAAATTTAATTAATTAAACCCTTGCAAATTCCCATTTACGTCTTTGTAATGTTAAAAGTATATTTTAGGTAGAATGCTAAAAAAATAAATATTGCTAGTAAGGTCTGACAACCTCTTCCTATTACTTCATAAATATTTAATATCTTGTTTGAAAATGGATACTTGAGCGTATTAGAGTTGTTTTGTCACTCTCAAACAATTCATGAGATGACGTCAATCACTATAGAAAGATTGCTTTGCAGTGTTCTTTTGATACATATACTTAGAATATTAATGTGTTACAATTTCGATTCTTCGTGTTTTTGTTCGTGTCGGCGACGTAGGCATTTTTAATTGAAATTAATGCGATAAGGACGCTTTGTGCTTGATACAAATAGTTTTAACAAATCCCATTGTAAACAGTGATTATTTTTGATACGTGTTCTGATGATGGTCGTGGGACCGAAATGTATGTTGAGTCGAAAATAGTAAACATGGGTTAGTGTGACCTATTTTCCGAGAATTTATATATAAGCCATACCAAGGTCAAGAATCATTATTATAAAGTAATTAATGATCCGAAAATTTTGGTTCATCACATTGAATAGTGAGACGTCTTTCAGCTGTTTCGATCTTTAGCGGAACAAGTCAGACGATGAATTCTTTGTTCAACCATCTCCGGCAGAGATATAAATAATTCGTTAGGGAATGTTTTGTGAACCAAGGAGTTCCAACACCACCTACCGGAAACCTAGATGTCCCGCTGAGAGTTGTTTCGGGGTCGAGCACCTGGCAGTTGTATGTCCAACTGTTTCCACGTCGATTCTTTGAATCGCGAGACCATCTTTATCAATGCGTGGCCTTGTGAATAACATTGGTCCGCATAAAAATTACCCTTGTTGAAATGTGTCTGATTATTGAATTCATGTGTATATCCAGAATAACCGCTTGCATAATAATATTCGAAAAGGGCTGTAGTAATGATACTGCACAATACACATGCAGAAAATCCAATAAAATGTAAACAGAAGCTTGTGTTTTATCAAGTCGAACGCTTCTGAATAATCGAGCATAACCAATGCTGTCAAAAGCCAGACTGGAATGGGTATGATATTGTACGCTTTCAAATGCAATCGTATCTGGAGAAAAATATTTTCCCACGACCTATCTGAAAAACGTATCACACTGTGAACTAGCGCAAAAATTAAGTATTTTCTAGTACTTTGAAATATTTCATTTTATAATTAGATACCTACCTTAGTTTTGGCATGCATGGGTGCTCCATTTTCCAGTAACATATCAACCACTTGATCATGACCAGATCTCGCAGCACAATGTAAAGGTGTTAAACCATCGCGAGTTTTAGCTTGAATATCGGCACCTTTTGCTACCAGTAGTGAAACCATATTAATTTTACCCCATTTGCTGGCTACATGAAGGGGTGTGATGTTATGTTTTGCAGTGTAATTAACATCAGCACCTTTGTCATACAGCAAAGATGCTACTTTATCGTTTCCATAGTGGGCAGCAATATGCAAAGGGGTGAAACCACTTTTCGAAGTTATATCTGGATTATGTTCATTCTGGAACAAAGGTTACACATACCATCAATTGTTAGTTGAAGAAACTGGATAAAAACGTTGCATAACTCTGTATCTCTTAGAAAATTTTAACTTTTTTGTCTAACAAAATGGGATTGAGGCTTTCAACGACCTATATTTATATCATGATGACGACGATACAGTTTTCTGAAAACACTTATATCCAAATCTTATACGTGGTTTGGACACAATCACATTATCTTCTTCCACGCAAAAATGGAAAATAAGAAGCAATCATTCTCATGGTGTATCCATGATTTTCTTCAAAAGTTTGGAATGTAGAAAGTTTACAAATACCCATAGCTACATACACTTTTAGTTTTTGCAAATCCTATAGATTTCACAATTTCAGGAAATACGATAACATCAATAAAAATGTTTTGTCGTCGTCATAAATATGAAATATGTTTTAATTCTATTCATTAGGCTCACTAAATGTCAATTCACTACTACATGTATGTTGAATAAAATGTAAATTCAGATTAATTGTAATAACTGAACAAATAAAAATACACTGTTTGTGCTGGTTATACAAATGGTTATTAACATTACCTGCAGTAACAAAGCTGCTGCTTTCACGTCATCTTTTTTTGCAGCTATGTGCAATGCTGGTAGCCTAACCTTCCCACGGGTGTCATTTTCCAAAAGAACAGCCACCACTTTATCATGACCCTGCTGCATAGCAACTGCGAGAGGCGTAAATCCATCCTATGAAAATAATTTTGAAATTACTACAATTAATATGGCGAATACCTACTACCTTCCTTAGAAGACTTATTAGAACAAAACTCAATCAAACAATTACAAAACAATGACCTTTTCAACAGTGTCATATTTTTCACTTCATGATCTTGATTCAGATTCAATATAATTAATAAAACATGTTATCCGTGGTTATTCGACAAAAATAAGAGTAAATTTGCCACAAAATTTCAATTCAGGCTTTACAATGCATGAAATTGACAAGATGGTTCGAGGTTTTTCTATCTTCAATGATTTTCAGTAATCATCTTAATCGTGATATTATTTTCAGAAATGAAACGATACTGTTACATGTCGTACGTTATTTTCTATACTTTTTTATTGTTATTGTTGTATTAGCGATATCGATGAATTCTAAATTATGTAGACAACTTAGATTATTTAACGTGGGATTATTATTCACAAAAATGTGACTTTGACGGGACCAAAGTCAACACACTGGACTAGACATTCAGGATTTGGGGTCGAATCCCACCTATGGTTAAATTTTTACGTTTATCCATTTTAATAGTCCTACGCGTTAATTGAAAGAGTTATAACTCTCTCAATCAACGTCCTACGTTTTTATTGTATTGTATTATGTTGGGACTATTTGCACTCTGCGACGTAATAGATCTATTGTGTCCCTTTCTGCTCCGGTTCAGGATATCTCAACGGCTACAGCAGTTCCTCTAACCCGGTAGCTCTTAGGAAGTTCAGAATGTCGGATGGTCCTACGTTAGTCTAAGTGATCTACATAATTTAGGAAATTTAATCTACATCTCTCAATATCATATATATTGTTACAATAACTCTAATGCGTTTAGATTGCCCCACGTTGTGGTGACAATTGTTAAGAAACTCTCTACTGAGTTTATTTAATCTTAGTGATTATATTTGAATTCTAATTTATTCCGGCTAGCTTTTTTAATTTGTTTTTTTAATTTTTACTTTGATTTGAATGATTTGAATGATTGATATTATTATTATATTATATGGAATTAAATAAAACCTTATTTAAAATGTTAAAACTTTTATATTTCAATTTGTTTATGAATCTGTATTATTATCTTTACAAAGTATACAAGTTAATTTCATGTTTCTAAAGTTTCTATGTTGACAATAGTCATTTATACCTTAAAATTCTCTATGTTTCAATTATAACCTCATACTTCTTAAATTCAATACATGTTTACAATAACAATCTTTATATTCAGGTACAACGATACAATGATAAAATTGTAAATAGACTTTTATTTATCCTATAAATATTAGAACGAATGTTGGTTTCGTAGAGTTTTATATCTCCTTATTATACTTGGTTATGCACTTTAAACAATACTCTGCTTTTACACATTCACAGGTAACACGTTGATTCTTCTTTATTATTCAGGAACTTGTTGATAATTCGATGTTAATTGTTTTTTCCTTTAAGATATAAAACTGTGTTTATAACAAACTGGAACTGCTATCGAAGATTGAATATTCTACGATGCCACTTAAATAACTTTGGTTATGTTAACCTTTAACGTTGAGATGAAGACTCATGAACACTATTTGCTTCGTAGGAATTACAAATTGGCTTCGGTTATTCAAACTTGTCGAAGCTACAGAGACTGTTTCAGTTCTCCGATGTTACTAAAAACTTAGGTTATGGAAATTAAATTGAGCTGCTGGAGACACATATTCAGTGCTCAGATGTAAATGCAAACTAACTAGCTTCCTTTCATTTTTCCTTTTATAGGGCCCACAAAAGGACGCTAGTTCATTCTCCTTTCAACCAATCAGGTACTTCCTAATATCTAGAACGCTATTCCCATTGTTGAATCTGACAGTTCTTCTGTATTGTTAATGTTCGACCAATGAGAATTGAGTATTCTTAAAATTTTGATATTTTGAAGATTTTCAAATTAATTAAAGTTATTGTGCATTCTGCTATTTAATTTCATATTACCCAAATTTTTTCCCATATTTTGATATATGATAACCTATGATTAGGTTCCTATTTACTTTATAATTCTGATTATTATGTCTATTTTGACATTTGTCATTGCTTAAATCTAATACATAATTTAAAATATAAATAACATCTATATCACTTTGTAGAACAGGAACTGCTTAATACTATCTTAAATCTATAACTTATTTACTAGTTTGTGCTATGTTCTGATAGTCTTTGAATCATTTTAATTATTTATGATTTTCCTCTTTCGTATCACTGTATTTTTTATCCACTTTCACTGTTTCTTCTTTACACTTCTTATATACTATTTTACATTTTGATTTCTGTTATTATACAATGTTTAAATCTTATACTACTTATAATTTAACTTTAAATAATGTTTTTAATTCCATATTATATATACTTTTAAACTTTTCTATTTTTACTGTTTCGGTAAATTCAAATTCTACCATTTTATTTTATGTAGGAAATGAAATCATAACAATATACAGCTAACTTAAGAATATTAATACCTAACAAAATCAATTTTTTTTTGGGAAAAGGATGGGTTGAGACAGGGTTATGAGAGGATGGGGTACTCATGAATGAAAGGTCAATCAAGGGATACGGAAAAAAAGGTTGGAAAGAGCTTTTATAGGGCGTATTTAAATTTTTTCCATTTATAATTCAGAGTAGTGACACATCATATTGGTAAAGTCGCTGACATTTGCAATTTAGTATACACCTTATAAACACCGTATGTTGTGGGTAGAAATACACTCTTATTATTTTGTGTTCCTTAGTTTCACGAGAGATTACGTATATTATATAGACCTCCTACGGATTAAGCGCTGCAGTTCTATTGAGCGGCGTTTACATTGGTCTAGTACTGCATGGTCCGACAAAGAAGTCAAGTCAAAAATGTAAGAAAAACGTGGTCACTTCTAAAATCTGAGATACAAAACCGAATTGAAAAATTATTTTTGCATTGTGTTGGGTTTGGCTTTTAGATCATTTGTGGACTGGTCAATAAACGCGCTCATGACTTTTCCTATTAATAAACAAGGAAAAAACATTTTATTTGACAATGTACCGGGATATCAAAAATTATCTTGGTCAAGGGTGGTTGTGGAATCTAAAACGTGTGTCTTACTTTACGTTATCAAAACTTGTGTCAAATTAATTAATTTGAAGTTTCTAAAAGTGAGAAATTTCGCAATTTTATACGACTGTTATAACACTCAGAAGTCTCTAGCCCTTTAGACTCCGGGATTTTCACGTGGCCTATCGAAATTAGAAGGTTCGAATTGTATAAAAACACAATTGCATGAACGCCAGACGTCCTATGTAATTAGCTACGAACGTAATCATTTTGACATATGCCTCGAGGAGCTCGCTACGCGTCAGTTAGAGTTTATACTTTTTGCCTCGAGCTTGTTAATTCGGGCACGTTTTATGCCCCGTGCGGCCGGGTCAGTTGTAATAAAGTGTTTTCGGCTATAGGCCGCTAGCTTTTAACCGCTTTTGGGTATATTTTAGTAGCTAGAAAATTCCCTTTGGTACGTCGCACGTTAGACGCGCGTAGCTGAGACCTGAGAGTACCTGTTTCTATTTTAATTAAATTTTCCTATTTAATCGACATTTTGGGGCCGGAGACTATGCTATTTAGTTGGCCCCGTTCATAAACTAACGATATGGAGCGAAAACCGCATGCGAAAAGTCCTCGTAGAGACGTTCTATGTTCCGAAGATTTGCACTTTTCTAACCCGCGAGCTACGCACTCCTCACGTGAACGTCATTCGATTTATCGAAAATTAACCAATTTAAAACAGTTTTCGACCCCGTTTGTGGCTTTTGCGACCTTGTAAAAGGTTCAAAGTTAACATTTCGTTTCACATTCCACAACCACCCTTGACCAATATAATTTTTAATTTGTAGTTCATTATTGGTTTACAACTGAAATAAATAGGTATGAAATTTGTAGGTTATTGATGATGTCAGTGTGACAGTGACATAATTATTTCAAACGTAAAGTAAGACACACGTTTTAGATTCCACAACCACCCTTGACCAAGATAATTTTTGATATCCCGGTATATGTATAACAAATTGAATATCTCAGGATCTTTCAACCCAATGTTTCTGAAATTCGGTACCGGGGTGGTTTCAATTCCGCTGAACTCGAATCTGAAGTCGAGAAATGAAAATCTCCCCCTTTTCCCCAGGAAATTTGACCAAATCTTAGCAACGTACAATATTTTGTGTGGAACTCGAAACATATTGTGATGATAAGGTGTTGTATCGTGATGGTTTTAGGTACAAAGTTCAGCATTAAAAATGAAAATTCTGGCAAATTGGTGCAAAATTACGTCGTATTTTCTTCATATTTTTTACGGTTACTGAGTATTATTTTATGGTCCAAAAAAAAAAAACGGGCAGTCACCGAGCACTGCTGACAGAAGTGAAAACTGACATTATGAAGTAACCAATTTAATTTATGTTATCTTTGAATTATTGTAGGATCCGAAATTACAATTTTATTATTTTTAAATGAAAATTAATATAATTAGTTTTTCTTTAGTTTTCACAACTGTCAGCATTTCAATCAACAATTATATACATTTTTATCCCTGTAAAGAGTATGAATGTAAACCGATAGCCATTATAATAAATACACATTATTTTATTTTCAAAACATATTATTTATTGATATTTACATCGATGTAAATGAAAGTAATGTTAAACAGCATTTTTTCCATTTGCGTCGTCATTATCGGTAACTTCGACGATACTTAAAGTATTAGATTAGATCAAAGCATGAAACATACTGTGGAATCAGGTGTGCTCATATATAGAAACAGGCTACTATTACCGATCACACATAATTTAATTATCACTTTTTACTCTGTAATAACTAAAGTATGAGTTGTATTGCAACACCGACTCAGATATGCACACGTGTGTAAGCGTATAGAGAGACTGCTTGACGCCTGACCCGAGTCCCGCACGGCCGCAGTTGCGCAAGCAGCAGTATATAGACTCACGGTTTTACCCCCCATCTGAAATAGCCCAATGCACCTAAAGAAGTTTGCACTTCAAAAATTCGACCAAATCTTAGCAACAAACCATATTTTTTTTAGGACTGGAACGGTAATGAAATACAGTATTGATTGTAGATACAAATTTAACTTGAAATAATGAAGAATAGAAAAATTGGTTGAAAATTGCGTCGACTTTTCTTCATATTCCTATGCGGTGCTCGTCCAACGTGTCAAATTCTATCTTTTTGTGGTCACAAATGATCCTGAAGCCAAACCCAACACAATGCAAAAAAAATACAATTCGATTTTGTGTCTCAAATTTTAGATGTTATTAACATTTTTGAATGGACTAACTGGCAATAATAGTATACGTTACATAGCGCATTCTATTTGACTTGTTAGTTTATACTTAATTTTCTTACCACATAGTCGATACAACATATCAACCGGATTTTCACCCTTACGATACGATGTCATTACAATTAATATCCATCACAATAGTAATTTACTTTATAAGGATGGAAAATGCCTCATCAAAGTACAAGTTCATGTGTTTACTGAATTTTCTAAACAAGTACTTTAATGGTATTTTACGGCCATGTGTCGTATAATGTTTTATTTCTCAGTTTTATTGAAATATCAAATTTTAATCTGTAGTGTCAGAATGACACCTCCATTCTGTCTCTCTTGAATAGTAGCTAATAGTAACAGTACAACAATAGGGGTCAGGTAGCTCAGTGGTAGAAGCATCGATCTTCTAATCACTGTGGCAGCCGGTCGCGGGTTCCAATCCAGCGACTGCGGAATTTTTCCGATAGCCTGAGATAGTGGTGCAGCAAGATACAATGGGCTGTCAAGCCCAAGTGTCATCGCGACTGCCCCCCTGGTTGCAGGATCGAGCCTACCACACGAGGTGGAGTGTTTAGTGGGTATATCTGAGGTGATTAAGTTCGGGACTCAGGGACTCCCACACTAACTTATGGGATGTTACAGGACCATAAGGTGCCCATAAAGGGTTTCAACCACCTCCCATCCAAAAAAAAACAGTTCACATTATCTTGTTCGGGAGACGTAAGCAGGGAAGAAATTGAAACTAAAAGCACCAAAGCAATGGGAATATTGATTACAAGCAATTCCATAAAGGTACGACAAAAAAATGTGTTAAAATTATGAAAATTCGTGAGATCTCATGTAAAAGATGACACAATTTCGGAAAGTATTGCTAGGTAACACTTTCAGGGATAGCTATATAATGTTCCACTTTCCGGCGGCAAATTTATGACGTAAAGTGAATTTTCTTGATGGTATGAAAAAAATATTTATTCGAACCGACCGCGGAATTCGCCCACAAATGCAAACACAGTAGTCATGGGCGTAGAATCCCCGTATTATAAAGAGTTTGATTTAATGATTAAAATACTTTATGATTTAAGCGTGCATTCCAATGATTATACCGATATATTTATTGCATCGTAATTATTTTATTTCAGATAATGTATGGGATTTATTATATTATACAGCATCATAATATTAAATATATTCTTACGCTGGATGCCCAAGACCTTATGTCTTCTTTCCTGAACCCCACAGTAAATGGGTTAGTTGGTTAATCACTTGTGCCAGTAGTCGGGACAGGCAAGTGAATAGCGAGGTCAGCTAGCCTATCTTTTTACTCACCTACTAACCTTCCCTCACGATTCAAATTTCTACTGTCTGCACCACTAAGTATTAGGTGTTATCATTCTTGCGTGATTATAATTTTGAAATGTACGATTCATTACGAGTTGATCTGAAAGAGTGCCATCAAGTTTGTGGAGCTATAATTTGAACACGAGTGCTTGTAGAATGTTACAAAACCCCTTTACAGAAACAACCACCAAATACGATTGAGTGCTCTAGACCAAAATGTACAAGATATAGAAAGAAGAGGGTTTCATCATTTGAGATATTTGGCAAAAATAAAGAGCCTCAAAAATACATATTCTTGAGAACGGCAGTAAATAGATAAATAAATAAAATCCACTTTCTCACCCATATCTTTCATCATGAACTAGTATCTTCTTCAATAATTATTAATTCCCTGAATCAAATAATTATTGTGGAGACGCAACATAAGATTTTTATGGCGATTTTTAAGCAATTTGCACGGCTATGGAATTGATTCATCCTTTCAATCTCGGAGTGACAGCTGGTACTGGCAAGATAAAATAGTTTATGTCTAAATGGTAAACACTTACATGCCCGGAGTAAATAATCTGGTTAGTTACTAATACAAGTAATATAACCAATGTAAACGCCGGTTTAGGTTGGATATTTTTTTGTGCACTTGTGCAGAATGTATCTGGAGAAAACAAACCTGAACTACTCAGAATCCAGAAATTCTGGGGTTTACTTTGCAATTAAAGGCAAACATTTTCTAAATTTTGTATAAATGATTCCTTACCTCAGTGGCAAGAGTTTGATTTGCCCCCTTAGACAACAGATATCGAACACAACCATCGTGATTTTCTTGAGCTGCCATGTACAGCGGTGTGAACCCATTTTGGGATTGAACGTTAAGAGAAGCATTATATTGAACTAGTAACCGCACTACTTCTTCTTGTCCAGCTGTAAAACAAATAAGAATTGTGGTTACAAAAATTATCAAGATCAACGTTCTAGATTCTTTGTTATGAGATGTTTGTAGCATTTGTTAATCAGAGCATGACTTCCTGATACTTGAAATGTTTTCTACGACAAAAAAAGGGCATCATAATAAATTAGTATAGAGTATAGTAGAATAAAATAAAAATATCCAGTAATGCATTATAATTAAGATAAATTACATGTATGGAATGATTAATATACCTACAAAAAGTTTATTCAACTTCAATACATGCATGCAACCAACCAATGATATCTACTTTACTTCTTTGTTTCATTTAAATTATGACTATTAGTTTCGGGTGCAGCTATTCTTATAGTCTAGAAGCTGGTGAATTTTTGATGGGGCGTTTTTCACAACTGGCGGGTTCCTACTACTGGAAGTTTCGGTCGTCTGACGTCAGAATGTAACGTAAAATAACCGGTGGCAGATTGGTATACCTCAGAATTGTTGCAAAAGCTAAGCATTCATCTAGAGTTGTTTATGTTGGAGAAAAATTTGAAAGTTAAGCTAAATTTAGTATATAACTTCATATTCTAGAGATAAGTCCTGTGTTTTTGGTAGATACCGCATATTATTTACCTTCATGGTCATCAATTCGACTCTTTGAATTTTCGGAGTTTTGCCTATATCATTACGCTATCAATTACGGTCTACTTGATCCTAGGAATGATTAGGGCGAAGGGCGGCTAGTGCCAATTTGGGCAATCGAAGTATTGGTAATAACCATCTTCATACAGGATGATTAATAAAAGTATATAAAGAGTATTTGCCAAATATTTATTGTGACAAATAAATAAATAAAATGACCATATTTTCCATGACTCGTGCACATAAATCTGGCTATATTTCGAATCCCCAAAGAAAGAAGTCCATAGGTATTAGATAGCACGATCTTGTAGACCAGAGTTGTCCCCAAAGCGGGGAATTATACGAGCAGGTTTGCATCGAATCACTAGTTTCTTATGCAGTTTGTCATCCCGCTGAAATCACATGTTTTCCACATCCATTTCATTCAATTCAGACAAGGAAAACTAAGAACACCAAACTGTATCCTTTCCTGGATGCAATAATTTTTCATCACTATTTTGAACTTCTAAAATCCAACAGCTTTACTTTTAAATAAAAGTAACAAGCCTCATCCCGTTTTGTTGTTTGATTTTGTTGAATATAGTAATATGGTACGACACTGTGCATGGTCTTCTCTAGGTTTTAGTTCAGAACTGTATTTTGTATGCGGTTAGATTTTATAATATTCACTGGGAAGACTTTCGAGTTGTTTGAAGTCGAGCACCCACTCTCTTAAATTCTTAGTTCTATTAGTCCAGACACAATGGCAGCTTTGATTCGTAAATTCTCTCGTAAGTCACCGGTTTTGATCTACAATAGCTTATTCGATTCGTAATGACCTATAGATAAAAGCCGACCATATTCCAACTGTAGGAATTTGTTTGTACGGCTAATTTTTTAGTACAATATTTAAGAAAATTGGAAAATGCATAAAAATGACTAATTTGAACTGATTTTGGATCGTAATGTATACATATTTATTAAATTGAACGACAGAATCAATATTTATAACAATTTGTTAGTTAACAATAAATAAACGAACAAAAAGTTTACAGTCAATTTCGGATAATTTAGCCTTGATGAGCAAAAATCTTTGGTCTATATGCCGGTCAATTATTTGTGAAACATTATATATTGTTAATTAACAATTTGCTTATTAAAAAATTAATAAAACAAAAAAAAGTTGACATGAGGTTGAGTTTAAAGTCAATTTGGGATAATTTAGACTTGATGAGCAAGAGTCTATGGTCTATATGCCCGTCAATTGCTTATAAAACATTATATTGTTAATTAAAAATAAAAAAAAAATAAAATTGGCCCGAGTGTGCATGAAATTAATGTTTCGGAAGTTAGCTTAGGAAGATGCGTTACCATGACAACGATTTGAGAATAGATTTGGAGTAGGGCGACAAAAATTTGTTAATTAACTATACAGGGGTGTCTCAGATTTTAATCGGGAGAATTTAATAGACGATAGAAAATTTGATTTTGAGAAAAAAATTTCTGACAACAGATATGCACAGACGCTTAGTTTTTGAGATACAGGAGGGTGTTGAAATTGATAAAAAAATTTCATTTTTTGCGAATATCTCCGCAACCGTTTATCGTACAGAAAACAGCTTTTGCAAGCATTTTCTGCTCATAGTAAGGTATGTTCTGTGTGATAAAAAAAATTTTTTAGTCATAATTGGTGAAGATTTTGAAGGGGTAGTTGGTGTTTTCCTCCCCAACTTCTATGCCACTGGAAAAAGTACAGTTTTGAGACAACCATTTGAGCCGCCAATGTTTTCTACACAAAAAAGGTACTCTTGATCATAAGCTCTAAAGTTGACCGTTTTCGAGAAAAATCAACTTTTATGTTGAAAAACATGGTCAATTTTTTGGTTTTGTTACTTGTTCTCACGTTTGAATAAATTTTGTTTAATTAGTAAGAATTGACCATGTATTTTAACATAAAAGTTGATTTTTCTCGAAAACCGTCAATTTTAGAGCTTATGACCAAGAGTACCTTTTTTGTGTAGAAAACTTTGGCGGTTCAAATGGTTATCTCAAAAACTAAGCGTCTGTGCATATATGTTATTAGGGATTTTTTTCTCAAAATCAAATTTTCTATCGTCTATTAAATTTTCCCGATTAAAATCTGAGACCTGTATAATGTTCTATACACAATTGACGGACCAAAGATTCTTGTTCACCAAGTCTAAGTTATTCCAAAATTGACTCAACCTGCGTCAACTTTTTTGTTTGTTAATTTGTTAATTAATAAATTGTTAATCAACAATATAATGTTTTATAAGCAATTGACGAACATATTGACCAAAGATTCATACTTATCAAATCTAAATTATTCGATTGTAAACCATTCAAAATCAGTCCAAATTAGCCATTCTATGCATTTTTAAGTCTAGTTGTTTATTTATTGTTTATTAGCCGTATAAACAATTTCCCCCAGTCGGGATGTGGCCGGCTTTTGTCTATAGATGATTAGGAATCGAATGAGCCTTATTACATCAAAATCGGTGACTTACGAGAGAATGTAATTAGTCTTCGATTTTGGGCTTCATTGACTGAACTATATGGGACACGATCACTGCAGAATTCGATATATGAACCATGATTTCCATAATACATTTCAACTCGTTGTTGAACTGAATAACGCACTATGATTACTGTCATGTATTTCTATAGCCTAACTATAATAACTTAGGGCTTAAGGCATAATTATAGCATACGAATACTTCGCACAATTGTGAATACAGCAGATCAAGTTGGTCGTTAAGTGTTAAGATAAATATTTAATGCGCTCCAAATTCCAAATGACACTAATTAGTCTTTCTACAACTATCAACTATGTACACAAACATCTGACAAATCGGCAAAAATTGATCATTTTCAATCAAAATATGGAATTTTTTTCGTAAATAATAGGATCTACAATGTTTTTTAAATTGTTCTTAAATTTCTATTGAGCAACCTGATTCGCCTGATTGTTTTTAGTTCGTATAAGTAAAAAGTCAAATTTGGATGCTTACACTAACTATATTACATAAAGATAAAACAGATGGTTACAACGGAGCACAATTTTGCTATGTGTTATCCCAAAGGGGGGTTGGTTTGCACTGCCAATGCAGATATTTGTTAACATTTATAAAAATGTACAGCAGAATAAATGCGTAGGAAGCCACTACTTGTTTAAGAGATTGAAACTTCATGACTATACCGTCGGTAAGGTAAAGATACTCCTATACCGTTTAGGCAATATGGTAATAAAAAAGGGAAAATACTTATTTTGCAGTCCCTTATTTTCAATATTCAACTCAATTTATTTACAACCTTGACTGATTTGGAAACGAGAACAATAATGTGCAAAATAGTAAATAAGTTTAACTATGATTATTATATCGTTTTCACGTAACTGAACAGCTTTTGTACAACAATGCACACAACATCTGACAAAGTCGGCAGATTATAGTATATTGTGTCACAAGAGCAGAAAATGAGCATTAGCAACCCTTGGCCATTAGCTGGTAGCTTAGGGCTGCTAATGCGTTTTCTTTATGTACGACACACACCTACCATTAGATAACGAATTCGTCAACTTACACTTTTGTTGTCTTTTTTTATTCCAAACTTTAATTTAAACTGACATTTGATCGAAAATTATGTGAAACGACTAAGTAACGCAAATGACAATCAAAGGCGTGTGTATTATGGGTACCTATAAAATCGTATTGTTATGAGTTTAGTGGCCCTAGGTTCGGTAATATTTTTAGGGTTAATGAGTCATTTTCATATCTTCTATACGAAAAATATTATTTTCGATCTGATGGTAGTGAAGTAGTGGGATCGTTTTTTTTTTAAATTACAGGATCACAAATCTAATTTCTACTGAGCGACCTGAGTGACCTACATAGGAACTATTACAAATCCGAACATATTAACTTATAATAAACTCCAGATATTTCAAAGTTGTTCAATGTTATCTTTAATGTTAAATTTCAATTTAGTACGTTTGTTTTGAGGTCTGAATGAAACTAAGAGATTAGGTTGAGGAAGTATATCACCAAAATATGTGATGTATGAATTTTTCAGAAAGTGGAACTGTAATGATAGCATAAGCTATCAGTATGCTGTATCAGTTTATCTATGAAAATATTATCAAATATAATATTAAGTGCTATTGTTCTCATGGTATTTAATTATATTGTTACCAAATGCGGATGTGCCACGTGTTTGTACCTGTGGTTATTGACAATTTTCCGTTGCCTTTGCTGCCGTGTTCCGAAACTTATTTCTTAAGTTAATAATTTTTTCCTGGAAAACGGGCTTGGAGTGGATGTTTGAGATTTGGCACGTTCTTAGGCAGTTTGCAATATACTCCACATGAATTCTATGAATGCATTGAGAAAGTTTACATATGTACCAGCGGGACTGGACTGTGGTACTTCATTACATAGGTAGTACTCGCTGTAGTACAAAAATACTAATAGATTTGGAAATACGTTTGACCGAAGCAGAGTTGGAGCAAGTTGCTGAAGAGTCGTTTTCTGAATCTGCTGATACCGATGTCATTTACGAATCACCTTCTTCATCCGAAGATACGATACGAAACCCTGAAGATGGTCATATTTATGATGCTGTAATATTAGCTGAGGTTGCCTAGCAGTAGGTGTCAATAGAGGCATAGGGAATTCCTATGCAAACGATACTTCCACATCTTTTATTTTATGGTCACGCCCGATTCAAAATACTAAGGAAGAGATTCTTGATAAATGTAAATGCAAACTTGATCCTCAAATAAAAGAAACATTGACATCGGTGGAATTTTTCAACAAAATCTTGCCCCATCTATGTATATTTACAGCGCACATTATACTGATGAAGGATAATAATTTATCACTAACCATCTCTCAAGTAAAATTGCAGATGGATATTTACAATTTCGATTTCGTTTGGGCGACGTGAGCATTTTAATCGGAATTAGTGCGATAAGGACGCTTTGTGCTCAATATAATTAGTTTTAAGAAATCCCGTTTTAGACATTGATACGTCTTCTGATGATGGTCGTCAGACCGAAACGTACGTAAAGATGAAAGTAATAAGCATATGTGTTAGTGTGGCCCATTTCCCGAGAATTTATATATTAGTTCATACCATTGAATACTTCTGAGGTTTTTATAATTTTCTCGGATTGTTATTTATTCTTGAATGTAATTTCAAAAGTTTTGAAATTGTAATAGCTTTTATGTAGGTCAATCAGGTCGCTAATAGAAATTAACCGATTCCACGATTTCATTCCATTTAATCTAACTTTGTTAGATGTTATATGCATAGTTGTACATGCAATCATAGGAAAATCGGAAAAACCACATTAAACATACATCTCAGTTCCTTAATGACCAAGTTAATCTGATTTATTCGCAACTCGAAATATTCAAATAATGTAATTATCACTTGAGCTACGTAGTCGAGTCAAATAGGTTTCATTACGAAAATCGAACGATATGGACCGATTTTGATGAAACAAAGTGTATTCGATTCGGGATGACGTCTAGAAAAAAGCTTACCTGTTAGTTTTTTGTGCAAATTTGTTATTATTTTTTTAACCGAAAAATTGACCAATTTCCAAAATTTCATCAAAACTAACCAGAAATCCTCAGTTAGGGGTTGTGGAGGTTGTTTTTTTATGTTAAATGTTTAAAAATTGGTTAAAAGGGGGTCGTTACTAATTTAAATCAAAAACAAAATCGAATTCTAATTTTTTAATTTGAAATAAATTCCCGCTCATCTAAAATTTTTTTCTATCTTCTCTACTCAGTCTTTTTATATTTCGCACAGCATCTTTTACATATACTATGGACATATACGTAATAAAAACCGGACGGGAGTAGCAGGTAGGTATTTTTCTTAAACTATGGAGTCTACACTATACTATAACACAGCATCTATCATATAATAAGATCTCTATGGCATCCACCGCTTCATAGAGCAGCTGTTTATCTAAACCGGTCCTCCCTCCCATCCCCCAAAATAAAGACGCGGCAACGTATACGTGGACCACGCTGCTATTGTAATGTAGATACATAATAAATGATCACCACGTGTCACTTACTGTTGGATGCTGCTGTTGTTCAGATTAATAAAATTTCTCATTCGTTTTATGTGAAAATTATTTTGTTCTGTGGTTCAGTGAATATTATCAGAAACATTTTTTTAATAATTCAAATACATATTGTTCAATAAATAAAACATTGCTTTAAAACAGCATTCACGCTGCAAATTAATAAAAGTGTTTCTCGATTAAAAACATAATAACAAATTTGCACAAGAAACTAACCGGTAAGCTTTTTTCTAGATGTCATCCTGAATCGAATGCACTTTGTTTCATCAAAATCGGTCCATATCGTTCGATTTTCGTAAGTCGGGCCTGTTTTAATACCTATTTGACTCGATTAATGCTATGATACCGCCTAGTCTTTAAATACTATAATATACTGTGAAATGATGCAGTCACAATTATGATTGTTCCAATAAAGTGTTGGTAAAAACGAAGAAAAAGCCTCATCTTCATTATGTTACAAAGTTATCACAAAGTAAAAACCTTCATCCATCCAATATTCAAACGTCAACGTCGATTGTGTGCAGAAAGGCAGACAATTCAAAACAGTACCTACCAAAACTGTACCGTAATACCAAGCGACAACGTTTTTCTCGTTATCGTAAATAATCTCTGACATTACAAACATGGTCATCAATTTAATTACCTTCTGCAAATTTACTGTTTCGGTTAAACATGAAACAAGCTTTCCAAGTACCTAGTTTCATCATTGTAGTTGTTGAGTTATTTATTGCATTGTTATGATGTGAAACTGTTCGAGTAATTATTTTCAGTTATTGGTCGAAAGAAGAATATTACTTTCATGAATTCAAGTAAAATATTTTGTCTAAACTCAACGACAGATCTTACCAAGAGAGGCAATGTGTAATGATGTGTTCCCTTTTTTAGTGGCCGCATCCACGATAGCTCCCCTTTGGAGAATTTCATTCACAATGTCGATGTGTCCGTCTTTCGCTGCTAAATGAAGTGCATTTAAGCCATTCTGAAACACAAGATAATAATATTGAAAACTTCGATAATTGATTTATAATGTATGTAGAGTATATGATCATTTATCCAACATGGGAACCGATAAAGTCGGTTACATTTGCCACTCGATCCCTAATGACATTTAGTTCCGTGGGCAATTGACAATTGCAGATTGATAGCGCTGCTATTTCCGTTGTTTATATTGGCTGGAAGTTATATAGCCTCTCGGCGAGTAACCTTGACCGATAGTTGTCTTGGCAACCCACTCATCACGTGATTGTCCCTCGAGCGTGTCGTGACCTTGGTGAAATAAGATCATGTAGTGTTTTCGACACTACTATAAGTGTTTTCAACACTAAAAAGGTCCAGAACATAAGAAGGATGCTCATTGACTACTTAGTATACACGCGACTGCGCGATTCTATTCAATTTCTGTTTAAAATTGTTCTATGATTAGTTTTAGGTCTTCGTATATTTTTATGTTGGTACCAGTTTAGTGACAACTAAGAGGAGGAAAGGAAAGTCACGCCATTCTCAGTACACTCTAATAAAATTAGTATAAAACTTATAAAACCAAAGTTGTTTTAATATAAAATAATTAACAAGTAAAACATGGTGTCAGATGTGTTGCCCAATTGAAGATAACTGCAAGAGGAAAGGAGAGGTTAGTAAAAATAAAAAACCCATTTCCCTCCAAAACTAAAAATAAAATTGGACAGCAAAAAATCCGTAAAAAGATAATTAATACACAAGAAAAACAGCATAATGGAGTACTTTAAGCCACCAGAAGCATTTAACGTACAAGAACCAAGTGGATGGCCCAAATGGAAACAAAGATTTGAGATATTTACATTAGCCACAGGTAAAGATACAGCTGACGAGAAGGTAAAAGTAGCCCTATTATTAAGTATATCAGGAGAAGCATGCTTAGACATCTACAATACATTTGATGCTACAAAAACCACAAAATTAGAAGATGTTTTGTCATGTTTCGATGATCACTTTTTGCCAAAGCAAAACATTAGCATGGAAACATTTAAGTTTAATAATATACAGCAAAAAGAAGGATAAAATATAGACTCTTTTTTGACTGAGTTAAAGAAGCAAGCAGCAAGTTGTTCTTTTGTATGTGAGAAAGATAATTGTAAGACTAGTTATGCGGAACGAATGATAAAAGACAGAATGGTATTAGGTGTAAGTGATAAGAATGTTTAAAGACATTTGCTTAGAGAATCTACCATGACACTAGATAAAATGCAAGAGTATTGTCGTACAATAGAGGTTACCATGAAACATGTCCAACTGCTTTTAAACCGGCTTGTAAAAACAAAACTTCCTATTACTTCAGAAAATCTTATCCCACGAGTTATTGATCAAAAAGAAGTTTCATCAAAATTACACAAAAACTCAGAAACTGTTCAAAAGAATTATAATAAAACAGCAGAAGATTTACCACCTTTGCAAAGAGATGATAATGTTTTATTTCAGAAGAATAATTCTTGGAATAAAGGTAAAATTATAGGAAAATACAATGATAGATCCTACTTAATCAAAGATACTAATAGGAAAGAATTCAGAAGGAACAGAAAGTTAATTAACAAGACTAATTTACCCGTACAAATCAATGATAATAACTTGTTTGATGATTTATTATATGATTTATTTGATTTCAACACTGAACCTGCAAATGTAAATAACATTGTAAATAACACTTCTGTAATAGAGCAACATGCTCATAGTGAAACATTTTCTGAGGCAGATTCATCGGATGATTATTTAGGTTTTGCTGAAATTGAACAAACTGTAGTTGAAACCTCACAACATGAAGAAACTATAACAAACATTAACCCCAATGTTTCTGGCTCAGAAAATGAAGGCAAGAGAGTAACAGACAGTGATATAGAATATGTTTATTTGAGTAGTAGTAGTTCATCGTCCATAAGTGATGCTATTAGTCACTTTAGTGAACGCGAAAGTGAATCAAGTGAATCTGATAACACTATCTTCGACGAAACTAAAAATACTCGGAAAAAATCGCGTACATCTCGTGCAGTGAAATTACCTAGTTATTTAAAAGACTATGAACTTGGTTTACAAAAAAAAAAAAAAAAAAAAAAGAAGAGCGTGTTCTATGATTAGTTTTAGGTCTTTGTATATTTTTATGTTGGTACCAGTTTAGTGACAACTAAGAGGAGGAAAGGCGAGTCACGCCATTCTCAATACACTCTAATAAAATTAGTATAAAACTTATAAAACCAAAGTTGTTTTAATATAAAATATTTAACAAGTAAAACAAAAATTATCTATATCTATCTACAGATTGAGTCAGATCGTTGATTGAAAGAGTTGAGTCTTTCAATCAACGGTCAGATCGAGTGATTAGGAGAGTCCTGTGAGAGTTTCAGCAAGCCAGACGTATTGTATTGTAATAAGATAAGACTAGAAGAAGAACTTCTGCGATAGGGAGAGGTAAATCAGCATATCCACTATACGTTGCTCGTCTAAAACGGATACGATATTCTCACACTCAAAATTGTAACATATTAATGTGTTACAATTTCTAGTATTCGTGGGTATTTTTAATTGAAATCAATGCGATGAGGGCGTTTTGTGATTGATACAATTAGTTTTAAGAAATCCCGTTTTAGATAGTAATAAGTTTTCTGATGATGGTCCTGAGACCGAAACATACGTAGAGACGAAAATAATAAACATATGTGTTAGTGTGACCTATTTCCAGAGAATTTATATATAATATATATTTTATACTTGAGTGTAGACACTTGGACATATTATAGTGCTTTCTGACAAATCATACGTTTTATTTTGGTTTGAGCGTATTTTATTGTTTGCTGGCGAAACATATACTCAAGTGCATATGCTTCTCACAAATTATTTGCCTATGTCATGTTTTTATCGACACAAATCATTATTGTTTATGTCCACGTATTATTGCGCTTATAATACCAGTGTTGAATTTCTATTATTTATTCACTTTATGGAGTTGTGAGGAACTTGAGACTGATCCAGTGGCGACTCAGAATAGTCAGTTCGGCCGAGAACATCCGAACGTCAGGCTGGTCGTGTTGGCGTTCAGCAGATATACAAGTTTTGGATTGTTGTGACGACACTGGCCCACTGTATCGTAGTCTTTTGTTATACAGTGTGTTTTATTAAAATCTGACTATAATTCAGCTAAATTCTAACAACCAGTAATTAATTTACAATTGAATGATTCTGTAGTAAGAAACAATCGCCTTGAGCCACTAAAAAATGTGGATGAGGGTGATTGATTATAATGTTATAGTATATTCACAGTGTGAACTCTTTTATAGTTTATTAATTGAATGATTTATTTGTTTTTGGAAATCGGACAAAAACAATACTGGCCATAAGCCTTGTATTAAATGTAAACAATTTTAGTTCGAAATAATAATAATAATAGAATAGTTAATATATTGAGAAAAATAGAATCGATCGTAAAATAAATCTTGAAAACATCAAATGAATGTATTCAAACACGTTCAGACATCTTGCGACGCAACATGTCAAGTTTAAACTGTAATCTAGTTTTTAATTATTTGAAAAAAAATCTCCTTAATGATGTTATGTTACTTCATTAGACATATTTTTATTATTAATATTAGCTTTCGAATGTCTCGTTATATTGGTTGAGTGAATAAAAATGTCTCATGAAATGCGAAATACGAAGAAGATCTTCGTTCTAATCATAAAACAGTAGGAATTTGAAATAACTAAAAATGATAAATTAATTTCGATTGATTCCAAAAGTTTGAGGCCATTAGATAGCTGATAAAGTTTTGTAAACTTATTCGAAGTTGTAATAGAATATAAATAGTTCTGACATTAATCGGTCTACTAATTGACCAGTCGGGGTAACTTTTGAAACAGTTTTTTTAGGACCGTAGCGAGATTATGGTGAATTATAATATAAAAAAATGCCCGACTGTAAAACTCTTCATACATTTTCCCCAAATTCGCGAGCTTCATTGTTTAAACAATGATTCAATGCAAAATTTTTCTTATTTTACTATAATCAAGGAACGGCATGTCATAAATGAAAAATCTTCAATCAAATTGAAGTTATTTCTAAAACGCGTCGTTCAAGACCAATTACGACTTACCTTCAACCGTTAATTAGTTATCAACAAATTAAGGTTTTAATTTACAATTTTTTCTCAGAAACTAAAAGCTATTTTTAGATTGGTAGCTGGAAAATGAATGTTGATTTTATATCAAATTATTTCTATTTTTCTTATTATTTAGATTTATTGCAAACTACGCTAGTAATGAACAATAAAATATAAAAGAGTTCACGCTGTGGATATATTATAATACTATTGATAAGAAATAATAACCCTTATCCACTAAAAATACTATTAAAGTACTGAGCCCCTTTCGGCTACCAAGTAGCCATAAATCAAAATGTGTCTGTTTAAATACTATTTGGGGATAATAATGTAAACAATGGGTACCCTCAGCTAGAGATAAATCGGAATTTGATAAATTGCTTCTTCGTTTATACATTTCCATCCCTTCTAAATTACCTAGATATTTGTCTGTACTGTACTTTAAATGCCTGAGTCTATAAACATTCTGAAGAAATGGCTTTCAAATATTTATATCCCCGACAGAAACTGCAAATACGTGATCCTTACATCTTTATGTATGAAGCAAAATTACTATAAGCAAACAAGCAGATGTGCAATGGGCAATCCACTGTCTCCTTTTTTGGCCAATATTTTCCTAAGCGAGCTTGAAACTTCCTTAAAAAAATCAAAATTCAATCATTTTCCAAATGTTTGGTATAGATATGTTGATGACATTTTCGCGATTACAAGTGAAGATTTTGATTCACATGGATTTTTGAACAATAATAAATTCCATAGATTGTATTCTGAATATGCAATACAACTAGTTTATAGATGTGAGAAAGCAACACCTTTGATCAAGTTTCCGATTTCGACAAATCCGGGATTTACAAAATCAATTGTGAGTCGTGTTCACAATGCTATGTGGGTCAAACCAGAAGGAACATTTTGGCCATATAAAGAAAAATAATGGTGAAAAATCAGTTTCCAAACATATTTTTAATACAGGTCGCACCATTTCTCAAGAAAGTTCATCATTTTTAAAACACAATACAGACAAATATCTAGGCAATTTAGAAGGGATGGAAATGTATGAACAAAAAAGCAATTTATTTAATTCCAATTTATCTCCTACTGAGGGTAACCCAATGTTTACAATATTATCCCCAAATAGTATTTAAACAGGCGCATTTTGATTTGTCATTTAGTTTACTCTGATGATGGCTTGATAGCCGAAAGGTCCTCAGTACTTTAATAGTATTTTTAGTGGATAAGGATGATTATTTCTTATCAATAGTAGTTATGAACAATTCAAAAAAATTGCTTACTAGCAAATGACTAGACTTTGGAGAGGTATTTTCACTCAAAACCTCCTGCAATGGCTAGATACGGATAATACCTATCATCACTATATTTTATGGTCCTGTACAAAAATTATCTATTTGAAGTATTTATCTAATTATTTTTTTAAAAAAGGTCTTATAAAGAAACAGAATATCTCCGTAGTGGAATGTCGTAAAGATGCGGTCTTCGGCATTTCATATACTAATGCAAAACGAAAACGTATAGCCCAAGTAGACCTAATTTCGATAACCGGAATGAGAAATATCTTAATTTTCCTGCGAGGCTTGGCTTAAATTAAAGGTAATACGTTAACCTAACTACCAAAAAAAGTCCTACAGAACTCGCTATATATTCTGCTCAATGTTCTTGAAAGAAAGGTTAAATTTGTCATTGGAACGGTAAAATTAAAAATGCGGTTTATTCATATTTTTCTTAGAAATCAATAGAAGCCGTTCTTCCAAAATTTAGGTTCTAATGACAAACTTAACCATTCTTTTCAGAACATTGAACAGGGGTGTCGAGTCACATTTTTATCTGACGAAATGGTTGGTTTTTTTGCATATGAACGCAAAGTGAGCGTAAAAATTCTCTTAAAAATGAGCTCGTGAAGAAAGATTTCAAAAGAACTGTTTACAAATTATAAGGTGGTATCTGAGAAAAAAAATTGATAATTAAAACTCTTAATTTTTTGATAACAAATTAACGGTTAAAGATAAAGACGCGTTTTAAAAATACCTTCAATTTGATTGACGATTTTTTTATTTACGACATACAGTTTCGTAATAATAGCAAAAATAAGATACATTTTGCAATAAATCGTTGTTGAAACAATGAAGCTCGCGGATTTGTGAAAATATAGTCAGAGTTTTATAATCAGCACATTTTTTCATGATTATAATCCACCATAATCTCGCTGCCGTCCTTTATAAACAAAAATACCAATTCTGACTCTTTCCCGACTGGTCTATAATGTAGTCAAAGAATTCTTTGTCGGACTGCATGGCTGAGTTAGTGAGTTTCAGTGGCGGCTCCTCGAAGGAGGCTAAGGAGGCTCAGCCTCCTCACAAATTTATCTTGTTGATCATTCTTCATTTTATTTCCTGTTTCTCTAATAATTTTTTTAATTTTACAATTAATTCCCCGTTCTCAGTAGTTATTTTTAATCTGGCAACAGTGGCCAGAGGCTAGATTCTCTATATATCTCAAACGCTGAGCATGTGTTGTTCAACACAGTTGCCGTTTTTCCGACCAGTCAATCGCCAAATAGCGTGAAACAGCGAAAACGGCAACATCCTTTGGAGGCTAGCCTGCCGCCCGCCTTTAAGTTCAGTACGAGTACAGTCGGTGTGGTACGGAATACGACACATGCGTGTTGCGTCCGTGCTTGTTTTGTTTTATGCAGGTATAATGGTTGAGTGACACCACGCAAAATAAGGTTAGATTAGAATTCGTCTGTTCGGTAAATTATTAATTGTAAAAATGGACAACTAGTGGAAAGATTTTTAGGGTTCTACGATGTTAGTTCGGGAAGAACAGCGGTCAATTTATTCAATTTTTTAATGGAAACATTTCAACGATTCGACTTTGCGAATAAATCAGACTTACGATGGCATCTGTAATGGCGGGACATTTAAACGGTCTTCAAACAAACGAACGTAAGTTTTAAATAACATAGTAGGAAACAGAATTCCCTGTAATGCTCGAACTCGATGGAATTTTACATCACGTGCAATGTTTAGTTTACCATCCATAAAAATAAAGACAAACTAATTGAAACATTTGATTTTATATTAAACAGTAATGACTTTTCAACAGATCAGGTTTCATTAAATGCTGCTGTTGGTTTAAAATCTTATTTAGAGAATGAAGAATTTTTATATTTTCTTGATACTTTTAAATTAATATTTGAAAAAACTGATCTTATTTTTCACATTTTACAACATAAATTCACTAATATAATTTATTCAAGAGATCGTTTAAAACATCTCATTGATAAAATTTCAAGTTTCTGTTATACAGAATTTAATTTAATATTTTATTTGGAAATTATTCAACTGATGAGGCTCCTCCCGTGAAAAGGAGGAAAACATATAATTTGGTAGACAAGAAACTACATTATAAACAACTTTTTTATGAAATTGTAGATAGGTACTATTAAAGGTCAAATATTGAGATTCGATTTTCTGATTTACATGAATTGAAGTTTTTCGATTTGAGGAATAGAAGATTTTTCGAATCTTTTTCAAAAGAGTTTCTCAATACACTTTCAGATAACTTAGTTCTAAAATATAATTTTTTTGATAAAATAGCGCTGCACAATGAATTATGCGTTGTATACTGGGATAAAGATATTTTAGGCCAGTACGACAGTCACGCCGATATGATAAAATATATGATAGATAATGATTTGCAACAAGTCTTACCTCAGTTTTATAAACTACTTTGTTTGACAGTCACCATTCCTGTCACGTCGGCATCGGTGGAGAGATCATTTTCTACTCTCGAACGAATTAAAACATACATTCGAAATACAATGGGCCAAAATCGTTTATACAATGTTAGTTTAATATCTATTGAAAAAGATTTAGTAAAACACTTAAAACATAATGATACATTTTATGATAATATTATTGATCATTTTTTGCAAATTAAAGACCGTATAATTCCGTTAATATATAAAAAAGTTGATAAAATTAATAAAAAAAAACAAAATATGAAAAATTCCAAAAAAAAGAAAAAAAATTAAAAGTCCAAAAAAAATAAATAACAAAAAACGAACCAAAAAAAAATTTGTGGGCAAGAGAAACTCTATACCTCCACGTTGGTTCTTGCTGGGTAACAATTAATTTTGTCACTGAAGTAGCTGGTACGGTCGCTGCGCGAAGGTTAAATTAATTGACTGAATATAGTATATTTTTAAAAAACGTTTTATGTCCAGCCTCCTCTCTCAAAAAGTTCACGAGCCGCCACTGGTGAGTTTATCATTTCAAAATCTATTATGGTTTGCGACCAAACAGGGAATGATTCAAAGTATAGGCGAATTCTTTAGATCGAGTTTCTACAAGTACATTATATATACAAGAAGGTGTGCCACGTAAACTGTTCATTAAATGTTTTCCAGGTTCCCCATTCGAATAAAATACTGGAAATTTGGGACGAACAATCGATTTGAAATATCGTAAATTGCCGAGTACTTCCAGTCCAACCGGAAGTGCCATGAAATGCACCCTGTATATCATTACATTTTTAAATCCTACGTATCAATTTGAAACAATCATATTCCCGTATACTAATTTTCAACCGGTTTGAGCTATTACGATTTTTGTGAAAACATTTTGAGTTTCCAATAGTAGTTGAAAAATGAATATATTTCAGCAAAGCTGTATACATGATGATCTTCGGAGTGACTTCACAAATTTCATCAAAAGTTATACTATATGGTTATTTTATACTTCCCTCGCTCTACGTAGTATATTGAATTAGGAAAGTATTGTTCGCGGATATATCCGTTTTGACCATTTGTGAATCGATGTAGACTATTTTTGACATGATGTCTGTACGTGCGTGCTTGTATGTCTGTGTGTGTGCGGACACGATTGTGCCCATCCTATTGGCCGTATGAATGTGAAATTTTGGAGATAGCTTTAAAGTGGTGAAAACTTGGTGATTTTGGGTGTGGTAGCCTTGTTTCGAGTGGTATTTTTACATCCATCTTCAGTTTTTGAAATGGAATTATAGTACTTTATTGAACCATAATGTCCACCTTGTTTTCTGGTTATAAATATATATTATACGCATATATTTAACCTGCAGAAGTGCCCGACATTCTCATTTTAAGAATCAAATGATGCTCTCGAAGTGTGAAGATACGTCTATTTTCCTGTGGTGTAATGGTGTAAATAATTGAACTATCAGAATAAATGAAGGTTGAAATAGTCAATACAATAACAATAGTAGACTATTGATTTTTAGGGTTACTTTACGAAAAATAAATAAGAATTTGTATCCTTTAAATGGTGTAGTTGATAATTTGCCAGCTATTTCCAAAAATGCAACGACATACATTTTCATATTCCTCTTTTTCTCATACGTTTTAGCCCGTTTCATATAAACATCATCACAGAATCCAAAAATATCATATAAAATAACAAATTCTCAGATAATGAAACATGAATTTTAAGTTAAGAACACTTTAATAAAAGCTACTTTAAGATCATTATGAACTTGGTGGGATAATAAAAAGTACCTATTTAACCAAATCCATCATGAGAAGTTCAAGTTTGATGGCACACGATTAATGTATTATATTAATCCTGTGCTATCAAAATTGAACTTTTTTATTATGGATTTGGTTAGATTAATTTTAATTAATTAAATAATTTTAATAACCTAGCCAATCATTCAGAAACGAAATAAACAATGATTCTCTGTATCATAAATTCATGAAATGTCAATATGCAAATTGCAGTATCAAATGAATAATGATTATTCTAATAGTGATATTTTGAATTAATTATACATTCATCAAGAGTGTCATAAAATTATTTGAAGCACTTGTCTTGTTTTCAACCTTGGATATCCGAATTTGGCCGAAATGAACAAAATGTATTTCGAAAGAATGAAAGTATAATTCTTAGAATTTGGAGTTACGACAAAAAAACATTTCCCGAAACAAACCACACATGTAGAGATTATGACTAATGAACACACATTAAAAATATAATTCATATTATATTAATTGAAGATGGGTTAAATCTGGTAAGGCCTTCTCCATTGGTCAATATTCTCAATTCCACGATTTTCGAATGTTTGGATTGAATTCCATGCACAACTGTTACTTTGATGACCCACTGTACCTAATATATAGTAAATAATAATGAGCTAGTTTCATGCAAATGCCCCTTTTATGGATCTGGCGTTTACTTGACGTGAAATAGAACACACATTTAAATTTACACGATCTGCAAAGTTCACTTTCATGAAGCAATTGAACGTTTCGAAACTGATTTCTCATTAGTTTGTTAGGCTGCTTAAACCATAATTTTGATGAATATACATTTCATTAGATGAATAACATATACATTTTCAATAAATAGACAGTCTGGCTATTGACTGCTAACACGAAAAAATGTTTGTTATTCATTCAATGCATTTTCGATACCGCCACCTGGCGACTTTATGTCCTAACATTATCCCCGTTGTTTCTTTGAAACGCGTAAGAACTTTGAATCAATGCGTTGCATTATGAATATTCTTTCAGTGGGACATATATATTCTAGTAGATGGCGTTTGGATCACTTGGTGCTGTAGCATTTCGAATTTGGGTTTTCTACACCACTGGCGGAAGTGATAGAATTGTGACTTCTTCGTCCTACTCGTTCCACCGATGATCGAAACAACTGTCTGGGACTGATTGACATGTTGTCACTTTTCCACCTAAAGCAACCTTTACTCTGTCATTGACTGCTTACACGAAAATATGGTTGTTATTCATTCAATGCATTGTTTCGGTACCGCTACCTGGCGACTGTAGCTTAAAACTTTGAATCAATGCGCATTGTGAATGATTCTTGTAGTGCGTCTATCTTCCGGTAGATGGGTTTGGATCACTTGGTGCTTCAGCATTTCGATATGGGGTATTCTATACATACGGCAGAGATGGGCGAAGAGTAACTTCAGCGTCCTACTCGTTCCACTGATGAGCTTATGAGAAGACCTAAACAGCTGGAACTGATAGATCTATCTAGACCAACCTTAACTATATCTTCAGACATTTCATCTCAAACTTATTTAACCAATTCACTACTTATACGAAATGCTCTAAATTGGACGATGTATGTTGTGAAAAATGAATGTACATAATCTGATGTATGTATATATAATATGTCCATATGTGCTGAAAACATGAATCGTGTCCAATAGGGTCGTTCAGTGAAATTAACATTATAACCTTTTTATGGATTTTCTTGTAGTGTTTGGACACCTAATAAACTGACAAAAATGTCAGACCAATAGCTTTATCCTGTACTGAAATAATTCAAGTTGAAGTTGCGCTGTAAAAAAAGCGCGTGACGTCACTATACGCACACGTAGTCTAGTGGCCTCGGCATCGCTTGTGTAACTCGTATTTATCCTGTTGGTGAAGTGTGTTGTTCTTTTTAAAATGTACGTATTGAAAGCTGGATTTATGAAAGCTGATTCTGGTAATCTACCAGAAGTGGATATATTTATGATAATGAGCTATTTCAACAAAAATAAGGACTTTATTAGCAGTGAAATGAAAGGAGTAAAATTACAACGGTAAGTAAACAAACTAGATTTTATCAGAAGTATTCTTCTATACTTACACTGCAAATTCACTTGAATACCACGATCCGCGGTTTGTGTCGCAGCAGTAATTTCTCTTTATGTGTCTTCATTAAGAGCAGCAAAATCATTATCAGAAATTTCAGTGATGTAAGTCTGCATAATATCTAGTTTTTCCCGTTTTTTGAATACTTCCCTATGTTTGGTACTATGTAAATAAGTGCGGTTTTTTGGCAATCAAAAATATGCGGTATTACACCTGGCTTCATTTGTATTCTGCCACTTTTCATAGTTTTTAAGTACATGTAATTTTCTATGTCTTTTTCAACCTGATATGAAAATGATGTATTAGAAATTAAACTCAACCTCATTATATATCAAAATAATCTTCGCAACAGTATCACGATCCTTTGTCAGACACAAAATCAGTTCTATGCATAGCACGCTGCCAAGCTTTTCTTACTTTCTGGTTGGCAGGCAAACAGATGAATAGCTAATCCGGTGCATTTATACATGTATTCCTACACTCTGGTACCACGCAACTTTTGCGAAAACTCTTTTTATCGCTCATTATAAACCAAACGACAGTAAATTCACGATACATATAGTCAACACACAACGAAAACTGACCCGAGTTGACTAATAACGAATACCTCTTGTCTGACGCCCATCAACCGTATGTATCAGTGAAGATACAATCAGCCGCGCCTCGTTTAGACGAGCACGGATATCAAATATTAATTTTAGGCTGTAAACATGTAAATAAAAAAAAATGTTTGGTAGTTAGACTATTTGAGTATAATACTTTTGAATTATGAAATAAAAAAAAATTTTGAATGAGCCCATTCAGCTATTCTTGGAGATGACGTTATGAAGATACATGTCACCTAGCAAGGACAAAGCAGGCATGACAAGTGACAGATGCATGACAGTACATATATTGACTACTTAAACATTGTAGAGTATGATCGCTGTTCTTAGAATAAATAGTAAGAGAAAGTAACGTTTGCTACGTGAACGTAAATGAGTAGGCTAGGCGAAAATGGGAGATATTCACCCCCAGGTATGACTCATCCAAACGGTTTACGTCTTCTGTCGTGGTTGTTCGCTTTAGGGTTTGATAACTAAGATTTGTGAATAATGTCAGTATGTGGATGATCTGAGACATCCTAAAACAAATCTTTTGGCATTATATTCCATCAGTAAGAATTATTTTTCGTTATTTTAATTATTTTTTCTCAAACATAGGCACTATCCAACGAACTGAAAAACAGCGAAAACAGTACCTAATGATCCCAAAAGCTAATCAACCTAGGCATAATCCATCAAATATAGACCGATAAGTTTATTACCAAACGTGATTAAAAAAAAACTATTCTCACCAGGTTGAACCATCTAATAGAAAACCAAAACATAATTCCGGACGAACAACATGGGTTCCGCAAAGAGCATAGCACGACGCACCAACTAGCTAAAATAGCTGGGAAGATTATAGAACGGCACAATAAGAAAATGCCTACCGGTGCAGTGTTCATAGATCATAGATTAGCCAAAGCCTTGGATAAGGTATGGCAAGCCGGACTGATGAAGATGTATAAATACAACCTACCAATAGCCTACCTAAATATTATCAATTCGTTTCTCACGGGGCGCAGATTCGAAACGAGGGTGAACGATATCATGTCACAAAAAAGACAAGCTTACCACAAGGGCCGATTCTAGGCCCAGTACTCTATAACTTGTATACCGCATTATATACCTAAAACAATAGGATTAGACTTGGCACAATATGCAGACGACATAAGACACAACCAAATAAAATGCATTCAAGCGAAGCTTCAAAGAAACATTACCGACCTCGAAGAGAGGCGAATAGAAGTGAATACCACAAAAAGCCAAGCTATAATGTTTCCACGAGAAACATTAAACACAAACGAAGAAAAGATATTGTGGTAAACAAGAAAACAATACCCTGGATGAAAGAAGTGAAATACTTGGGACTAACGCTAGACAGGAAGCTAACTTTCGTTCCCCACCTAAGGAATATAAAGAGAAAGGCAAATCAGATAAAGGGGCACCTATATCCGCTACTCAATAGGAAAATCAAACTAAATACCAAAAGTAAATTGAGGATCTATACTTCTGTGATATGACCGACAATAACATCCGTCGCCGACATATGGTTACAAGCATCACCTGCGCAAATAAAGAATTTGCAAATAATACATAATAAGGTAATCAGATCCTATCTGAATGCACTATATTACGTAACAAACGACCTGCTCGTTAGGGATACGGGAATACCTAAAATTGAGGAAATAATTCGGAAACGAGCGACAAAAACCAAAAAATGGAAACGCATCGAAACCCCACAATCAGAGGCGCGGCTAATGACCTGCTGTTAGAGCCAAAATACAAGAAGCCAAGAGCGGCTCTTGTACTGAACGCCCAAAATGGGCAAAAAAGAAGGAATGAACAACAATAAGCAAAAGAGGTTTTAAAAAAACGCAGCGGAAAACGAGCACGGCTTGAAGTCGCTATGTATGTAATTGACATATATTAGTGAAGTTATTAAAATTCTTTTTAAATTGTATAAATGATCATAAATTAACATTATTTTGTGGTGTTTACGGATTTAGATAGAGCTTGCAGCTATATATCTCTTATTTTCCTGAAACAATCGTCACTTTTTTATGTTTTTGGTTTACTTAAGAGTAGAGCAGATGAGTATCATAGTTATTTCGCAATTGAAACGGTTTTTCACATGTAAAGTAATGCTAACGCACTTTTGAATGTTATGAAGTTTTTAGTGTGTGTAAAAAAATTCTTTTACCGAATGTGAATTACTTCATGACTTATTAAGTCAAATATCATTCTCCAACTTAAAAAAAAGTTAAAATAATTGTACACTACGTAAACGCCGAAACCATATAGTATGTAACGTATCAATTATTCTTTTCAAAGGCTGTTTATTGATTTTTCAGCTGCTTATTCATATTTAATGTTTCTATCAGGAAACTCGTTTACTTTAATAGAATGCTGTTTATTATTCATATACCTGTTTTTTAGGCAAAGTTAAAAGTACATTACATTGTATGCATTTCAGCTTAAATTGATTGGTTGTTTTGCAGTTGGATGTACCAATTCTGCTGCGAAAGGCTTTATAAGGAAGCGTTTTGCATAATACAAAAAAAGTCAAACAATGACATGTAAAAATTAAGCGGCATAATTGGAAACGGACTGATCATTGTTATTTTTGTGAGGTAAACAAATGGTTAATTGATTTTTTCAAAATATTCTATTTCTAATAATACTCTTATCCATAGGTACATTTTGTACTAGACATGTGGGAGAAGACTCGAGTTGATGTAAACAGAAATTTGAAAGCAAATGCAGTACCTACGCGAAAGTCAACCAAGAGAAGAAGCTCACCTTGTAAGTTCTGATTGTGTTAATTAATTTGAATACGTTCATAATTTAGTGAAGCTTGAAAAAAATTCAACCCTATAATACTTGCATCATATCAACCCTCCATATGAAATAGAGAAATAAAAGAGTGAAACAAATGAAATTGAACTCGAATACTAAATATTTCTCTGTGAATTTTACTTATATTATTTCCCAAGTAGTAACGGATGTAAGGTGCATTTACCGTATTTATATGAATATTTGTATAATATATTAGGCTTTAGAGTTAATAATTTTTTTATTTCTAGCAATAATTGAATTCCATTGTTGTTTGTTCCAAACCAAACACAGTCCTTTGAAAGATTCATAAAACTTAATTCTAAATATTCATGTATTATATTGGATATCGTAATCATTTAAGTGGACCGAAATGAGCTTAATCCGTTTATAATAGGTATTTTGGAACACAGTGATACTGGAGTTTCCAGTCGTAAGTACAACATAACATTTCGCAGAAAGGTTCTCATCATAAATGCCTACCTATAAGCGATTAAGCTGAATTTTCCAATAAGAAAAATGAATGAACTTCCACCTCTAAATATTATACTGAATAACAAACAACCCCATGTGGAGTTAGTAGGGATAAATGTTTAGTTTACAATTTCTATTAGGCTCTAGAATTCGGTATATTTCCAACTATAGAATTTGTCACTAGTTTTTCTCTTTCACTATCACGTGGTTCTCCCGGCATGAGGCAAGCGGAGCTCTACATTAGGGAGTTCTCTAGGGAACTATCTAAAATCGTACTCTCTATGAGCAGGAGAGGCCTAAAACTGGTGACAAGACTCCTCACAGAACATCTGAATAAACATCTACACACAATAGGCATTGTTGAAGACCCAGCTTGTAGTAGATGTGGAGAAACGAATGTAACTGCCTCTCACATCCTAGCAGAATGTCCTGCACTGGCTTCTCTCAGGCTATAACACCTCAGCAGTACACATATGCCGTATGAAGTCATAATACATATCAGTCCACGCAAAATCTTAGCCTTCGGCACTGCCTTAGGCGTGCTGGACTGATTCTTGTATCAAGTGGCTCACAATGAAGCGTTCTAAGTGTTCCGGACTTGTCCGCCCCCGTTTCGATTGATTGATTGAGAGGATACTTAAAAAAAAAGTTATGTACATTCCTGAAAAAATATAATATTTTATCGTTACAGGAATTTGAATTCAGAGGGAAATGCAGCACAGAAGACGCAATAGGAAAATTCACCGATCTAATGAATGAATCATCAGAAAAAAGAAATATATTTTTCATAGACTTCTCGAAGGCGTTTGATACGGTAAGTCATTCTCATCTACCGGAAACATTAGAAGAAACACTAATAATTCGTAATAATCAATTGAAGTTAATGGAGAGCTATTCAACAAACAGAAAATAGTGTACAAATATTAGCAATGTTGACAGTGAGTTTCAAAATGTTGAGTTTGGCTTGCCCCAGGGAACGGTGTTAGGCCCGTTTCTTCTTAGGTTATACATCAAAAATATATTCCAGATACGTAGAAAAAGCTGTTTAATCAATTATGCTGTTAACACGACAACATTATTCCCTCATGGGCTGAATCAAAGACCATTGTTGACCATCAATATAAACAAGACACATTAGTTACCTTGTCACTTCAACTTTGACAATATACAAATCAAGTCGTGTTTTATTACAAGTGTTGGGAAGAATATCCAACCATTTCAAGGTGCGATCAATGTTGTAGCATCTAAACATTTTGCATCAATCATTTTAAGGTGCGATCAACTGCTGTCGCATCTTAACAATTTAATTGTTGAGTACAAATATATATTTCAATTCCAGCAACACATATAACTACCGAAGCTATCTCACTACTTCAACGGTAGAAACATTACCGACAAAAGTAGAAATCAGCTCGTCAACCAGAGTGCAGGAATCGTCTGCAGTTGGAAGCATGTCTTCTACGCAAACATCGAAAAGAGAATGAAGAAGACACTGCAAATCTTGCTTCACTTAGGAAGATAGCTACCTATGAGCATATGTATTTGAAGGAAAGAAAGAAGGCAGAGAGATATAAGGGATGTTACAGGAATGTGAAAAAGAAGCTCAAAACGATGAATGGAAAGAGTTATTGAGCGGATCAGCCAATGAATTTAACAGATGATGACTTCGAGCTCGCCTTAATAACCTTAGAGCAGCTAGAATTCAACGATCAGTATAAATACATTTTTCATTCGTCAACTCCCAGATTATGGAATGCTCTGCCAGCAAACAATACAGAAATCAAATTCATTAGTCCCTTCAAAACCAAATTATAGTATAACATATAAAATCATAATCTTTAATGTACTTAATTGTTTTTTTATTTTATAGTTCATCTTGTTGGAATTATTTCTTATTCCACCTACTTCTTTGTACATAATGTATAAGAATTATTTTTACGAACTATCTATTATAAATGGATAAAACTACTTTTCTAGTATTTGTTTTCTATATAATTAACACGTTATATGAGTTTTTGAGTTCTAGGACCATCGAAACTTCTAAAATCACGTTCAAATTACGCGGGTCAACCTACGGGAGCGAGGTAAAAATAGATTGAAGAGGGTGTTCAAGGTGTAGCTATCCATATATCTTACAGCATGTGTTAAATGGTATGTCGTATAGACTTGCAAAATAAGAAAAACTAGAATCCCAACATTATAAAATTAAGATCTTATAGAACACCAATTTTTTTTAAACATTCTTTACCTGACAATTTATCGACATTCTGCTTTCGTCATATTTTGTGAGGAACTTTAAATATCTCGCATATTGCAGTCAATATTTATTTCAGTTCATTTGCATGAATTGTTTGTAGGATTAGTCAGAGCATAACATATTAGTTCATACAATCCTTATCTATTTAGCAGAGGTAGTAGGGACACTGAATGACAACATTTGCAAAACCATTATCGCTGCATTATCAATATTAATTCGAAATGATAAAAAGTGTTTTTAAATCATTTGTTCGCATCTGACCTTCAGAAAAATCTCGTTTCGTATGTCAGCATTAATGAGTATCTATCTATTTTTTGATATATACAAATTAGGTGATTTGCTTATCAATGCTGCAATGGTGCTATAATGAGAAGCGAATTTTTTAAAATGTAAAAAAGGCTATTAAAATATGTGCCTGCTCGGCTCTGGCCTATATTGTTGCTTTGTATGTTAAAACTATGAATATTATTATGGTCTCTCTCTAGTCTAGACGATCAGTAACATTACTAATACTTCTGGAGAGCTGTCTCGCATTATCATAGAGCTCGTCAGATCAATGTGGTAACATAACGAGAAAGTTTGCAATCTTATTGAATGATCCTCTATCGAAGATATACAAGCGATTAATAAAATGCTAGAGAGAACAAGAAATATCTAATACCATCTACGAGAGGGCGACACAGCTGTCCAGAAGGATTAGTTTGTAATGTTGCTGATCGATCTGGGTTAGAGTTTACACTCATGATGGTTACTGGGTAGCTGAAAGTTCATTAGTACTTTAATAGTATTTTCAGTGAATCAGGGTGATTATTTCGTACTTGGCATTGTTTCTAACAAAAACCAACGAGAAATAAATGATAATTCTTTTCTCATTTATTACATAAAATATTGTTGTCAGACTCTATTGTCACAGATTTTCCAAAGCCAGAGATTGTTCCTAATTAATATTGATATTTTTTAGAAGATTAGTATGAATATCTTCTGAAAGCAGCGACATGCATGTCTAGTAATATTTTCAATGCAAAAACGAGTAAATCGAAAATATATCAAAGATGAGCAAATAATGTATTAACTAAATGACAGATGCAAGCAAAGTTGCGAGGGCTTTTATTTTTTGCAATTTTGAAAATTATTTTCTCGAAAAAGCAGCAAAGTTTGCTCTTGTCACCTCGCTATCCTTATCGCAAATTTGAAAACTTTATTAGCCATCGTTCCTAACGACGAGCGAATCATAAATATACCAAAATTACGACCACCATCCTAGCTTTAAGAGAAATATGCCCGTGGATCAGCTACTCTTCGAAGGCCTTGCCTGAGAAATTTGGTCTACAGCGAATACATATTTAACAACGCGGATATCTAACGAAAGTAAAAATTGATAAAGGATTTATAAAAGCTGATTCTCCGTATATTCTACTTAGCTTCTCATGAGTACATGGTGACAGCAGTACTGTTGCAGTCTGTTTGGCAGGGAAAAAACGTTGGTACTACGAATGTCTTAATTTCTCAATTCTGGATCCTTCCATTAAATATAATATAACATAAATCTAGTTCCTCCTTCCCTCTTTAACTATAAATTTTGTTTGATTATTTTTTATGTGTATTTGCTAGGGGTACATAACAACATTTTCATTTAATAATATTGCACGTAAATAACTAAAAATAAGTATTACTTATTTTTATCCACTAACATTACTGTACTGGGAACCAGATTTTGGTTTGTGCCTATTGAATATATTGGAAAATTGTGAAGAGTGAAGATACTGTTAATGGAGACAAATTTAAAAGACATTTAAGGTTAAGTGTTCTTAAAAAATAGGTCAGAATCTAACTTTTATTTGTGCGGTTGTTTGTCCCACGAAATCTAGTTTGGAAAAGGTTAATCTTTGAGCATCTTCATCATATTTACATGAGTAAACGATATCGATTTATATTAACTTGGTTGATAGATATATAGCACGAATGGAATTCTAATACTTATTGAGATCTTCCTGATTGCAATAGATACAGAAGAGATTAAATTGCGGGAAGGATTCTAACCAAATAATGATTTAAGATCTCAAATTGTGTTTTCTCAAACTATGTACTGTTTCCGTCTTTCACTTATGACAATGATCTTTCCTTTAGTTGCTGTTATAGAAAGAGTGCGTTGATTTAAATCTATTTGTTTTCATTTATTTATATGAACACGATGTTTCCTGTTCAAGAAATCAGATTCATTTCGAGCGTAAACTTTTAGAAAATACTGCACAGTTAGTTGTTCAAAAGATTACATTAATATTTTCCTTATTATATGAGAAAAGCATGGTTTCACATCAGGATTAGATCACCTCGACCATTTAACCGAGTTTTATATTTGTATTTTGCCAATATACAAAATACCATTGAATTGATTGATTATTTTCAATTCAGCTAAGATAGTCAAAGGACATGGAAGATTCGGAAAACATAAATTGAGTCCCATTTCTATATTCCTACGTACATTCAGTCCCACTGATAAAATCATACTACATAAATTGTGTCCCGGGTTTCAATATAATTCCCAGAATATTCTTAGAAATAGGAGTGTTAAGATTACCGCGATTATAATATTTGCATTCTATATCAACAAAGTTAGGTTAGGTAAGGTTAGAAAAAAAGGGGGTACAATAAACTATCATTATTGGTTATTATGAGAGTTTTAAGATTAGCGCGATTACAATATTTGCATTCTATATCAACAAAGTTAGGTTATGTTAGAAACAAAGAAGGTACAATAAACAATCATTATTGGTTATTGTGCAAATAATTGCGTACAGAAGGGTAGTTGGCCTATAAGCAGCAGATACTACATGCAAATTATCTCATTTGACAACCAGGTACTCAGTTTTCGTAGACCTTAAAAACATCCGGAACTGAATTTACCTACGTAAAAAGGCTATTAATAGATGCCGGACTCAATTTACGCCGACCAGGAAGATTTACCAAGTGCATAAAGTTTATAGGTGAATAACAATTGAGAGACCTTATCATTGCTATCTCGCAAGAGCTTCTAAAGAAGAAGTATTTCCGAAAAGATTTATACTCCGTCCAATCTAAAATAATCGGCAAATCGTTGTCAAAATATACATTATGAAATATTCAGAAAGTTTTTGATTAATGTCGCCTTCGAAAACCTAAATAGGATTTGTTTTTAATAATTTCAGTTGTTGGTACAAATTTTTTTTCAGTTAGTTTCCACAATATATGGCAACTAGCTTTACTTATACAATAGTACAATAGCCACTTTCTAACAATGTGATAAAGTCGAGTAGATGTCAAACATATACATGTTGTATAGTGAATGAGAAGTTCCTATTATTCGAAATCTAAATGTTGTAAGTCCCAGTGGCCGACGTTGGGTAACTTCCGCCCATCAATGAAGAATGAACGCTTGAAATATGTTAGTATACAACTTCGTAAACATCTGCTTATCTAATTGCAGTTGCGAAGAACATTTCAGTCTTATTATATTACCATCACTCTATAATACTCACACGAACAGTATTGAAGTATATTGCAGGAGCAGACAGTTAACCGTAATAATATGCAATTTTCTAAATCGTTATGACAAAGTAGCTGCTTCTATGAGAAATGAATACTTAGTGCAAAGAACGTGTGTTAGCGCCCATATCTTATAAGAAAAGTTTTAAATCTAGATATACTCAATTGAAAGAAACACATATTATAAAAAACCCCTATCATGTCATTCTCAAACGATATAGAAGAATTATTAACGAATTATCATTATAGGTATAATCAAGTGATTTGGTGTATTGCATGTTCAACGTACATAATATAATTATATGAACCGTCAAAAAATATTTCTAAATTTCCAAATAGCAAGTCACTTTTAAAACTTCAAGCAATTTATATGGATTCATTAATAACAATAAATCAAAAAGGATGGTTTAAAAAAAGCATAAGCATATTTGGTGTGATTGTCCATCCGTATACAGGGTGTTACAGAATGTTGTGAGGAAAATTTAAGAGCAGATGCTACATCTAAAAGTATGAAAAATGTTCATATTGTGGGGATCAGCTCTTAATGACTGGGGACGGTTTGCCATAAGCTGATCGGTGGTCCTTTTGGGGCATAGGAATGGAAGGCGTTTGACGAATAGCGCACAAAGCCTCTTAAAGCCGCTAGGGTCAGTATACGACTAGCGCACGAGCTACCTGCAACCTACCAGCAACCTTTTTATGCGCTCAAAAAATGTACTTTTTTTTGCAAATCAACACAGTATGGTCCTTATCAACGATCCTGTCAATTAAATTATAGTTTTTGGAACTATTCCAAGTCTTCAGTTTTTGTGTCCAACATTTCAAGCAACTTTTCACCATCCATGGAGGGAAAAACAACAATTACGTACCGTTGTTATTTTGTTTGTTATCAAACAAAGAAAAAATAACATACGATATTTTATTTCAACTAATAATTGATAAATGTTGGGAATATCGCTGGCTTTTTTTTCCGTACAAGGTTGTTGTGGATTTTGAATATGCAATTCAAGACTCATTGAGATCCCGTTGGCTTGGGTTGATAATCCATGGCTGTTTGTTCCATCTCACCCAGGCATGGTTCAGGAAATTCAGGAATTTGGTCTCATTCGAGAATACAAGAATAACCAATCTGTAATTGGAATGTGGCTCAGATGGACATTTGGCATACCATTTTTAAGACCAGACGAGGTACAAGAGGCTTATCGTATCATGGAACCGTATGTTGCTTATTTTCCACAATTGCAAAGATTGGGCGCTTATTTGAAGAAAAATTATATCAACAACGATGCGAAATATCCACCACAGATATGGGCAACAGACAATGTTTGGGATTGCGAAACAACAAATGCATGCGAATCATTTCATTCGCACTTCAGCATATGCTTTTCCAGCGCGCATCCAAATATATATAAATTCGTTGGAGAGTTGAAGGAATTTGTTGTGGAAGCACAAATAAATATGAGAAGTGCTGATGTGCTGAATCCAGTTGTGAATAAAAAAGTGTTCAAAAGAAAGAAAGAATTGCAGAATACCAAGAACAATAGAGAGCTGATCAACGACATTTGTTTGATTATATATTTAATGTATCAAAATATTACAAAAAACATTAGAAAAAAGAATAAAAAAATAAAAAAAAGAATTGAAAAAAACAGCAACATTTTTAATGTGGGCTAGGGCGGTCACAACCCCGCAAAAACACAGAGTGGAAATGTTAATGTATATAATGTGAGTTTGACTTAAGTTAGAAAAAAAATTCAAAGTGGTCTGAAGTCATCTTTTCCATATTATTTGATTAATTAAAGAAAAAAATTGATTTGCAAAAAAAAGTACATTTTTTGAGCGCATAAAAAAAGGTCGCCGGTAGGTAGGTATACCGCAGGTAGCTCGTGCGCTAGTCGTATACTGACTCCGCGCCCTAGTGGTATGAAAAGGGGATTATTTTTAATGAGCTGTGCGCTAGTCGTAGATGCCCGAATTGAAACACTCACTTATAAAAGGGTTGCACTTACTGAACGTAGAGCTCGACGTCATAATGACTTAATGTCTCGCTCCACACAGTATCAATGTTAATGATGCAATCAATAATAATACAGTCAATAATGATTGATGAAGGATGAATGATCTAGTTAATCTGCTCTTAGTATATATATATATATATATATATATATATATATATATATATATATATATATATATATATATATATATATATATATATATCGGTCTTTCAATACTACCTTGACTCTAAGGTTCCCACGCTCGGATGTCAGGTTGTCTAGCTTATACTGAACAATATGTTTATATTATTACAAGGTAATCATAACACTAAACATATTATTTGTGTATCACCTATGAATTTATAAACATATGGATTACATGTATTTGATAATAGAAATAAGGTTGTATTCTGTAATTGAGGGATTTTAGGTAATCTCGTATAGGGATGGAAGATTCCTATACTACAATATAAACATGGAGCCGAAAATGCTCGGTTTTCCGTCTTTAATAGTTTATTTTACATATATCGAAAACATATTACATCAATGGCGTTCTTGCCGGCAAATCTTTATGTTTAGCGAAAAAAACTTTACGCCACTGGTTTTTGCAAAAATTAGTGTTGCTCTTGGACTTTTTCGTTCTGACGCACCGTTTGGGAAATGAAAATTTTATTAATCGGTACAATAATAAGCCATCCTCGAATGATTCATTTTAATTTGAATTTTATTTGCACTAATTTTTCAGGAAACAGTGTATTAGTTCTCGTCAAATAACTTGGCACCTGTATGAAATAATATTATAAATTGTCTATCTTCTTCTAATACTCATGATTTAGTTAAAGAAACATTGTAATGTATAATTTCTAAGAAAACCACATACGTCAATGGCATTGTAATGATCTAGAAAGAGACAAAACATCCCCGTCCTATCGTATTTGAATCACGTTATTTTTGTCCAGTTGCAGGCCTGTTTTGTCAATTGTCACTCCTGTTATCACGAATGTAAGTGTGAACAATTTCAATTTATCATTTGCTTCCGTTATTCATTACAAAATCTCATCATTTATGTGAAATGTAGCTGCAGTTTATTACCACAATATTGAAGTTAGGCCCCCTGAGCATCAGCAAATTGAAAATCTATTCTGAAAGCGTTTCTACGTAGATTGTATTTACATGTCTTGCTGGGGAAACAGGTTTTTTGTCAAAATTTCCATCACAGAAATAGTGAAAGTAGATTTATAGGTAGGTACTGTCATGCTCATAAAATAGTACCATCATGGTAATGTGGTTCTTCACCATGTCTTGATGCAATTGTATTCAATTGCCGTTGCTGTCTGATTCCTTCATTTACAGGGAACCTAACACAATTTCTGCTGCACGTCCGTTAAAAGTGTAATCCGTTCTAATACACAATACATTAAAAGTATCGAAACTAATATTCACTCTAAAAAGATAATCTGAGTAAACAATGTAAACTAACGAATGTTATAGTTTATAACAGCTGCAAATATTTATATATAAACATAATAAGCTCGGAATGACGAACACTATAAGAAACTTGAAAATGCTAACCGACTAGGTACGAATACAACCGATAAAGTTGATTCTGCAGCGTGTGGCTTACGGAAATTTCTGTACCAACCTAACAATATAACACGTGTGAATCAAGAACTTTTCATAATCAGATACGCCCATTGATGACGTACGGGTCAAGTTATTTGACGAGAACTGTACCTACATTTTAAGTTTAAATCAAAATTCTGGAAATAGCTTCTCTGTGCTTCAATACATGCTCTAAATCGCTTTCGCATATTTCTTCAGACTCGGATTATTTTAGGTCTTTGGCGTATTGTTTCATAAGCATTGGTAACGCGTTCCACTAGTGTGGCTCCATTCGCTATGAGAAGGGAATACACCAGTTGCTTTAGATGCACCAAGAGGTAGAATTCACAGAGATTTAAGTCAAGTGATCGAGGTGGCCAAGAAATAGGCCCGCCCCGACTAATCCAATTTCCTTGGAATGTAACGTTTACATAATATATTACATTGCAACTAAAATCAGCGGGCGTTCCGTCTTGCATAAATCATAAATTTTGCCTAACATTAAGAGGGACATTTTTTAGTAGGTTGGGTAAATTCTCCTGTGAAAAATGCAAGGATGTTTGTCCGTCTGATCTTCTGGGAAAAATAAAGGGTCCGACCAAATAATTTTGAACTACTCCTGCCCACACATTGATTGAAACCTGCTGCTTGTGTCACGATTGAGTGATTCTCATTGTGCAAATTTATAATTTCATTTGTGGTAAATGAAGCTTCGTCCATGAACAAAATAATAACCGAGCCTTTCCGGACCCATGTTTATACGAACTTTTTTTCATATTTTTATATATATATCTGCACTTAAATTTTCCTCACAACATTCTGTAACACCCTGTATATTAGTTAGACCAAAATTACATTAAATATTCAACATTTGATAACTTCCAACAAAATAATTATTCGCAATATTTGGAAACATGATATGAAAAATCAGCGACAAGAGGAAGCTATGTTCTTCCGTATATATTTTTCTATAATAAACCCGATGTTAGAAAATGATTAGGTATATTAGAGTTTAAGACAAACTACTTGTTGTGTTATTGAGGATATTTTATTACTACTACTTACCGAATTCGACGTATTTATATCCCTTACTGTACTGGAATCTAAAAATTCCTTTATTTTGTCTAGTTGTCCTGCTCGGGCAGCCCTTAAGAATGCAGTGTTTGGATCAGTCTGAAACAAACAATAAGTTAATTGATATAAGAAATGATGTTCTACTGTTTAAGAAGATTATATTATATTATAATTATATGAGGTTTATATAGCAAGACGAACAACAAATTAAATAGAAAGACAAGTTTATTCCAAGCCTGTTTTCGTGGAATTATCAACCATTGGCTCATGTTTATTTTAACGCTTAGTATGTATGTACAAGAATTCTTTGGTGTGCGGATACTTGCATCTCATCTTTCAGAGTGTAAACATCTCTCAGTAAGCATTGATTTTTCAACGCATTCATATGTGCAAATATAGCATATTTAAAATATATCACTATGTAAACATTTACACTTTCTTTCGCGAATGCAGCCTTACAATATTATCTTGGTTTCATGTTTTAAGAAGAGTAGAATATTGTTGAAAATAGCACAATGCATATAATTGCTGTTTTATGATGGTGATAATAATAATCATAATTGCTCGCTATGAAAAACTTCAGAAACAATCAACATATCGAAATATAAAACGAGCTTACATTTGACGGATCTACACCCTTTACGGCTTTAGACCTATTCGTATTTACAGACACGAACAGAATCCAATTACTAAATAGATACTGCACATAAACAAACATTAGAGATAAAGTATCAATTTATATACGTGAAGAAAGGTAATCTGATTGCAGAGGACTTCGACCTCGAGAATGGAACCAAAATAGATTATATGGAAATAAACTGCGAGAATACAAAATATCAACACCACAAACTAATTAACACTACAGAAACAATTACACAGAAAGTAAGAAATGAACAGAATAGTATTAATCAACAAATAATGAAGTCAAGAACAAGACTTAAAAATGTATTGCTTGTTAGGTATTACCTATAAAAGTTGTTAAATTACTCTAAATCGATCAGTAACTTTGCAGCTAATAGTTTCGGACAGCTTTTCCGCTCTCTCGAGCTCATAAGCGGATAGAGGGAGTGGCAGTGCTACTGGTCAGCATATTTGCCGAGATATAAAAACCCCATTAGCTGAAATTCTAGAGAGACCATAGCATCTACCCGAAAGTCCCACTAATTTAACACAACACAATGTAAAACATTGACTAAGTGTTTTACTGTTAGTAACTTAGTGACAAAATGAGGCTCCAACCAATGCAATAATCAACATAAGAAGTAATGAACGAAGTACTTGCTGGTTAGATCATCATCCACAAAGGTAAATAGGTTTCTCTAGATAAATCTCTAGACAGTAGAACTACAGCTTCCTTGTTTCGCAGATAAGCTCAAGAGAGTGACACATCTGTCGGAAACTATTATCTGCAGTGTTACTGGCCGATCTAGAGAAACCTAATTATATTTGGTATAATATCTAACAGGCTGTTCAGGTATCCTGTTCATTACTTCTTTTGTTGTTTGTAACTTTATTTGGAGTCAATATGTTGGCACTACGTTATTTATATTCTTCGTTCGAGTTCAGTGAAGTACGAGATATCCATTTAGTGTTTTACACCACGTTTTACAATGTATTGGGTGGGACATTTACTCTAGAATTTGGGGTATTTATACCTCGGCAAATACGTTGACCAGTAACACTGCACTTTGCTGATGAGGTCGAGAAAGCAGAACAGCTGTCCGGAGCTATAAGCTGGAGTGTTACTAGTCGATCTAGAGTAACCCACAAAATACAATCGCCTGTAACATATACATCTTGAATCAGATCTAGCTGATATATAAGCGCGTGTTGGTACCAGTTAACTATCGACACAGTCCAGTATTTTTACTAGTGATGGGCAAAACTGTTATTGCTAAATAGAAATATCATAATAGCAAGCTCTATTTCGGTCTAAAATCTCAAAATAAATGTTTCAAATAAGAGGAACAAAATAGCAGCTATTTGATATTAGACAAAATATGCTACAGTCACAGAGTTGGTTTTTATGAGACAACTGTTGGTAAATAACAACAGATCACTGAAAAACAACCAATCTATAATTCTTACTAACTAACAATTCGACCTGTACAATGCACACTCCCCTTTTCCTATCGCCCATTAACAAAGTTCTGTTTCTGTTTATCTTATTAACAATATAATGCGTATGGCTCTACCTCATACTCTCACATTAATCCTTTACACCGCTCGTACTGACTTGAATCTGTATGATATACCAACATCACCATATTATTTTGAAACCGCAAATAGAATGCAGAAAATGAAAAAATCAAACCACATCCAAGAAAAGAATGTAAACAAAAGATAAAAGTGTTTTTAAACATAGGTGCAATAGGAAAAAGGAAGTTTCTTATCTTAAATCCAGGAAGTCACTAGTGATAAGCTAATATTGATAAGGTATCTTGATTTACAATATCAATATTTCGATATAGATTCACTTCGAGTTAATATTATGCAGTTAACGTAGTGCAACGACAAGCGTTTAGGTAGTGTACGGTCCAAGAAAGATGACCAGTGAAAAGAATGCCAAGAATGTTACATGCGGTCGATAATAGCTACATAGCGTATATTATTTGTAAAATCTGGTTCACTGATGGAGCAAGAAATCATGAGCGGGCGGATGCAGGGATATTCCGCAAACGCCCTAGCAAAGGTATTCTTATAACTCTGGGAACACACGCCACTATCCACTAAGCGGAAATACTGGCTATAACGTGCTGTGTCCAAACAGTGCCTGCACGCTAAACAACCTTAGCAGGGACCAAAGCAGACTCATACTATTCTGGGTCCCTAGCCACTTTGGAATAACGGCAAAACGCAGAGTAACATCAAAGAGACGATCCTCTGCTAAGGCAGATTACAACACTCGAAAGAGTGGCAATAAGTAAACTGTTGTATACACTCTAAAGCACTAATTAGGGAAGAGTGGTCTCAGCAAGAGAGGAAGATGGTTAACACCGATGCCAAACTGCTCACACGATACTAACGGAACATAGGCCACTTAACTAACACCTCCACAAAGTCTTTATCGCACCAATTCCAATTAAAAATGACTACGTCGCCGAAACGAATAATAGCACGGGTAATTGAAATCGTAAGACAATTAATGTTCAAAGTGTATGATATGTTTTAAAAAACACTGCAAAGTAGTTTTCAATAGGGAAAGAAGTCATCTCATGAAATGTGAGAAGTAGACTGAGAACAAATTCTTATACGTTCAAGTACCTACTTTCAAACCAGATTTTTAGATTCATGAACTAAGACAGGAAAATGTGTCAGGCCGTACTAAGAATTATTAATTTTTTCCGCATTCTACATAAACATACTTCTGATATTAAGACGTACGTAGGAATTCGCAAGGGTTTGATTAATTAAATTTGTATAAACTTGACTCAATGACTGCACATGCGTTCTATGATTTACATACTGAGATTTCATGTGAATTATCTCCAGGATGAATCTTTCATAATAATTGGTTACTTTAGCTAAAATATTAACATTTTTATAATCGAACTGATGGTTATAATCAAAACAATGTTTAGGAAGGGGGGTGGAATTTTTCAAGTATTTGTTTTTATTGCTGAACTTATGGCCATATATTCTTTTTTGTAAATATTGTTTATAGATCCCTGTATAAGTCCCATCGCAATTTAAACAATTTAATTTATATATCGTGTGGGTTTGTTTATCTGTAGGTACCTATTAAAAGTTTAAAATTTGAAAAATATTTACCAACACAATTAGCAGGTTTACGCGCAACATTTATATCATACTTTTTTAAATATTTCTTAATTTTCTCTGACGTCTCCGATGTTTTTGTTCACTTCTATTTCACAAGTAAATTGAAGTTTACAGTGGAAATTGTTAAATTTATTAATTACATATTGAATTTTATACTTTTAAATTACCGATAAAGTACCGTGGAAATTTATCGTAATGTACCGTAAGTTACTATTATTGTAAGATAAATGTCCAATTTTTGTAATTTGTGTTACCTATATGCAGTTATTTACGAGATTTTCTTGTAATTTTCCATATTTTTCTAAAGCGACGTTCGTCAGCGAGTTCAGTGTCACCGATCGCATGGTTCCCCATTGTCGGGGAGTCACCCCTACCTACCTACCTTCTTTTGTTGATCCGATACTTACACACCTTAATTTAATTTCCATGTCAATATTATGTATGTGTATATAGTACATATGATATGGATATGACATGATTCACATCTCACATGACTATGAGGACAGTTTTGTTTGAAAAACATTTACAAAAATAATTTTTTAATACATTGATTTGGAAAAACAGTAGATTTTATTCCAAGAAAAGTGTGTTTCCGACTTTTCCAAATTTAAATTTTCAAAAAATAGAGACACATTCAATTTCCACTTATTTACAAATGAAACTCGCTATTTGTTTACTTGTAGTTTATGGTGAATCAGTAAATCACAGTAATTTGATGTTATTAATTTAAAAAATATAATAAGATAAATTACCATAGTAGATTACGACACAAATTTGGTCATTAAAACCTGTAAATTACCAAAAATATGAATTACGCTAATGTTGGGAGCCCACCTTGCAATAATCTACATACCGTTTAAAGAATACTGATTGAATTTATTACTGCTCTAGGCATTCCATAACTAGGTTAGCTGAAATAGGAGATCCTGCTACTGTGCCTAATATTTATCCGAAATATTGTTCACCGTATTAAAAATAAGTGCATCCTTATCAAAAGTTTACTGCATTTATAAATTCAGACTGATCTAGTGGTGTGCGGTGTTTTATCTATGTGCAACGTCTCTTGATGCTACTCGATGCTAATTCGAATGGTATATTTGTAAAGAAACAACATCTAAGGAAATTAATTAATAATCTATAGGTACGGACTGATTTTTTTTCATAAAATCATTAAAATGCCACGAGTCCTTTACATAAAATTCATTTTATCCTAAAATATATTATTGATAGTTTTTGATTCTACTTGTATCAATAATGTAGGATCAGATTTTAATTTTCTATGAATTGTTTCATATTTCAATAGATTTCCTATCTTCTTTTCATAGTCATCTGGATGCATTATGACGGTTTTATTACATTCACCCGCGATCAATATTAATATTTGAGGGTTAGTAACCAAGAACAATTATTAGTCTTTCTTGTGTTAAGAACAAATATTTACATATAATCCATACAACACATTTTCATACAAAAATTTAACAAATTCTACATCATGCTCTAACCCTCTATCTAGTAATACGTTAGTTAATGGTTATGCTCTCTACAACAGTTCGAAATCCAAATTGAATGCAGCCACTCCTGAATCCTGAAATACATACCTTGATTATACGGAAACATGATTTGGGCAATTTCATATAACCTAGTGATTTCCGTGTTATTTTTTTCAAATAAGCGTTATGGTTTTATCGGTTGTCTCAATATTAACTAAACATTGGAAGAAAACCGAGAAATAAGTTCGCAATGTTGAGGAAATAATAACGACAGTTCGGTTCGGTATACATACTTGACATTCAAAAGGAGATTAAAATTTCTTAAATACATACAAGGGCGAAACATCATTTACTTTGCTATCATCTAATTAACGAACCACTGTTTGACAAGCTTCGCTATAACGACTTCTTAATTAAAAGTCATCACAAGATAAACAATCAGGTAATTAATGCATAATATTCGAATTTTAACGAAGAATAATAGACTTCGAATATCATAATGCAGCTTTATGCAATTGGTGATTTATCATCTTTATAAATCAAGCATAAATATTATTCATTAGGAAATCAATTAATATATTTAAATATGCAGTGGTGAAATCCATTACTGATAATTTATCATATTGATATAATATAATAAAACACGTATATTATAGAAAGAAAATTCCCATAATCCTCTTGTTCCTTTCTACTATACCTCCGCATTAAAATTTCCTTATCACGATATTAACTCTACCTCATTATCCACTTTCTAGTATACTATTCTAGCAATGTATTTCCATAACCGGAACCCAACTTGTTACCTGTGTTTTATTTTGCACCATAAATAGCCGAAATTATTCATATTTTCATAGATTAGCATCGTTTGAAGATGACACGCTAGTGTCGAAACTATGTTAACCAATATTGGGTGGAACCATGTCTAACTGGTTTTTTGCCTCTTTTTAGGTCAGTTTTAGAGTTTTATATTTTTTGGATCGTTTAGATTTCCATCTAAGCTTTGAAATTGGTACCCTTTTATTGTTGGTATTTGTGGAACCTTCAGTCCAAATTTCGTGACATCACGTTAACCCTCCCTTCTGGAATAAAACTTTTTTTTACGATTCATTAATATTTTGGCCATTCACGGTATGTACATCATAAACCATTTATATGATCCACATCAACATAACATTTTTTGTAATATGAAATACGTTATTATTTCAATGTTACTTTATGTATATATTATAGTAAATCTACAAACATCATATACAAAATTTTGTTTTTGAAAAATATTTGAAAAAAGTCATCTATATTATACAGGTATTAGCTTCCCCTTCGATAAGAACGATCATCCATACTTTTATTGAAGACAATGTCAGGTAAGAAAAAAATTAAAGCATATTATAATACGTGATTTTTTTTGGTAAGTTATAATGTTTAATTTCTGGTATAGTGTAAATTTATTAAAGCACTTTATTTTTTTTTTTTATTATTTGCAAAATATTAAAAAAAAAATTAGGAGAAAGAAGAAGGTATAATGAACTAAAATATACAAGTAAGCACACATCAGGTGAAGGTTATTAAATAAATACAAATGTATTATTTAAATTTTAAAAAACAATTCTATATTTTTGATTTTTTGAACATATAATATGTGATTATTTTTTCTTTTTTTAAAATATTTTTCAAAAATTAAATTGTATATATATGATGTTTGTATATTTACTATAATATATACATATAGTAACATTAAAATAATAACGTATTTCGTAGTAAAAAAAATGTAACGTTGATGTGGATCACATAAATGGTTTATGTTATATATACCGTAAATGGGCAAAAAATTTATGAATCGTGAAAAAAAGTTGATACGGACATATACCACATTAAAGTACATAATCTTTAATTTAAGTCTAAGTAGAGTACGCTACGACTTTTTTGACAAAAGGATGAGACATTTTAAAATTTGGACCTAATTAGCCCATGTTCGGAACACTTATTGTGACCGCCACGACCTACTTTTTTACCAAATTTCATCCAATTTGGTTCCAATTTTGCCAAAATAGCCTAATTCGAATTTTTTCTTCAAAAAATGTATTTATAAATATATTTCAGAAGGGGGGGGGGGGTTAACGGAATGTCACGAAATATGGACTGAAGGTTCCTCAAATACCAACAATAAAAGGGTATAAATTTCAAACCTTAGACGGAAGTCCAAAGGGTTAAAAAAAATAAAACTCCAAAACTGACCTAAAAAAAAGGGCAAAACGTTAGATATGGTTCCACCCAATACTGGTAATTGAAATTTTAGGATCTTATTATTTTGATCATAAGACACCATTTTTTCCAGGTCGCTAACCTCTATCAAATTTTTACTAGCCTCGTCCTTTTTTTCCGTAGATTGACTCCACTAGTAGGTACATACTTCGAAATATATTTTTATTCTCTCTTCAACTAGTATTGCTTTGTTCAAAGAGGGATAATTTATCTAGGAACACATTCTTCATCTTGATTTATGAATTTCCTAGAAAGAATCTGAAAAGTACAACCAAATATTTATGGATAAATACAGTTGGCTTCCCTAGAATACTTTTGTATCAATAACATAACTGTTTTTAATCCTATTATTTATTCATAGCAGGAGATTCCAAAGTGTATACTCGTCCTCAATACAATCATTGACTACTAAATGAATTATAGAAGAAAATATGGGGAATGTAAGTGTACTATTATTATAAAGAATGCATTGAACAACAACGGAGTTAGGAACTAATTTCATTTCTATCACGTAAACATAGGGGCATGGAATAGGTTACAAAAATGTCGATGAAAAATCTAAATAGGGAACCCATTTATTGGAATGCGGTGATTGCGTGCTCAGAGAAAATTCTATTGACTCCCATAACGGGACTGTTGGCTCCACTGATATGCTGTCTCGGACATTTTAAGAAATTTATTTCTCTTTAGAAAAGGTCCTTGAACATTTTGTCTCTATTTACTTGAGTTATGTTGTTTCCTGTTCAATCCACGTTTTATTTTGCAATGTTTCAATATCAATTTCTAATTAATGGTTATTAATTCGATTACGTAACTAGTGATTGATTATCTTGGGGAACGAGTTGTTTCAAGTCACTCGGATATGTGTAGAAGTAATTGAAATTAGTTTCCAATATTTCACATTATTAACAAGTGCAGTAAGTCTTTCTCAAGATGAGGAAGGAAAGATCGGTGTCAATTGTAATAGATTTCGAAAGTAACAGGGTTGATTTTGGAACCATCTGAGGAAGAAGTTGCGATCCTTCGCATCATCAATTTAAAGATAATGCGTACTTACGTTACCGATTGTACAAGTTTTTACGTGTCATACCCAGTGTTGGTGTGAGTCGGTGTTATTAGAAGATTCATGATTATTGCCATAAAACGTAAGTTTCAAGTCACAATTGTTCTTCGATATACAACCTAGGTTACTATATTTATGCTAAATCTGATTAGAAGCTTTTACTACATGTAGTCTCAGTTTTCATGCGCATACACCTATTTTTGTGCATTATAAAACATGCAAGTAGTGTTGAATCAGAAATATCCACATGATATCGATTATAACATATTTAACGATAACACTGACACCTACATTACGAAAAATACAATTAAATGATCTAGTTCTTAATTTATTTTTGCAGCTGCTTAAAAACAATGGTAAAACCGAGGTCTAGGAAAACGAAAGAGAAACAATCCCTCGAACAATATAAGGAGCAGCAGCAAAAAAAGCATACTGTCAGTCAGTGTTATCCCAACCCAAAGGACAACAGAGTGTGTCATGTTAACCTAATCCATTTGGTCAATGCCTTGCGTCAAAATGAAGAAATTAACACGGGCTATAAGCCTTACAACCGAGTATTTGATGGAGGATATGAAAAGCAGATACTTCAGTGGGTACTGCAAAACTTCAGTCGACCTCTATTTTGGATTAAGCACGAAAGATCTGCGAAAACTATGTTTTCAGTTTGCCAGCTGAAATAAATTGAAATGGAACTGGAATTTACAAACCATCACGATCAAGCACCACCACCACCAAGCACATCTGCAGGAATAAAAAAATGAATAATTCCTCACACAACGTCAGAGCAATAAGGCCAATGGTGAGGTTCAGAACTCTACGAAGGGAATGAGAACCAAAGAAAAAACGGCTTTTATACTGAGAAGCGGTTAATGATGGAAGCAAAATACAGCAAGATACCTTTGAAAGTCTACTAGATGTAGCCGAACTCGAGCCCAACCTAAAAGAGTTTAGGAAAATCCTCAGAGCAAATAGTTTGAAGAGGACGAGTAAGACGAAAAGACATTATGTTGTGGCCCAAAAACCCACAGCCACGACGACTAGACCCAGGGCAGAGCCCGTAAGCAATGGGCGCTATCAGTTGCACTGGTGAAGACCCTTATTCTGCATACATTAATAGCCTTTTAGATACATTTTTTGAGTTTTGGGCATTTTTTTGCAAATTATTTACTTCTTCTGTATACAAAAATACAGTTGTGTTACTTCTGCACTCGTTTCTTTGTGGTTAGTATTATCTGTAACAATTGACACCCATCCTGTTATATTTGACACCAAACAGGTTTCAGTTGTAACATCTAACATGTCACATAATTTATGGGTTATGCTTCAACCGACCAATTATTGGGATTAGTATATAAAAACAACACATATTGTTTTAAAAAATATCCAAACTGAAATTACGGAAGGTTTCCTCAACAAAAAATATAAAAAAGTTGTTACAATTGACACCACTCTACCTTTAAAAAGTCCCTAATAACTTCCGAATAATTCTGAATTATGAATTTTAATGAATTCTTGTCGTTTGTTTCAATCTGACGTCTTCATTAGGATACTTTGAAAAAACAATATGTTATCAGATCATATTTTGAATAGTTTTCGCTACACACTTTGTGTGACAACCTAAGCATATTTATCCCACATAGATTATCTCACCCAATTGTAATTGTTAATTAATTTCACTGTGGGTAAGTGGGTAAAACGCGTATATAATCTCACATAATTTATGAAGGAAAGTGTCTCATTTCGTTTGTCAAAGATAACTAATATATTTCGTTACACTGGAACGTACGTGACAACATAAGATGTAAATATTGTTCATTGCGAGATCATTTGTTACAATAGATGATTAATTAGTATCAGTATTTTCTACAATAAAGCAAAACTGTTCTTATGTCGATAACACCTATATGGGGTAACCCATTATTTTTTTTTTTTGTTAATTTAGGTATTGTGACGTAGCGTATAAAACGCACAATTATTAGAAAATAACAAAGATAAGTCATCCGATGTTGAATCAACAAGTTGACACGTGGGTCATGCCCTAAGATATACATTGGTTAGACAGGAAGAACATTTCAAAAACGAATCAATGAATATAGCCGTAGTTTCAATAACAAGAAAACTGATTCAACCTTTGCAGAACATTCAATTGAAAAAACAACAACCTTAATCAAAATTAAAATTATTTTACACATTCAGAATCAAAGTAATAAATTAAATTTGTTGGGAACCCTAGAAATTAATAAGTATAAGAATTCCGATACCCTGCTGAATAATCAACAAGTGCTCAATAATTCCCCCATGTTGACTTCAAGCAAACTTGACCTATCGAATGTATCCTGTTCAAAATATAAATTGTTTGAATTTAAGATAGGGTACTTATTGCAAACTGCACGGCGGAATAATTACCACAAAGTCTTTCCTTTAATTACCGAATTCATTAATGTTTTGAGACTGCTGTGAAGAAAACTATTTAAAAACAAATGTAACGCAAGTGAGGATGTAGACAATAGAGTGAAAATGTTACATACCGAGTAGCAAGTGAAACCAATTATAATCCGCGTACAACAAGGCTACAATATTGCCTCATCAAATCCATGATCCTTGAACAACTTTAATCATTCTATAAATGACTATTTTAACAATGAAAAATCAGAAATTGTAATTTTAAAACTTCAAAAAAAAATAAGTAACTTATAAATTCGGTGGTTAATTTTTTATTACGAAAAATTCAATGAAAACGTTAGAAATTTTCTTTATGGCTTCATATTCGGCGCAGTGAACTGTGTTTAGGTTCATTGGGAAAGTGTAACAAATTCAGATTTTAAATTTGATATTGCAGTGTGTAATGAAAAGTTGCCAAATGTAAAAACAAAAAGAATTGCTTGCTTAGTGGAATGCCAAGATGATGAATATTTTAATACGTTTTCTTGTAAATTCGTTTTCACGCCGTTTAAATGCCGACATATTTTGCAGAGTTTAAAAAAATTATGTATTATAAGTAGGATCATTCAAATACCTATTTTGACTACTTAGATTTCCTGTCATTTTAAGCAATTTAATGAACACACATTTATCGACTGTCTGAAGTACTGTTCACATGTTTAGAGTTAAGGTCTTTGCCCACTAGAACCTACCATACCATGATCGTATCAGGCACGGAAAAAAGCGTTCCGATTACTACTATGCCCACTGCAACGGATGAACAGCGTTCTATGCCCGTGTTCAAAGCGTATGTGACGCGTATGTAAAGCGATTTTGCAGCTGGCCTTCTCCGGTCGCCGCTGCACTTTTCAGTTCTTTCTGTTTGTCGTTTGTGGATGGTCTAGAGAGTTCTGTTGTTAACAACAACAACAAAATTATCAGTTAGAGAATTGGCAACGATTGCCATTATTTTGGACCAAGAAGAAGAAAACGAAAAAAATACTACGAGGCGCTACTGGATTCATGAATTGCTACGGAAACGAACAACAGAGGGTGAATATTGGATATTGTACAGGCACCAATTCATAAGTGCGAGCACATTCTATCAGTTGTTCATCCTCTATATTTCGATGCGAATCAACATGAACGCAGATAGGTATTACCTCTTCAAAGGCAAAAAACTACCAGGACTAGAGTGAAACGCGGTTGGCCGCATGCGCACATCGGTTGGTGCCAATGTTAACTGTTCGTGCAGGGCACTCTACTGTGTTGGCAGATGACGGACCGGTCTAGTGGGCATATGCCTATTTGAATTCAAGTAAAGAATATTTGCCTGCATGTGCCGGTACGGTTACGGTCCTAGTATGGTACGTTCTAGTGGGCAAAGACCTTTAGGCTTCCAAACATACGCTGAAGCTCTTAAATTCTATCCAGAAGGGAGCTATTTTGTTTGATTGATGATGTCACACTTATGAGTTCATTGACCTCTCTAGAACATTGTAGAAAGATGAGAGATCTCTCCCTTTTCCCTAGATATTTCCATGCTCGGTGTTCATCAGAAATCTCGTCTGTTGTTCCACTACGGGAGATTCCAGATAGGCGGACTAAACGAGCTCAAACTAGTCATCCCTTCATTGTCAAGTTCGAGACCTGCCGAACTTCTACCTAGCAGACTTCATTTTTCTATCGAACAGCAAAGTTTTGGAATTTTTTACCTAGTGGAGTCTTTCCCTATGGCTATAACCTTCAAGTTAAATTCGGATGCCTATCTCCCAACATTCCACCGCTGAGTCACACGATGTTCTTGGAACAATATAGGTTTCCCTTTCGTGTAGTCAAAATATAAAAAAAATCTCAAGCTGAGAGTAATCGTTCATTTGCATTACTAATCTCAAATAGTATTTAAACAGGTACATTTTGATTTCTACGTGGTAGATGAAAGGTTATTGGTACTTTAACACTAGTTTTAGTATATGAGGGTGATCATTTGAATCTTATTAGTATTTTAAAGTCAAAATGTCAAAGAGTCAAAAAGAAGAAACTACACTGAATATGTGACATATTTTCTTTCTTACATGTTTTTAACAACACATGCACTAATTTTACGGTAGATAAATGACAAGAGTACTTTCAGCACATTCAAGAAAAAGTATAAAAAACAATGTGGGAATTGAATAACATAACTGAAGTAGGTACAAATCCAGCCCCTAATAATAAACTTTAGTAATGGGGAAACATCTTCGGACGATGAATAGTTTTATTCATTAAGTGATTTAGGAGATAAGAACATGTGTAAATAGAATTGATATTTTTAATTTAAAACATTCCAAAAGTATTATAATGTTCTTTGTTTAAAATACATATTTGTATTCTTGAACTAGTACCATCATGATTGTAATTTGACATTTTTATTAAATAGTAACCCATTAAATATTACCACTTTTATTAAATTTACTGCCAATTGATTTTGAACGCACTTTATAGTCCAGGCTATGAACCGGAAAAAAAAAACATATAAGTTCGAATCAAAAAATTTTTTTTGCATTAGCTACAGGAGGTTCTCAGGATCACTCATACACCTTAAAACCTCTTGGGAACCCCAACCCTACCCATTGGGAGCGAAAATGGTCCGAAATCGCCAAGTCTTGAATTGTATGTTCTACAAATAAAGGTATTTTGGCATTTCGAATGCACCTAGGGAGTTTTATGGGTCGCTGAACATGAATCCGTAGCCAGATTTACTTGCAATCCATCGTAGGGATGCTAAAATCGACGAAATTGGCCAATTTTGAACCCCTATATGTTATGTTGCAATTTACGTGTTTTAGGCATTTCGAATGCACCAAGGAGGTTTTTTGGGTCGCTGAATATGATTCCGAAGCTAGATTTACTCTATTTCATCGTAGGGGTGGGAAATTTACAAAAATAGCTAATTTGACACGCTTCTAAATTTTTATTATTTTTGCATTTTAAAATTACTTCGGAGTAAATCTGGCTTCGGAATCGTATTCAGCGACCCAAAAAACTTCCTTGGTGCATTCGAAATGCCAAAAACACGTAAATTGCAAAATAACATATAGGGGTGCAAAATAGGCCCATTTTGTCGATTTGACCACCCCTACGATGGATTGCAAGTAAATCTGGCTACGGATTCATGTTCAGCGACCCAAAAAACCCCCCAGGTGCACTCGAAATGTCAAAATACCTTTTTTGTAGAAAATACAATTCAATACTTGGAGATTTCGGGCCATTTTCGCCCCCAATGGGTGGGGTTGGGGTTCCCAAGAGGTTTCAAGGTGTATGAATTATCCTGAGAACCTCCTGAAGCTAATGCAAAAAAAAATTTTTGATTCGAACTTACCTACATGTTTTTTTTTTATTATAGCGAAAATTCCGGTTCACAGCCTGGACTATTAGTCATATATAATGTCATAAATATGCGCAAGTTATGATGGTACATACCAATAAGTCTATGATAACATTGTATCTGGCTGATATAGCAGCTATTTTTGTAATAAAGGCGGTTGAGAAATAATATCAACAATTTAAAATGTAAAATTAATTTGATAATAATTCTATATTATTATTGTGCTGATACATTTACTTAAAACTCAGTCATTATAAAGCACGCTCAATTTCAATTGTGGAAGAATTTCAATGAATTCTCAACCTTTTCGAGACTATCATTTCGCATTTTTGCCTCCTCGAAAAGGTACAAATCAAGAGTAAGTTTCAAATTCTAATTCTGTCTATACTGTCAATTCAAAGAATAGATGGAATATTTATTTCTAAATAGCATGAATTCACTTATATCTACATTTACTTTCAAAACGTGCCGAATCAAAATGCATTTAAATGAATAATTTTGTCCTTAGTCAAATAGTAAAAATGAGTGAAGTTGAAAATAATCTACCAGCCTACTAAAATGTTCTCGTAGAAAATATAAAGAACACGATTATCAACGTGATTTGTAATAACATTTTTCATATTTCTTTATGACGAGAAATATTTTTCATTTAGAAGCTCTACTCTACTTTGATTTTAGTTTATTCCATTTGTATTGACATTATTACTTACCACAAACGAATATGATTAAATCCAGTGGCGGCTCGTGAACTTTTTAAGAGAGGAGGCTGGACATAAAACGTTCTTGTAAAAATATACTCTATTCAGCCAATAAATTTAACCTTTGCACAGCGACTGTACAAGCTACTTCAGTGCCAAAATTAATTGTTGCCAAGCAAGAACCAACGTGGAGGTGTAGTTTCTCTTGGCAAAACATTTTTTTGTTCGTTTTTTTTTCTTTGGATTTTTGATATATATTTTTTTTTTTGAAATTTTTCATATTTTGTTTTTTTTAATTATTTTTCTAAACTTTTTTTATATATTAACGGAATTCTACGGTCATTAGTTTGCGAAAAATGATCAATAATATTATCATAAAATGTATCATTTTGTTTTAAGTGTTTTACTGAATCTTTTTCAATAGATATCAAACTAACATTGTATAAACGATTTTGGTCCATTGTATTTCGCATGTAAGTTTTAATTCGTTTGAGAGTAGAAAATGATCTCTCCACCACGTGACAGGAATGGTGTCAAACAAAGTAGTTTAGAAAACTGAGGTAAAACTTGTTGCAAATCATTGTCTATCATATATTTTATCATATCGGCGTGACTGTCGTACTGGCCTAAAATATCTTTATCCGAGTAAATAACGCATAATTCATTGTGCAGTGTTATTTTATCAAAAAATTTATATTTGTGAACTAAGTTATCTAAAAGTGTATTGGGAAACTCTTTTGAAAAAGATTCGAAAAATCTTCTATTCGTCAAGTCGAAAAACTTCAATTCATGTAAATCGGAAAATCGAATCTCAATTTGACCTTTAATGGTATCTAAAATTTCATAAAAAAGTTGTTTATAATGTAGTTTCTTGTCTACCAAATTATATGTTTTCCTCCTTTTCGCGGGAGGAGCCTCATCAGTTGAAAAATTTTGAAATAAAATATTAAAATGAAATTCTGTATTAAGGAAACTTGAAATTTTATCAATGAGATGTTTCAAACGATCTCTTGAATAAATTGTATCAGTGAATTTATGTTGTGAAATTTGAAAAATAAGATCAGTTTGTTCAAATATTAATTTAAAAGTATCAAGAAAAAACAAAAATTCTTCATTTTCTAAATAAGATTTTAAACCAACAGCAGCATTTAATGAAACCTGATCTGTCGAAAAGTCATCACTGTTTAATATAAAATCAAATGTTTCAATTAATTTGTCTTTATTTTTGTGAATGGTAAACACTGCACGTGATGTAAAATTTCATCGAGTTGTTATTCAAAATTTCAGTTCGTTTGGTGGATTTGCTAAAAAAATTTGAAAATGACGATAAGTTGAAAAAAAAATTCTAACTTCCTTAATGGAATTACATGCATTACTTAAAACCAAATTCATGTTGTGAGCGTAACAATGGGTGAAAATAGCCTGAGGCGAAACTGATTTTATTTTCTTTTGAAGACCGTTTAAATGTCCCGCCATTACAGATGCGCCGTAGTAGGTTTGAGCTATTAATTTATTCGCAAAGTCAAATCGTTGAAATGTTTCCATTAAGAAATTAAATAAATTGATCGCTGTTCTTCCCGAACTAACATCGTAAAACCCTAAAAATCTTTCCACTAGTTGTCCATTTTTTAAAATCTAAAAATTATTGATAATTGTGATTTACACGTTATATCAGTTGTTTCGTCAACCTGCCACGAAAAAAAAGGGACATTAAATAATTCATCCTCTATGTGATTTCGGAGGACATAATTTATTGAATCAAGAATTTCGTTTTGTATTGTTTTTGAGGTGCCTGCAAATACTGACGCGTTAGTCATAAAATCGCGAAGCTTACTGTCGTATTTACAAAACAAATCTAACAATTCCCTAAAATTACCTTTATTAACTGAATTTTCAGTTTCATCATGCCCTCTAAAAGCCAAATCTTGAAATGATAAATACAATAAGAAATCAATGATTTTTTTAAAACTTCGCGGTTTTCTTTAACTGTATTATTATGATTTTCGATTTCGCGTGTTCGTGTAGAATCAATCGCATTAACAATATTCTGTTTACCGGTTAATTTAAACTTAATACACGATGTAATATGTTCCTGCGATTTTTCATGTCTTTCTAGGCCACGAGCTAAATTTTTCAAATCATTATAACCCAAACCCAAGTGCCCCCAACATGAAGTTGTATCTGATGTGAATAGCAAGCAATACCAGCAATATAATTTATTGTGTACATCAGATCCCGTTAACCATACATATTTTTTATAATAATCAGTATTAAACGATCGATTTTGATACTTCCCTGCCATCACTAATCCTTTCAAATCCGGTAAAGGCCGTTTGTTTTTGAAGAACACTTTTCTATCATATGTTAATCCACTAAATGGATTTTCTAAGAACTCTGCAACTAAGTCACTCATAATTTTAACGTTCACCGATTCCGATTAGATAAATTATAACTTAAAAATTAACTACTTAACCTTACTTACTACGCCTCATGGAATAAAAACAACAACTGAGCTGCCGCATTCTTCTAGCAGCGGGAGGCGGGAGCAAGTAATCGTATTTCATTCGACCGACGAATGGGTACGAAAAGCTAGCCTCCCTACTATGTTGCCATATTCGCTGTTTCACCCCACTGGGCAATTGAATGGTTGGAAAAACGGCAACTGACGGCAACTGTGTTGACCACACGTATTTAGCGTTTGAGATATATAGAGAATCTAGCCTCTGGCCACTGTTGCCAGATTGAAAATAACTACTGAGAACAGGGAATTAATTGTAAAATTTAAAGAATTATCAGAGAAACAGGAAATAAAATGGAGAATGATCATTAAGATAAATTGGTGAGGAGGCTGAGCCTCCTTAGCCTCCTTCGAGGAGCCGCCACTGATTAAATCGCTTACGTTTTTCAACAACTTGCTAGGCTGCTGGTTCAGCATTTTATTGAATAATGAGAATAATACGTATTTGACAATTGTTTCACCGTTAAGCACGTGATTCGTTAAGAGTTATAATCATAATAAATGGTGAACAAACATAAATTTATCCTACCCAGTGGCATTCTGGAAATGGGTTACAAACTAAGAATAAAATAATAAATTTCGAATAAAAAAGCTCACACTTATATAAGAATGTATTCGTACAGACAATAATTGTTCCATCATTACTGTGTTTTATTAACAATTCATTATTAACTAAATAATATTTCAAAATTTACAGCAATAAGCTTCCTACTGATCGGCAATAGGCAGGGAAAACTGACAAAATGAAGTGTATCAATAATAACCACTATTGAAATGATTCATGAGAATCACAAATCACAATCAGTAAAGTTCATTAAATAGTTTATGTGCACTTATTTCCTTACGGAGTTTGCAAGTCTTGTGGATGAAAAAGTAGTTTACTACCCAAAATATAACGCAGCAACACTATATATTTAATTCTCAGACGACAACCACTACAGAAACAATAATATACACGGACGGCTCAAAGTTTGAACATGTTACCGGTTCTGCCATATATACTCCCAAGTTTAAGGTTAAAATTTGCCAAGTACTACCTCGATACAGGTCCTTATTTGGGCAAACGATATTTGCACTGGCGACATTATCATTGCTTGTGATTCTCTGGCCGTACTAAAGATAATTGAAAACTCTAGAAATGCCAAAACGCAAGTAATTAATCTACATTATTCTTACCGCTTGAAGGGGGATCATATTTGGTATCTGTGGATAGTGGCACTAATGGAATTAAAGGCAATGAGGTCGTCGATAAATTAGCAAAACAAGTAGCTTAGAACAAAAAGAACCTACTGTAGAGAAAATTACAAACATGACATATTAATAAAGATTCTTGACCCAGGTATGAATTATATACAAATTGTCGGGAAATAAATCACACTACTAACACATATGTTTATCATTTTCACGAGCATCATCAGAAGACGTATTACTGTCTAAACCGGGATTTCTTAAAACTAATTGTATTAGTACAAAGCGTCCTTATCGCACCAATTTCAATTAAAAATGCCCGCGTTGCCGAAACGAACAGAAACACGAATAATCGAAATTGTAACACATAAATGTTTTAGTATAAGAAATAAATCAAGAATCCACTGTTTAGTAATATTCTTATAATATACAAATACATGTAAACAAAGTCAGTAAACGACTGAAACCGAAAACATTACGTTCAAGTATCTACTTTCGAACCAGATGTTAAAGATTTATGAGGTAATAGAAAAAGGTTGTCAGATCTTATTAGAAATATTACTATTTGAGCAATCTACCTAAAATACTCGTATACTTTTAACATTATAAAGACACCATGTAGGAATTTGCAACAGTTTTAATTAAGTAAATTAGTATAAATCTGACTCAATGTCTGAATATCTGTCCTATGATTTACCGTTTTTGAGTCACGTTTCATTTGAATCATCTTCAGAATAGATCTTTTATAATAATTGGTTTCCTTAGTTAAAATATTAACATTTTTGTAATTGATGGTTACAATCAACGCAGTGTTTAGCAAGGGCGGTGAAATTTTTAAAGGTTTTGTTTCTTGTGCTATACTTATGGCTATACATTCTTTTTTGTAAATATTGGTTAGAAATTCCAGTATAAGTCCCATCGCAATCTAAACAATTTGATTTGTATACTGTGTGGGTTTGTTTATCTTTATGTATTAAAGGTTTTAGATTTGAGAAACATTTTCCAACACAGTAGACTTATGGGCAACATTTATATTATACTTTTTTAAACATTTCTTAATTTTCTCTGAAGTCTCCGGAATTTATGGTGATGTTATAAAATTATCTGTATTACCGTTTATGTTATTTATATATGACGTTCCATTATAGATTTTGTTTATTCTTTCTTTAATGAAGGGATTGAAAAATGTTTTTATGGTAGCCATTGATTTCCACTATATTACGAATGATTTGTAAATTTTTGGGACGGTCCTCTGGGTGGGACAATTTAACCGCGCGATCTGTGGCTCACTTTTTTTATAACTTGTTTGTGTTAATACAATTAGTTTTATAAAATCCCGTTTTAGACATGAAAAGTCTTCTGATGATGGTCGTGAGACCGAAACGTACGTAAAGACGAAAGTAATAACATATGTTTTAGTATGACCTATTTCCCGAAAATTTATATATAAAACATGACATGGAAATCTGTCTGGCAAGGAAGACTCAAATCAAAACCCGCTCACACTGGTATGGAATAATCCACCCGTAACAGATATCCCAATTTAGGTAAAAATCTACAGCTCCCGAAGGCCTTTAGTACCTGCAATAATGAGGATTACCTACAATCATGGAAAATCAAATCAAACCTACATAGAATCAATTTATTAGAAAACAAATGCGAGCGTGACAACTCCTCCATGTGTGACCTTAACCACATTTTCTTCAACTGTAGCATAATATCAACACAATACATACGTACTCTCAAAATTGTTACGTAGCCGGTAATATATCAATTAAAATGTTTTGTAAGTAGAGCAGGTTATACTATGGCGTAAAGGACTAAGAGCCTTCCCAAACATTCATAAGAAATATATATTTCTAATTTCTAGTCATTCTACTCATGTTTGATTCATGATTTATGGCCATTTGTTTCAGTACGTCTTATTTCTGTATTATGAGCAATATTATAACTGTACTTATTTAATTGAATTATTGGCTTAGTTCGCACCTGGATCCTTGAGTAAACTGCTCCAAGGATGTTCTCGGAATCTTATGTAACTGCGTTAAATTTATTCAATTACCTCAGGTTTCACGCTGATTCAATTTTTCGGTCCTATTACTTGCTAGCGGCATACTATATACATTTTCTAGATTACTATATTCACTATATAGTCCAAGCAATAGAGGACGGCCTAATGTTAAATTTGCAGAAATTAATACCTGGAAAAGAAAATATGAGCGTATAGGAAATTAAATTTAAAGGCAAGTTTATGTTTCATGCAACTCGATCAGAAATGGCGAACATAACCTAAAAAATTGGCAAAGTTGCAAAAAGCGGTATCGATATCTTTAATACTTTTCGAGTTATATTGAAAAAATCGTTAAAAATCGGAATATCGAGAAATCGTTAACTATTACGTTTCTGTACTTGTTAATTGCTGTACGTAAAGTCCATGGCAAGTTTAAAAAGCAAATTTTTTTTTAAATTAGAAATATTGATAATTTTTCGAGATATATCGATTTTTCGAAAAAAAGGTGCTCTCATAAATTGGCTAGATCTTTCCAGCGGATGGTCCTAGAGTAACGATTCCGGGCTTATTTTCGTCTTGAAGAGTTGTGCTATAATGTTATTAAAGAAATATAGCGATTTTTCAAATTTTAAGGATAAAAAATGACAATAATAAAGATTCTTGACCCAGTATGAATTCATATAAAAATTCTCGGGAAATAGGTCACATTAACACTCTGTTTTAAAATTTTCGTCTTTACGTACGTTTCGGTCTCACGACCATAATCAGAAGACTTATTATGTCTAAAACTTGATTACTTAAAACTAATTGTATTACACAAAGCGTCCAAATCGCACCAATTTCAATTAAAATGCCCACGTCGCCGAAACGAACAGAAACACGATCTAACGAAATTGTAAACCTCGATGCTATAGTAAAATTATCAAAAATTTACTGGAAAGATTTCTTAATAAAACACAGTAAGTGATCGACTTTTATTAAGAAATCTTCTTTCCAGTGGATTTTTGATAATTTTACTATAGCATCGAGGTTTACAATTTCGTTTAATCGTGTTTCTGTTCGTTTCGGCGACGTGGGCATTTTAATTGAAATTGGTGCGATTTGAACGCTTTGTTTAATACAATTAGTTTTAAGTAATCAAGTTTTAGACATAATAAGTCTTCTGATGATGGTCGTGAGACCGAAACGTACGTGAAGACGAAAATTTTAAAACAGAGTGTTAATGTGACCTATTTCCCGAGAATTTTCATATAAATAAAAAATGACTGAAAATTTACACCTTTTTTGAATATGTTTTTTTCAGATAAGTCTTACAATTTTCATTTTAGGGAAATGTCTTTGACAGAAATCGTTTCCTGACATTTTTTCACGAATTACCAAATACATTTTTCATCTACGATCTTCTGGACGAGAGATAATTTTTTTATTTCGAAAAGATAAGACGCAATAAACATTTTACAGAAGTGTACGTTATGGATGTTAATGTTAAATATCTACATTTTCAATAAAAAAAATACTAGGATATGTTTTATTGATTCATAGTATCAGAAATTGTGTAACAAAGTGGAGCGTACGCGGCTACCGGAGCGTGCGGTCGAGTGATGGAAACTGATTTCGTGCGTTCAAAGTGGTTTGTGCTTGCAAAATCTTCCATACCTCGGCTTTTGGATCATGTACAATAATCAAGATAAACACGAATATCGTATATATTTTCGCCCTAGAAGCAAAATAGACTCGGAAATATTTTTTTTTAACATTTCTAATTTGTTTTACTTTCACGTCATTTAAATTATTATTTATCATCAAAACAGTATTTTTCTTGTAATGCCTCAAATTTTTCGCTTAGTGAATCATACGTTATGCTTGCGGATCTCTTTAACAATTATTTAATTATTTCAGTAAATAATTTTTTATGATACAAAATTAAATAAATCCAACATATTAAGATAAGTTAAGCATAACGTCAGTATAATTCACTAATCAAAAAACGATTTTGCAAGCACAAGCCACTTTGAACGCACGAAATCAGTTTACCCCACTCCGCCGCACGTTCCGGCAGCCGCGTGCTTCACTTTGTTACTTAATTTCTAATACTATAAATCAATAAAACATATCCTAGTATTATTTTTATTGAAAATGTAGGTATTTAACATCAACATCTATACACTTCTTTAAAAGGTTTATTGCGTCTTACAGATTTTTTTGAAATAAAAAAATTATCTCTGGTCCAGAAGGTCGTAGATGAAACGTTTTTTTTTCGGTAATTCATGAAAAAATTTCATAAATCGATTTCCTTCAAAGACATTTCCCTAAAATAAAAGTTCTAAAACTTAACTGAAAAAAACATGTTCAAAAAAGGTGCAACTTTTCAGTCATTTTTTATCCTTACAATTCAAAAAATCGCTATATTTGTTTAATAACATTATAGCACAACTCTTCAAGAAGAAAATAAGCATGGAACCGTTATTCTAGGAGGATACGATAAGAAGATCTCGCCAATTTATGAGAGCGTTTTTTCTCCGAAAAATTATTAATATTTTAAATTTAAATAAAAAATCCCTTTTAAGTTCGCCATGGGCTATACGTACAACAAATAACAAGTATGGAAACGTAATAGTTAACGACTTCTCGTTACCCCGATTTTTAACGATTTTTTCAATATAACTCGAAAAGTATGGAGAATATCGATATTTATCATAGGAGCAAATCGATATATCTATTTAATACCTACAACTTTCTTATTTAACTTTTTCCGATCCGAGCTATAGTTTTTTACTTATTTGGGAAAAACCGCTTTTTGCAACTTTGCCAATTTTTTAGGTTATGTTCTCCATTTTGGATCGAGTTGAATGAAATAGAAACTCACCTTTAAATTTAATTTCCTATACGCTCATATTTTTTCCAGGTACTAATTTCTGCACGCACTTGCTGTCTATTGCTTGGACTAATATACATACTACCAAACTCTCGAGCAATCTATCTGCAGTGCGGTGTACTGGTCGAGACTTAAGCCGTTTACATTAAATTACAGTATCATGCCAGGCTAGTTACTCGTTGCAAGAAAGTGTTTAGACGCAAAATACTTTCTATCTTGCCAGTACCAGTTGTGAAAGCGTGATTCAAAGGATGAATCACATAGCCTTGTCCTGAGAATTGTTCAAAATTCGCCATTTAAACTTTACGTTGGGTCTTCAATATTATATGATTCAGGGAATTAAAAATTATTGAAATCGACTAGTTCATGATAGCACAAAGCACATTATGGGTGAGAAAGTGGATTTTATTCATGCACCAATTTTGCACAGTTGTTGAGAATATGTATTTTACAGGCTGTTTATTTGTCCTAAAGTCAATGAATAACATTACAAGCTAATAATTCCAGGCAGCTGTTTCGTTCTCTCATCGAGCTCATCAACGGAACGAGAAAGTTTGCAATGTTGCTGAACAATCATTATTCTATCGAAGATATAAATAACCCGACTAACAAAATGCTAATATCTAATCTACATAATAATAGGGGATATCTCACTAAGAAATCGAAGCAATGTACAACATTAGCTGACAAATTTATCCAACTTTACAAGTTACAAGATAAACATATTAATTCATTTCTTAATTATTACACTATTTATTCTTGCCTAGCATCTCTAAAGATGCAACCGTGTATTCTATATCGTGTATAATTTGTTCCAGAGCACCCAACCGCATTTGATTGTTTCTTTAAAATGGTTTTGAAACATTCTACAAGCACTCTTGTTAATAATATATAAAAATTTAGCTCCACAAACTTTACAGTCTCCTTCAGATCACCTCATAATGAACAGCAAATTGTAAGGGTACAAATTACTCTTACTTAAGGATAAACTAAAAGCTCTATTTTATCACTTGGTTGCCGACAGCTTCAGTGAAGACGGTCGTGAGTTATAATTTTAGATGTTAAGAATTCGGGCGCCAGAGTATTTTAACCAACCAATGAATTATGTATATAACTAGGGGATACAAATACTCAAGTCCCCAGGTTAAATTACCCTGAAAGAATGATTGAAATTTACTAGTGATTGAAATACTAGAGTTATGACAGAACTTATATTAATGAGATATGAAGCGAATGAATTGGAAATATGGATGAAGGTAATTGTTTAAACATTAAATCAAGAAAACAGTTGAATTTACTCAATATACAAATACTCAATGATTATTTCAATTGTTACATAAAACCAAAATCGGTAGCCTGACCTGGTGAGAGCTGGATGTTGTACTTGCTTGGTTATAGATTATACTTCTACTTGATGTAGGGGCTCCTGCCGCAGTTGTAATACCGTTTCCACGATTGTACACCACAAGTAAATCAGCGACTCCTGAGTAATCTTTTCCACAGCAGACTCAAGCCAGCCTCAATACACTTGTTGAATTTTCCACAACATAAACAGAAAAAAGGAACCCTGAAATCACGAAATGTTCAAACCTCTATTGTTCTATTGTCCTCAGAAGACAGACATGAACAAAATACATAACAATTGTTCAACAAATTAGGACTAGCCTATGTTCTGTCAGATACCACCTGTGAAGGCAAATTAATTCCTGAAGTCAGGGAATAAATCAAATGGAATTACAAAGATATTTACCTCTATCACGAAAGGGTTTTCCTTCCAATAAGACAAACTTTACTTCCGTCCACAACGAGTCACGTTGAAACTAAGTTTTAATCCCTTAAGGTGCATTAATAACTCAAATTATTCCAATCCAAATTGGTAATTGATGCCTTTACTTTCAACGGTAGTATATTCCCAGAATTTGGTTCCAAACACAAGCTTTGTATCACCTTCCTGTTGAAATAACTCAAGGCACTTCCCGCTTGAACGATTGACCAGAAGTAACACCATTTTCTCTTTCTTTCCGGCGTCTCGTTGTCTCACAGAACAACCTCGAAATAGAAGCGGTAACTACGGATCTGACACCGAACAACCATGACCCTTAGAATATACGGTCTAGCGTAGCTGACGTCACAGGAGTTAACCGATTGTACTACAGCGGCCATTTCTAAGCCGTTAAGTTGAATTTACACGTTACAAATTTCCAAAGTTATAATCACGCCACTGTTCAAAAGCATGAATAATAGTAACACCTCGTGCCACAGGCAATAGTACGTAGTATGTACACTGGGGTAATTGAAAGGTTAGTGGTGCAGATTACCCAGACAGTAGACATTTGAATGATGGAGGAAGGTTGTAGGTAAGTAAATAGATTAGACTAAGCTCACAGAGTATCCTTCTCTGCCCTAACTTTTAACTGACTACTGGTACAAATACCAGTGCAATTACTTGCCCGTTCGGTTACACTAGACTAGTTAATAGGTTAGTAATTAGCTGCCTCACAAGTTACTGGTACCAGTATTCTTCTATTCCACTCATTTATTTAACGCCGCCTATTTCTGCTACTTTGGCTAAACACCGAAGAAGCGAAGCTCATCCCAACCTAAAAATTTCGCCAAATTCTGACTATTTCTAAGTGCAGGAAGGGATCTTTAACATGCAGTGATATACAGCACGCGGGACTACCGTTGTACTTCCCATCCGAAGGAAGGCATGGTTACATATTTTCTACTAATCCATTTACTACACCAATGTAAAGGTCGCTTTATACATGAAGTCTCTAGAGAACAAGTGCTACTAAAACGGCACATCTGCTCAGGCAAAGCCCGTATCGGATAGCTTACAATTCCTTAACAAATTAACTAATTCGATAAACAACTCTTTCGTAATTTGTAAAAGCGATGCATTATCTTGTAGAGAGCGCGAAACTACGTTATTACATGTACCAGTACGTCTGCTATAGTGATATCTCTACCCTTGAGTACTAATTCCCTCTATATCCACAACAGATTGCATCTCTTTATGTTGTCCTTGATGCTCATGTTTCACTGAAGAATAACATACATATTTCATATTTGAATATCCCGTTTCCATCATGTTGTGCACTACTTTTCGTACATAAGAGCAAGATAATTTTTTTCATCAATCTACTTCTGACGCCTATTTCATCTTTACACCGTCACTTAATTTTATTCTTTTATTCCATAGGTTCTATTTTCTTAGCACCGCAATAATGCGAATAATTAACAAAGATAACAGTCCCTACTATCAACATCAAATACCCTTACTACACCGAACCTCAACAAAAAAAGATAAAAAATGTTTAACTAGTTTCCGCCGTTTTCGTGTTCGATGTGTAAACTAATCTTCTATCGTGCTATCTTTTCCCAACTCACATCCGTCTTATGGTGGGAACGTGTCTCAGCGGATGCCTTGTCTCTGTTCAGTCATCGTAGATTGTAACCTACCAATATGATTGATCCTAGGTCTTATGATTACACATACTACATTTGCCTTAAGTGAGGTATTGAGCTAGATTTCATGACGTTGATGACTAGTTTGATGCAGATTATATGTCTATGAAGTGAATACTTCAGTGACCCTTTGAATACATGATGCATATTCAAACCTATACGCATCTCGCTTTGCATCTTGCTTTGCAATACTTGAATTTTGTTAAAATATATGTATACAGGGTGTCCCAGGTTTTAGTAGCAGAACTTCAACAGTCGATAGAAAATTTGATTTTGAGAAAAAAGTTCCTATTAACATATATGCACAGACGCTTAGTTTTTGAGATACAGGGTAGGGTGTTGAAATTGAAAAAAACATTTCGTTTTTTGCGAATATCTCCGGAACCGTTTATCGTACAGAGAACACCTTTTGCATGCATTTTCTACTCATAGTAAGCTATGTTCTGTGCGATACAAATTTTTTTTTTTAGTCATAATTGGTGAAGATTTCGAAGGGGTAGTGGGTGTTTCTCTCCCCAACTTCTACGCCACTGGAAAAAGTTTAAGTTTTGAGACAACCATTTGGACCGCTAATGTTTTCTACACAAAAAAAGTTGTCCTGGTCATAAGCTCTAAAGTTGACCGTTTTCGAGAAAAGTCAACTTTTATGTTGAAAAACATGGTTAATTCTTACTAATTAAACAAAATTTATTCAAACGTTAGAACAAGTAACAAAACCAAAAAATTGACCATGTTTTTCAACATAAAAGTTGATTTTCCTCGAAAACGGTCATCTTTAGAGCTTATAACTAGGAGTACCTTTTTTGTGTGAAAAACATTGGCGGTTCAATTGGTTGTGTGAAAACCGTACTTTTTTCAGTGGTGTAGAAGTTGGGGAGAAAAACACCCACTACCCCTTCAAAATCTTCACCAATTATGACTAAAAAAAAAATTTTTTATCGTACAGAACATAGCTCACTATGAGTAGAAAACGTTCGCAAAAGCTGTTTTCCGTATGATAAACGGTTCCGGAGATATTTGCAAAAAACGAAATTTTTTCTTCAATTTCAACACCCTGTATCTCAAAAACTAAGCGTCTGTGCATATATGTTAATAGGAACTTTTTTTTTCAGAATCAAATTTTCTATCGACTGTTGAAGTTCTGCTACTAAAACCTGGGACACCCTGTATATAAATGAAGAATAATACTTATTTTTCTATCCGTAGATTTGATTTGTACGGTGTTGGTATTTCCCGCCTACCCGGAAAAAACGCCACTGACTATTTATGACTATATGTGTAGGTGGATCGAAATCCGCATGATTGTTTCTAAATAAGACCGTTTTACATTTTTCGGTGTTTAAAATTAACTTGTTCTTTCTGAATCATTCAACAGCACTTGACGAAACGTCGCCATATTCCCTCACGAGATCAGGATATAGGTTCAAACTACTGTCGTCGGCACATTCAAGAATATTACGAATAAAATTGGTCCTACTATAATGTCATGTGGAATTCCTGTATTTATTGTTTTTGCTTCTGACGATAGTTATTTGTAGAGTTCGAAAACAACAAATTTCCCAAATTTCAATACATAATACATAAACATAAATTGTATATTACAATATGTATAAATATTTATATGCATCACTTTGCACTCAATTGAACCGAGCGGTGATAATTTGGAAACTTATAATAAATTCATGAACGAACTACAGCATACATAGTCCAGTCAATGACAGTAAAAATGAAATATTGCCTCCTAATTTTGAGAACCGCCATTGGTCTTTTTATTCACGTTATAACATTTCTGGCCAATTCCGAAATGCGCTTTCAGTATTTTGGAGGTGAAAACCACCCCTTGATACGAAAAATAATGAAAATTATGTATTATCAGATCATTCATAACCAAACCAATAGTATAGTTATATCCAGAATGTGTTACCAGATCAATCATAAAAAATATAAAATTGTGAAAGAATTCAATTTATTTTCATCTTCGTTATTGCATTATATTCGCAATTTTTATATGCAAGTAACAAATATATAGACCGATAGTCTGTAATTGGTTTTCATGTAACTTTTCAGTTATCGGGTCGCCCAAAAACCAATCAGCAGAGCATATTGTGAGGTTAAACTTAGGTAGAAGGTAGAAGCTTATTTTCAAGATATTCAAGCTCAGAGATTTCGATGTAGTGGTTGTCGCACCCACCATCTTGTAACGGTTATATCCTAGTTGAATTCCATAGTAGAGCTATAAGAAAAACCAAAATGGTTGCCAAAACCTAAGCTAAATTTTTATTCTTCTATAATTTTTTGATACCTATAACTGTTATAAAGTTATTTTAAAAAACTGAATGTTTTAAGAAATTAAAAATTGTTTTGAAAATAGTAAATCTTCATTTTGGTTTTTTGCTTGAGAATTGCGAGTGACTGATTTTATTCTCGTGATAACTCCGTTATTTTTTATACTAGCGAGGCAAAAAAAACATGTTAGAGGTCTTTTCATGTGGTTTTAGAAAGTGTATGAGTGTTTCATTAATTAACTTCCGGTTCGCAGTTATTCAACTTTGAATGCTTGTGTTGAGTGATGTAAAATTACCGGTAATTTAAATAGGATAATATTACCCGTAACTCTGTCAATATTGCCCCCTACAGAGATATGTAAAACAAATTTTTTTGTTTATAATAATTGCCTTCACTTTTCGTACTTATTTTTTTAACTTATTATTAATTACTTACTCGCATCGTTATACCTTAGATTTTACTGTTAATGGCCTATAACAGATCGGATTTCACCATTTAACAAATGTGAGTGATTGTAGGCACTGGACCAAATAGAATGAATGACCTCATATTCATCGGGTGGAACAAAATTCTAAATACAAGAGTCATTCGAGTTAATTACACATTTTACTAAAAATTGTATCCACATGTACTGGAAGATACATCAATACCGCTCGCTAAAAGTTTTCGAACTCTTTGTTATTTATCTTTGTTCTCAAGATATCATCGATCGAGGGGACCAAAATTCAGCTAGTCCTAAATTTCACGATCTACCAAAAATTCATAAGGATGGAATCTTATGCGACCCATAGTAAGCTCCATAGGAACCCCACTTCAGCACCTTTCCCGATATCTAGCTACACCACTCCAACCCATGGAGATCTTAAAATAGAAATATTGAGCTCTATAAGGCCTCTTTTCCCGGACGCTCTGCCTACTCTATAGATTGCGCGCAAATAAATACAGAGCAGAACCCATCGACGCAACGCGAACCTGAAAAAACGGGAGCATCGCGCTTAGAGTGGGCGGAGCGTAATCCCGACTTTTTTTCTTAAACGGTTGCAAGAGAAAGGCCACTCAATACCTCTATTCTAAGATTTCTATGCTCCAACCCCATGCAGAGAATGCGGCATCATAATGTCAAGAACTCCTATACCATTTCATTGAACTTTCTAAGCCATCAAACTATACCGCCAGGAGGTCTTTTGGTGAGATTTGGTGTCACATCGCTATTCACGAATATTCCAGAGAAAATATCAAATTGAAGGCTAAATATATGAGCTTTCCTGCATTTCATTTATGACGAGCAGCGGAAGACACAAGTCAAAAGAACACCAATGGGATCATCTCTATCACCAGTCATTGAAAATCTGATCATGGAAGATTTTTTTCAACGTAATTATAATCTAAAACGAGGTGGATGTACTAACATTGGCTATATGGTCCATACAACAATGTAAGGAAATGCAACTAAACTGTTCTTCTCTAGCAGGAGGGAATAATATTCAGTACAGCTAAAGGAATACAAACGTGAATTGTTTTATGTATAAATCTCTGGAAATAAATCACACTAACACATATGTTTATTATTTTCGTCTGTACGTACATTTCGGTCTCACGACCATCATCAGAAGACGTATCAATGCCTAAAGCGGGATTTCTTAAAACTAATTGTATCAGCACAAAGTGTGCTTATCGCACCAATTTCAATCAAATATGCCCACGTCGCCGAAACGAACAGAAACACGAGTAATCGAAATTGTATGTGTTAGTGTGACCTATTTCCCGAAAATTTATATTTAATTCATACCTGGGTCAAGAATCATTATTAAATGTGAATTGTCTGAAATATTAATTGAAACGCTTTTAACCTCGCTTATAATAGAATCTTTAAATTATTTTGAAAAATACTATTTTGAAAGTATTCTGGTAAATATACAGGAACTTGTTATAGTTATTATGATTAATATTTTCTGACGTGAATCTTTTATATTTTCAAAAATATGAAGAAGAAATAGCACGCACTTTATTCTAAAATGGCATCATGTGAATCACAATAGTTGAAAGTGGGCGTTATTACTAATACATACCGTAACATCGGTTAATAGATTTGATATGTGCATGTGACATTCAGATTTAAATACATCATTCCAAAAGCGGTATCGTATCTAATAAGTGCGGTGCATTATTATCGTTGCCTTTTTTATCATATACGTCCGTAGTGGTATATAATCACGCTCAAGAAAAGCAAAATATTACATTATTTCAAACATTATAGAATAACGAAGAGATACAAAAGTCTTCATTATTGAGGTTTTATATATTATATGTTTATCTAAGTACAAATTTTTTTTAAACAATTTACAAATTGAATATTAGCTCTAATATCTAACAAAGCTTGGAACGATATTCAAACTATTTAAATAGAATCCAAGGAAAAACATCGAAGATTGTATAGTTAAATAGTGAATAGGACATATTAACAAAAAGAAATTATATAATATAAGGGAACATACTGAACTTATAGTCTAGGAGCCAGAGAGATATTGATGGTCTGAACATTAACCCGATGGCACTATGGTTTATCGTTAGAGGACATTTCAATGACCAATTCATCTCACAGACCGAATTTTCCCCGGCTGCTAGATCTCGACATACAGCATCCACATTTTTTTTTCTTTTTGACTGGAGGTTAACCCTTTCCAAGTTGAGGTTACTTGAAAAGCATGCCATTCTTATACACTTCCACCATGTGCCATCATTTTTATCCTGCCCGTTTATCATGCCGACCATTTAAAATTGAACCGAAAATGGACTACTAGTTAACCCTCCCAAACCTGGTGGAAAATGTTCATTGGTGTTGGCAATTGTTAACATACCCTATGCCATCGAAGGTTATCGGTCCATTTCCGAATAATTGACCATTATTTGGACCAAAAATGTTTTTTTCATTTTGTGGCTAAAACTTGCGGGTTACAAGATAACATGATGGCACCATGTTAAATAATTTTATTGGAGGTCAAATAAAGATTTAAAATTATTGCCATCACTCCTTGCCTATTTGAACCCCCAAAATCCCCTGAAACCACCTAAAAAAAATATTGATAATATGACCAATTTTATCATAAATTAGTAAGGTTTTGAGATTCTGGCTGGGTTCAAAATCGAAACGGCAATTTTTTGTTATTGTTTTGTTTTGGGGGTGGTTTTAGGGGGTTTTGGGAGGTTTGAATAGGCAAGGAGTGATGGCAATAATTTTGAATCTTTATTTGACCTCCAATAAAGCTATTTAACATGGTGCCATCATGTTATCTTGTAACCCGCAAGTTTTAGCCACAAAATGGAAAAAAGATACATTTTTGGTCCAAATATCGAAAATGGACCGATAACTTTTGATGGCATAGGGTATGTTAACAATTGCCAACACCAATGAACATTTTCCACCTGGTTTGGGAGGGTTAACTAGCAGTCCATTTTCGGTTCAATTTTAACTGGTCGGCCTGATAAACGGGCAGGATAAAAAATGACGGCACATGGTGGAAGTGTTTAAGAATGGCATGCTTTTCAAGTAACCGCAACTTGGAAAGGGTTAACCTCCAGTCAAAGAAAAAAAAATGCGGATGCTGTATCTCGAGATCTAGCAGTCGGGGAAAATTCGGTCTGTGAGATGAATTCGTCATTGAACCGTTCTCTCACGATAAACCATAGTGCCATCGGGTTAATACCATCAATATCGGTCTGGCTCCTAGACTATTAGTAATACACGTTTATGAACATGAGTTATAAAATGAAACTACCCTGAAACAAAGCGTTTGTGAAACGCTGTTTGAGAATAACGAAAACATGTTTGTGTAACTTCGATGTGCTTTGAATATTTAAAGGTTTACCCAAAGATACTGGGTATGCTATAATTGATTTACTTTATGAACTAATATACATTAGTGAAGCACGAAACTTTGCTCTTGGTCTAAACGAAATCTAAACTGGTATTTGAAGCTTGAAAACGTCCTTTGTCTCTTCATACAATAATAAATCCAATACACCACATCGGAGTAACAAAGGATAAGGGACTTACATCATCACCACTAATCAAGAACAGAGATATATTCTTCAAACATACAGTGTATGTAATATCTTATAACTCTATTGAGTAACATTACGGTTTTCCAGTCGAACCTATAGCAACATAAATAATACCATCACGTACAATTTTACTGGGTAGAATCTGTATCAGTAATATTATAATAAATACGTGATTTCACATACTTTGGGAAGATTAGGTAGTAGAGTACGTGCTAATTGGGGTACATATTTATGTATTATAATAATACCTTTGTTATACAGTAACAAACAGCGTTCGATTTTTTTGTTATATACTTTGACTACACGAGAGCGAAATCTATAATGTTCGAAGAACATCGTGTGAGCCAGCAGCGGAACGTAGAGAGAGGAGATAGGCATTCGAATTTTTCTTGAAGGTTTGGAGATTATAGGCAAAGACCTCACTAGGTAAAGAGTTCCACAACTTCGCTGTTCGATAAAAAAATGAAGTCTGGTAGGAAGAAGTTCGGCAGGTCAAGAGTGACTCGCTCGAGCTCGTCTAGTCCGCTTACCTGGAGTCTTTCGTGGTGAAACAACAGACGAGATTTCCGATGAACACCGAGCATGGAAATATCTATAAAAAAAGGAGATATCTCCCTTTATTGAACTAGAACTAGAAAAAAAAAGTATCGCTTCGAATTGAGCATATCTGTCGAATACATTTTCTGATTATTATCACATTCTCGTCTTACCATTAAGACCGAAGAACTAAAAAATCTTACCGGTAGATGAGAAATATTCAAGAGTATCTCATCGTCCTCTTCATCATCAATACAGGAGATGGATGTGAAAGCTTGAAGCACGTAATTGGGTCTATTGTGCGGCTCTTGATTCTATTCTAGAAGGTTTATGGCCAGCCAGAAACCAAAATTTTGATGACTACATCACCGAAGTAACGATACCTGAAGGATGCCAAAGGTGAGCATTCTAATAAGATGTGAGAGGCAGTTTATCAGTCCTCTCGATATTTCCTACTTATAGGGTCATCTACGATGCCCATATGATGTATGTGCCTATCACGACGACAGTAACCCCTATCTCCCTAAAGTCTCACCTATTTACAGAAAGCAGTTTTCTTGAGATCCAATACTTTGTAATATTTATTTGAAGAAGCTACGGTTTTAGCGAAACTATAGTTATAGTTATTTATTTATTAAGCTAGTGAGAATCAAACTTTTAATAAATATTTCATATAAAATTACGTGGCTTCTTCCGGGCAATCTTGAGGCTTGAACAGAAACTGTCGGCATCCAGTCGTGCTATTGTACGGCGGAATCCATCCGGAAACCAAGAATTTTCAAGATTAGCTATCCGCGGAAGTCTAATATTCTAAATATTTTATTCAAGTAAACATAAATATACAGGATGTTCCATCTCAGACGAGCCACCCCGTATATTTCTTATCCCATAGTGAGTGGAAACATTTCCCGAAACACGTCGAATGATTTTGTTTGGGGGACATCTTTTGACGTATATTTGAGGCTTGAACCCTAATAGGGGGTGCTTCAGCCCCTCAAAATTGAATAGGGGAGAGGGGTAGAGCGATACGTCATTTGAAAGGTCTTGGAAGCCTCTTTACAACGGTGTATGAAAAACGTAAATTTGATGAACCGTTTTCGCCAAAAATTTATTTTGTTGCTCGAATGCGCCACCTTGAATATTTTGGTTATTTGTACAATGTACAAGTTCATTTTTATTAAGCCTTTTTTACAAACTTAAACAATCTTCAAAAAATCACATTCGTAAAAAAACTGAATTGTGTTGTCATGCTTACAATGAAGAAAATTAAATCTGCGTGTTTAAATCAAATGTTCAAATTGTCCTCCATTGACTTCCATACAATAATACAATCTTGACTGAAAACCCTCTCTAACATGGTTCAGCATAATTGGAGTTATTTGACGACACTCATTTACAATTCGTTGGCGTAGTTCGTACAAATTTTCAGGCTGAGTCACAAAAATCTTGGACTTAAGATGTCCCCACAAGAAGAAGTCCAGAGGGTTCAGGTCAAGAGATCGGGCAGGCCACTCCATAGGACCTCTTCTTCCAAACCAACGACCGGGGTATTGCAAATTGAGGTATTGGCGAACTGGTGCTGCGTAGTGAGGAGGAGCTCCGTCTTGTTGGAAATGCAATTGTTGTTCAAGTAGTAGAGGATCGTTTTCTAATTGTTCAGTTATCAATCGCATTTTCCAACATTTCAAGATAAATTTCGCCATTTAAATTACCAGGAATAAACAGAGGTCCAATTAGATGGTCTCCCAAAATTCCTACCCAAACGTTTAGCTTTTCCCAATGTTGAGTGTGAGCTTCTCGAAATATATGAGGATTTGTATGGCTCCAAATTCTACAGTTATGCCGGTTAACCTCTCCATTAAGTAAAAAAGTGCATTCGTCAGAAAAGCAAACGTTGTACAAGAAATTTGGGTTATTGTTGATACGTTTGACCGTAATTTCGCAAAACCCTTGCCTTCGATCCCAATCATCATCATTTAATTCCTGAATTAATTTAATTTTGTACGGATGGAACTTGTGTTTATGTAAAAATCTGAAAACGTTAGATTGGCTAATACCGGAAGCTGCAGAAAGTTGTCGTACAGATTGCGTTTTTGGCATAAGTTGGACATGTCCCAATACCGCCACAGCTGCTCCTTCATCATTAACAATTCCAATGGGTGCCCTTTTTTTATACATTACTGAACCCGTCTCCACAAATTTTGAAATCAATTCCATTACTTACTTATGGCGAACGCTACGTTCAGGATGGTTTTCGTTAAATATCCTTGCAGCCGCTAGGGCATAATTTTGATTTTGGTAATAAAGGCTAACCAGCTCAACACGTTCTTGCAATGTGTACACCTTATTTTTTGAAATTTTAAGCAAATCAGCAAAGTAGTAACTCAACAGATTGATTAAAATCATGAAATGATCGAAGAAACGTTAAAACCAGATAAACACCTCCTAAGAACAAAAAATTAAGGCAACATAAGGAAATGTTTTGCTGTTTTTTATTTATTAGTTTGAGAGAATGTATTATTGTATGGAAGTCAATGGAGGACAATTTGAACATTTGATTTAAACACGCAGATTTAATTTTTTTCATTGTAAGCATGACAACACAATTCAATTTTTTTACGAATGTGATTTTTTGAAGATTGTTTAAGTTTGTAAAAAAGGCTTCATAAAAATGAGCTTGTACATTGTACAAATAACCAAAATATTCAAGGTGGCGCATTCGAGCAACAAAATTAATTTTTGGCGAAAACGGTTCATCAAATTTGAACTTTCATACACCCTTGTAAAGAGGCTTCCAAGACCTTCCAAATGACGTATCACTCAACCCCTCCCCTTATTCAATTTTGAGGGGTTGAAGCTCCCTGTTTCGGGAGATTTTCCACTCACTATGAGATAAGAAATATACGGGGTGGCTCGTCTGAGATGGAACACCTGTAGATAGGCTTGTGAGGCTATACAGAAAATGGATTAAATGGATAGAGTTGATATGAGAGAAGAAGCGAAGCAAAGCCAAACAAGTCTAAATGCATCTTACGTAAGTTTTTATGTTATTAATCGATCGAGTTCATTTAAAACCCGACCGCAATCAAATAATGTATTAATTTCACTTTGGTTTAACCCTTTCGGTTGGTATTTCAATTCTTACCAAGTCTCAATATTTCAATGACATTTCTGAACAACCATAATCTAGACCACATTCTCGATTTCTGAATTATGATACTAATGATAAAATGACAAAGTTAATTGAAACAGAAACAAGGAAACTGGACAATAAGAGTGATAATCTGTGATTTCTGTTATAAGTGCATATAATAAACTTCCTACGGTTCCAATAATAATCGTTCCTGGTCTACCCTATCACACCACACCAGTGATCCTACAACAGTTTGCGCATCTGCATTATGACAAACTCTTTATTCGCATAGATTTTCAGATTACTAATTATTGAGGGAAATATGGTTTTAATTCCTTCTTCAGACTATTACTATTCGAAATCGTATGTACCCAGTCATTCACAGAGTTTACAATAAAATTTAAGAAGTATTTTTGAAATTGAGTAAAATTTTGAGTATAACTCGGTTTCAAAAATGTAATAAAAAAAGAATTTTCCTGAGTCGCATAACTCTGAAAATGTTCATGAGTTGTAGACATACTGCATACAGGGTGTTTATAAAGTATAAACTTTAAAGGATGAATCTTTCACTAATTTCAAGATAAAAAGTTCATATGAACATGAGTCCGCAACGGTTTGGTTCTTGATATACAGGGCGTCCAAAAATTTTATCTGATTTTTTGATTATACTTTAGTTCAACAAGGCAATTTGACCAAATTCGGTATACTGGGAGTATTAATGATGAGAAAATATTTACTTAGTTTTTTTTTAATGTTAGAGGGCGCCACATACAGTGTTGTACCTGGATTGAAATAACCATATCTTTTTTGTGTCACATTGTACAAGTACTTTATAAACATCCTGTATATTTAAAAATTGTAAAACCTTCACATAGGGGGCATAAAAACAGTACAAGTCCTGCACTTGTACTGTTCTTACATTCTTTGCCGAATAATAAGCTGAGACAAGAGCGTTAGAAAGGTTTTTTTTGTGCTGTTCCTCTGCTCATTCAAGGCAACGTATTTAAAATAAATCGGCTATGTTGGATTAGAAATTTTGGAATTTTACTGTTCTTAATCTCACCGATTCAATTGTTTACAGGTTTGAAGTTTTTCTGAATTTTTTGCAAAGCCGGACCTGGACTGACTATTTTTAATATATAGCTAGTTATATTCGACAATATATTCGTGACATGTGTGCCGAATTTTAAAAAAATCTACAGTGAGTAGGATCAGAAAGAAATGGGAAAAATTGATATATCGGCTATAAAGTGCCATAGACCAATAAAGTAAGTCAATCCTATCCACGGTCAATTATGGCCCTTTCACAATAAAACACCCTGGTAAATTGAAAGTATGTTTTATCATTATTGCTGTATAGTAAAAATATTTACTTTGTTCGAGAATATAATTTTCCCTAAGGTGTCTTCAATCCAACAAGAAGTTGTACCATCTGTATATCAAACAAAATATAAATTAATACATAACCTACGCATGAATCGTCAGCTTGTGCAATTTGGAAGCCAACAAATAGTAACTACGAAGCAATATTGCAAAAAACGTACAATTTTTTTCAATTGCATTGCAAATTTTTTACTTGACCCACGGATATATCTCAGGTCGGAATGAACCGTAATAAACCAAATTGATAATTCTTCTATTGTTGAAGATTTCGAGGTAAACGAAATGGGTGCAATGTCAAGATATCATTCAGAATCCCCCAGGATCAATGGATCAACTAACAAAAAAAACATAAAATAGTGTAAATGCCTAATTTCTAGTCTGCTTAATTGTGAAAATTGTTAACAGATACTACTAGTACGCATAAGGATACTTTACTAATATTGTCTATCTTATCTTAAAAATATATCTATGGTTTCGGCGTTTACGTAGTGTAAATTCATAATACTTCAGAAGTTGGAGAATAAAACTCAAATTTTACACAAAACTTTTAACATTTAATTTAAAAATGCTGACAAATTGTTTCACCACACTGTGGCATTATCAAAGCGAGGAGTTATCAACTAAAGCTAAATCTAACAGTATGTCCTTAAATATCAGGGATCAGAATGTGGTGCAAATTGAGGGATGGGGGTGGATAATGGTTGGAGTGTGTTTCCAAAATTGTTAACAAGCGGTGAATTATATGTGTCGATTTGATCATTTAATATTACATTATTATTGTTTTTTGCGTGTTTAAAAATTTCTATGGATTCTAATATATTAAGTTTATGTCCTTTTTCCTGAATATGTAGAATATCATATCAATATTCTACATATTCAGGAAAAAGGACATAAACTTAATATATTAGAATCCATAGAAATTTTGAAACACGCAAAAAACAATAATAATGTAATATTAAATGATCAAATCGACACATATAATTCACCGCTTGTTAACAATTTTGGAAACACACTCCAACCATTATCCACCCCCATCCCTCAATTTGCACCACATTCTGATCCCTGATATTTAAGGACATACTATTAGATTTAGCTTTAGTTGATAACTCCTCGCTTTGATAATGCCACAGTGTGGTGAAACAATTTGTCAGCATTTTTAAATTAAATGTTAAAAGTTTTGTGTAAAATTTGAGTTTTATTCTCCAACCTCTGAAGTATTATCTTAAAAATATATTCTTCTGTACACGAATATAAATTTAGTATCCTATTTACATTAAACAAGTAGAACATAATGAGAAACTCTACTCTGCTTGAAAGTGATGAGAGTGATGTCTATGGGGAATTGGATATCGACTATACTTCGGTTCGAAGCGTGTCTCGCCAAATAGTAATCACTCATTTGCCTCACATTAAATTAAAAATTGACGTGGATTAATTACAACAAACATAATATTCTGGTAGTCAAATTTCCCTTTTAATCCCGCGCTGCACTCCAGATGGTATCGGATAAGGTACAAGAATTGGAAAAACGTTGGATTAAAATTTTAGACCAATTCGGACGAACATCATATTATAAGTGTCAGTATCCGAAAGTTTATGAAGTCTGATCAACATTTTACATCCTCAGATGAGATATATAGTGGTTCTTCACCATAGTAATGTCAAGCAATGTCAAGATTTATACAAATTGTATTATTAAGGATAATAAGATACTTCCGAGATTCATTCTGTTTTAAGAGGGCGGACGAGTATAATGAACTATGGGATGTACTTTAAAACATTATGTTATCTTGCAAACATTAAAAGACAACCTACATATAATGTACCCGAAAAATTCGAGCCAGCGAACATCACTCTTACTCCAAATAATAATGTTTTATGACCAACCTCCAATTTATTGAACAATATGACACAGCGTCCATTTCATCTGATTTCCATTTGTTCTGACTAAAATATGCTTACCTGCTCCTAAAAATCTTTGTTGTAAATTTGAAATAAAACTTTGAAACTAATGAACCGGAATACCAGCAGCCAGGTTTTGTTGAATTTCTTTCATAAGATAATGTTTCTGCTAAATGTACAACTAGACTTTCGTTATTTTTTTATGGAGTTTGAGAAACATAATCGGAAACAATTAAATTATGACAGTGAAATATATTATGGAAATGTGCTTGGAAGTGTTGTTAGAAAGAGGATTGGCAACATTTTATAGAATTACAGCGGTCTCATTATGATAACGGTTTCTTGAAAAATTGCCGTATAATACATTGTTGTTTGTTTTCAACGCACCAAGTGTAGTGTTCCCATTACTGGATATTTTGTATAATGACTTATGTGTTATAAACTGGAATAATCATGATTGTTTGATGGTTACTAATATTATGATTCTAATCAGGGATTGACGGTTAAATTAGATTCCAAAATTTGATTATTTACAAAAAACATTGCGATTTCTCCGAAGAGTAGATCAAGCAGTTTCTCAAAAAGTGGTCGCTGAAATAAAACAGGTTGAGAACCACTGAGCTACTTTTTTCCGTCAGACAAAAATTCTATCAATGCTGAGAACATTTATTAACAAAAATCTGAATGATAGTTCACCGCCATCACCACTGCCAGAATTTCGAAGTTCATGACTTCGATTACAAGTGTGGTGCAATATCTGCTACAAATATATTTGAGATAATTCATAATGTGCTCAACTCAAGTTATTCAAAAGAATACACTTGGGTCAATCGAAAATATAAACGTGGTCTGTAGAAAGAATAACCAATTTACATGTGACTGAATAATTTCACTTCCTTTTCCTACTTGAAACATAAAATTGCAACAAATACAGATTCATACCACTATAACTCAACCCATCCATGAAATCTTGAATAACTGCAAAGTCCAAAGCCATGGAGTAATCTGAGAGGCCCATAAAATTTGTTGTTGTTTGAATGTTTAATTTGTATTTTATACTGACTAACAGTGGGAAGGACACATCTCCCTTATAATTCCGAGCATTGTATTCTTAAACAGGACGTTTTACATCAACATCATTAACTTTATCAGTCTCATATTTCAGTATACTTTCAATCGTTTGATGCATGCAATATGTTGTATGTCTTTTATTTGTTCGTGTGATACTTTGAGATGTATTTTCGTAGAATTTATTCTGGTCCCTCTTCCATTATTCCCACGACTTCCGAAACGTATAAATATTTCTGTGTGTAGAATTTTGCATCTCTGTCAATGTTACATTCTTTATACAGAAGTTCCACAGAAGAGTCGATATAAAGCTGCGGTCTGTGGAGAATTCCAAATATGAAAATGTGACGCATCTCACCTTCATACCGAGTTGCACCCCCGAGAATCTTGAAATGGATTCAAATCTCGAGAACGAAAAATCAATATCTATGTGTCACTTTACCTTAATGACACTAAACCCCCTTCATATAGGAATACGTAAGACAGGATAATATCTCTCTGAAGAAGAAGCACCCAATATTTATGACACCAAGATATGTTCGTATAAACACAGAACTTCCAAACGCACCTTGAAATCAAAGGAGAATGGGGACAGGAGAACGGAACAGTCACCCTGTCAGGAAAGGAGCGATCTTTCTAGCGTAAGTCCACGCAATTGAGACATGTGCACAGCTCAATCTGGTTATAGTGCATAACCATCAAGTCTGATAGTCATGAAACTAAGGTGAACATCTTACAGTGCAGAACATAATTACCCTCCACTAGGTCCCAATTCATACAAGAATTGTGGAGATCGAACAGGTGGATGCCTTTGCACGCAAGGGAGCTGAAGCGCCTCTGATAGACTCTGAAAGGTTGGCAGGAAAACCTGAGAATCATAAAAGAATCTATGATGGGACATTGCAAACTCAACGGCCATAATATGAGGAAAATTAGCCTAGTGAGCGGTGGAACGTGGAGATTCTGCAAAGAAGCAAAATGAGAATCGCTCGTGGCTAGGATTTTAGTATTTTCGAAAAGGATAATCGTCAAATCCGGTCAAACTTATGTTCCGCAAGTGCAGATCTACTGGTGTGACGAAGTCTTGCACACCGCTCATGTTCTTTTACACGGGTAGCTACTCTACTACCTGTTTCACCAATCTAGACTTTACCGCAAAAACAGGGAATGCTATAAACACCTTCTAAATGGAGAGGAAGGGGAAGGGGATCTTGGATAGGTTTGTAAAACTAAGATAGTTTTGGAAGTGTGGGAAAAAGAGTAGACATATTATGCTTCTCAAGGATTTTGAAAATTCGATCTCTTATATTTTCAATATATGGAAGATAGGCGGTGGATAAAGGAGAGGGTGGTGGTTGTGGCTCAGGTAGGTTTGAAATTATAGGCGTTAGAAGTGTATGTCTGTAATGGCTTTTTGAATGTTATAATGGGGGAAAATATTTGATAATAAGACAGATGAAAGGTGTTTCAATTTTTGAGTATTGGGGTTTGGATAAGTTAACATATCTGTGGACGAAGGAGTTTATGACTGATTGCTTTTGGGCAGGGTGGTGATGGGAAAGGTCATTGAGGTGGCATATGAAAATTAATACCATGATGTAAATTAAGCTGACAGAAAGTCAGTAGCTAAATCAAATATTGGAACAACAACTATATGCGTATTGACATGACATGGTTGTAGTAGATTACACGTCTAATAATTCGGTCTATGGAGTTCCTGATATACCAGATGAGTTTTTAGTACTGATTTCATTCTACAACATAACAAGGACAAATAATTTTTAGAATTCTCCATGAAATGAATTGCATTATCAAAAGGGGTCTGGAGGCCTAAGCCTAATATTTTTTGCAGCTAATCTTAGTACTATTTTTTTATCTTGAATGATGTTTTCTTAGATAACATAACGCCAAGTAACACGATATATTAAGGGATGCTATGCTCTATTTAGTCAGTTGAATAATTCATCAACTATTTTGTAAGATTAATACAAAATAATTTTATATTGCTAATTCTTAGTAGTAGGTGCGAGTGTAATTCTTAATTATTTTCATTGCCGAAAACACTCCATTCCATAGAGATGGCCATTACTGGCAAACGTTCTGGTACGCAAATAAGTTTATAGAATTCCGACATGCAAGGCTCTAGATCTAGATCAGTATCATTAGTCGAGTCAAATAGGTATTTCATTACGAAAATCGAACGATATGGACCGATTTTGATGAAACAATGTGCATTCGATTCGGGATGACGTCTAGAAAAAAGCTTACCGGTTAGTTTTTTGTGCAAATTTGTTATTATTTTTTTAACCGAAAAATCGACCAATTTCCAAAATTTCATCAAAACTCCAGAAATCCTCAGTTAGGGGTTGTGGAGGTTGTTTTTTTATGTTTAATGTTTAAAAATTTGTTAAAATTTAAATCAATAACAAAATCGAATTCTACTTTTTTAATTTGAAATACATTCCCGCTCATCTAAAATTTTTTTCTATCATCTCTATTCAGTCTTTTTATATTCCACACAGCATCTTTTACATATACTATGGACATATACGTAATAAAAACCGGGCGGGAGTAGCAGGTAGGTATTTTTCTTTAACTATGGAGTCTACACTATACCTACTATAACACAACATCTATCATATAATAAGATCTCTATGGCATCCACCGCTTCATAGAGCGGCTGTTGATCTAAACCAGTCCTCCCTCCAATCTCCCCAAAATAAAGACGCGGCAACGTATACGTGAACCACGCTCCTATTGTAATGTAGATACATAATAAATGATCGCCACGTGTCACTTACTGTTGGATGCTGCTGTTGTTCAGATTAGTAAAATTTCTCATTCGTTTTATGTGAAAATTATTTTGTTCTGTGGTTCAGTGAATATCATCAGACACATTTTTTTAATAATTCAAATACATATTGTTCAATAAATACAACATTGCTTTAATAAAGCATTCACGCTGCAAATTAATAAAAGTGTTTTTCGGTTAAAAACATAATAACAAATTTGCACAAAAAACTAACCAGTAAGCTTTTTTCTAGACGTCATCCCGAATCGAATGCACTTTGTTTCATCAAAATCGGTCCATACCGTTCGATTTTCGTAAGTCGGTCTGTTTTAATACCTATTTGACTCGACTACATGTAGAAATTCACGCATTTCAACTTATGTTTTGGAATTTGCTAATATTTCTCCTTCGTACGCAACAATCAGTTCAATTTTCAATTTATCCCAATCATAAAAATTATATTGCGTTAATAACTTTAATTATACATCAGAAAAAGTTCTCGCGTAAATTGTAAATTTTGAAATATTTAATAAATCGAAAAATTTAATTTTTCCAAGTTTAAAATATAACATTTATTTGCGTACCTAATAACGGTATAAAAGAGTTCAGCTCTCTGGCACAGTCGTTGCTTTTTGTCAGGAAGTTCATGAGTTTTTCAACGTTTTTTCACTGTCTCATCAACATTTATCCCGTATTAAATTTGATTGTAAAATCTTTCGCAACTTCTAAACTCTGGTAATTTTTATACTAATGACTGTAAAAGCGCTCTTGCTTTAACTTTATCTGAAAACTATATTTATTTAACTATAACTGAAAATACTACTTCACATTGCTTCTAAATTAATTGAATGTTTCCGTAACAACTATTTTTAAAGCGACATTCATTTATTGAAAAGTTAACTACATTTATACCGGGATATCAAAAATTATCTTGGTCAAGGGTGGTTGTGGAATCTCAAACGTGTGTCTTACTTTACTTTTGAAATAATTATGTCATAATTAATTTGAAGTTTCTAAAAGTGCGAAATTTCGCAATTTTATACGAATATTGTAACACTCAGAAGTCTTTAGCGCTTTGAACTCCGGAATTTTCACGTGGCCTATCGAAATTAGAAGGTTCGAATTATCTAAAAACCTAATTGCATGAACGCCAGACGTCCTATGTAATTAGCTACGAACGAAATCATTTTGACATATGCCTCGAGGAGCTCGCTGCGCGTATGTTAGAGTTTATACATTTTACTTCGGTCTTGTTAATTTGGGGCAGTTTCTTGCCCCGTGCGACCGGCGCCAGTTGTAATAAAGTGTTTTTGGCTATGGGCGGCTAGCTTTTACATGCAGCGTGTATATTTTAGTCGCGAGAAAATTCCCTTTGGTACGTCGCACGTTAGACGTGCGTAGCTGAGATCTGAGAATAGCTCAAACTGTTTTAATTAAATTTTCCTATTTAATGGACATTTATCGAAAAAAGAAGCGCCGCCGGACACATTCCGATAGTAAATCTAACTACATGGAGCGAAAACGGCACGCGAAAAGTCGTCGTAAAGCCGTATTAGGTACAACCAGTTTGCACTTTTTTAACTCGCGTGCTACGGGCTTCTCACGTGAACGTCATTCGATTTACGGAAAATTAACTATTTCAAAACAGTTTTTGAGCCGGATTGTGGCTATCACGACCTCTGAAAAGGTTCCAAGTTCACATAATTATTTCATAATTTGTAGTTCATTATTGTTTTACAACTGAAATAAATAGGTATGAAATTTGTAGGTTATTGATGATGTCAGTGTGACAGTGACATAATTATTTCAAACGTAAAGTTAAGACACACGTTTTAGATTCCACAACCACCCTTGACCAACATAATTTTTGATATCCCAGTATAATCTCTCAAATTACCTGTCTATTCACATTATTCTTAGCTACTTGACACCGATTTCATCTTCACACAGTCATCTAGCATTTGTTTATTATTTTTCCTTAGCTCCATAACAACTACTTAACAGAGTACTTGCTGCAGGTATACCAATTCAGGAAAATATTTTATCTACCAGTATGATTTTGCGATGTAACTATATATAGCGATCAGGTAAAGTGTGAATCTGTTCCATATAGTTTTGAAGTTTTTACTTATGGGTATTAAATGTTTAATTACCATTAGTCAACTTTTTTCTCTGTGTAGTAGGTTAGGTATACTCATATGGCAGAATTTCTTTCTCTATCCCAACTATCAACTGCTTTCCGCCGTTTTCAAGCTAGTGCTATCTTTTCCCTACTCACTCTCTACTTCTGTTGTGGACAGTGCCTCCAGGATGACTTCTTGTCTCTGTCCACTTTATTGTAATCAAACTATGACATGAACACATGTGAATTCGTCTGACGGAATACGATTGGTCGTTCGGTTCAAGGTTGAAGCATTATTCGAAACTGCCTCAAATAGAATATAGGGAGCTGAATTTCATGATTGACTACTTTAGTTGGTCGCATGCAGATTCAATGCTTGTGATTGATCTGAATACATTTACCTCTCCTTCGAATAGATAATGAATATACACTTTTGACTGTACATTACATATTCACCTTTGAATATATGATTGATATTCAATTCTATACTTGAAACTGGTTCTCAAGCCCAGCGGATCACAATAGCTGTCAACTCTTATGCATAATTTTGTTCATTTCCTTTTTGAAAATATTTCTAATAGTTGAACATATTTTTGGAAACTCAGTACCCATTACGACAGGGAAGTAGTTATTCGAGGATCACTCACTGTTTCTATGTTAGACATATTAGTACAATCATTTAAGTTTCATATTCTAGTCTACAAACATGATTAGCGCTAATCCGTAAGCATTCCCGAATACAGCTACGTTATTCCTCCAACTCAACGTTTACGAGAGTTTCATACTTTTGTGTGGATCTGTACTTTATTATTTTCAGCTCGGAAAGTTTAAAAAAACATTAGTCATGGCCCATTGAATGAAAGTGGGTCAGGGTTGTACCGAAAGTTCATATATCTGTTATATTTATAACCAGACATTACCACTCCTACAGCAGAAAAATCTAAAAGTTGCATCTTCCCAGTATTTACATGTAATTTAATTCAGTCCGCATAAGTAATTAAATTAACCTCATTGCTATTCACGTGCAGGCATTAGAAATTTACTGTAACTATTTAAATGGAATTGGACGGAAAAATCTGACGTAATTTCTAATAAAACTGACCAGCTATTAAATTAACCGACCTTGAATGAGCTAGACCATCGCTAACAACAACATAACAAAGTAACTTTAGTATATTGGTTTCATGTTATATTATAAAGCACGATGAGCGTCCAGCGTCCTCTAATATCGAGAATGACTAGCATCTTCAGACACCGGTGCAGCTTATTTTCTTTATTATGTGGCTACTTGCGTATGGAAATAACATTTTCTCATATCAAAACAACGGACTTTCTGTAAAGTGTAAACGATTTATCTATTTCGGTTAGAATTTCTGATTTTGACGAGTTACCAGTTAGTTGAAAATAGAAAAATACAAATTAACGCTTTTGGCTCAAAGACACATAGATATAGTTTTGGAGTTAGTTAGTCTGTGAAATTGGCAGATATTTCAGAACTGAAAAATATATCATAATTACAGGATTTTTATCGGTTAATTATTAGCCCAAAAAATTTATTTCCGCTACCTACTGTATTTTCTGTTTTAAAAGCTTTTGCTGGCTTTAACATAATATTAGCAGAACCCAGCATATCAACATTTAAAAATTCGTTAATACAAATAAATCCAACAGCCATGAAATTGAAACTTTTTAGAAAATGCTTTAATTGTCATTAAGGGAACAAAAATGCTTCAATATAAATATAACAACGATAAAAGTGAACTTTTTTGAGAAGCTGTCTTTGAGGGAACAAGAAAAAATTAATTGATGTAAATCAAAAAAGACTTTGACATGTAACGATAAACGACATAACACTGTAAAATGGAAATCTTAATACAATAACAAAATTGAAAGATTTTTATTTTTACTAAATTCAAGAAAAAATCACAATTTCACACATATCATGAAAATATGTAGGTATGTGCAGAAATATACAAGTAAAAATGACTGACAATTTTATCTTAGTTTTATGTCGTTTATAGTTACATGCCAAAGTTTATTTTATTTCACTTCAAATATTTTTTTTTATTCCCTTAAAGACAGTAGCTGAATATATTCTATATATTCGATGACAAGTACCATATATAACTACTGAACTTATGACGTGTACATTCAATTGTTAATTGGCATCAGTAATGATTATTATAATTATATGATAAATTACAGTAGTACACAAAGATTGAATAAGTATAATTATAGCCGGTAAAATATTATTTAACAATGTTATTCATTTTCAAATAAGTTGAATTTGGTACCACTGTCTTTTAATTATATTCTATATATTCCATGCACATGATACAATGAATGCATGTACCATATGTAACTACTGAACTTATGACGTGTACATCCTATTGTTGATTGGCATCAGTACCAATAAATCTACAGTTGTACATATAATGTTCTCAATACTTAAAAAAAGTATAGTGCAGTACTGCACATACTCACATACTCCTGATATACGTAGAGACCGAGAAAGCTTTTGATCAACAATTTCTTAATAACCATTCCTTTTTGAATTTGTTTGCTACCAGTTTATCGTGTAATGCCTTGATGGGCCAAACCGCAATGAGATAAAATTCGACTAACCATTATCATTAAAGTTATATATTAGCTCTTTTATTATATATAAAAATTCTCGGGAAATAGGTCACAATAACACTTTGTTTTAACTATTCGTCTTTACGTACGTTTCGGTCTCACGACCATCATCAGAAGACTCACTATGTCTAAAAAGGGGGTTTATTAAAACTAATTATAAAACAAGCGTCCAAATCGCACAATTTAACTTCAATTAAAAGAGCCCACGCCGTCGAAACGAACAGAACCACGAATAATCGAAATTGTATCGTCAGAATCTTTTATTGTGAGTTAGTATATGTCAATACTTGTTTGAAGAAGCTACGTTATAAGCAGACACATTTAGTATATTAAATTAGTGAAAGTGAAACTTTTCAGTTATTTTATTTCACCAAGAGAGATCTTCAATTTAATCAATCCTATGACGATTTGATAGCAGACTGGTTTTATCGTACCCACGTTATGTAAAAAGGAAACTTGGGTTGAATTACAAATATGTACATTTGAACATTTAAGGAGCATTTTTTTAAAAAGGGAGATGTACACTTTTCCTAATTTTAAGAGAATTGCAGAAAATGGCGGCACATTACGTTATTACAAAAGTCTGAATAATTTGGGGATGATTTATGATGCAAGGACGTAACAATATATAACCGAACCCACATTTCTCGATGACTAGTCTAGGGGGTTTACCAATTACACCACTTTTGTCGCGTCAGAATCTTATATTTTTGTAAGTCTAAGCCTCTGAAAGGATACTAGATCATTGATGAACACAATGCGATTCGATGCTCCGCTATAGATCAACTATTCACTAACATTCATCTAAAGTTTAATCGTTTTGAAGTGAGGAATGTAGGTTAGAGTATTACTATGATTGGCAAATACTCTTGACAGTACTCATTCAATGACATCATCCCGGTTCTTATATGTTTCGATAGAACTGACTGAGAAATGTTCTGGGTAAGTATAAACAATTACACGTTGGACTAAACATCCAGGAATGTGGGTACGAATCCCGTCTATGGTTCAATGTTTTACGTTTATTCATCTTGATAATCCTACGCTAAATTATCTAAGTTATCTTCATAATTAAGAAAATTTAATTCTATATCTCTCAATATACTTTTACGAAATTGTAACAAATTGGGCAAAGTAACAAAAGGGAAGTAAAAATGGAGAGTTAAATAAAATATAATTAAAGCAAGCTGGTTTCTTAAAGTTTTCTGACAGCGCTTCACAATTGTCACTGACATCGACGATGTAGGAATATGGAATTTTAATTATGTTATTTATTTAATTATTAACCCTTCACAATTTTACTCTTGTTGTTTCGAGAATATAGAAAATAATATATTCTCCGAATGTAAAAAGGAACCAGAATATCGAGAAATTTGCACAACCATCAAAGTGGTGTAATTGGTGGTGAAATTCGGTTTAAGAATGAACAACGATACCATTAATAGGTATCTTTGTTTATGTAGTTAAAGTTTCACTTAATTCCTCAATCATTAAGTATCATTTTATTTAGAAGAGGAGTAATTTGTTTATGTAACAAATTCCTCAATGGAAGATTGTTTATTTTGTGAAGATTAAATAGGATTCTTCTCGTTCATGAAAATATTATTATAGAACATAATATGTTGATTTGAATAAAATAGCTATTAAAAGTTCGATTTTCACTAGTTTAATAAATAAATGTGACTATAGTTTTGCTAACACAGCTTCTTCAAACAAATATTACAAAGTAGTTTGTAATATTTGTTTAAAGAAGCTATTGTTATTTTATTTAAGTTTAGAATGTATTTTCATTACGTAATGAATAGAATCAATATGTTGATTTCTTACTACTACTAACTATAAATAAAACTATTATCATTTAACTTTCGAAACTTTGCTAAATCCATCCGGAAGAATTTTCAAGATTAGCTATCCGCGGAAGTCTACTATTCAAGATTTTGTTTATTGCTTTCTTCATTAAATTTTTTTATTATTTATTAGTGTTTCCAAACCGAATTAAAATATCAAAAAATCAACGTATATCGGTATCAAACACAAAAGTATCAAATACAACAAAAATGGAAGAAAACCTGTATGTAATTTGCGAACTCCATGTTGATGAAACGAAAGTCTATATTGTGATAGTTCTAGATAAGATTTCGTTCAGAAAATGAAAAATAAATATTATAGGTTCAGTAAACACTTATATCTATATTTATATGAGATTTGACATGATTCTTACAGATCTAACATTATTTTGTAAAGAATTTTCCGTAATACACATATCAAGAATGTTGGACCAATAAGAACAAAATAATCACTTATAATATCCCATGTGCAAAATTTCCGGGAATTAATTTGTGCACTCGGGATGTTCGGTAAGAGGATTTCACACCGAAGAAAAATTAGTTTAAAATAATTTCAATGTGATATTATTTCACATTTTGTCATGAAAATATGAGATATTACGAAGGAATGCCATAATTTATTTATAGGATTTTGATGTATGCGAGTCCAAACGTCAAAAAAACTTGTGGTGTTTTCATGCTTAAATTGTGTATGGTTTTAGTTATAATTTATAATGTTTCGCCACGGAATTGAAAATCCAGTTGTAATTTTTGATTCACCCACTTAGTTGTATAAAATTGTAAAAGTGGATTAAATATAGTTTATTACATGTTGTTGAATTAAATTTCATTTACTAAAATTGGTGGGAGTATGTGTTTTTAACCAATAATTTTCTTTCGGCAACTGATTTACAATAAAATTTAAATATCGGTAGTAATTTTTGATCCACCCACTTTAGTTGTACAAAATTGTTAAAAGTAGATTAAATATGGTTTATTACATATTGTTGAATTACATTTTATTTACTAAAAATGGTGGAAGTATGTGTTTTTAACTAATGGTTTTCTTTTGGCATCTGATTCACAATAAAATTCAAATATCTTTTGATCCACCTACTTTAGTTGTGTTAAATTATTTTAAATAGATTATATATATATATAATACATATATATATATATATATATATATATATATATATATATATATATATATATATATATATATATAGTCTCTTTTATGTTTTTGGGTTAAATTTGATTTACTAAAATTGGAGGAATTATATTTGTTTTTAGCAAACGATAGTTTCTGTTTTTTAAGCGAATCAAATAATTATAAAATAGTAATATTGCTTAATAGAAATACGCGGCCATGGCTATAAAAGATACCATATTGTTGTTTTGTTATGTATTGTATCACTTTCTAACTCATTTGTTAAACGTCAAAAAATATCCACTATAATTTTGCTTCTTTACCCTGAAAGAAAAAATATCCGCTGAAATTTTTTCGTTGGCATGGCAACAAGTCAAAATAAAAGTATTTCATTGGTCGAAAATTGTCGGTGTGAAATTCTCACCCTTATCCATTAATACTACTTGGTACCTGAAAGGTCCTTAGTATTAATTAATTCAATTAGGTTTCATTCGATTTCATTGAAGTATATAATATATTTAATTTGCAAATTACCGCTACAAATTTGGGTATATTCTATATGCAACAGGAAAATATTAAGCCTTAAAAATTATTATGAGGAAACACAAACAATACGGTCTAATTGTTACATCTCCGAATAATTGAGCTATATTTTTATTAATCATAAACATCCAGGATGTCATACCTTGAATTCGTTTTACTACTACACATCACATGAGGTTTCTGAGATTTTCATATTCCATCATACTTTGATTATATTTTCAGTGGTGACATTTACAAACTCTGCTTCCAAAGAGAAGATGTTAAGTGAATTTCAAATCTCTCTATATGTAAGTGAAAACTTCTCCTGATTCTCTATCCAATCGATAAGAAAATAGAGCGATTTTAAGCGCACAGGCGTACCTTGTGCCTTGAAGGTATCAAGATTATATTTTATGAATGGTTTCTATTAACATAATACTATTTGTTCTTCAATTGTATACATACCCTCATGTTTCCTATACTGCTATCCAATAATGTCCATATTTTGTAAAACACTTGGTTTGATGTGATGACTCAAGTTCGATTTTACTAAATTTCACCGAGATGGAAAATACCCAAATGGAACTGAATACAAACGTTTGTTATCATACACTGGATACATATCATGACCTAGAAATCAGATAGGCTCATTGTTTGATAAGGTATAATATTGACGTTATATAGGCATGTAAGGTACTTCACTAGATGCTTATAATTTTTAAACAACTACTTCCCTATCTAATACCATAACCCATAACGTATGATACAAACAATGAGTCTGCCTAATCTGAATCAAAATCATTAGAAAAGTGCAACTGTTGTGAATATTTTTTCCACATGGTAGATTATAACGAAAGTTTCTAGGGTTATAGATACGCGTAGACCAACCCGTGTATTTAATGTTCCTTAATCGAGTCAAGGTACATCTAAATACCATATTCGTTAGCCTGTGATGAACACCTTCAGATGGTTGTTTCTTTGTAGCCTGAAAGCACCAACAATGACGTAATATTTCAATTGAATAAGTAGATGAGGAATAGCCTCCATCCATCGCAGCCCTCGAATAAGTACGCATCCGTGAAGCCCAATCAGGGAAGCCGTTGCAGTTCCTGATGCAGAGTAGGAATTTAATTGAAAGCCAAGAACCTACAGTCAAATAAATGGAGGAACGCTAGTAGTTCAAATGAACCAGATTATTCTTTTGTTAGAAAACAAGTACTGAAGGAATCGATGAAGGAAATGCCAAACAGAAATTTGATTTTGCATAATAACGGACTTCTGGAGAAGGTAAAATAGTTCAGCTCAAAGGATTCCTCATTATTAACAAATCATTCAACGAAAATTAGAGTAGAACATGATAACATGAACAAGTATCACCACGAGAGGTAAAATGTTTCCATTCATTGAAATGAATCATCTAAAAGGGCTCAAATAACGCCAAGAACTCTAGACAAAGAGAATCGATCTAGACTATTTTTGACATTGTGCGTGTGGTGCGAGCGTGAAGACTATTGTGCTGTTTCTACAGGTCTTATGGGTTTGAAATTTTGCAGATCGCTCGTGGTGGAAATAGGAGCTGTTGTTTTTGGGGGCGGTAGCCCCATTTCGTGTGGTATTTCTGGCATACATCTTAAATTTTTTTAATGAAATTATAGTATTTTATTACCACAAGGACAACCCTGCTTTTTCCACAAATAAATCATTAAAATATTATTATTTGTTCTACTGTTTATTTTCTTCAAATATTAACACATATTTGTTGGTTACTTATTAATTATTTTATCGAACTCAGGATCGACCGCGTGCCTCAACGTGTAGGAGGTAGCACCGTCTCACCGTGCGTTTTTTAACGTGTAATTAACAATTAGTTAATATGAATATTTTCGAATTGGATATTTTTTAAAATTATTATTGTATTTTTAGTATAAACGACTACCACTTACTGCTCAGAAAAACATCATTAATAAATACGCAACGCTCAAGGGAATAAAAAAAATATTTATTCAACAATTATGTGTAAAATAATTATTATGCAACAAAATCATACTGTCAATTCTTCATGCCAAGTAATATCTAAGCGCTTAGCTTCTCATCATTTGGAATAAAAAGAGCGTTAAAAAATGTATTAAGAATTTATCTGCCAAGTTTCAAGTCGGTCTGGTTTATGGTTTCGGAGATTTTGTAATGAGAGGCAGTGAGTCAATCAGTGGTATTTGCCTTTTATAATATATTTTATAGACTAACTGTTAGGCGTCGGCACAAGATTCACGTTTCAAATTAGTCTCGAAATTAGTTTGAAACAGCAAAAAGCGTGGAAAGACGTGAAATTATATTCTATGTCATGTGAAAGTTTATTTTTATTTTGAATTGACAGGGATATCTATGTTATGGAATGGTTTTTCATGGACATTATGTGACTGTGTATCAGCTATCTGTCATATAAACATTACCTGTCTTGTTGATGGGTTATTTGTTGTCTGCCATAGAATAGACATCCTGAACTGTCATGATTCATTAATCTATGGATCTATCTGTCATATTTATTACCAGTCACGAACATCAACATTTATCGAAACGCTTTGACCCCATTTGGAATTGACTTTCGAAAAATCCGTTCTTAGCGGATGCCTACGTCGTATAAGCAAAATCTTTTCACACGCTGTCCTTATATTATTAGAAATAATAATGACAATGTGTTTGGCGAGATGTTTGGTTAACTTTGCTAAGTTATTTATAAGCTTGTTTTACCGCTTTCACCTTCTACCACTGACTAACAACCCGCTAATCGCATTATTATATCTCAAAATTTTCTGAAAGGAAGTCAACTCTCAACGGTGAATAAAGTTCGTTTAGTGTTTGTTTATTATTATAGTATCCAATTTTTGAAACATGGGAAACGTTCTTTACATGGTGGATACACTTATTACCATTATCATGAAATACTTAGGTGTATGAAATCAACAAGTGGCAACTGTAAAGGACCGTAGTTGTAATGTTATAGACTTTATTACAAAAAATTCCCAAACATGCATGTTCGTTCGATGTAGCTAATACAAATTAATGAAGGAAAGCTATGGGTCAAGCTAAAAACAGTGCTAAAACACCCAATTTATATCAAGAAATATTGAATCCATGCTATACCAAAAGAACCAGTGTCGCGAAGATGAGTGAATATGATTTTTTCGAAGGACAAGGTACAAATATTGGCAGATGTCGGTAAAAAAGATTGAATATTGATTTTTACAAGCCTAAATTAATAAGAAACTTCAAGTGAAGCGAACGATTTACTCAAATTTACATTTTGTAAAATTGGAAATTTCTGAATGGTTGGTTCTTCGCATTTATTTTATTTTCTTAAAATACAGATTCGGTGCAACGAAAATCCATCGCATTTTTGTGTACGTGACCAATAAGATTGACAGATGACGGTAAAAAAGATTGAATATTGATTTTTACAAGCTTAAATTAATGAGAAACTTCAAGTGAAGCGAACGATTTACCCAAATTTACATTTTGTAAAACTGGAAATTTCTGAATGGTTGGTTCTTCGCATTTATTTTATTTTCTTAAAATACAGATTCGGTGCAACGAAAATCCATCGCATTTTTGTGTACGTGACCAATAAGATTGACAGATGACGGTAAAAAAGATTGAATATTGATTTTTACAAGCTTAAATTAATGAGAAACTTCAAGTGAAGCGAACGATTTACTCAAATTTACATTTTGTAAAACTGGAAATTTCGGAATGGTTGATTCTTCGCATTTATTTTTATTTTCTTAAAATACAGATTCGGTGCAACGAAAATCCATTGCATTTTTTGTGTATGTGACCAATATAATATAAGAAATATGCAAAACCATTCTGTTCCGCAGAGATGCATAAAATGGGAAGACAATATTTATTGACGTTATTACTTCTTAATTAATGCAACATGTGTCATCATTCATGGTTTGTAACTGATTGTGTTTTTGAACAAAATGTTAATTTTCATATTGACTAATTACAGCACAGCACATATGCAATAGATTTGAACATGTTTACTAACTTTCTTGAAAATTGACCTCTGTAAAAATAAAATAATGATAGCAGTTATATATTTTACATAATTAGAATATTCGTCATAACTTTATTATCTATTTGGGTAATGACTGCTAAGTATGATAACAAAAATTACCTCATGAAGTATATTTATATATTTACAACATTTCAATTCTGAATTAATAATTTACCTATATGCCATACGCTTCAAAATAAATTAACGTAGTTTAGGTAAGCGCATACAATTCAAAGATTTGATTAAATCTCAATTGTATTGGCTAATATTCACATTACTTGAAGACATGTATAACGACCCAAACGTTCGGTCGTACAGCACAGTTTTAGTTCATAATACCTAGGAAGTAGAGCGATTTTGGTGGATCGTTTCATTACCCAATGACACTACGGTTTAATTTCAGTGAGGGGTATAATGAAAAATTTCTCATTGCGCGGATGAATTTCCCTCGAGCGTTTCCGAGATATTTTCAATTATTCGAACGATTGATTACCTACTTGTGGTAGGTTGGAGAGGCTATCCCTCACATCGACTTATGCCAGCATTTTTTATCCAGGAGTTTTGTTCATTGTCAATCCAAAATAGGGTTGAAAAATGGATCAATTGTCCCTTTCGGACGAGGTGGAAAATCTTGTTGCCAGTTGTTGGGAAAGCACATGCCATCAAAAGTTAATGAGGCATTTTCGAGAAATTGGCCAATATCAAAAATGGATCTCTTCGCTCACCCAGAAATCGAACATAAAAAAAGAATAATGGCACCATGGTAAACACGTTCATTTAGGACCAAAGACCAACCAATATGCGAAAAAAAAATTTTCATACATCCGCAGCACTGGTAGTTCTGTTATTTGCAACTGGGAAATCTCTGGAAAAGGGTGTAGTTCATTCATTTGGTTAGTACCAAATGAATAACCTTCTGAATAGAATCTATGAAAGGTTTGATAGATGTGTGACAGTATAGTTCATGATCAGTTACTGGGTTGTGAAGTAGCTCTTGGTACGAAATAGAAAACCAAGTTTTTGGGATGCACTCCACATGATCCTCCCATGCTCTTGGTGTGATACCAAACATGGCTATTGAGGACTTCATAGGTATATATGAACCTGTCATCATCATATTAGGAATGTTGGATCCCCCTTCCTGTAGAAAATACAAGCTTGAGTTTTGATTGCAATAAAGTCTACTAGATTATCAGATTTCCATTTTATATCATTCTTGCCAGATCTGTCTCTGTTTTGCACCTCTGGCTTCATTGAATGAAATAGAGGATCTAGAAGAGAAGGCTATATGAAGTGTATCATCATGCCGAAAGCTGTGGAGGGGACAGGAGGTCACCTCCAACAGATCGTTGTTATATAACAGAAACAAAGTTGGTCTCAAGACATATCCTTCTGGAAAGCCAGAGTTGATAGCCATTGAATAAGAGGAGACTCCGTTAACCACGACATGAAGTGATGCATGCGTCATTTCTTTTTCCAATTTTTGAACAACTTTCAAAAAGTTCGGTCATACGTTTCTCTTACTAAATACATACAATTTTTCTTGTTGCCCTAAAATAAACTCACATCTTATCACTTTTCTCAAATGAGGCTGATAAACGATTTCAGATTTTATTAATGAGATATCGTTGTCAAGTAGATAAATTAGGGTGATAAAGAAGCTTATTAAAGTCAACATCACTGACGCGCAATCAACAACTGTAACATGATTCAATGCAAATTTCTTCTGATGTTCATTTTTCATCTATCTCGAATAGACTATTTGGTACCTGTCAATATATTTCGACAAAGAATCTATATGAGTCTTAGAAATTTTTTGATTGGAGTATCTCAAGATCTTGTCTTAAAGCAGCATACTGTATCATCGTGAAACGCACCATTCCTATGCGATGGTACTTCGAATCAGTATCTACATTTCAGAGAAGAAATTGTCGGTATTTTCGTAGGTACCTTACCTACTGTAAATACCGTTGATTCTAGAAGTCACTAAATTATAAATGAACTTTCGTTATTTATTCTCCAGTATCTGATCTATATCAAAAACATTATGAGAGCTACCAAACTGAAAATGTTACTGATAATAATTACAATATGCGAACAGAAAGAAATATCATTCTGGGTTCACAATTTCATATGTATTTATTAACAATCAAATTTTTGATTCATTAAACAATCCGTCATTTGAAAGTTTCATTGAAAGTAAGTTATTCAGGAAGTTTTTAAGTTTTTTACTTCGTATTTTTCAGACAATTTTTATCAATTATATAATTTTATAATAGAACATTTTTGTAGGTATTAAAAGTTAGCGAGTGTGTTTTTTATATATAATTATTAATTATTTTTAAAGCCCGATATTGAATCCTGTATTTTTGGAAAACTATTATGATCTAAAATAGTTTTACCAATTTTATTCAAGAATTTCATTCTTTGAATATTACGAGTATTCTATACTTGACTATACTTGTATTAGCTTACTTTCTCTTATCTTAATGTGTTATTTTATACACTGCGGCCAAATATATCTTATAAATTTCTTTTCTGCGGGATTTGCTATTTTTGGGGAAACCCCTGATTTTTGTTTCGAACACACATTTTCTGCTACAGGTTTCGGTTATTACGTCATGGCCGTTATGGCAAATTTTTTTGAATAAATTTTTTGGAATCTGTGTGAACAGCTGTTTTCAGGAACCTATAACGTTTCGAGTTCAAAGTTAAGAGCTTGGTAATTATATACCTCTCCATTCAGATTTTTTCCGGGCAAGGGGTACATATAAACTTGAAGATAGACCTCTGTAACATCCGAGGTCTTAGCAAAAACATAAACGGTGTTCATTACCACCTACAGAGAGACAAACGAGACATAGTGGCCTCAACTGAGACGCAGGTCAATCCTTCCAACAACACAACATATATGCTCTGTCCTGGCTATGAGCACCACACTCGTTTCAGATTCAAATGAGGTATCGGTCTCTATTCCAGAAATGACCACCGAGAGGAAAATCTAGAACCACAAAAATTCGATGTACTGTGGTTCAAACTTGATAATCACAGACAACAAAAATGGCACTCTAGCTACTACACCACAAGAAAAAGCCAGCCTTTTTGATGAATTCAATACCAAAAAGTCTATGGGGCCAGACGGAATTCACCTGCCAGCATAGATCAACAGGAGGCTTGCTTGCCTACGTAACACATGTATTCAAAAATATGGGGAGTCTCTAGCTGCAGCATTTGACCGAGTCTGGCACCAAATCATTCTTGGGAAACTTCCGTCATATGGTTTGCAGCCTCAATGTTGTCGCTTACTATCGAGTTTTCTCCTAAATAGATCAATCCATTTGGTGGTTGACGGAGTATCCTCTGATGCAATGATTATCAACGCTGGTGTTCCAAATGGATCTGTCTTGGTACCAACTTCGTATCTGCTCCATATCAATGATCTGCTGTGACCACCTGTCCCATCCACAGCTATGCAGTTGATGGAACACTTCATACAGCTTTCTCATGTAGATCCCTTATACCATCCAAAGAAGCCAAAAGATCGAGACAGAGACAGGTTGACGCAAGTAATGGAGATCTGGTAATGATTTTAAAATGGGATATGATTATCTTGTAAAGTTAAATGTAACCAAAACTCAAGCTTGCGTCTTCTACAGGAAGGCGGATCCCACAATCCCTAAATATGATGATGTCAGCTCCAACTATTCCTATGAGGTGTTCCATATCCATGCTCGGGATCACCACCCATAGCACCCTCTCATGGGATGATCATGTGAGGTACGGAAAAAAAACCGCTTAACAACAACTTGGTTTTCTATTCCGTGCCAAGAGCTACTTTACATCCCAGCAGCTCATCATAATCCGCAAAGCACAGATTCGACATGTCCTGGAGTAGTGTTCACATGTTTGGAGTTCGGCTCCCAAACATATGCTTAAGCTCTTGGATTCTATTCCGAAAAGAGCTATTCGTCTGATTGATGATGTCACACTTACGAATCCATTGACCTCTCTAGAACATTGTAGAAAGGTGGGCGATCTCACCTTGTTTAATAAATATTTCCATGATCGGTGTTCATCAGAAATCGCGTATGTTGTTCCACCACGAGAGATTCCAGATAGGCAGACTAGACGAGCTCAAGCTGGTCACCCCTTCATTGTTAAGCTCGTGATCTCCCGAACTTCTTCCTACCAGACTTAATTTTTCTATCGAACGGCGAAGTTGTGGAACTCTTTGCCTATTGAAATTTTTCCCTATGTCTATAACCTCCATAACTTCAAGAAAAATTCTCTCCCAACATTCCACCGTTGGCTCACACGATGTTCTTCGAATATTATAGGTTTCCCTCTCGTGCACGGAAAGAAATATCCATATAATTTATATGAATTTTACCAACTTTGTAAATTTCGTTAAGCAAAGATGAATTGCAATAAACTAAATGCAAAAATATACTACTAAATTTTTTTATTATTTTCTTCTAGGTACGTTTCGATTTCAACGTCTGCTTCAGGTTCATTTAACTGAATCAATCAAATCTTACAGTACTTATTTTCGTTAAAACTGTTTATGTACGCCTCAGAATCTGAATCTGAATACCTGCAAATTACCAGGAATAATGAAATCATACTTGAGAAGCAGAACCCTGATTAATTGCATTTAAAATCTTATAGTGTTAAGGGCGCGGATAATTGATTGTACATAGTATTAGCAGAAGAGAAGTAGTGTTTCTTGTGATTTGTATGATTTAATCAGATGAGTCCTGAACTGGATCGAAACGTAACTAAAACAAAATGATTCAATGTACAAACAGTACATTTACATGTTATCTTGTAATCTCTCTAAATATGATCCTTCAGGATTATTTTCGAATCACAGGTCGGTGAAATTGCTCTAAACATCCTTAAAATGATAAGACCATAATGAATAAAACACACTGCTAGTTTAAAGTACCTATATATTATATTTTATTAATAAACATTTTGTGAATTTTGTATTCTTGTTAAAGTAAATCAATAAATTATTTTTATAGAGTAGCTGTTCATTTATGTGTTATTTCGTATCTTGTTTTCTTCTGAAAGATGTCCGTTTTAGGAGAATATCCTTAATATGGTAGTTCTGTTATTTTAAATTTATTGTTTTTTTAGGTTACAATAGGTTATGCGTAAATACACCTAATTTGCAATTTTTTCATTAGTAGATTCGAGTTGTTTATTTTGTGGAAGTAACAATCTATTTTCGCTGAAAGTAACGATACAAAACAGTAAATCTAACAAGGAAGCATTGAAAGTCTAACTAGTTGTTGATGTAACTAGATTGTACTTTTGTTACAGTAACAATCTGGCACTAAAAAGTAATTGTATGAAATAGTTCAATTGACAATACACATAGTTCATGTAGCAAATTCAGTTTGTTGGAACTATATAAAAGTCAAGTTTACAAGAATGTATTGAAAGTGAAACTAGATTTATGTTGTTGCTGTAACTAAATTAAAGGTGGCCCATACATATTCACTTTTGTTAAGCTAACTATCTTTTAAGAAAACGTGACTATATGAAATACTTTATCTAACAAAATAAATAACCATTTGAACAATTTGGTTTCGTTAGAATAATTTGTCTAAATAGTCATATTGGCTAGAATATAGTAGTTCAATTACAACAAGATTAACATTGTTGATGTAACTGGAATCAGTTGACTATGTAGCATTCGTTCATAGAACTACATATCTGGCTGTACCCATATTAAACATAAGTCTTGTCAAAATTCTGGTTACCCCAACAAGATTTTTTTTCCGTGTGTAGTCAAAGTATAAAAGAAAGATTCCTGTACAGGGTGTCCCATTTTGGGTACTTTTGCGGGGTATCTCCTTTATTTTTAAAGATAGAGAGTTGCGGTTTTCGCGACACTGTGCTACTTTTTCGTGAAACTCAAGATGCCGCCAACAGAATTTTCATAGCCCTTTTAGTTTTTAAGATACAGGGCATTTCTGAAAATGTTGCATTTTGTGACCCCCCTCGTATCTCCGTTATCCTTCAACTTATCGAAAAAGTAAAATAACATACTAATAGATTTTTTTCCGTAGAATGCAGTGGTGTAGATAACTTTTGTTACATATTTACTGTTTTTTAGTTATAAATTAAACTTATGTTTTTTTAAATGGAACACCCTGTATATTTATAGACTATAAAATTTGTCTTTTTTTTACATTTTCAAAAATATATGATAGTATAAACTTTTTTTCAGAAACACGCAAATAATTGACAATTTTCAGAAATTAAATACATATTTTAATAGTAGGCTATGGATAACAATAATAAACAAGTGCAAGTTACATATTACTAACAAATAATTGGATACCTTGTATATAGATATCTATTTAAAAAAATTCCCATAGATCTTTTTTCTAACAGTAAGTTTGTAACAACAGTTTTGTGGCGTAAAGTGACAATATAACAAAAACACAAAAAAATAACATTATTAAAAAAATTAAATGTGATGTTCAAATTGACTACCATTTTCTCTAATGCAAAATTGACACATCTTTGAGATTCTTTGAATAGCGTTCAAAAGAACCATTATTCTCATTCGAAGATTTCGAAAAGCTAAATGAATTGCCTCTCGAAGTTCTGCAATGCCGTCATATCGAGTTTTATATACTTCATTTTTTATATAGCCCCATAAAAAAAAAATCTAAAATTGAGAGATCTGGTGATCGTGGAGGCCATCTAACAGGTCCGTTGGTACCTATCCATCTTTGAGGAAAGTTATTATTAAGAAAGGCCCTTAAGAGCCTAGAGTTATGACTTGGGGCACCATCTTGCTGTAGGTAAACAGCATTATACTGGGCTAATGGAATGTTTTCGAGCAGTTCTGGAATAACTTCCTCAAAAATTTCTAGGTATCTACGTGCTGTAAGACCTTCAAAAATCCTATAAACTATATGTCTACCCAAAATAAAACATGAAACCCCAACTCCAAAGCATCCTTGTTGTGCCCTTTCAAACGTTAAATGCTGATTTTCACTATGCCAGTTCCTGGTATTGTGACGATTGAAAATGCCAGCACTTGAAATAAAGCATTCGTCTGACCAGATAACAAGTCTGCCAAATAAATCGTTAGCATCGATTTGTTGCAAATACCACTGGCAAAACAGTCCCCGGCGCTCAGCATCGCCAGGATGCAAATGTTGTAGTATATTAAATTTGTATGGATGATACTTATATTTCTTCAAGATCCTCTGAGCTTTAGTTTTTGGCACACCAATTTCCTTCTCAATTTTTCTACATGAGGACGAAGGTGTTGCTTCTATATATCCTAAAGTATGTATCTCTTTTCTTTCCCTGTTCTTTTTGTTGTATGTTTTAGGGCACGGGTGAACAAATGATCCGTGCTCAACTAGATTTGCTCTTGAACGGGCAAATATCCCAAAAAACGGTTGCTTTCTGGATATCCAACAAGCAAAAATTAAAATGATAATAGAGATTTTCGTAGCCATAATAGCTTACTCACCTTTGGAAATATAATTCCGAAGCTTCTTCAGAATTTTCATTACTCTGTATAAAACATACCATCATATCATATTTCTCATAATTTTCGTAAACTGCCATTATTCAAAAAAATTGATAAATATCTATTGAATAATGATACCAAAAGAACGAAAATAAACAGCTTAAATGCGATAGAGATTTGACGTTTATTTCTGTTTCTTGTCATAAACAATATCAATGGCCTACTATTAAAATATGTATTTAATTTCTGAAAATTGTCAATTATTTGCGTGTTTCTGAAAAAAAGTTTATACTATCATATATTTTTGAAAAGGTAAAAAAAAGACAAATTTTATAGTTTATAAATATACAGGGTGTTCCATTTAAAAAAACATAAGTTTGCTTTATAACTCGAAAACACTAAATATGTAACAAAAGTTATCTACACCACTGCATTCTACGGAAAAAAAAACTATTAGAATGTTATTTTACCTTTTCGATAAGTTGAAGGATAACGGAGATACGAGGGGGGTCACAAAATGCAACATTTTCAGAAATGCCCTGTATCTTAAGAACTAAAAGGGCTATGAAAATTATGTTGAAGGCATCTTGAGTTTTACGAAAAAGTAGCACAGTGTCGCGAAAACTGCAACTCTCTATCTTTAAAAATAAAGGAGATAACCCGCAAAAGTACCTAAAATGGGATACCCTGTACATTGACATATTTTTTCAAAAAACTCTGACAGAGCAATTTTTGCTTTTAAACTACACTCTTTGACATATTAATTGTTCCCTGATCCCTACCTCCTTGAAATGAGAACTCCCCTTCAAGGGTCAAGTGATACCTCATTTTGAAAAGTAACTGTCTATTCAGCACTACGAGATTTTCTGAATTTCGTTCATTCTTTATGAAAAAAAATGCGAATACAAATGTTCCATCCGTTTGAAATACTGCTCTATTTAAAATTTGATATAAAAATATTCGAGAAGTGAACAGGGTTGTGGGTTGAAAACGATGATATCTGAACTTCAAGATATTACTGGACGGTAAAGTACAGGTCGACAGTTCGAATAAGAAGACCGGCATAAAGTATTGTTCTATATTCAATGGATTATTGTGTGACGTTCCTGGAGCGACCTAGTTTCGTGACGTTGCTCTGCGACCTAATTTCGAAGTGTCCGTGCCCCACGATTTCCAGCCACCTGAGAGACATGGCGTACGCGCCCAGAAATGTTCAATCCGTTTTTCAAAGAAATTGAATGAGTGGTTACAAACTAGCAAACTAGCAATTCTCGACCAGAGGTCCCGAGGATATGTAACGGCTATTTATCATCTTTTGAACATAATCCCTGTGTAACAGTAGTCTGGTAATTTACACGTCTTAGTGGTAAACAACTTTTCAGACATCAGTCAAAATGTTGGTTCAATTCTATATTCATACATGACCGCCTTCTAGAGGTAGCCGGTTTATTGTCATCTTTACCAAAACCGCACTTTCAATAAAAAATTACAAGAGCTGGGCGTCATGTTTCCGACTAATATCGTAAATCTTATAAATTACAACGAAATCAAAATATTTAACATAATTTTCCAGTACGTAATACAAAATAATATTTCAATTTAAAAATGTCACCAATATCTAATTTTGTGGCTAAAAGAGACAACATAATCCCCACCCCCCCGCAAAACAACAACAATATTGGTATATTGTCCAACAACTTCGACATGTAGTCAAGTAGCACTTCAACTTTTGGTCAGGACATTTCATAATTTCATATACAATTTTTCTAAGGTGGCTATCATATTATATTATGCAAATCGGCCGTCTAAGATGAATAGTGATATCATTTTTGGCCCAAACCCTGTGCTTCATGCCATAACCTCACTTTTTGTGTTAAAAAACGCATTATGGGGTCCAAAATCATCGTTTTTAGAGATATCGACTTCAAATTGTACGAAATCGTTTGCAAAACCCCCCACCCTTCTCCAGTCACGTGTTGTAAGCAAAAGAAAAAAAATTATGATTTTTTTGGGGTAAATTTTAGACTGAAATTACTTCTAAAGCACGTCAAGAACTACATTTTAGTTCTAGAATACACCCTAATTTTTTTCAATTTGATATCTTCAATAGGTGGCGCGCGAATGTCACTTTAATTTTTTGACTTCAGAACCTTCTGCAGTCTCTCAGGTTCGTCTGAACAACTTCTAATTGGGCTCATTCTCTTTCGGGGACTTTCTTCACCGTATAGGTAATTCGTACATAGAAACATACTTTAAATATTTTTTGCTCTTACAAGTTTTGCGATAAAAGCAAAAACAACGGAGTTATAACACAATTTGATGCCAAAAGTCGTTTATTATATATGCGATGCATCGAGTTTTCCGAATTACCCAGGTAAAATAATGAATAATGGAAAACTGAAATATGAATTCGTACTCAAAAACATATTTTAAATACTTTTTGTTCATACAACCGATTCTTTTTTTAATATTTCTTTACAAATTGTGGTGGATATTCCGGCCGAATCGGAAAAACACCCACTTCTCACGAGAGAAGTAATACTGACATTAAAACTTAAGGTCCTGTGGGTCTTTCCTCTCATGTGAATCAAGTTTTGGGTCCAAAAAATAAATGGACCCAATTTATGGTCCAAAGCAAAACAATCCGCCCCTCCGAATCGACTTATCGTACAAAGGTCAAATATATTCGAATGGTCCAAACCGTGACTCGATTCGACTTTCGAGAATCGAGATATTCGAGTTCAAATTTACGTCATATAGGTAATATAGAATAAATTCCGCCAAAGAGAATGAGCCCAATTAGATGTTGTTCAGAGACTGCAGAAGGTTCAGAACTCAAAATATGAAAGTGCAATTCACGCGCCACCTATTACAGATATCAAATCGAAAAAATTAGGGTACATTCAAGAACTAAAATGTAGTTCTTGACGTGCTGTAGAAGTAATTTCGGTATATAATTTTCTCCAAAAAAAAATATGAAAAAAGACTTTTCTTTTGCTTATACCACGCGACTGGAGAAGGGTGTGGTGGTTTTATTGCAAACGATTTCGTACTCTGGTTGTTGCCTATCACCACCAAAAATTTGAAGTCGATATATTCAAAAACGACGATTTTGGACCCCATAATGCGTTTTTTATAACACAAAATGTTCATTATGTCATGAAGCAAAGGGTTTGGCCTAAAAATAATATCACCATCGTTCTTATACTACCGATTTACATAATAATAGCCACCTTAGAAAAATTATATATGAAATGTCCTGACCACAAGTTAGTGCTACTGGACTAAATGTACGCTGATAGAATGTAACTGCTTCGTAAACTTGTGGATTCATTGTTTAAAATTCACATGCCATATTTTCACTTGTTATTCTACTAAATTCATATATGTTAGCATTATGCTCCTTATTAGAAGAAGTTTTCCAGCCTGAGTACTACTATCATTTGAGGGGTTCCGTTCCAAATCTCGCCTTGTCCAGTTAAATAAAAGGCGATTTAACGGTGTCTATGGCAAACTGTTAGCCACCTATGCATGAAGCCATCTTAAACGTATCAAAATCCACCTTAGCGTAAGAAAGTTCAAGCATCGTTCCATTATTTAAGCCAAATAAGTTTTTCCAAAATTAACCGTTTTAGGTCGTTAATTTTAGGCTAATCTTAGACAATTTCAGACCATCAAATTAACATTTTAGACCATGCATTTTTATAGTTTCGGGAATACTAGATTACTGTTTTTCTAATTGATTTTTTTTGCCCTTATACACATGCAGGTCTTTTCCTGGGCAAGGTATCTTTCATGTCGTGTACAAACAATACATAATAATGTCAAGTTGAGCTTACAATGTCCTATTTACAAATCATGAGCCGGGTTACCGCAGCCTGCATTCTGATCACGGCTTCATATTATGTTCTTCGATTTTCTCAAAAGAAGGAACAACTGGTCAAAGAATGGAAAACAACTGCACAAAGAAGGATCGCTTCAAGATGTTCCCTCTTCGAAAAAACCGAAGAATAGATGAAGCAGCGACCAGGAAACATATAAAGCCGCGGCGTTATTAAGTATTGTTTACGGCATAAGAGTTGTTGCCCAGCAAAGGCCAAACGGAGTTTCCTACCTGTGTATGAGGGCCATGTAAATCAATCAATTACAAAACAAACTTTCAAATAACCTACTAACCTAGAATTCTCAAAAATATATAAAAATTTAACAAACTAACCAGCGATAACGTTGCCGCTTGGATTTCCCTGCATATGTACAACGGCAAGGAAATTCAAACAATTACAAAAACAAACTTCAAAATTTTGTAGCGATGTTCTTTGGTCCAGACAAATACCTTTCTCTGGATGCAACTTCGAATAGACCGGCGGAATTCGAGTGAGGACAACGTTCAAAAAGGTTGGTTCATGCAAAATGTACACAATTTCTCATTATATTCCCCCATTTCTACATAGGATCAAGTACTAATAGACTGGTACTTCTACGCGGACAGGAAAGACGTAACAAGCATACCTTGCTTTATTGAAGAAATCCAACATGACGATCATAATGATTAAATAAAGATTTTATTATATTATGAATCATTATATAGCTAACTAAGGTATTAAAATTATGTTGTGAAACACAATTGAAAAGCAATTTAAATTAGAAACGGACAACGTAAGGAATCTATAAATATTTTAATATTATTCACAGTTTCACTGTGTTACGAACTTCTAAGCAATTTGAGCAACTTTGAGCAATTCAAGTTTGAAGAAAACACAATCTATACTTGATAAACTATATAATTTATCAATTATTTCACCAATTCGGTGGGATCGTCAGAAATGTGAGTACCAATTAAATCACACTTGAGGATATACTCCTTCAATTACCTGGTGGTAGTTATGTTTGTGGAAGTTGCTACAAAATTGTTACTTATTTAAATGATTTACAAAATTATCAATAATGAGCAGGTGAATTATAAATATATATTCAGCAACATACTAGGTGGTATGATTGTATTTGCAAAGATGTCGGTATGAATGAATATGATTACATTCTAGCAGATCATCAGCGTAATTCGAATCATGTTTCTTGAATCAAGAACCTACAAGGAGTTAGGCAAAGTTTTGGTTCTCCGGAATGAATAGTGACAACACCTCTACTAGTCCCAGACGACTGTTTCGCTCATCCGATGAGCTTATCAGTGGAACGAGGTAGTCGATGAAGTCGTTGATCAACCATCTCCCGCAGTGATTTAACTACTACGACTACCTTCGAAAATGTTTGAAGAAGCTAGATTTCAAACACTATCTGCCGGAAAGCATTTGTCCTGCTGGGTTATCGTGCTTCAAAGAATCTACAGGGAAAGAGTTGGAAATACTACAGTCAGGTGAAGAAACAATGCATAGTGAATTACCAAACACATCTCCTGTTAGAAGTCAATAGACAAAGTTTTGGTGCTCCAGGTTGAACAGTATACTATTATATTACAAGGCGTTCCTCAATTCAATGGAAGTTATTTTCTGCCTGTCGATGTATAAGACGTCACAATTTCAACAATCTTCTTCGTAGATTCCTGAATTTCAACTTATTTCGTTCTGATTTTGAATTATTTATAAATAATAGGAAGAGGTTAATGATCCGACAGATATTCCTTTTAACCGAGCTTTTCCGGATGTAAGATTTATCTCTAACAATAACGTAATATTTATTAATACATAATGAGATTATCGTTAACTAGGCGTACCCCGGTCGACTTGGCTTTTTAACCGTCCCAGTAACAGTTACGGCGACCTGGCGGTCTACCAGCCCCCATGCATCTCAATGATGACAGGCGTACCCCGAGTTACGGCGACCTAGCGGTCGCCACCCGTCATTCATCTCAGTGTTTGGCTCATCCTAGCGAAACGATATAAATCTTTTCAATTGTCAAAGTTTTTGGCAAATCTACAGTCTAGCCCCGTTTCGAAGGATACCTCAATCCTCACCCTACCCTCTGTACTTTTCGCTATCGAATTCGTCTGCTCCCCATCTCCTGTTAGAAGTCAATAGACAAAGTTTTGGTGCCCCAGGTTGAACAGTAAACTATTATATTACAAGGCGTTCCTCAATTCAATGGAAGTTATTTTCTGCCTGTCGATGTATAAGACGTCACAATTTCAACAATCTTCTTCGTAGATTCCTGAATTTCAACTTATTCCGTTCTGATTTCGAATTATTTATAAATAATAGGAAGAGGTTAATGATCCGACAGATATTCCTTTTAACCGAGCTTTTCCGGATGTAAGATTTATCTCTAACAATAACGTAATATTTATTAATACATAATGAGATTATCGTTAACTAGGCGTACCCCGGTCGACTTGGCTTTTTAACAGTCCCAGTAACAGTTACGGCGACCTGGCGGTCTACCAGCCCCCATGCATCTCAATGACAGGCGTACCCCGAATTACGGCGACCTAGCGGTCGCCACCCGTCATTCATCTCAGTGTTTGGCTCATCCTAGCGAAACGATATAAATCTTTTCAATTGTCGAAGTTTTTGGCAAATCTACAGTCTAGCCCCGTTTCGAACGATACCTCAATCCTCACCCTACCCTCTGTACTTTTCGCTATCGAATTCGTCTGCTCCCCTATTAATAGATAATTTCTGGGATATGGTAACCAGGTTAAAATTATGTTCCGATAATTTTTTCTTTGATAATGCCTAATGTTTCTTGTACTGGAATACTTAGAAACAGATCATTAACATCAAACTACACTGAATTACAATTGACATTTGAATTTAGATCACTGATATTTGTTATCAATTCCTATAAATTTGTCTGATTTAAGTGAAAGTTATGTACAATGATGTTTTAGATTAGACATTTTTGGGCAACAAATATAGCCAAAGCCCAAAATCAGATCGACAGGTACAAAATAACAATACTCGCGTATAAACATATCTCAACTCCGACTGTCAGCGGTCATTTAGTAATATTCAATGAGAAACAAACCGTTGAATATGAGCTTTACAGTATAAAAGACTACAGAAGAATAATGGCATCTTTGTTGAATGTTCAAACTGTTTCCCGAGGCTGACGGTATCAAAAGAAGCTACATGTAATGACCATTTACATTTTAATTCTCTATTTAAATTCGGAAGCTTGACCTGAAAAGGGCCGGATGAACAGGAAGATCGATATACGCGCTCTCATTCTAGCCTGACCTATTTCCTGCAGCTCCACAATGCAACTTCAAATGGAACGTACGTGTATGTTTAGGACATTCAAAGAAAAGGAGAGATCTTGCTTTGCTAACATCAATATGACAAGATTTACATCGATAAAGTTAACAAGGACCTTTCAGCAGAACTCGATGAAAAATATATCATAATTAACGTCTTTTTATCGGCTAATTAAATGACCAAAAAAAAATTCCCAGAACAATTTTTTTTTGTTTAAAAGTTTCTGCTAGATTTACCGTAATATCAGCAGAGACCAACTACATTTCAGCAGAACACAGTGAAAACATATCGTAATTATTCGTTTTTTATAGGCTAATTAATTGGACAAAAATTTTTTTTGGCTACAATATTTTTATGTTTTAAAAGTTTCTACTAGTTATACCGTAATACTAGCAAAACCAGGCAGAGAGCAGGGACAATACAGTAAACTCGTTGAAAAATGTATCATAATTCTTAACCTTTTTTCAATATCAAATAAATGACCTCGTTGTTTATACATTTCTATAGCTTCCAATCTCTCTAAGTAAAGTTCGTCACTGTATTTTAAGAGAGAATGTTCCGATTTTTTTATTGTATAATCGGTTTGTAAGACTTGATTTGCTACGGAGCTTATTAATTTTATCAGGAGTGATAAAAATGCACCTTGAATCTGATAGGAACAAACATTCCTCTTAGTTAAACGAACATAACATTTATCACAGTGCATTACACTGGATCTTATATACTGAATGTTTCAGAAAGATCTCCCGTAAATGCAGGGGACGGTAGATTTTATAAAAATAATCAGATTCTTCATATAAACTATGGTCCTATCTTCTTTCGTTTCGGAAATACAGGTTCAATTTAATTTTATTCGAACGAAATTTTGCTGTAGCTCTTGTGCAGTTACAGATATTTCGTTGAAATCTGGTACTCGGAGGTTTCAGAAAACGCCGAGTAAGATGTAGTTAGTTTCGGATTATGCGGTAGAGGGCACTGGGTACGCGACTTTTCGGCGTTTCTTTTAGCCTTAACTTTTTTGAGAATGATTTTTTTGTTTTCTTAACACATTTTTCTGGTTTACTTACAAATTTTATTTCAAACAAATAATGTACTAAATGTAATGTTGAGGGTCTCAAAATTTTCACCGTTTTCGAGAAAAACTCGTTTAAATGAACATAACAAAAACTCATATCAAATTTACTTACTACCGAAATCGCGTATGTTCATTTAAACACGTTTTTCTCGAACTTTGAAACAAGAAAAGATATGGATCTGCGGTTTTCAGTTTTTTCGCAAATTTAATCTAATTTCCGATTATCATGCCATAGCTATACCGTATGATTTGAGTTTCTTGGATAAAATCAATAAAACCGTTATCATTAGAAATTACGCCCTCTAGCTCTAATTATCGTGTACCAATAGATACGACAATTGAAGGTACGTACCTTTTCTTGTATACAAACTGAAGTTTACTAAAATCGAATGAGTCTTTTAGGAACTACATCGATTTAAATTATTACACTTTCAATCCCCCACTCTTATCAAAGTCGGTATGCCAATGAGTTTCCGACCAAAATGATGTAAAATTGTTTAACCTTTCTAATGATGTTAGCAAAAATATACTTTAATGCGAGAATTTCCAGAGAAATGCGTTTAAATGAACATAACAAAATCTCATTAATAAATTTACTTACTACCGAAATCGCGTATGTTCATTTAATGCGTTTTTCTCGAAAACGGTGAGATTTCGAGATCCTCAAGAGTACATTATTTGTTTGAAATAAAATTATAAACCAGAAAAATGGGTAAAGAAAACAAAAAAATTATTTTCAAAAAAGTTAAGGCTAAAAGAAACGCCGAGAAGTTGCGCACTCAGCGCCCTCTACCGCATTATCTGAAATAATTGAACCATCTTATTTGGCGTCCTTTGAAACCCCTGAGTTCCTGATTTCAACAATATATCTGTAACTGCAAAATTTCGTTTAAAAAAAATTAAATTCAACGCGTATCTCCGAAAAGAAAGAAGATAGGACCAGTTTATTTGAAAAATCTGATTATTTTTGTGAAATCTACCGACCCTTGCATTTACGGGAGGTCTTTCTGAAACATTCTGTATATCCGATTAATCATGTATTTTAATTTAGATTTACATTGTAGGTTAAATGAAGATTCATTCACAATACATAAGATACATATGACATTACATGTTGGGGACCACTGATCGTAACCTGAAGTTCATTAGATCTTTCTCGAAATTTTTCTCAGATAATTGCATTGCAGGTGGAAAAAGTAAGTTTCGCGTGAGTGAACTTTGATTATTTGTAGCACGCTTCAACAACCGCCTGTAATCAAGATCATTGAACACTAAGACAATTATTCCAGTTTGATATTTTGCAATAATGTAATTCAAGTTACAGTCATAATAATAAAATTCGTATAGAATGGAACCGAGTATGGAACGCATTTCCTTTTATTCGGAAAGGGTGAACTATTTCACATTATAAATACAAGTTAACGGCAGATTCAGTTTGAACTGGTCACATTACTTAATGGAGAAATCCTAAGAAACACTTTGCACAGTTTGGTCTGCTTCTGATTTACGAGAATGTACAATTGTGTCCGTCTTATCTGCTCTAAGAAATTTACATATCATCTAAAATTGAACTTGAAATCTGGAGAGTTTGACTTTGACATTCATAATGTTATCAGTACATGACACTTTCCAATATAAAAACTTCTAGAAGATGCATTATGGTAATAACCTCTTCTCCTCATAAAATACAAATTCGCTGCGGTTGAAGCCTCTGACCACTGACCCATGTCTTGGTGCAACGGAATTGAAGTGAAGATAATGTTGAGACCAAACTTCTTCAGTAAACCACGAAGTATTTATGTTTCCATCTGCATCATGCCTAATGTTCATATCTATGAAATTTATGTTTTTGTTCACTCCTATTTCACAAGTAAATTGAAGTTTACAGTGGAAATTGTTAAATTTATTAATCACGTATTGAATTTTATCATTGAGAACACACATTAGGCAATCGTCTACATACCGTTTAAAGAATATGGGTTGAAAATTTAATGAATTTATTACGGATTCCTCTAAGCATTCCATAACTAGGTTACCTGAAATAGGAGATAGCAATGAGATCTCCTATTTCAGCTACTATTGCTAACCCACTTATGGAATGTTTAGAGGAATCTGTAATAAATTTATTCGATTCCCAACCCATATTCTTTCAACGTTATGTAAACGAATATTGCTCACCGGATTGAAAATAGGTGCATTCTAAACGAAACTTTACTGCATTTATAAATTCAGATTGATCTAGAGGTGTGTGGTTTTTAATCACTGCCCAACGTTTTTTAATGCTATTCATTGCCAAAAAGACTGGTACATTTGATGTATATTTGTAAATAAAGCAACAACGTCCAAGGAAATTAATGGATGATCTACGGGTACGGATTGATTTTTTATAAAGTCATTAAAATGCCAGTCTTTCACATAAAATTCATTTTTTCCAATTATATTGTTGATAGATTTTGATAAATTGAAGGTAGGCGATCCAATATTACTTACCATAGTTTTGAAGGCCATAGATATAAGGTGGTTGCCCATTATGGCAAATTAATTTATTTTTCAATTCAATAGGAATTATCTAATTTTTGTGCCATTTATTTATTAATTTATTCAGGTCATTTTGTACTGATAATGTAGTCAGATTTTAATTTTTTGTAAGTTGTTTCATCATTTAATAGATTTCCTATTTTGTTTTCGTAGTCATTTCTATGCATTATGACAGTTTTATTACATTTATCCGCAGGCTTTTTTTTTGTTTCAACAGCGCCCCTATACGGTTTATTTATACTCTGTTATAATTTATAAAATTAGAATACTCTAAATAAGGAACAATCACTCTTATCTACTAAAATGATGACTACTTGTTAGCTGAAAGGTCCTTACTATCTTTAGAGTATGTTCAGTGGATAAGGGCGACTGTTTCTTATTTATAGTATATACACAGTGTGACCCATTCTATAGTTTATTAAAATTAAAATAGTTCAAGCAATAATTGACCCTAAGTGACCTTAGTCATCTTATTCATCACTATTAGATCGATATGTGCAGAACAAATTGAGAATATGACTCCATACCCCCTAATAACTTACGTTGTTCCTTTTTTGTTCTGGGTTGTTCCAAGTTTCATCCATTTGTATTTGTATAATACATGCAAAACATCCGTTTCAATATTTTTTACACAAGGGTGATAAAATATTCAGGGGTTATGTGAATTAGTGAGGCATTGTGAACGATATATGACATAAGTTATATATATCTTCGCATTTAAATATAGAGAAATCTGAATCACTGATCAGTAGATCACCAACTTCCCTAACTTTACTTTTGTTAGAACAATTTTTCGCTATCGGACACTTGTTCATGTTAAATTTTTGAATGTTGCTATCCACAGACTTCGCACGATGAGATACCTAACATCCATAGGAACGATAATATATTGCAAGTGAATAGAAATACTTAAAGATGTCATGACATTGAAAGTTCATTTCGAGTTTATTTGGAGTGACAACACATGCGTTTAACAACTCTATGTTTTAGGTACTAGATATGTACTATCAAAATCATTCACATAAAGGACTATGTAAACCGACTATGTAAACCATACTTTCATGACACCACAAAGTAATTACGTTTGATGTTAAACATGTGATTGTAATATATACAGTGTGGCCCATTTAGATTGGAAGCACCCCTGTAAAATGTTAAGTCATTCCCCGAATTTAAGCAATTTTTATTAATTGTCAAGTAAAGAAAGGTCTACTAAGGGATGAAATTTAAAATGTTTATTCCAATTTTCAGGACATACTACGATATTTTTTCATAGTCGGAAATGGAGAATTTTTATTAACTATTCTTTTATTTCAAAAATTACAACGCCACTGGATTCATAGAACCTCCAAATAGCTGTGACCAAAATTTCATAAGAATGTATTTATTAATAACAAAGTTACGAAAACACACTAAGCTAACGGTCACAAAAGAACATCCTGTATCAATAGATAGTCAAGGAAAAAAAGTTTTCTTTAATTGTAACAATAGACCTCTGGATGTTCAAAATAGCATAAAGATTTAATGAAAGTAGCGGAATTACATTTAACTTTACACGCAATTAACTATTAATAAAACTGAATAGTTTAACAAACTTAAGTTAATAAACATTTAGTTCATCCAGTGGTGGTTTATTGTTGCAATTATTTAAAAAAATAATTTCCATGGTTGTCTGTTGATACAGGTATTCTTTTGTGACTGTTAGCCGACTGTTAGCTTAGTGAGTTTTTGAATTTTAAATTGTCGTAACTTTGTTATTAATAAATATATTTTCATGAAATTTTAGTCACAGTTATTTGGAAGCACTCTTCTGTATCCAGAATTTTTTAATAAAAAAATTGCTAATAAAAATTCTCCATTTTGGACTACGAAAAAGTATCGTAGTATGCCCTGAAAATTGGAATAAACATTTTAAATTTTGTCCCGTAGTAGATCTTTCATTACTTGACAATTAAAAATAAAATTGCTTGAAATCGGTTGATAACTTGAAATTTTACAGGGATGTTTCCATCTAAATGGACCACACTGTATTAACAACCAGAAAAACACTGTTGTCATAATGATACAAAAAGTAGGTACTGAAGATTCCATTAGAAAAACTTGATGCCACTTAAGTACCACTTCAAAGAGGCTACCAAGCCCAACAATCGGCCAACAACATGTTGTTTTACCATGCTGTTAGCCGGTTATGACTACCTTCAACAGAGATCGTTCAGCAACGACGCAAACTTCCTCGTTCAACTGATGAGCTCTATGAGAAGAGCGAAACAGCTGTCTGGAACTATAAGTTCGTGACGTTACTGATCGATCTGGACTAGAAAGACCTCATCATTGTTATCTGGTAAAAGCCAACATGAGATAAATGAGTATATTTATATATCCATTTGTTTCTAATTCTCTTACATTTAAAAGTTATACGTAACATTTAATCTCCATCGAAACAAAAACATGATTTTTTTTAAGAATAGTATGACTCAGAGTATCAAAAATACTCTTTTGTAGTATTGCGGCATCTCCCAGACACACAAGTAGTATATTTGTCTTAACTATTTACTAATCTATTTATGTACAATTAACCTGCAGTGATACTTGTAAGTATTTATACGATATTCACTATTCAAGGTCTACAACTTTTTTACGCAAATTTTGTTGGTTTGCATTTTTTTTATTCACTTAACACTAGTTCTCGTTTCGACTCAACTTTTCAACCAACATTACGTAATCTACGATGTTATACATTCATATGAGGTAAAATGACGTAATACGCATTTTCTGAAATAATTGAAATAGGCCAAGGATTATTTACATGGTATGCTTGAAACCATTATTGCTGTGAAATAAGATTCAATTGACTTTGCCACTTCGAACTATGCATCATTCACTTGTTGACATTCTTACAAGATGGCATGTCAACCAATTGAATAAACAGAATTTGTATGTCATCGGTGTAATCGACGTTACGTAACATTGTTAACTGATTCCGGAAGAACTAAACGAATTCGACCAGTTCGAGAAATACAAAACATGTAAAATTTTTAGAATTTCCACTTGTAATTTATAGGTGGAAGTTATGGCGTTTACAAAGACGTCTCCGTGATGATTTGTAAACACGATATATCAGAGTGCAGTAATAGTTTTATTCCGAGCTTCTGTTATGTGCATGAATATGAAGTTGGCGAAAAAACGACCGATGAGTGAGCGGATAATTTTTGCGTTTTTTGACTCTAAATAGTTTTAAAAATTTTAATTTTGTCGTTAAGCTTTTGAAAAAATATAGGATGTGATCAAAACAACTAGTAGCAAAATCCTATAGAAAGTATAAAAATTAATTCGATATATTAATGATTAATTATACAATAATCAATTAACAACTTAGGAGAAAGATTCATTTGGTAACTGAATTGATAAATTAACCACAAAATCAAACGGGTTAAATTTTATGAGAAACGAATCTTTCTGCAATTAAATTATGCGATGAAAGTTCATGTTAGGTAGAGCATCCATCCACTTGAAATGAAAGATTTTTCCTTGCGTCATTATTATTATGTTGGATGTTTCGTTAAATTCACAATAGTTATTTTTATATTAAGTGAGTAAAATGGCACATGAGAGTGTTAATTTTTGGCCGAGACCGCAGGTCGAGGTCAAAAATTCTCTCGAATGTGCCATGAAAACATGAATTTTATACACGAAATACAAACAACATTTTTTGTACAACTGCGAATGTGAAATATATTAAAAATAAATACTTCCAATATGATTTCACAGCATCCAGTGGTCTTTCTGTGTCGTTACTATAGAAACGGTTTGTTGGCACGCCGCGTGTTTGACTGTTTGACTGTGTTTGCTCGTAGTTGCTTCAATTTCAACATGCTACATCTTCGGGAATTTATGTTGGAAGTAATTGTTCAAACTTTATCAATTATTATTCCAATAAATGAAATTGTTTTATGATAAATAATCAATTAATAGTTGACTATGTTAAAAATAAATCCTTCAAAAAGTAATATTTCGTTTTTATTTTGTGAATTATTATGGCAGTGAAAAAAAGTAAACATTTACGCATCAATAGAGATGGAGAAATGTCAAGTTTTTTTGACAGTTGTACAAAAACAATATTTTCATAAAAAAACAGTAACGGCTATACTTTTGTTTACACTAGTAGGCAGAGAGGAAAAACGGCAAAGATCCTCTCCCTGAATGATCGTTTTTCAGAAAATTTTTCGTTAACTTGATATACTTATAGCTAAATTTTTTTAATAGGTATTTCACTTCCTCGAATGTAAGAATATTCATCAGTTGGGGGAATTCTACCTGCATTTGTGCGCGTTTGACAGTTGGGATTTTCATGAGTTTTCCATAGTGCCGTTTATTATATTATATAATTATATTATATAAAAAATATAATGTCAAAAATCCTAGCTAACTCTTCAAAGGTTCGGAACAAACATTACACTATTTAATTATATTTGAATTCTTCACACAGTTGTGAAGTATTCAAATAATGTAATTATCCCTTAACTTATTATACCGCGTAAATACTATATAAACTATAAAATGACAGGACGTTATTCCCTGTGGTTCTGTTTGATAATGATGCGATGAGCTTCGTAACTAAAATTACAATTATCATTATAGATAATAGTTCCAATGAGGTATTATTAATGAAACGGAGAGAAATTCTAATCCACATTATGTTAATAAAATATCACAAAGTAACAGCTTCATCCATCGAATATTTACAAATAAAATAAAACAACTCATTCCAAACGAAGGTTGTTGAATAATGATCATTTTCGCCTACCATACATGAAAATGAGTCATATTAAGCCTAAAAATGTGACCGAAAGTAAAGTTTATCGTCCTAGGGCCGCTAAGCTCATCTCATGACATGACATCGTAGCCTTTGACTATCATTTGCGGTACTTTGATGTTTAACATAATTTGATCAGATGTCAGTTTGAATCAAATATTGGAATAAAAAGAAACAACAAAAGTGTAAGTTAATTTTTTGTCATCTGATGTTAGACGAAACCCACATACAGTAAACGCATGAGCGCCCTTAGCTATCAGCTGCGGCTGGTAATGCTCATTTTCTGCCCTTGTGACACAATATACTATTTTTTAATAGAATTGAGACTGACCTGAATATTTTTGGCAATAATCGATAACCATTAATTATTAGAAAGATAAAATCCTATAAGACTTGTAATAGTTACTAAATTTTATTTTATATACAGTCGGTTGGGAGCTCCGTTTGGAAAGAACTGATAATTTGAAACAGTTTTCTTCTTCCCGTATATACAACACAACTTATTCAATACCACATAATTAATAGTAAGTATATGAGGTATCACTCTTGGCATTAAAAGTGAAGTTTTGTAATAGACTCTCGAATTATTTTAAGAAGTATGGATGAAGAGTAATTGTAAACATTGTAAAAATGAGGAATTCCGAGATGCGGTAAAGCTGGTAGATTAACGCTCTTTCATATGCAGCGCAGCTGTTTTAGCATCAAGTTGTTATGTGGAAGATCGCATTTTTCGTTGGTTAACAGACAATAGCATGTGTGTAACACATTACATCGTATGTGACTCATTAAATGATCCTGAAATATTGAACAACACACCCTAAATGTCCAGAAATAAATATCGTTTCAAATGTGAGTTAATGTGTTGAAGTCAGACCATGCAGTAGATTTCCTGATAATTCATTATTCTCGAATTTTAATGTATTTAGTATAAGAGTGGTGCTCGGAGTAGTATGAATCCTTTTGAAAAAAAATTTTGAAAAAATTGTCCTTGAAAACTGTAAAACGAATAATGGAATATAAAATTAAGTGTCTTTCATTGCAAGGAAACAAGGTTATCCCTGGGTGGACGTGGGACATAAATTATTTTTTTTATCGATACAATACCTGCCCAGTCCTTCAGAAATTGTAAACAATTCAAAAAAACTCGACACTCCTCATATCATCATCATTCATTAGAAACATTATTAACTTCTCATCTCTCGCATTTTTTTCCTCCTTTCACCCAATAAATTTTATCATGTTCAAAAAATCCTAAAAGTAAATTTTGTACAGTATTCAACTTATTTATCAAAAACGGAATTTGAGAGGAAACTGGGAAGCTAGTAAATAATTCCAAGTACCTAAATATTGATAAAATCTTCGAGATACAGATTTTATGAAATATAAATCAAATTTCCCGATACTGGATGTTTGTTATTTGTATAGCCTATATTTGTAATTAAGAGATACCATTGAAAATTGTAGTTTATGAATGAGAAATGCAAGTACCTATCAACAAAAAATTAGATTACAGCATGCTTTCAACTATTTTAATTCAATTGCTATCATTTTTTCCGGATTCCTGAACTCAAGAATATCTTTAATCTCTGGAGTAACTTGTCATAACAGTAATTATTTCACACAAATATTTACTTTGTGTAGAGTACTTGTGTTCATATAGAACAGCTGTTTCAATTTCGTTATTCCCTTAATCTTATTAAAGTTAGGTATATGAGAATCCCTGTTTTAAAATAACAAAAACATAACAAAGACAATGATCGTTAGATACCAACAAATATGTTTGTCTTGAATAGATTTTCATGCGATTCATTCCAATTCACGAAGAAATATGCAAAACTCTGCATTTGAAAGGTATTATCGAATATTATGTTATGCAAAAATATAATTGTCAAAATGAGACATGAGAAGAAATATGTTTTCTGTATCTGCAAAGTAAATAAAAGATCAATTAGTTCGCAAGTTTCTAGTAAAATCTTAATCTAGGCTTTTGCACCTTATTTAACAACACGGAATGGTTCATACTCTGCTGAGCCAACTTTATTTCAAAGTTTACACCGCATTGGTACTTTGATTAGAAATACATTAGCATGAACGGTTTTACCTTATAATACATATATAAAGTACCTATACATTCAGCTACATAATTATGTCCCTACTCTTTGATTGGAAGTACCCACGTAAATATTAGTCAAACTGAATTCCAACACGTTAACACTTGGAAATAAGAAACTCAGAATGGTGAAACTATATACCTACCCGAGTACCTACCTACCTAATACCTATTATAACTGCCCATGTTGGGTATATGGCGATTTCCAGTACATTTATATTTCCTATAGCAAATTGAGGTGAATGGCCTACAGCCGCATTAAATGTGCAATTTCTGCGTAACAAAATGTATAAAGTTGTGACCACACTAGAATAACAAGTACCAACTAGTACCTACACTCAAAAGATACTACAATTACGAAACATGAATGAGTACGGGTTTCGGTTCATCCTCAACTTTATTCCTTCCGCGACTCCCCAATGTTTATTTCATTCCTTAGGGAACATTGTCGTATTTGTATTTACCAATCGCTACATATTTCCAAGACTCAGAAGCAGACTGAAAACATTTGGTCTTCTCACCATTAGCATATCAAAACAACAGAACTACAGAACATTGAAGGAATCAAGTAGTTACTAAATTCCCGAATACACTGATGATGGACAGGGTGATGGTATACGATGTTCAATGTTAAAAGAGAGATATTTCTTCTTGTACTTTAATTAGACCATAACAACAAAGTAGGGAATGTATTTACCGATTTAAAAAGAATTTAAACGTTCCAGCATCAGCTAAATTGCGCAATATACCGCTGCAGGATAAACTTTAACAATATCACCTAGTCGATCATGTAACATTACTCACATTAATCCACGCTGGCTAAGTTACACGTATAATAAACAACTCTGCTTTCTAGACTAATTCATTTTTCTTCAATTCCAAAACATGTGGATATTTTACCTGTTTTCCGGCTCTCGGTAATGTTTCTATGTTAGTTCCATTCACCACAGGGGCTTTCTCTTGGGTAACACCCCCATTTGGGGTAGTCCCATTACCCAACGCCATCACTTATCCAATTACTGTATCGTCACTTAAATATCAATTTTGATATCAAACACTATTAAACATTGAAACACTTAACACTTCAACGCTTTCTTCACATTTAATTAAAACTAGATACGTAGCTGCAGTAAGACGACGGCTACATTAGGCTATCACCGACACAAACAAACCGACACAACTAAATTGGAAATGATATTTTTAGTTTGCCACAGTTCTTCCGATTCACTATTCCCGTAAGTTGTAGCGACTAGCGAATAGCAGCGTCTGGCAGCGAGGGGAATGTAGGTAGATCCCAGTAACGACGTTCAGACAAACAAGTCTCTTTTTCTATTACATCATCGCGTAGAATAAACCAAGAGTCGATGTGCTACTACCATTCGCACCTTATGCAATGCGCAAACGCGTGTGCATCAGCGCATCTCAACAGGTTTTTTTTTGTTATGTTTACTGTTATCTTATATATTACTCTACCTGTCGTAATTTGCTTCAAAACAATATAATATCAGATGATTAATTTCTAACAATAATAATAATTATTTAGGTACGAAATCGTATAAGAACTCAATTCTTATCGCAACACATATATCCATAACAATAAAAAAACAAAAACATAACACAAGGTGTGTCATGACAGGCTCCATCAGAAGTACTTTTTATGAAATTACTATACATAGATATAAACTCACGTTTGTAGGTGAATGTTCTCCCATATGTATGTCTGATTTCAATTGAATTGAGTTTTAGCAACCGATCATTACCAGCTATAGATTATAAGTACTTATATTATAGTTAATAATAATATTAAAAGTTTATTTAGTTAAAGAATAGATTATATCTACTTAGGTATCTACTCTAAAATATAAAAAGGAATAGAGTTTAACAAGGTCAATCTTCCAATCCACCCTTTAAATATAAACAATAATTCACATATTCATTAGGTATAATAGGTACATAAACATAATATTTTAAAATTTAAAGTCAAATTTGAGAGAAAAGTAAAGTGAAATTTTACCTTACTCACATATAATATATATAGAAACAAATTTAATATATATTTAACCAATTCACGTTGTAAAATTATACAAACAGAAAATAAGAATTTTCATCAAAACCACATACCTACGTACAAAAATCTATGATGATCAATTGATCACGTGGCTTCCCTTACTTTAGTTAGCAAACTAGTTTTTTTGGCCTCTTATATTACTTCCTTTATACTACATATTACGTATAGCAAGGGAAATAAAATTAGTACGAAATTGTTTCACTTATAATTCATGCGTATAAACATAACTCTTGCTTTAACTTTATAAATTCTACAACTGAATTTAAAGACTTAGGGACCATATATACAAACCTGCCTTTAAACATTGATGTGGAATGGTATTATCGTTGTTACGCAGATTAAAATCATGTATAGCAGTTGATCTTATTAACTTAATAAAGAGTTTTGTATAATACAAGCTTATGTAGGAAACAAGTATACAAAAAACCACATATATCACATATGTACACTATATTTAGTTCATTGAATTTTTCTGTGCTTTTGAATAGGGATGCAACAACCAAACTCATCCTACCTTTCTGTATCCTTTGAAGTTTATCTTTATTGTCCTGGGCGAACAGATTCTAGTAAACATTAACAAATAGAGATTTTCGAAAAACAAGGCAGCTCATGGTTATAAAATTAAATTAAAATTATATTGATTGGTCACAGGAGTAGGTCAAATGCCACGAGGACCAAAATTAGGGGGCGAAGAATTAGAAACATAAAAAATATTTGTTTAAATAATAGGTTTCGTTATATAAATTTTTTCTCTTTTTCTATTTTTTGGTAATTATAAAGTAAGATTACGTCTTTTCTATATTTACTTCCCGCACTGTAAATAGTATATTAAGGGAAGTAATCTAATCGACCTAGAAAAAATTTTGTTTTCCAGAATTATTCATGTAGACTAAGTATGAGATTATTTATTATTTATGTGCGTATGTGCTTAATTAAATCACTTTGAAGCCAATTGCGCCAGGCCATTCCTATAGGTAGGACAAATATGAAAAATTACGGTAAAAATATGAGACTTTGCAGCTGACGTGCATTATTTTAATGAATGGTGCTTCTAGCCTCTAGGGGAAGCGAGGAACTGGAACGGCACGGCATGTTGCGAGATTTCTGGGGTTGTGGCCGCTGCCCGCCCTTTATTGATACCCAACATTTTAAAACGGACGCTGCAACATAACAGAAACGATTAAAATCTAAATAAATAACAATTTTTTTCATCGTGTTCCACCTTTTTTGAATTTAGGTATTTAAAGTTTGATAATTCTTGAAGATATCCTGTTTTATCTTCAATAATTTGTTCTATTTCTGCACTTCACCATTCTGTTGTCTCCACTTCTTTATTCATGATTTTGCTTTCACTACTTTTAACTTTACAATTCGCAGTTCTCAACCAAGTACTACATGAGCTTTAGTATAGGAATGAAAATGTGAATGAGGTTGTATTGTTATGTTATTGTGTGTCTGTGGGTTGATTGCATGTGTGTCTCAGTAGACACAGATTATGATCAATATGTTGTACTTTCCTAAAACGAAGTTTGATTACTTAAAGTACTATTGAAATTAAAAAAATGGGACTATTATGGAAGAACTAAATAATTTTGTGAATACATAAAAATCTTGAAATTTGAATGTCTCTTATTTTGCAGCTTTGGTGACAATATTATTTCCCATCGTTTATCTAAATTTTGCAAACATGATTATGCTATACTGTCTAAAATAGATGAACATAACTTAGCTAACTCTCGAGCATAATTATATAGTACTAAATATATTGATAAATATTGTTCCAAAATGTTCCACAATTAGAAAATAGATTTTTCCTATTCTGCTTCAGGGATGTTTCAGTTCAATTCTTTCAATTATTTGAAAACTCAGCCGGGTGATTCATTAGAATCCGGTTCCCTCAGAAATTATTTGAAGCCATAACATTAATGTTAATTAGTTCGTCAGACCTTACAGTCCAGTCAGTGACGGTAAAAATGGAGTATTAACTCCAAATTGTTTGAATCGCCACCCATTCTTATGGAGATTTGGGAAGATTTAGGGGATGGACCAAAATGAACTTTTGACCCGGTCTTGGGATGCGCTTTTTCCTTGGGGGAATACAACCCTTTTTCGTAGGTGAAAATATAGAAATTTGCAATGAACCCAGGAATGAATAGTGAACGAATTCTTAGTTAAAAGGGTCCATTCCACTTATTTCGTCCATCGTTACTGAATTATTACGATTTATCTCGTACATTTCTCGGTGAAAAAAACTTGTTTTGGAACAATTTTTCGCAAATAACTCGATAACCGTATGTTTCATCGAAAAGACTGTCATGACCAAAACTGAAATGAACAAATGAAGAATTAGATTTTTCACTAATCTCAGAAGTAAGTAATATTGACCGAGTTATAGCTCGGTGGAGGTTGCGCCTTGTTCACCAAAAACACGAAACAACAATTCATAGAAAACTCGAAGGATTTTCTCAAACTACATGAAATTACCTTTAAAATGGTTTATTTATGTCTCTGTTATTGCATCATTATTCCAATTTTTATGCAAGTAATAAATCTGACAGTCTGTAATTGATATTTTCAACTTATCTCATCCGGCTCATACATCAAAAAAATAGTGGTTCTCGCATTCTATTACCAACTTGTAACATTTGCTTTTCATCATGCAGCGATGAAATAAACTTTTTGTCTCCTGTAATTTTTTGATGTATATTACTGTTTCGGAATATTTTGAAAAAAAATGAAAGGTTTTGAAAGCAATAATTTAAAAAAATCGATGGTAGAAGTCGTTAATATATGCTAATTTAACATATTATTATTATTATTTTGTTTTAATACCACTTTAAATAATAACTTGGAAACATTACTAATTAGTTTCAACACCGAAGTGCTATCAAACAGGTACAAAAATATTTTTCATGTAGTTTGAGAAAAAAATTTGAGTTTTCTATGAATGAGCTTCCGAATAGCAGTTATTGATTGCTTGTCTGTTTTCGGTGAATATGGCGCAACCTTCATCGGCTGAACATTTTTGAATTAAAAAAAATCAAATATGAACCTGCATTAGTGAAAAAGTAGTAAAATTGAGCAGTCTAATACAATAATTGTTAGAACAAAAACAGACTTCCGAAGACACCGAATCTTGAAAATTCTTGGCTTCCGAATGAATTCCGGGTCACAGTAGCAGGACTCGATGCCGACGTTTCGCCAACAATTACTGGTAGCATTTTCAACGCTGTAAATATTACCTTGCACAGAATATTATTGTGATAATGTTATTCCATTTAAAAAAAAAAGGTTTTTCTATTTAGCCGTTTTTTTAATTTGAAGATTTAACCACATCCCCATAATTCATGTATAAATGTTGTTGCTTTGACTCGATATATTTAAAAAACGGTGTAGTGAAACCCTCCAATTAGACTTATTTTTATATTGTTATTCTCAACGGTCTTTAAAACTTTATCTCTATCTCTGCCCAACCTCCTTAAAATGAAACTGACTCTTCTGACTTGTGTAGCGGTATAGATTGTGTGAAAAATTCACGCTACTTAGTTCACTGCCTTCGTTCCGGTGGTTGCTGCTCCGGAACTTGATCTCCCCCCCCCCCCTTGTATGATCATATGTGAAGTGGAATTTTCGAGAATGCGTTTCCACATGTTGGGAAGATAATATCCTAAATAATGTAAGCCTCGACTGCACTTCAAAACACAACGACGACATTTAACAAATCAAAAAAAATCAGTGTGAGAATATTTAATAAGTAATCGAGCATTCATTCAATTTGGCTGCCAAGGTGATCTCCGTCTATACCGAACTAAACACTTGAATGAAATTTATGCTTACAGCGATTCACCCTCGTACTGGATTTTCATTAGCCCATGTGTAACAATTTTTATAGTTGAAAATTCCTCTACTCGTAAATGTTGAGTTCTCATCAGTGGATAAAATTTTATTGCTAAAAGTGGATCTTGTTTATTTTTTATTCAAGACGAATTCACAAAAATTAGTTCTCTCTCTCTCTCTCTCTCTCTCTCTCTCTCTCTCTCTCAGAAACGTGTATACATTTGTATTCACCACCCGAAAAAAACTTTCTCAAAATTTGAGTAAAATTATCCAATAAATCAAATGAGAGAAGGAATAACAAAAATTCTCAGACCTATAAATTGTACTGACTTGAGTATTGCTCATTCTTTACTGAACATCCACTTCTCCTCTAAAGTTATTAAAATGTCATTGCTTTGTGTGTATAGACCCGGATATTATTCAATTGATACTGATAATACACTATTTTCCAAAATTAAGGGACCTCCACAACTGTTAATAATTTGATCATACTTGGAGATTCAAGTATCCGGATATCCAGTGACCCATAATATCCACAGCAGTAGAGAACAAATTCATTAATTTTGTAGATTTCCTAGAAGAGTCTAATCTTACACAACTTATAGGAGAGCCAACAAGACTTAGACAAAATCAGACACCATCTACATTAGATCTATTGTTAACTAACGATCCAGATCTTCTTACTTCACCTAAAGTTCTCTCACCCATCGGAAAATCGGATCATAGTCTTCAATTTTTACACGAGTATAAACCAACTCAGCACAATCTTATAAAAACCACAAGCTTCTTAAAAGTGAACAGTGACATACAGGCACTTGACTGGTATTTAGCACTTGATGGTTTAAATGTGAACGATCAATGGACTTATTTCATGGATATTATTGACAACTCCGTGAAAAATAATTTTTCATACAAATTATCTTCTTCCAATTCATTAAAATCCTGAATCACGAGAAACGTTTTAGGAATGATAAAACACAAACGTCATCTTTGGAAGTCTATCGAAGAACCAGAAATATCAATGACCATAACATACATAGGAAATATTCTGATAGGCTGACATCGATAATTAATTTGGCCAGGCAAAAATATGAGGAAAATCTTGCCACCATTCCAAACAAAAAGAAACTTTACAAATATGTTCGATCGTCGTTATCATCTAAAGTGAGTGTCCCTATTATTAAGAATCATAATGGAATTGTTCAGGAGAATAAATACATGATTTCTCGAATAATTGCAGAGAAATTTCAAAACCCCTTTACGACAGATGTTCCTCTAAATCTACCAAAAATTCGAACTACCAGAGCTGCTGACTCAATTTCAGAAATTTCATTTGAAAGAAATATTATTGAAGAACATCTTAATAAGCTAGCTAACAACAGTGCCCCTGGTTTGGATGGAATAGCATCTACTTTACATAAACATTGTCACCATTTTATATCTATTCCCTTATCAATTATTCTGACTAATTCAGGGAACGAACCGGAAAAAAATTTATATAGTAAGCTACAATTTCAAAATTTTTTTTGCATTTTGTTCCTAATACCCCATAGATCATTCATGACTATCAAGACCGCGGGGGTCGACCTTTCTACCACCCAAAACGGGGTTTCAACCCCTCAGAGGAGCATTCTTATAAAAACAATCCAAAAGCTTAGAAAATTAATGAATGAATGAGCCGAAAATGACTCCTAGTATGTTTTTTGGGTCGCTGATCACGATTCCGCAGTTAGTTTTCTCGGAAAACTCCCTCCAGATGGGAAATTTGAAAAATTTATATATAATATATAATTTATAATTTTGTTGCAAAAATGACCTCTAGTAGGTTTTTTGGGTCGCTGAACACGATTCCGCTGTTATTTTTCCCAAAAAACTCTCTCCAGATGGAAAATTCGGGAAATTTGAGATTTTCCTGAGACGGTTAGGAATAATAAAGTATAATTTTGTTGCAAAAGTGACCTCTAGTAGGTTTTTTGGGCCGTTGATCACGATTCCGCTGTTATTTTTCTCACAAAAATCTCTCCAGATGGAAAATTCGGAAAATTTGACGTTTTCTTAAGACGGTTATGAATAATAAAGTATAATTTTGTTACAAAAATGACCCCTACTAGATTTTTTGGGTCGCTGATCACGATTCCGCCGTTATTTTTCCCAACAAACTCTCTCCAGATGGAAAATCCAAATTTTTCATGTGGAGGGAGTTTTCCGAGGAAACTAACAGCGGAATCGTGATCAGCGACCCAAAAAACATACTAGGGGTCATTTTTGTAACAAAATTATACTTTATTATTCATAACCGTCTCAGGAAAATCTCAAATTTTCCCAATTTTCCATCTGGAGAGAGTTTTTTGGGAAAAATAACAGCGGAATCGTGATCAGCGACCCGGAAAACCTACTAGAGGTCATTTTTGTAACAAAATTATTCTTTATTATTCATAACCGTCTCAGGAAAATCCCAAATTTCCCGAATTTTCCATCTGGAGAGAGTTTTTTGGAAAAAATAATAGCGGAGTCGTGATCAGCTACCCAAAAAAACTTACTTCTTGTAACAAAATTATAAATTATAAATTATATATAAATTTTCCAAATTTCCCATCTGGAGGGAGTTTTCCGAGAAAACTAACTGCGGAATCGATCAGCGACACAAAAAACATACTAGGGGTCATTTTCGGCTGTTAATTCATTAATTTTCTAAACTTTTGGATTGTTTTTATAAGAATGCTCCTCTGAGGGGTTGAAACCCCGTTTTGGGGGTGTCGACCCTCGCGATCTTGATAGTCATGAATGATCTATGGGGTATTAGGTACAAAATGCAAAAAAAAATTTGAAATTCTAGCTAACCATATATTTTTTTATTATGGGCTTTTTCCCGGCTTATTGCCTGGACTACAATACACATAGTCTACCCGACGTCTGGAAAATATCTTCTGTTACACCTATCATCAAAAAAGGTAATAAGTTGGACCCTGATAAGTATCATCCCATCAGTTTAACTCCAATAGTTGTTGAAGTTATGAAAGAAATCATCTCTAAAAAAGTGATAGAATTATCTCTAAATAATAAGTTAATTCCTTCTGAATAACACGGATTTGTACCAAGTCACTTCGTACTTACAAACCTGCTTGACTGTGTCAATAACTGGAGCTTGTCACTAGATAAAATCGAACCAGTTGACATAGTCTACTTGGACTTTTCTAGGGCTTTTTGACCGTGTTCCTATGAAACTTTTACTTTACAAACTAGAACATCTTGGAATTAGGAGCAATTTACTAGCATGAATTCCGGCCTATCTGACTCATTGAAAATATACGTATTGTGGACACACACTCTTACGAATATTACGTTTGTAGTGGTGTTCCCAAGGGGTCAATACTGGGCCCCTTTTGTTTATTTTATATGTCTCTGATATTCGTAACTATGTTCAGTCTATGATCTTTTTATTCCGATGATAGCAAGATTTACGCAAACCCTAGCCAAAAATAAAAATTTCTTCAAGAAGGTTTAAACCAAATATCGATCTGGTGTAAATTATGGAAGATTCCTCTTAATATTCAAAAGTGTGTTGTATTGCACATGGGAAAGCATACCCCACAACATTTACAAGTTGAATGATATTCAATTAAAGATGGTGACCGAGCACGAGGATCTTGGACTGACCATTTTGGCAGATTTATCTTGAATCCAGCACATATAAATAAAGTAACAAAAAAAAGGATAAGCTTCTGTTTACTTACTTTCTAAGGCATTTAATAAGATTTCTCCTCATCACTTCTATAACCTTTATACCACATATACACGCCCCATATTTGAGTTCGCGGGCCCGGTTTGGAGTATCGACTGGTTACTTGATGCAAAGACTTTGAAGTCTGTACAACGCTAACCTACTCATATTCCATTTGGCGTCCACATACCGTGTTACAAAGAAAAGCTTAGCATTCTGAACGAAACTACATTTATGGAACGTCGACTTCGAGGAGATCTGATCGTGACCTATCGTATTTTAAATAGTTTATTCGAGTACAATTTAAATCATCTTTTCACTCTTAACCAGGATCAACGTTTGAGAGGACACTATTGGAAACTTAAAAAGGAACGCTTCAAATTGAAGTCACGTCAGGGCTTCATTGCTAACAGATTTTTTTCTGATGCCTTGTGATGTTGTGTGATGTTGTGTGTGCTACGTCACTTAACACCTTTAGAAATCGTTACCGACAAATTAAAAACATCCACTTGAAGTTTGCTTTTCTCTCCAGTGGCTTGTTTCTGTTACACAAAAACTAATTGTTAATCTTCATTGTGATCCGATTCATTGACATATAATTGTTCCTATACGTAGTACTTCACAACTTTGGGCATTGTATTTTTAGTAATTGAGGCTGAATAGATATTCTATCTCGGCTCATTAATGATATTTAATAATAATAATAATACAGTTGACTTAATTCCAGAGAGTATGAAGTGTAGTACCTACTTTACTTTTACTCGACAGACTGTTCAAAATTGTGGAGAAAGGGAAGGAATTTTGGATTACATGTTTCTAAATAGGTTTACTAAGTAAGAATTTCATTAAATCAAAATGCCAGTAAACAGCTTTTGGGTGTCTGAAATCAATTTAACCCTTGCTAGACGTGTGAATGCATTTGTTATGCTTGAAGATTTGCAACGTTCCTATAAACTTAACTTTCCAAAAGATGAGTCGCTACCAGTAACTCCATTGTGAAATAATAGTTGCATACATTAAAGAATGCGCCACTGCATCATTGATGTTGTACACTTGTAGAAAGCAATAAACACTCAAATACCTTCCTCTGACGAAAGATCAAATATGTAGATGTTGTTCTTTACAGGTACGCTAATAGCGTATTCAACAATTAATAAATACTTACATTAGTACCAACCTACCAATTAATTTAATATCCTTCCAAATTCTTGACTGCTGTCAAAATTCACATTTCAGATCTTGTAAATGATTAGTTTTCACTCACTCCAAATGATAGATTCTGGTGGTCTAATTCGATTTCCCATAAGTTTACTAAAAACCATCAAACTCATTAAGGTTTCGGAGTACTCAAACATCACAATTAAATATTTAGAAATCGAAATACCAATTTTGGCTACGAGGCTGGTATCTTGAGTGAGATCAGTCATAAACCATTTATAGATCTTGTTTGGGAATAAGTTCTCCCAACTATATTTGAAGTTTTTTGATTATAATTTGATTCACTGAAACCATAATGATCTCACAAACCAGAAAATATGAACATTAATCAAAATGATTGCGGCACAATTAGATGAGAATCGATTGTACCTTATTGGATGACCATTACCTCTATTATTAGCTGTTTCTAAGCATTGTATGAATAACATAAATTTAGAGTAATTTCAATGTCAAATACATCCGATTGATGAAAAACCGGAAGAGCTATTGGATTCCAAGTAAAGCGACAATGTAACCTATTATTTTCATCATGATTATATAAAGCCTCACGGTCATGGTTACACATGCATATACCTGTAATGCGCATGTGCCTAGGAAGCACCTATAAAAGATGAATTATATTTTTCACAGTCAAATAGATTAAATCTTTTATTGAATTAGCACCTCTTCTATCAAAATGAATTTGAACATAGTAGCTATTGTTTGCTTTAGTTTGATCTCATTAGAAGTGCTGGCGGTAAGTTTGTTTATTGGAATAGATAAATCATTTTTATTGCATTTTGATTGGAAATATTAGATTTTGCACTCGTTACTCGTTAGATCGATTATCAATAATTGATTTCGAAGTATTTTTTTTTGAAATAGCAGCTCAGAGCAATTTACCAGTATATAAGTACCTCATTATGAATCATATTCGTTTTTATTCACCCATTCGATCTTGAGAATGAATGAATTATTTCGGTTTTTTGAATTGATTTTCTGATCATTATTCTAGTGCTTCAAGAACTTTAATTAATTACTTTGGAGTTGATTTTAAATTTCAATTGACTCAATAAATGTTTGTAACAAGATGATAAGGATTTTTGAAGGTTTTAACCATATCCTACATTAAAAATGTAGAACAATGGTTGAAACAAGTTTTTTACCAGTATTAGGTACCTAATGGCGAAGGTGTTACAGCGACTTAAACTGTCATTACTGTATTAAAGCCCAAAAGGAGAATGATTTTAAAAAGTCCTCATGATATAATGAGTGCTATACAGGCTGTTTATAAAGTACTTGTACAAACTTTAAAGGGTGAATCGTTGACTAATTTTAGGATAAAAGTTCATATGAACATTTTGTTTAATGTTAGATTGCGTCACATACAGTGCTGTACCTGGATTTATTCCATTAACTTTTTTGAGTCACAATGTATGTAATTTTTGGAAAAAAACGGGTTCAAATTTAAACCTGCGTTGGGATTTTGTAAGTTGAATTTGTGGTTAAATGTGTTTTTTATTGATTGTATTGTGATGTGACTAACTTAGATCATTTACAAGACTAAGACTAAACTACTTCTACAAATAAGTTAATAATACTTACAATAATTGCTGAAAATGACCACCGCCTTCTGCAACGCATGCATCAATTCGTCTTAACATCGATTGTCGAACTCTTTCGAATATACCTTATGTCTAATTAATGATGGCACACGATCCAAATATCCTATTTCTCAGATCTTGTTCATTTTGGAATGGAATTTTGTAAGCTAGTAACGTCAAGTAATCCAAAAGATTCAAATCAGGTAATCTGGGAGGCCAGGCTTGTGATCCCGCTCTTCCTATGCAACTGTTATGGTAATTCAGAAATCAGCACGCAACCAAACTAAAGTGCAGTCCAAAATGAACAAGATCTAAGAAACAGAATATTTGAATCGTGTGTCATCATTAATTAGACATGAGGCATATTCGAAAGAGATCGTCAATCGATGTTAAGGCGAATTGATGCTTGCGTAGCAGTAGGCGGTGGACATTTTCAGCAATTATTGTAATTATTATTAACTTATTTGTAGAACTAGTTTAGTTTTAGCCTTGTAAATGATCTAAGTTAGTCACATCCCAATACAATGATTAAAAGATACATTTTATCACTTATTTTTCAAAATTCAACATACAAAATTTCAATGCAGGTTTAAGTTTAAGTCCGTTTTTCTCCAAAACGGCTGCTTTCAGCGACAAATACTAAGAGTACCTTTTGTATGTAAAATTAGAATAAGTCAATTACATACAGTGCGACACAAAAAAGTTATGGTTATTTCAATCCACGTACAACACTGTATGTCGCGCCCTCTAACATTAAACAAAAACCCAAGTAAATATATGAGTTTCTCATCATTAATACTCCCAGTACTCGAATTTCGTCAAATTGCCATGTTATTGAACAAAAATATAATCAAAAAATGACATAAAAATTAGTCAAAGATTCACCCTTTAAAGTTTGTACAAGTAGGTACTTAATAAACATCCTGTATATAATAAACTATAAAATAGTTCACACTGTGGATAATATACACTATTACACTATAAATAAGAAACAATCACCCTTATCCACTAAAAATACTGTTAAAGTACTGAGGACCTTTTTGCTAACAAATAGCCATACATTTTTAAAAAGAAAAAACGTAATAACTTGAGAGATTACTTAACTAGGACTCTAGAATAAAAAGCAAAGCATCAAAATTCTTCATCGATTGCAGACGACAATGATTATGTTATCAAGCAATTCTATAAAACCATACCAGCTCTAAATAGCTATAGTTCTAATTAATTACAAATACCAAAAACAAACCGCTAAACACAGTTATGTTACAAAGTAAGCGAATTTTGTCTCTTAATGGACATTTCCGGGTGAGTTACATCAAAATATCTAAAGCTAAGAACTTAGAATACTCAACATGAGTGATGAGGTTTCCCTTACCCTGAATACTCCTCACTGAATTCTTCCAAAAAAATCAAGATGGCAGTAATAGTAGTTCCTCACTACAAAAGATTGAATTGGAGATGAATATATTATGTGAATGAATATGTAAATGAAATTATGGACCCCTGTTCCTCTTTCGCTCTTTCAGATGACCCATTGGATGAACGCTATATCCCTACAAACTACTGATAATTGCTCATCTATATATATACCTATATGATGTCAAGGTTTTATCGCATCTTTTCAGGTTTGACAGAATCAACTTAATCAATTATTTTAACACTGTTTTTTAACCATGAATGCAAACATTTACGATTTCTTCCTGCTCACCTGATGGATGACATTCTACAAAATATGTTGGCGCCAATGTACGTTTCTAAGAATATAAAATAAAAATTTTTCAGTTGTTTGGGTAGCTTTAATTTATTATGCTATTTATTGAGCTACTGAATATTTATTACAATCATAAATTTAACATATAGAAGTGTCGGAAAGCTAAAAATGTGTTAACAAGAGGAGAGTGAAGGAAGTTAGTGTTTTTATTACAATCATGAATTTAACATAGAGAAGTGTCGGAAAGCTAAAAATGTGTTAACAAGAGGAGGGTGAAGGAAGTTAGTGATCTACGGTTCACTTATTTGATAATTGTCAAATATGGAGTATAAATTCATGGCAAACTATTGATTTTTAGCAGTTTCCCGAGTAACATTGTTAAACATCTTTTTTCCTTGAAAACAAGTTTTTTTTTTCAATAACAAGACTAGAAAGATATATATTATGATTTTGCAAAAACTTCCATGAACGCAAAAAAGTATTTTAGGAATCATATTATTGAATTTTTTAATTACTGAAGGAAGTGAAACTTTTGAATTTTATTGAACTGTTTGAAGATGGGGGACTCTAATTTGGTTAATTGGTTGCGTTCCATTTCTCTTAGGTTTAGAGATTGAGGAAATCATTAAAGAAAAAACTGTGATTACTTGAAAACAGATAAAAAAAATTCCATTGTAAGAGGATTATAACAATTCGGTAAAACTATGTTTTTTGTAATTATAGTGTCACAGAGAGATTGAAATCACACTTTGAAGCCCCCAACGAATCAGGCTTAGAAATTTATCGCGTATATTTATAATCACCGTGCGTGTATATTGACGTTTTGGCAGTAAATTTCGCAAAAAGGAGGATATAGATCTTAGCAGCATCCAATTGTGAAATAATATTATTAATAAGTCTAGTTTCTAGCATTTATGTATGAACTGAGAAATAATGAAAGATTTGTTTTGAGTATTTCCATATTTTAGTGTCTACTTTTGATTAACTTCCAAGACTAGCGGAGATTGGAGAAAACCAAAGATGGCAGTCCAGAAGAAAAATACTCCGCTCTTGAGAATAACATGTATTTGTTTGAAAATTTAAATGATATTACATATAAGCACTGAACCATATTTTTGATACACTTGATTGACTCAACTCGTAGACATATCTAAAATAGATAGTCACTTAGTAGAAATTAAACGAACACTGTCGCGTTGGACTTGCCTTTTACTTCTATTCTACTACTTTTTGTCACGGAATTTTCTATTTCATGTCTTTTACAGTGATTAATTTATTCATTGCTTCAACTGACTTATTCGTTGTTCATTTCCTAGGCTCCACACGAATTGAAATCGACCCAGGAGTTGATGAAGAGTTTCGTTGAATTCTTACACGAAGATAAAGAAATAGGGGCTGCTCTTGAGAAGATACTGTCTGAACCGAGTCAGATTAGAAATCGTAGGCAAGCAGAAAATGATGACGGTATGATGGATGTAGATAATATTAATACAGGAGATGTAGCAAAAGATGGATTTTTCGACAGAGCCACGAAATTTGTAATGGAAGTTTTACAGCGATTTCTCAAATGGATTAATACAGACAATTAAACTAGCAATAATCGAGAAAATCAAAACTATTGCTATCAGCGCAATATTTGGTTGATTTTAGAAAATAATGTATATATTTTTGGAATTTACATTTTCTAATTTTTTATAAACAAAAAATAAGCCAAATTCATAGTAAGATTTTGTTAATATTCGTATATTAAGAAGATGAAGAAACGTTTAATTATATCTGTAAAAGGTGTATAGAACTTCATGAAGATTTCTTACTCTTAATTTATTCATTCTGGATTGAATATAATTCTTATACAATAAGATTTTGTTTTGAATAAACATGTTCTCCTAGCTAAGCCTTATCGATATATTTTTTAACAAGAAGGTTTGTTGAAACGGACGCGGATGGTTAGGCGCCAGTGAAACGAAACGCTAGGCTTCAGTTACGGAACACTCTGTCCCTGAGGATCAGTAGTGATAAATTGCCCCAACTAGCTAAAATTAAATATTTATTTTCAGGGCTTGTAGTGAAACGTGTCCTGTGATTCTTGACTGTGAATTCTCTTTTTTAGTTTGTTATTCTTAAGCAGTTGGCGCTCAGGGTAATTCATAAGTCTAGAATCACAGGACACGTTTCACTACGAGCCCTGAGAATAAATATTTCATTTTCAGCTAGTTGGGGTAATTTGTCACTACTGATCCTCAGGGGCAGAGTGATCCGTAACTGACGCCTAGCGTTCCGTTTCATTGGCGCCCAACCAACCGCGTCCGTTTCACTGGCCCCACGTTGGTATAGTAAAAAAAAGAGTTTCACGTTGGAAGGAACTATGTCTATAGCAAAGTGAATCATCCAAGAGTGAAGGAAGGGACAATCATTGGATGTATATTCGTGGATGAGTTACTGAATCACATCATTTTTAAATTTGTTCGCAAGCCTATCAGTGTTTAAATATTATAGGCCAGCTGAAAATAGAAATTTTTGTAAGACGTATTTTTATACATAGAAGAAATATTATTATTTCTTTATTTATTATATTATACAAATATATAATATACAAAATAACTGCCGGGTAGCCTTCTATATTGTTTCAGCATACATGCTGTGCATGGGTTTATACCATATAATGATACATAATTTTACTAACCTGTCATCAAGAGCAGTAATATTACGAAAATCTTCCCCATTAGAATTATGCTGCGTTAGCACGCTTGTGGGTTTTTAGTAGTAGTAGTATATGGTCTAAGATACATTCTTTGACTTCACTAAATAAAACTTAGCCAAAATGTTCTAGTTATTTCTTTCAGGAAAGGAGATATGGCATGCGCAGTCCATGTACTTAATATGGTCTAGGCTCCCGCCTTACCCGTACCACTAAAGGTAGAGGCGGAAGTAGAAATAAGGTTTCTCAGGCCGCTGAGGGTATGGTGCTCATAGCTCCGATTATAGCTTTGTGGCTTTTGCAGCCTTTCTCCAGCACCAGTCAACACTTTTTGTTTGGTTTAACTTTATCCCACCTAGCAAGTGACTTTGAGTCTTATTACCGTAATATACTGCCAATTTTCGGGTACATGAGACCTCTCTGTAACAATCCCAAAACGATTCTCTCAAACTTTCTGATCATCCTAATAATAATGTTGCCCGCGTATCGTTGGGCGTATATACCATTTATAATACACCTAGCTTCTCAAGATGATTTAGAAACTTGTTCGCTTCAAGGCACTAATGGCACTACAAGACACTAAGGCAACACACTCCACTTTGCGGACAGCTACCCCTACTAATTATCTACCTAAATCATTGAATAGAATCAGCCATTACGTAATGACTTAAATAAAATAACTATTGAAAGTTCGATTTTCAATAGTTTAATAAATAAATGTAACTGTAGTTTTGCCAACACTGCAGCACTTTGTGATATTTGTTTGAAGAAGCTACGGTTTTACGAAACTATAGTTAATAGTACAGTCGCTAAAGGATTGAGTAACACAGATAAGAAATTTCGAGCAATGAATTAATATATGAAGGTATGATAAATCATCGATTTCTTTTTCAATTCTTTTGAATATACTATTAAGTTGGTCTATTTCCCAGAAATAATTTAAAATATTTATGAAAAATGTGTAATAATAATAATTTAAACTTGTTATAATCCCTTTTTAGTTATTTCTAGTTATTTTGATTCTAATTAACTAGCTGGAATCCAACAAAAAATTTAATTTGAATTTATTAGTCGAAATATACTATACCGGCAGATACGCGGTATAGAAATTTAAGTCGCTGCATTATTTTACACGTGATTTTTTTTATGTCAACGCGCTCTAAATTCGAGATGGTGACACCTTTGAGGTCGCATTTCTGGATTTAGATTACGAAATTTGTCTACTTTCTAACGTTTTCCGACTTTTTTCGATAGGCCAAATATTGGTCCCCGGGGGGCCCAAATACATCTATATCAATATCTCGGCATCTACTTTTTTTACCACAAAATACGCGTCGCAAAATACTCTAATAGAGTCTAGAATTTGGTCATTCTAAAAACTTTGTAACCTCAAAAATTTCCAAATTTTTCGAGGTTCGAAATTTTCAAAATTGTCCCACAGTTTTTTCTATGCCCTAAAACATGTATAGATGGATGCTTTAGATCATATTTACTGTAATCTACAAAATGCATTTTGCTTTATGTCGATAAGTCGATTTTTTGCTCGCAATCTCAGTTCTACGGATTTTAGAAAATGACCTAATTTGCCGCCAAAATGAAAGATAAAAGAAACTGGGTAGAAAGCGTATAAAAAGTACCATCTTTCCATCTAACCAGAATATTTTGTTGAGCAATATTCGATTTGCAAAAAAAGATTTTGCATTGACCCAAAAAACACTAATTCGCTTACATCTCGAGACCATAACCTCAAAATGACTTTCACTTCGTCAGACGACGCGTTTTCACTTTTCCTACAACTTTTCTCTCTACATGTTTTTCCATTTGAGCAACCGTTTCCATTTTAAACGCAAAAAACATCGTAACATGGCCGTAACTTTTGAAGCTAACTCGTAGGGATTTTTTCATTATTTTTCCCGTTTTTAGCACACTAAGCTACGTATAAAACACTGCAAATTTACACCTTTGATTTTTCCACTGGCGACTGGACTATAAGTACATTTATTTATTAAACTATTGAAAATCGAAGTTTATTTTATTAACTTTAGAATAGATTTTCATTACATAATGGCTGATTCTATTCAATGCTTAAGGAAGTTATAATTATAGTGGAAAAAGGGTGTACGTAAACTAAATTATATTAAAATTGAAAAGTTTCATTTATTGTTTTCGTATACGTAATGCATTTCAACAGAATATCGACAATACAAAATTCTCCATTACGTAATATGATTATTCAACTTTAATTAAAGAAAATTACAAATATAAGATAGGTAGGTATATAATATTAATTTTAGGTTACTTTTTATTGCTGAGGGCTGTTACTTCTTCGGACTAAATGTGACATAGACTGTAGATTCACATTAATTATAAACGAATATTAAATTTATTTTAATTGACATCACAGCACATCATTTTGACGAAAACCTTTAGGGTTTATAACATACTGCAAATAAGCTACGATTACAATTGTAGATTGGAACTAATTTTAAATTGCTGTTGATATACCCACAATTGTTACTGGTGGAGATGTTTGTAGTTTATCAAATAAATCATAAGATAAATGAATTACGTGATAAATTAGGTGCATAAAGCTGAATTGCAGTCATGTAGATCGAGCTTTTTTAAAGGCAATTTCAACTAGTTGATTATTGCATCTCTTTATGTTCCAATAGAAAGGCAATTCTGTTTCATTTCCATCTTCTATAGTTTCGACCTTGCGTTTCAAATATCCGCCTGTCCAAAGTTGTCATTTATATAGCCAGAAAACACAAGAAGAAATAGCATTAGATTTCAGTGATTAAAGTTTAAAGTGTTTACACGTATATGGAATATTTTCTGGATTTTAAACTCAAGAATTGCGAGGTAGATTCGTGGCGCGTATCGGTTCTAAATCCTATATCTCCTATAATAATACCAGCCGAATACGTTCGAAAATTCCTTCTTTGATACGATTCAAAACATCATTTCCTATTACAGATATCTCTTAATTGTTTGAATTTATATAATATATTTTATAGGTTTTTAACAACGTAGTTGATTCGGGGATCTCATTTTAAATGCATGTCAATCAAGACGCCAACTTACATTATATAGGCCTTACTCCATTTTCTAGCTTAACACATAAATTGTCGAAGTCAGGCAATGTATTTTTATGTACGCCAAAGTTTTTGGGAAATTTATGGAAAGTAACAATTTTTACAATAAATCTAACTCTACTTTACAATTTAGATCATGCCATGTTGGGTCTTTGTAGAATATTACCATTTGCGAAGCTTCTTATCACCCGTAGTTTTAGTAAGAAATATATTGTTAATATGTATATTGAATAAAATAGGACCAATTACCATGTCTTGAAGAATTCCGTATTTTATGTTAGAAGACTCGCTCATAGAATATTATATTTTGATACCTTCATTTCTATCCAATAAATGACTTTTGAACAATTTTAATTCATTCTCTTGTTCATATAATATATATGTATATGGGAACGTACTTACTCGCAACAAGAGAGAATGTCTAAGATTCTTGGGGGAACTAAAATCTAATTTTCCTAACGATGAAGTGATTAAAAAGACTCTTTCTTCAGTTGAAAGATTTTATAATAATGAACTAAGTATAAATCATTAGCTTATAAAAAACATGTTATTAACTCAAATAACCAAAACAGGGATATTGAGATATATTTCATGCTAACAATGGAAAGAAGAATAAGATTAAAAATTCAGCAACAATGGACCCAAAATAAGTTAAATTCATTTTTCTCAAATATTCCTTTAGAGATCAAATAAAAAATACCTAAATTCATAAAATCGTATAGAAAATATTTATCATTTTTGGAAAAGTTCAATTTCAAGTTATTCTCATTTTCTAACATTTCGTATATCAATCTAAGAGATATTATTAACAAAATATCAAATAAAAAAGTAAAGACTATTACAACCTCAATATAGACCTAATTGAGTTATTAAATCAATGTAAAGACGCCGGAATATACCCTGATGCTCTTAAAATTACGAAGGTTATTCCTGTGCCTAAAAAAGGATACACAGAGGACATGAACAATTATAGACCAATAGCTATAATTCCACTTTTATCAAAAATTTTTGAATCGTGCTTGAAATATCAGATAACTGATTATTTTGAAAATTCGAACATTATTTATTACAATCAGTTTGGCTTCCTTGAAAATAGGAGCACCAATGATGCTGTAAATAAACTTATAGAGATTATCGTAAGCAGTATGGAAAAAGAGTTCATCGTAGGCACACTCTTTTATGACCTAAGCAAAGCTTTTGACCCGATTTCACCTTCCATTCTTGTTGATAAACTGAAATTTTACAAATTTCGTGACAAAAGCTGTAATTTAATTCACTTTTTTTTATCCAACCGAAAACAGTACACTGTCATCAATGGAACTTCCTCGGAACATGGCGAGTTGTCAGTGGAGTTCCACAGGGACCTGTACTTGGTCCGCTACTGTTCCTTATTTACATTAATGATCTGGTTCAGGTGGTGGGAGCGGCTGATCTCCTGCTCTTTTCTGATGACACCAGTATGGTTCGAAGCTAGAATAGTGAAAGAGATTTGGTGGCTTGCTTGACTGATTCTCAAGAAAATCTTCTTGAATGATTTTGTGCAAATGAACTGTCCGTAAGCCTTGACAAAACTGGTATAATGTTATTCACACACAGAAACATTACTTTTGAAAACCCTGACTATATAAAGTTTTTGGGTATCTTATTTGATCCAGTCCTTAGTTGGGAATGTCATGTTGATAGTGTAGCTAACAAAATCTCGAAAAATATTTTCTTGATAAGAAATTTAGTAAACTACTTGCCTGAGGAGGCGATGCGCATGGCATACCCCCTTATTCAGTCGCATATGTCATATGCCCTGACAGGCTGGGGTAATTCACCTCATTCGGATAGAATTTTTCGCCTTCAAAGAAGAGTGTTGAGACTCTTAACAAAGAAACATTTTAGCGATGACGTTACATACATATCTTAGTATATAATTTTCATGTTTTATTTGACAAATGTAAACAAAAGTTTATACATGTAATAAATACTCTTACTCTTACTCTATATATGTATTAAAATGAATAATTTCTGTAATTAAATTTGAAAACTTCATCAACAATAAATTATTATTATTATTATTATTATTATTATCGAAAAAAAATGCAACTACATTGATGGAAACTAAAATTACAGTTTTTGTTAAAAACGCAAAAATACTAGGTTATTAATTTTCATCTGTATTATTAGCGATATGAGATAAAAATAATTCTAAATGTCTATGAAAACGATTCAAAAAAGAGTCATCTACCGCAATTATACAAAGCTATTAAAAAAATAGGACTGCAATTATTATGATTAGTTACTGTAATTCCATAGAACCACAATGGAAATATTTATTACAAATGTATAGATGGAGGAAATTGATGAGTTATAATTAGTTCAAAATTAGACACTAATTAGAGAATTATATGTGATACGTCATTCCATTGGTTTCAACGGTAGAGTTAAGTTAACAATTCCTATTATACCGTACAATCTAAATTTCATTTGTATGTGGAAGTTTTGATTGTGTTTCCTTTCTGTGTCATATAGAGAATAAAATTATTTTTGAAATGAATCATCCAGTAAAAGTACTATTCACTGTTGTTTGTTTACTTGCTGCTATAGTGGTACATATATAACTTTTGTAGAATAATAATATAATGTAAAAAACAATTATTCACATGATGGAAAAAAAATTTTTAAGGTTGCAGAAGTAAACTGCCCCCGGTCAGAAGATTTGGAAGCAAAAGAAGTATTCTGTTGGAGAACTCAAAGTGAATTGAAAGAAATACTACAGGATGCTTCACAGACTGTTCTAAATTTTGCTAAACGCAAGTTGGGGATGGAGACTGACGAGCACAAAGAACCGGTGAAGGTGAACTTTTATTCCATTCAGGACAATTACGTCATACTTTAATAAGTTTTATTTTCAGTGCGAATATTATCAATGTATCCTTCAAGAATTGCACATGGTAAGTGGAATATATTGAATGGAATTATTATTAATATTGTTATTAACAATAAGTTAAATATGAAACAAACACCCTTATTCACTAAAAATACTGTTAAAGTACTGATGAGCTTTGAGCTACCAAGTAGCCATCATAAGAGTAAACTGAATTAGAAATCCAAATGTGTCTGTTTGAACATTATTTATTATTAATAGTGTGAATAAGGGATTACCACCCGCTGGAGATAAATCTGAATTTATTAAATTCCCTTCTCTCTTATACATTATTTCCATTCCTTCTAAATCATCTATATAATTTAGAAGAGATGGGAATTTATAAGCGTAATAGCAATTTAATGAATTCAGATTTATTTCCAACTGATGGTAATCCATTATTTGCACTAATAATGCCAAACAATATTTGAACACACACACTTTGATTTATAATTTAGTTTACTCTGATGATAGTTACTTGATAGTTAAGAGGTCCTCAGTACTTTAACAGTAGTTTTAATGCATAATGGGTGATTGTTTCTTTCTATAGTGTTATATCCACAGTGTGGACTCTTTTAGAGTTTATTATGTTAGATATGCTTCGAATACGTATTTCAGCTAAAGGCAATGCTTCACCTTCATTACTATTGATTTACTGTTTTCGTTTAATAATGACAGTTTAACTGTCGAAATTGAAGTTATGGTAACAAGATATCCGTGGTAATACACAGTTAAAACAGTATTGTTTTATTTGTTTATCAATATGACAAATTACCATAAATTAAGGCTTCCTCAATCATTTTTTTACTAAGGTAGCTTCTTTAACAATTTGAGTTTTTGAGAAATTTAAACTATAAACCAATTCTATAACCTCTGTATAAGAACAAACCTTAGTCCAGTCAATTAAGGTTTTCCGAATTGTTTGAACCGCCACCGGTTCTTATGAAACTTTGGGAAGATTTAGGGGGTGAACCGAATTGAAATTTTGACTCGGTCTTATGACATTCGAAATGACCACATTTATGGGTAGGGCTATGAATTTTGAGGAAAATAGTTTCTTTACACTTTTCCATCGTTACTGAGTAAAGCATGTTTTCGAACGATTTTTTTGGAAATAACTGGGCAACCTTACATTTTCTCGAAGACACTGTGATGATAAAAATTGAAGGCAATGAACCGGAAGCTTAATTCATAGAAAACTCAAGAATTTTCTTAAGCTACATGAAAAGTCAATAATCAATAAGCTCAATAAGTTTTGCCGATATAGAATGCATGATTTTGAAAAAAAACATTTAGGTACTAGTATCACACATTTCAAATTTCTAAAAAGAAATACTTTTTTCAATAACTTCAAAACCGTAATCGATATCAAAATATTACAGAAAAGGAAATTTAGATTTGGTTTTAACAAACACTCTGTTTTTTTTATCGCTCTCTACGATGGAAATCAACTGAGATATAAATATTACAAGTTGATATGGGGCGACAACCAATATTGTCGATGTTTTTGAATTTGAAATGTTGAAAAATAAGCTTTCTATGAAGTACAACTTCACTATATGACATGCAATTCTCTAGAGATTGGTTTTGTGGACTACCCGATAACTCAAACATAACATGAGATTATGCTAAAAAAACCGATTGCAGACTATCGGTCGATGTTTCTTGCATAAAAAATGGCATAGTGATGAAATAACGGAAATGTAAATAAACTGTAAGCGTTCCCAATATCATATTTTTTATCTTTGATCTAGTAATACATATTCTGGATATAATAATGAATTTTATCCAGCTTACATTTTAGGCCAGTCCTAATAGGAGAAAATATTAGAAATAAAAAAAATAATTCGTTACAGCAATCTGACAGCGGGATATTGTAGAACAAGATATTATAAAAGAGGTAAAAATAAATCGAACCGACAGCTGCTATCCGGGATGGAATGGGGTGGTGTGTTTTTAGGGGTTGAAAACAGTTTTTCGTGATTTCTGGCTGAACTGTGAATTCTATCAAAAAAAGTTGAATATAAAAGTTGTAGGGATTAAAAAGATCTTTGTACCCACCATTTTTACCCTAACCACAAAATTTTTCGACAAAAATGCGAAAAACCAATTTTTAAATTTTTTCTTTGACAACTAAAACTTTATGAAGCTCAAACTTTGGCAAAAGATAGCTCTATTTATTGCAAAGAGGCAGTAATTTTTTCAGAAGGAAATATATGGAAGTTTTTGTTAAATTTAATTAATAAAAAAAAAATTCAATTGCGATTTCTCTTAATACTACGCCTCCTACAGAGTTCTGTTTTGGCTCACTTACTCTTTGTTACGTCTACTTTCGATAAACGGTAAAAAAAGGTATACTGCAATGGAAAAAATGACGGGAAAATTGAAAAAACCGAAAAATCGCTGTTTTCGTGGTAATTTGCATATTCATCGTTGAATAATTGTTATTAATTAATGAAATCATTTTAATTTTTTTATGTTTATGGAAACTATAATATTATTCCTTTAATTATTGTATAGATCGAGTTTTGGTATGATGTCATGCATGTCTAAGACAGCAAATTATATCTGCTATATTTGTATCTTCGTAATCGCAGGATACGAATATATGACTTCTACCATCGTCGTACATGGGATTGTTACTATCAAACGAAACATAAGAAATGCACATTCCCAATTTGCATTCAAGAACAATTTTAGTTTTTTCAAATACTATTTGTACTGGCCTATTTATAGTTTCCACAATTTACTGCACAAGGGGTGGTATTCAAGAGTTGAAATACAGAAAAACATCACGATTTATTGGCGAACGATCTGGTAACATTTATTATTTTTTTCATAATTTTCCACCCCCTAAAAAGAAATAACGCACATCGGAACCGGGTCAAATATTTTCTAGAGTATAATAATAAATTTTATCCAACTTACATTTATATTTTTCACAATTTACTGCACAAGGGGTGGTATCCAAGAGTTGAAATACAGAAATACATCACGATTTATTGGCGAACGATCTGGTAACACTTATTTTTCATATTAAAGGGTGGTTTCCACCCCTAAAAAGAAATAACGCACATCGGAACCGGGTCGAACATTTTCTAGAGGGTATAAAGAGACTAATTCCAAATTTTCATAAAAATCGATGATGGTTCTCAAAATTCGGAGATAATAACAACGCTCTAATACCACTCTTAGAATCTTTTTGAGTAAATTAATAGCAAAAATGAGAAATTTAAAATAATAACAATATAGTTCATTTTTTAAATTTTTAGTTAAATGTGAATGGTTATCCTGTATATAGTGACATTAAAACATGGGCTGAGAACCATTTAACAATGTCGCAAGGAGCTGATTTCATAAACAGATTAGATATATGTAATGAAGCTTTGTCAAATTCTATGGGTGAGTATAATGCAATCTGAATAATTTAAAACTTAAAAATATAATAACAATATTCATCATTTTAATTATACATACCTCATACCTAAAATAATTGTTTCACAATAATAATAAATGTGAATCATCTTCAGCTATGCATGTCCACCAACCCTTCCTCATAATTATAGACCTATGTAAGACAATTAGACACGGATGAATATACTCATTATCATGTTGACTTTTGCCAGATAACAATGATAAGGTCTTTCTAGCTCAGATCGATCAGTAAACGTCACAAACCTATAGTCCCAGACAGCTGTTTTGCTCTTCTCATAGAGCTCATCAGTGGAACGCGCAAGTTTGCAACGTTACTGGAGGATCTCTGATGAAGGTAGTCATAACCAGCATTCAACCAGGTAAAAAAAAATACGGGCAGTCACCGAGCACTGCTGCTGACAGAACTGAAAACTTACATTATGAAGTAACCAATTTATTTTGGGAATTTCATCCAAATTCGTATGATTCCACCAGTATCATCTCTTTCTACATGACACAATTTTCCGACAGTGCCATTGGACAATCCATCCCCAACATCTATGTTATTAGTTATCATGTATGGTTGGTTAAGAACTAAAATTAACTCGTATGGTAATCCACCCGCATCATCGGTTCTCATTTTATGCTCTGCCTGACGAAATTTTGTTGCTCAGCATTATGACAACCAACGAAGACATCCAATGCCACAGATACTATTGTCTACGGAGCTTAGTATGGAATTGTTGTAGTCGTTGTAGCATCCGAAATTACAATTTTATTAGTTTTAAATGAAAATTAATATAATTAGTTTTTCTTTAGTTTTCACAACTGTCAGCATTTCAATCAACAATTATATACATTTTTATATTTAATAATAAAAAACGTATAATAGGCGGTACAATCCCTGTAAAGAGTATGAATCGGTCCTCGTGCAGACGAAAGTTATATTTTTATTGAATTTATTAACTGTACATTGCGTACTTAGTATCGTATCTACGTGCAAGGTTTCAAATATTGTGAATATAATTCTTGTCATAGGAATATAACATTAGTCATGTGTATAAGTAATACTACTGATACGAAAAAACAACATTTTATTTCAAATAATTATTTGTGGTGTAATTTACGATCATACTGACATTTGACGGAAATGTTTATATGTTTACATTTTGCGTTTCTTTTTAGATTATTTGTTCATTGGTCCGAATTGAAGATGTTTCCTTTTACCACCATCCGTAGACATCTTCATTTTGGACCAATGCTGTTTAACATTACTTCCATTTACATCGATGTGAATATCAATAAATAATATGTTTTGAAAATAAAATAATGTGTATTTATTATGACTATCGGGTTACATTCATACTCTTTACAGGGATTGTACCGCCCATTATACGTTTTTTATTATTAAATATAGAAATGTATATAATTGTTCATTGAAATGCCAACAGTTGTGAAATATACACATCACTAATGTTATATTCTTATGACAAGAATTATATTCACATTATTTAAAGCCTTGCACGTAGATACGATACTAAGTACACAATGTACAATTAATAAATTCAATAAAAATATAACTTTCGTCTGCACGAGGACCGAGGATTCAGAAAATGAATAACGTCGAGTATCCGACTTAGATATGCACACGTGTGTAAGCGTATAGACAGTTAGACACTGCCTGACGCCTGACCAAGTGGTTACGTAATACCTAATATACAGGCTGCTCCATCTCAGACGAGCCACCCCGTATATTTCTTATCCCATAGTGAGTGGAAAAATCTCCCGAAACACGTCGAATGATTTTGTTTCGGGGTGGCCTGCCCGATCTCCTGACCTGAACCCTCTGGACTTCTTCTTGTGGGGACATCTTAAGTCCAAGATTTTTGTGACTCAGCCTGAAAATTTGTACAAACTACGTCAACGAATTGTATATGAGTGTCGTCAATTATTGCTGAACCATGTTAGAGACGGTTTTCAGTCAAGATTGTATTATTGTATGGAAGTCAATGGAGGCCAATTTGAACAAATTATTTAAACACGCAGATTTAATTTTTTTCATTGTAAGCATGACAACACAATTCAATTTTTTTACGAATGTGATTTTTTGAAGATTGTTTAAGTTTGTAAAAAAGGCTTAATAAAAATGAGCTTGTACATTGTACAAACAACCAAAATATTCAAGGTGGCGCAATCGAGCAACAAAATTAATTTTTGGCGAAAACGGTTCATCAAATTTACGTTTTTCATACACCGTTGTAAAGAGGCTTCCAAGACCTTTCAAATGACGTATCACTCAACCCCTCTCTCCCATTCAATTTTGAGGGGTTGAAGCGCCCCCTATTAGGGGTTGCTCGTTCAAGCCTGAAATATACGTCCCCCAACAAAATCATTCGACGTGTTTCGGGAGATTTTTCTACTCACTATGGGATAAAAAATATACGGGGTGACTCGTCTGAGACGGAACATCCTGTATATAGCTACAGCATGATATCACGTAACGGACTTATGGTTTTACCCCCATCTGAAATAGCTCAACGCACCTAAAGAAGTTTTCACTTCAAAAATGAAAAACTCTTAAGCCATAATAGTTGAGAAGACCGAAACAGCTGTCTGGGACTATAGGCTTATGACGTTACTGATCGACCTGAACTAGAAACGCCTCATGATAATTGTAGACCTATAGCAGTAATATTTGTGATGTAATGTAATCAACAAATCTATCAACATCGAGGTCTTCGAATAGCTAGAGAAGGTTCCGAAATTGTGAATGGTCGGCAATATGACTTTCAACTCCAAAGATCAACAGGCGACCTGCCAGCCTACATAACACAAATATGGCAGGCATCCATTGAAAACAATGGCAAATCTCTAGCTAAAGCATTGGATATCTTCAAAGCATTTGAGCGCTAGTATGGCACCAAGAAAACTTCCGTCATATGGTTTGCCGTCTCAACTTTGGCGTTTTTTCGCAAATAGATCACTCCTGGCGTTCTTGTATTTTGTGTTTCCTAGTCCTCCACAAAATACTAGATGTAATTTCTTTTCATAATACGAGGGCAAGGTGACAAGTCCCTGAAAAATTATTTATTTGGTCAAAGCTCATTTTATTTCTCAACATAATCTCCTTGTAGCACGATACACTTCGTCTAACGTTTTTCTAATTTTTCGATCCCTTCCAAATAATACGATTTCAGCAGTCGTTCAGAATAGGCGTTTGTATCAGCGATGACTTCTCCGTCGAGCCATTTCTTCAAGTTTGGAAATAGATAAAAATCGAAGGAGGCCATATATGGAACGGTTGACTATACCCTTCCACAACTACTATAAAGCCTCCTACGAGCGCCGATCAAACTTTCTACAATGTATCTGCAATCTATGTACGAGGGCAAGGTGAAAAGTCCAAAAAATGAAACCAAGAATGATTTATTTGGTCAAAACTTATTTTATTCCTCAACATGATCTCCTTGTAGCTCGGTACACTTTGTCCAACGTTTTTCAAATTTTTCGATCCCTTCCAAATAATACGATTTCGGCAATTCTTCAAAATAGGCATTTATTTCAGTCATGAACTCATCGTCGCCCAGCCATTTCTTCAAGTTTGGAAATAGATAAGAATCGCAGGGGGCGGAATCTGGAGAATATCGTGGATTACAAACCAATTCGTAGTGCATTTTATGCAATTTTGCCATTGCGAACCTGCGCATTGTGTCCTGGTGGAAGAGCTTTTTTTTCTTTGCCAAATGCGGCCGCTTTCGGTCCAAATCGGCGTCGAATCGATCCAACAGCTCTGCATAATATACGCCGGTGACCGTTTTGCCCTTTTCAAGATAATCGATATGAACGATACCGTGTGCATCCCAAAAAACTGTTCTTTGGGTTCTGGTGTGTTGTGATGGATCCATGTTTCGTCCATGGCGCAAAAAGTCTTTTTCGCGCTTGAACATTACCAAACACTTCTTTGAAGTTGTCACACGGTCGCGCTTGTTGTCATCAGAGTGCAAATGCGGCACCCATCTGGCAGATAGCTTTTTTATATTCAAAAATGTATGCAAAATGTTCCGTACCCGTTTGGTTGAGATGCCCATAGCCTCAGCAATCTCGTGCCGATCGTCCAATATCATATCATAGATTTTATCGACGATTTCTGGCGTTGTAACCTCAATTGGACGACCAGAACATTCGGCGTCCTTTGTGGTCATACTACCACAACGAAAATCAGTAAACCACTTGTGAATCGTTCCAATCGATGGTGGAGTCTCCATAATGTTTAACAAGCAATGCTTTGGTTTGCGTATTGTTTTCTCCACGCAAAACGCGAAATTCACTTTTTTCCATGTTTACAAAAATCTTCAAGATTGCTTGCTTTCGATGGGTGTCAAAACAGTCTGAAAATTTTAATGCGTTGTAGTTAAAGATGTCACATGGGATTTTCGATTGTGGCGCCATCTGTTTTATTTTTCAGGGACTGTTCACCTTGCCCACGTACAACAAAATTAAAATAACCCATTCAAGAAATAAAAAGAGACGTAGGTATCTCCCGTGAGCATAACCAATTAATTTCCAACGTAAGATTATAGGATGATCTCAGGGTGAATATTGGTGATCAGACTACAAGAAAACAATCTATGAATTTCATTTCATTCATCATCATTTGCCAGTATTTTGAATTTGGTGATTACGTTTTCCTCTTCATTTCAAAATTCCAGAATCCAGATGAATATTTTTATTCACTTAAAACCCACTTGATAACTACACAAAGTTGCTATTGATATAAACTGCATTACAGGTAGTATTATGAGTCACAAGAATTTATAAAAATTGAATTTTTCTTTGAAACATTGCGGAATTGGAAAGGGTCATGTGAAATTTATCAAAGTTGATATTGTCCATAATGTTTCGCAAATACAGAATTTATGAAATATTTTATAGCTGATAATAAATGGAACTTTTTTAAAATTTCCGTTATAATTCCTTGAATTTCGTAAATAAGACTAGTTATCGTCATTAAATTACATTGCTAATTTAAAGAAGGTCTATGATCATTACCGGCTTTCTTTTACTAGACGAGAAGAAAACCTATATTGTATAGGGAATGTCGTGTAAGCCAGCGGTGGAATGGTGAAGAAGGTAGACATTGGAATTTTTCTTAGTTTGGAGAGGTTATAGCCATCAGGTAGAAAAAATTTGTTTGGTAGAGAGAACTCCGGCAAGTCCCAAGCCTGAAGGGAAGGACAGCGTATAGTTTTGTTTTGTATTATGAACTGACTGAATAACCTACGTATGTTGTAGCATATTCATACACATTATTTCTTTCCTTTGTTCGCTGAAGTTTTTAGGATGAGGAAAGTATGAGCATTCATATATTATTATTTGTCTAATCTATCTTGATCTAATTGGGACGTGGAGGTAAAGATGTGAAGGACGATACGTGTACAATACGTATTCCACAATCTATATTTTATATTGACACCTGTTGTCACATGAACTATCAACATTTGCCAGAGTAAGAACATAAAATAAATTGTTACGTCACATCGATGACGTCACTTGAATCTTAAAATTTCTAACACTTCTGAAGGTTGAAATATGCGTGTGATATAAGTATTTATAGTCAAAAAAACACTGTTGACAGTATGGTGCAATAAAATACTTCAATTCTATTTGAAAAACTGAAGATGGATTTCAAGAATACCCCTTGAAACGGGACTACCACACCCAAAAACAATAAAGTTCCTATGTATTCACCGTTTGCAAAATTTCAAATCCATACTACCTCCATAGTTTTTACGAACACACGCATGCACATAGACATCATTTCAAAAATAGTCGTTTCAGCAATGCTCAAACCATATATATATACGTGAAAATCCGGAATTTTTGTTTCCTCCGGTTGCAATACTTTTTTATAGTTGATATAATGAGGTAAGTTATAGTCTAGATCGATTCAGAAAGGTTCAAAACGGATATTTCCGCGAAAATCCAGAATTTAAGTATTTTTTTACACAGATTCAATATTTATTCCCTTATACTACATATAGTGAAGGAAGTAAAAAGGAAGATCGCCTCCCTTTTACGATGTTCTAGTAAGGCTCTTCTGCATAGAATCTATAAGAGCTTCGTCTAATGTTTGGAAGACAGCCGTATTTTGTAGAAAAGGAGTACGATGTCCTCATGCGACACAATACCCACTCTATAACTAATTACTGAATTACTATACTTTAAATTTTTTTTTAAATAATATGTTCTTCCGTCTAGAGTTATTATTTATCGAGGAATATTTTCTAATTTGATATTATTTCAGTAACCAACTCTTATTTTGATGGCAATATCGGAGAGACAGGTATGTAAATTCCATTGAAATTCTCTGAACAGAAACATTTATGACTTATAAACTACCTAACATAAGGAATAACATGCAGCAAACCCATATACATTTCTAAAGACATTTCCTCAAAATTACTTGTATAAAAATTATAAGACGAATAGATCTAAAGAATCATCCGTTTAGAAAATAGTTTGGTTATTCAAAAAAGTAAATACCTGTAACTGTTGTTATTCCTCAGTATCGAAAAGTTTTAAACATAGAGAATTATCAATAATAATAACAATAATAATCTTTATTTCCAACAGAATAACATCCAGTTACAAGAAAATACACAAAATACAAAATAATATAAATGCAAATTAATACAAATAATACCGTATGATAGTTGATTCTGTACGAGAGATAAATAGTGTTTTCAAGTCCTCCACACCTAGGAATTGTCTCAAAAAATTGAACTTGAATATAAGTGATCTTACTTTCTTGACAACCGTTTCAATATGTAAATTCCATATAAAATGTCTATCTGTCGTTATACCAAGATAAACAACTGATTCCGAACTATGTAAATCGAGCCTCCCGAAACTTTGTAATTTATTCACATACGAAGTGAATGGGAGGAATAGAATAATGGAATGGAAGAAATAAATTAATAAATAGTAGGAATAATCAAGGGTGGAACAATTTATATCTAATAGATATACGGGTAAAAGTCATAGTGGTAAGTAAACCATGAATGGAATGTATCAACATATTCTCATGTTTTTGGTACTAATTACACCTTCCGAATTTGAATGCGTGAAAATTAAGCTTTAAACCCAGTACTGACAAATATATCTCCTGATCAGTACAATTGATTGATTAGCTATTAAAATGATGTCGGTTGCCACAATGTCACTTGGCAACCTCGCACGTTATATATTTTACTGGATATGTATTGATTTCGATCAATGAAGCACAAAGTTTAATTAAATGAGCATTACTTCATTTCCGACAATACCACTCGGCAACCTCGTACATTATACATTTTACTGGGTACTGGATATCCGTTGATTTCGATCAATGAAGCACAAAACATTACTTCATTTTCTCACACAGAACAACTGTTTTTCTCATGCGATTGTAATACATTTTTTGACACCTCCGTATTCCTGAAAAACTAGCATATGATGTATCTGCTAGCAGAGTTGTTCCAAGTACATTAAAAAAAGAAGGTACTCAAGTACAATAATACAATTATTGCAATAAAATGAAAAATTATTTAAATAGTTTAAGAAATTGAATACTTAAAACATGTACACAGAAGTACAAGTACAATGTAGTCACTTTATTTTATGAGAAGGTGGAAGGAACAGACAAACTTGATAGAAATATCATTATGAAGAAATCAAACAAAACATTCCTCTCAATAAAAATAATAATCGATTCATGTGTTTTTGTCTCATTACATGTAATATATTTTTACATATACAATAACATATCCATTACCTATCTGATCTAACATATAAGAAATATTCACCAAATAATAGTCAAGGCTACTTTTAGAGTTAATTGTTTTACTGAATGAAAGAATGCTTTTGTCTGTGGTCCTTTACACCTAGAAACATACGAAATATACATAATGTGGTAGATACGGCTTACAGCTACTTCTACAAATAACACTGAAATTAATTTCATCTATTATTTGAAAATAAGTAATTTTTTGGGCATACTGTTATATGTTAGCTAGATAAAACATTATTTACTTCTGAATAATAAACTTGTGAATGCCATTTGTTTTCAATAAATTTCAAAATTATCACTTAGGTACACCACTTCTACGTGGGGAATTTATGATCGATGCCAATGAAAACAGTCTTTCCACTTGTGCATTGGATGGTAGGCATGTTTTAAATCTGAAAAAAGTTTATTCAACTGTTGGTTAGGAGTTAAGAATGATCATATCAGTCATCTTATCTTGCAGATACTGCAACACCTCTTACTGCAGTTTTGCATTTTCTACCGGATCATTATTATTTAATGAAATATTTGCTGCATCTTCGACTTTATAAAAACAAGAAAATTATTTCAGGAGCGGTTATTATAAAACATCACAAATTTATATTTTGTTTTGTAGTAAACTATTTTTTTAAAACTTACCTGTTTATATATCTTAAACATAATTATAATAGTGATAATAATAATTGTGATAGCAATAATCAAAAAACACTTGCTGAGTTTAAGAATAATCATAGAGCTTCGAATAATGGAAACAAAAAAGAAATGTTAGTTGTCATAAATGGATGTTTGTACAAGTACACGATAATCATTATATACAGAAATGGATTAGAAGTTTACTTGAAGTAAATTATTTTTTTAAATATGTAAAATAGTGAAATAAAACAAATTTAAAATTAGACGAACGGCAAAGCTTAATTGCTAATAATTTTTTGGTCACACTGTGACGAAACGGTTGAAAGCAATTAAACTTTGCAGTTCTTGAAAAATTTTTATTTTTACATATTTTTTATGTACCAAGGTACATAATGTGGTACATAATGTGCGATTTTATACAAATTTTAAAATAGTATTTGGATTTGAACGAAATTCAAATAAAAACTTTCCTCGCACTGTGGAGTCTTATTTACGCCACTGGCAAGTAGATACAAAGTACAAATAAAGAAAATTGTAAAAGTACGATGTACTTCATAAAATAATTCAAATACAGATTTACAAGTACTGTTGATAGATCTACTATTCTCTTCCTTTAGAATATACTGATTCAACAGAATGTCTTTATTGTAGGATCAAGTTCAAGTGAGGATAAAAGTGGAACTAAATGTAATTTTACGGCAGAATTTACAAAATGTTTATCTTTGCAAGCAGGGGTAAGTATTTATGTTTGTTATGAACTATTTCTATACTGATAACGTTTAATTTTCTTTCCAGTGTCCTGTTTTCAAATATACATGATATACTTATCATCCAAACTTTATATCTACATTCTACATATTATTAGTATAGGTGTCAACTAAAATTCGTCTTATGCAGTAAGAAATGTTCAATTTACTTGTCTTCATAAATTAATGAAATATATTTTTTGTGTACTTTTGATAATAAATATAGCGGATCATAAGGCACATAATATTCTAGAATAGTATATTCTACAAGTTTGGAATGGCTCATATTCCACGCGAGCGAAACGTTTGTAGGTTCACGAGCGTGGAATATGCATTCCAAATGTGTTAGTAGACTATATTTTCGCTAACAAGCTTTTAGAGGTTTCACAAACAAATTTTTTTATTTTATTTGACAAAATATTACAAATTCAGTGCAAACTGTCACTTCAAACGATGAACGTAATAAACGCGAGAGACGTGAATATCAATATGTAAATCATAGCAACCGGAACAAATGTCGTCATATGACCGCTGTATTCAACGACAAGGCGTGGATCGAGATAAGTAATTGCTTCAAGAAAGTAACTAGCCGTTTCCGATTGGCCGAAAACTGATACAGAATATATATTCCGATGAAGTCTGTTAGAATGATTACGTTACAATCTAGTTTTTAATCATATAATAGATAGATTCTGAAAGCGTGTTGAAGAAAAAAAATTCCATTGCATTTATCAATATTTGGCTCAATCGAGTTAAGATATCCAGGAATCTCTGTGAATCAAAGCTAAAAAAAATTGAAATACTTATTAAGCCGCCAATGCAAACCAACGCCAACATCAGTGACATGGAAAGGAGTTTTTAGATTAGAGTTGGATGCCGCTGGGTACGGTTTTTTTTTACGGGACAGCATTTGTAATTCTTTTTGCAATGTCATCCAGTGATAGTGATTTATTTTATGCAAACGCCGCATTTTAAGTTCGTCTGGCCATTCCATGCAAAACGAAACTATACGCTATGCAATACCAAAAAATGCTTGCTAAACTCAGAATTGAAATAAAATATTTTAAATCTGTTCCACAGCAAACCAAATATCTCATCGATGTCTACCGAACCCAAATCAACGCCAACGTTTGCCTGGGATGCGTTTTGTTAGATTTATGACGCCACACCAATACCTTTTGTATAGAGGGTGTTGGCCGTACGCACCAAAACAAACACACCCGCATTTCTACATAAATGTGCTTTGGTTTGCGTACTTCGTAACTTCGGTATATACGCGGCTTCAGGGAGCAACAAGTTATCTCATTTAAAATGTCTTAGGCGGGAAATTGGGTTTTGATTGTTGCAAACATGTTGAATACTACATCATGTAGGTGCTGTCAGGACTTCCAGGCAACGTAACCCTTTCAAATGTGTGCCATTCTGGTTCAGAATCTGCGACAGCAAGCCTCTCATCGCAGCGAGATGCGAAAAAGCAAGTATCGCCCTCTGAAGTCTGTGAGCGATCAGGAAGACATGGGACTATCTACAAAGATAGCACTATATGGCTTCATAATTACACAACAGCCTTAAGACCCACGATAACATACGTTTCGCTGATCTAATGTGCCAGAACTAGACCCAATACCTGAATAAAACAACTAATAAATGAGTTGCAAAGACAGCATTACAGGAGCCACTCGAAAAGACACAGCAGGGAGAAGAATTGAAACACAATGCTCTGGCTCTTTCCCTAAAAAAACTTAATAGGAAGTGGGTAAAACTCTTCACAGTTTAGTTCAATCGCCTATTAATGCCATTATCAAAGAAAAGCAACGACGGCGATGGGATAAACCTCAGGATGTAGAAATGCCAAGAAAGCTATGAATTCAACTTGTTCAAAAACAGCCGATTATTTGAGACTGCTTCGAAATAACCTGCCCATACTTACAGGACGCTGTCGACTAAACGCATGAACTAAGGGTCTACAGCGAGAATTTAGCCTATTCCTAGATACCTTTAACCATCTCTTCAAGATTGCATTACCTCAAAAGACAATCTCACAAAACCAACTATGTGGAAACCAACTACAATTTGACGATAAAAAATATCTACGGAAAATGTTTTAAATATTATCCCGCATGCTACGAAAAAAAGATCTCCTGTTTTGGATGATATGCTTTTTACTATTTAATACTACCTCAACTGAACTTGCCAGACTAATAATTCTTTTGAGAACTGTTCGTTTCCATCTGCAGTACCGTAAAATGAAGTAGATAGCAACTGTGATTTTCACACCTTGTATCAAAAAAATGATTACATCCCTTTCAATGGTAAAATATGCACAATGTGTGTCCATCAATACTGTCCAGATCAAGAGATTACGAGAGATCGGTAGAATTGGCTGGTGAGAAATAAATGAGATATGCCATTTTATAGCATAGGAAAAATGTCGATGAATAGAAACAGTGTAGTAAATAGATATATTTGGGTCAACAAGAACAGGTGTTTTATTCACCCCATTTTTATTTGAAAACCGACGTTATTGAGTCCAAAAATCGTTACAAGGAAACTATTCTAGATATGGCAATATAAGATAGAGCAATAAATGGGACGTACTAGGGTACATCAAATTAATAATTTGAGCTGCTTCCTGTATAATTCTCAGTGAAACGATATTAAACTTACTACTCTCGCCTGCAGCTACATGACCCTGAACACATTTTTGCGGGATAAGTTTTTGTGCTAAAATAGGAATCTGCTGGAAAAGTTGAGTTACGTTCACCGTTTTCGTTTATATTTACCTCCAAGTTTCTATCCATCCCATTTTACAGTACCCTTGTTTGAAAAACGATCGTAGCAAACTGGAAAACTCCAGATCTCTTGGCATTTTGTCGTATTTTCTCTTCTCGAGAAGGCTTTCTTCAATAAATTAATTACCGTTTTAGTAGGACTTACAATTCTAAGCAATAGACAATATGGCTTCAAAGACAAAATCGACCTAGGACGCCGTAACTCAGACTAGTCTGAGCGCCATATTATCAAGTATCTATGAAAGAGTACTGTCAAATAAGAGTGAAAAACAGGAAAATCCTGGATATATCCTATGCTATGATTGAACTAAGTCTTTTGATCTTGTGAATCACACTAAATTGCTTGATAGTGTATTCATCAGAGGACCGCCATGGGAATGGATGAAATCTTTTCTTCAAGATAGAAAACATATTTAAAATAATGAGAAACACCACATTCCAGTCCTCATTGAACATATTCAGTGGCGTAACTGATTTTATTTTCTCTTATTTGTAATAATAAATTGTATTCCTAAATCATTAGAATAGGATCAGGTGTTATTTACTCTATTTGCTGATGATACTTCTACAATATCAGCAGATAATACAACAAAATATGCAAACAACTGAGTTTTGAAGTTCCTTCAGTGGGGTTCCCATGGTCTTCTTTTAAATTCTCAACTAACTGAATTTACCCTTATATCCACAGTAAAAATCTTCAACTTGCTAGTAAGATCACATTCAGGAAGTATTCAACTTCAATGGAGTACCTAGAATAAGTTTCTTGTAACATGGGTTGATGAGTGTGCCATGGGAATCTCACATTTCAAATATGGTTAAAATATTAGCATCAGAAAACTAGTGTAAATATAAATTATATTATGGATGTATTTTATTGCAATATTTAAGAACATTTCACAGATAGAATGTAAAATTCAACTACAGGTTAGATATGAGCATATAAATACAATCTCAAACATTTTGAAGAAATGTGATAAGATGGTATATGCTTCAATTATATTGTAGTATTGGAAATAATCTGGATAACTTCCATAAATCAAAAGACAAGAAAACTTCAAGTAATGCAAGAGCAGTCCAACAAGAAAATCAGGAATGGGATTCTTAGTAGATAATAATAATAGAAAATAATCGTGAGAAATTTTATTAAAAATACTGCACGCATGGATAGGATGGTGAAATATAAAACATAATTTACACTTCATGTGGTGTTATTTATTGTGTTACACATTTATCATAACTATATTCCAACAATATAAGTATGCAACACAATGGAATGAAGTGGATGTGTGTACCAAGGTATCACTGCAAAACAAAAACAAAATATTAGTAAACTATTAATATCAATTCACAATGCAATAGAAATTACATCCATGTTATACACTTTTGATCTATTTGAAAACATCAAACCAAATTGTTTCTAAGGATCATCCCCTCAATTTTGAAGGATATAATTGTTTAGATAAAATTAATTTTCTACATGGTTTCATTATCGAGATATTGTTTGAGATATTAATCTTGTGACCACTAAATAACCTAATTCACAAATTCTGAAAAATTATGACTTTGGCATATGTAAAAGGAGGAAAAATTTTAATTTTGTCATATGAAGACCTACATCATTGTCACATGTGGATAGTCTATGAATCTAAGTTGAAAAAATCTATCTATTCTACACTAATGACTATTTTAATTTTGTCATATGAAGACCTACATCATTGTCACATGTGGATAGTCTATAAATCTAAGTTGAAAAAATCTATCTATTCTACACTAATGACTATTTTAATTTTGTCATATGAAGACCTACATCATTGTCACATGTGGATAGTCTATGAAACTAAGTTGAAAAAATCTATCTATTCTACACTAATATGACTGAAGGATTTTAAAATACCATTTCAAATACTACAACAAAACTATTGAAAATATACAGATAGTTATTGAAAGTGGAACAAAAACTACTTAATATTATGAAGTAGAAATGAGGACATGTGACATGTTATAATTTCAATATGCCTTTTATTTAGGGTCAATGTTTTGAAAATTTACCAATACAATACTGAGAAAAAATTACAGGTTATTGAATGAATAGAATTTTTATTAAGTGTGGAACATGGAAAAAATTATTTATGTGGCTGAAACAACTGTTATTCAGCATCTACCAGCTGCCACTAAAAATAGTAATATCCACTACAAAGCAATAGCTTCTTAAGGTTAGTTTTATATTCATGCTTTTATTAAAAACGGAAACGGAAAATGAAAAGTAGAATGTTATTTGTTTCTTTCTTCTTATCTGTCTGAGACATTGTTAATTGCAAAATAACTAGAATTTAAAACTAACAGTTGCGAAAACGGATTATAAAAAACACAAGCAGTAAAATAATTCCAAAAATAATAAAATACCTAGCACCAAATACCATTTTATTTCTTTCCTCCCTGAAAATCAAAATGAATATTGTAATAGCAATTTTCTCTAGACCAAAACATAGAAAATACTGCAAGTACTACCATTGTTTGACATTTTTCATTCAATTTTAATATAAGAATATAAATGGCAAATGACAGCGTATTTGTAATTTTGAGCAGGTCACTTTTAAATGACCGCCTCTAACATTTAGTCATTTTTGAAAATGACGCCATTCGATTGCCTGTGATAAGTCATGAGGAACTAACGGCCGGTTCCATAATGAAATTAAAGTTACTTTAAATATTAAAGTCGACTTTATGTTTTGAAACTGGTTCCATAAACATACTTTAAAGATAAAGTAGCCTTTACCGCCGCTTAAAGTTAAAGTCCCGATTGCGCTTTACTACTAAAGTCGTCTTTACATAGAAACATAACCTGCCTAAATTCTCGTTTGTCAATTTGATCTGAATATTAACGAATTCTGAATCGAAAGAATCGAAATGAATAACGTTGCTTATGATTCAAGTTCAAGCTCGTCGTCCGAGGATGAGGAAATTTATAATCTTAAGATGATTGAAAGTCTACAGAAAAAGAGAAGATTCCTTACAAATATGACGATTTTAGTTTTTTTTAAACATTCACATTAACTAAACCCATTGTACCGGAATATCAGAAATTATCTTGGTCAAGGTTGGTTGTGGAATCTAAAGCGTGCGTCGTCTTACTTTACGTTTGAAATAATTATGTCATAATTAATTTGAAGTTTCTAAAAGTGCGAAATTTCGCAATTTTATATGAATATTGTAACACTCAGAAGTCTTTGGTGCTTTGGACTCCGGGATATTTACGTGGCCTATCGAAATTAGAAGGTTCGAATTATCTAAAAACATAATTGCATGAACGCCAGACGTCCTATGTAATTAGGTACGAACGAAATCATTTTGACATATGCCTCGAGGAGCTCGCTGCGCGTAAGTTAGAGTTTATACATTTTACCTCGGTCTTGTTAATTTGGGGCCGTTTCTTGCCCCGTGCGACCGGCGCCAGTTGTAATAAAGTGTTTTTGGCTATGGGCCGCTAGCTTTTACCCGCTTCGTGTATATTTTAGTCGCGAGAAAATTCCCTTTAGTACGTCGCACGTTAGACGCGCGTCGCTGAGATCTGAGAATAGCTCAAACTGTTTTAATTAAATTTTGTTTCTCAATCGCCAGCCAATCTTTCCTTGTAAATTTCATCCAATATCAATAGTTTCTGCGGTGGTAAAATGAACTCCCCTGTTGCCCTTCTTTTCGATATTCTTCTTTTTATCGCACATTATTGTTAATAAATATGCGAATCCTCAATAATCTATAACGCGAATGAAGCCGTATCTAGAAATAAAGCCTGGAGCCACAAGCTGCAAAGTATGGAACAACGAACCCATGTATAGAATTCACTGGTTTGGGAAAGCCAAACCACAGAATAAAAGGTATAACCACCATTATTCTTTAGTCTAACGTCTGCTGGATCTCAAAATCAGCTGTCTATAGTATCGCGACATGCAAATATCTGAATTCCAGTACTTCCAACCAAAACAAATAATCTTAAAGTCGCCTTTAGCTAAAGGAGACATGAGGTCCCGTTATGGAACCCCATTAACTTTAAATAATTTTGAAGTAACTTTTACCTTAAAAGCTTTCTTCAACTAAAGGCGCTTTTAAGGATTCATTATGGAACCGGCTGTAATTATTTAAGATCAGATTTAAACCCTGCATTAGAAAATTAAGACAAAATATCTTAGAAAGAGAAGTTTGTCAAAATAATAAGTGGAGGAAATGATGATAGAAGAACATGTAGCGACAGTGGGTTGAAGAGCATTCCCAGTTCATCAAAAAGAGAAAAAGTATTACTATTTAATAAAATTATTCGTTATTTTTATTTTCATGATTAAATCATGAAAACATACACAGAATACATCATTTATGATATACAAATAGTGTTCAAGACTCATTTTTTCAAAGATTTCACTAATCAAAGATAAATCTTCAACATTATTTCATTTCATAATTCCAAAACTTTGCTTTCAAGACAATTTTGTTTTTTAAATACAACCCTCGAATATTATTCAACGAAATTAATGTATATGTAATTGATTATAAAATATAAATTAGAACATGCATGCACCCAAAACGTTTTTTCACAAATTTGAAACTTTAGAAAGAAATAAAAATTGCAATACTTTGTTGTATCACGAAAACTAGTAGGTGTCCAAAACCATTATGTAGTTGTAGACTGTAAAAAGGAATATAATTATTTTGGGTGGCAAATCAGTGCTTCATTAGGTCACAACTATATCAAATGTTTATAAAAATCAGAACCCAATTAGATGAGAGGTAGCCCTCCTCATTTATGACAGATTGACCTAAATTTTGTCAAACATTGATAGAAACTAAAAAGATATAGTAACAACAACAATAAGTAAAACGTTTATAAAAATCAGAATTACTCAATTTGATGAGAGGTAACTTTCCCCTTTTTAACTGTAATGTAAAGTAATGTAACAATTGTTTTGCAAACTTGTGATTGTAACATGCAAATTTAGTAATTATTGTTTAGAATATCATCTATGCCAATAAACAAATTTTGACATTCTACACTATTAGCCAAGGAAATAAAACACTAAAATAGGCCAAACCTTCCAAACTTAGCGCAGTTGTATGGATTGAGATGCAGTTTTCTGCATTCGATTCAGAAAGTGATTTAGATAATTTGTCCGGTATTTTTTTTTGCGGAAAAAATTTATTGCATTTCTACAGCCAAAAAATGCTTTTTTCTGAGTGCACTTTTTGAGGTGAATAAAAAAAACGGACTCGAATTGGTTTCTCAAGGGTTTTTGGGGTCGCTGGACACTAATATGCTATCAAGAAAATTCCGTGATATCCCCTTGGACCTCCCCCAGGCTATCCGGGCGTATTGACGCCATAGATATCGATGAAATTAATTTAAAAAATATTTTTTATATTTGTTAACTGTTCAAGAGGTTGTATAAAGATTGCTAGTGATGATTACTACGTGAAAAAACTCTTCTGCAATACCTGGTGGTACCCTGAGACCGGGTAACCACGACACCACGACATCTTCTAGGAATATGTTAAGTTTTCTTCATAAAAGGTAACAAATTCTGGCTCTCGGGAGTTTTCAAAGTCGCCGATCACGACTGTGACACTCGCAATGTTCTGGAGATTACCTGGGGGTGTTTCCGGATCTCCGGAGCCCGGCCCTCTGTATCTACATTATCTCCTAGGAATTTGTTAATTTTTCTCGATTAAATGTAACAAATTCGAGCCCTCCAGGGTTTTTATTTTCGCCGATCAAGATTATGATACTCACAATGTTGTGCAAATTCCTAGAAAATGACGTTGATCAGTAATTTGCAGAACATTGGGAGTGTCATAGTCGTGATCGGCGACTTTGAAAACCCCCGAGAGCTAGAATTTGTTACATTCAATTAAGAAAAATTAACAAATTCCTAGAAGATGACGTGGTTACCCGGACTCAGGGTACAACAGGTATTGCAGAAGAGTTTTTTTCACGTCGTAATCATCACTAGCAACCTTTATATCACCTCTTGAACCGTTATCAAAAATTTTTTTTTCTTAATTTTATCGATATCTAGGGCTTCAGGACTCCCGGATACCCCGGGGGAGGTTCAAGGGGACCTCAGGGAATTTTCTCGATAGCATATAAGTGTTCAACGACCCCAAAAACCCCCGAGAAACCAATTCGAGTCCGCTTTTTATTCACCACAAAAAAAACACTCAGAAAAATGCATTTTTTGGCTGTAGAAACGCAACAAATTTTTTCCGCAAAAAAAAAAAAAAAAAATAAATAAATACCGGACAAATGTTCTAAATCACTTTCTGAATCAAATGCGAAAAACCACATCCCAATCCATCCAACTGCGCCAGGTTTGGAATGTGGAATGTTTTATTTCCTCGACTATATCTTATATTGTGCAAATTGATCTTAAATTTCCTTTTCTACAATACTTATGACACTGTATATGTAAATATTGTAGGAGGGCAAGAGTATTGCCAATGAGATATTAAATTTGAGTTAACTACTAACCTAAACACTTACTCACCTTCATTCATCTTTTCAAAACTATATTGAAATCACATGCACTCAAGTAAATGTAATAGGTGGATTGAGAAGAAGATTGTACATTTTACAGGATATACAGGGTGTATCTAAATAACACCGAAAAAATTAAAGGGGTGATTCTGTGATGAAAATTAATGTGAGTGTTTGGTATAAAATTTTTTGAAAAAACCCTCCCCGGAAAAGTTACACCCCTTCGAAAATTAAAAAAAAAAATGGTTTTTCTTTTTCATTTTCCCTGTATATCAAGCTAAAGACACGAAACTTGGTAAACATTATCTGTCAATAAGAGTACACTTTTTGAAATTTTTTCAACCCTGAAGTATGCTTAGAAGGGGTTGATTATTTCAACCCCTAAGATATTTTTTCTTACTTTTTTTTAGATGAAAATTTTTTCTTTAAAAAAGTGACTGAAAAGCCCAATTCATTGACTAACTTTTTTAACTCTACAAGTTTTTTCTAAAACTTGAGCATTTATGAGAAAAAAATAAATAAGCTCATGTAAAATAGCATTTTATTAAACAACAGCCAACCAAATTATGATTATAAGACTTCTACAACTAAAAACAAAAGTGAACAAACAATGAACAAAAACCTGTCGAATATCGACAATACAATTATAATAAATGTTGAAAATGACCGCCTTCAGCGTCAATACAAGCATCTAGCCTTTTCCTCATAGAATTGCGTATACGATGAAATATTCCTGGAGAATTTCTTATAGTTTCACACCCTGCCACAATGCGGTTTCGCAGATCATCGATATTTTCAACTGGGTTTGTGTATATCAAAGATTTCAGATATCCCCATATGCAAAAATCCAAAGGATTAAGGTCAGGGGAGCGGGCTGGCCAGTTTACAGGTCCTCCTCGACCTATCCATTGATTGGCATACACCTCATCCAGGTGAGTTCTTGCAAGTATACTAAAATGAGCTGGTGCACCATCGTGCATAAACCATGAATGTTGCCTAATTTGAATGGGAACCTCTTCAAGAACAGGTAATTCTTCAAGGAGATGACAATATGCTTCACCATTTAATCGTAGCGGAAGAAAATGGGGACCAATTAAATGATTATCAATAATTCCGAGCCACACGTTTAATGAAAATTTATACTGATGATTTCCTTCAAAAAAGCCATGAGGATTTTCGTCAGCCCAAAGGTGATTGTTGTGAAAATTTCTAATACAGTCTCTTGAGAAATTCGCCTCGTCAGTAAATAAAATATTATCTAAGAACTGTGGTGCTTGGCCAATCATATTAATAAGCCACTGACAAAAAATCACACGGGGTAAAAAATCTCGAATCATTAACGCCTGCACCCGTTGAAGATGATAGGGATACAACATTTGTTCTTTTAAAATTCTAAAAACAACGGAATGGCTTACATGTAGGACACGAGCTATTTTCCTGGTACTAGTTTCTGGGAATTCTTCAATTGAATTAAGTACGGCTTCTTCTACAGCTGCAGTTCTAACTTCTCTAGTATGACCAGAATCATAACTTCTTTTTTCAAAATTACCACGTTCCCGCAAGCGTCGGTGAATAGTTGTGAACCTAGTATGATGGGGTAGTCTACGCTGTGGGTACTGTTCAGCATAAAGTCTTTGCGCTTCCAATGAATTACCGTTAGCACGACCGTATGTAAAATGCATATCTGCCATTTCCAAATTCGAATATGCATTCATATTTTCAATCAACTAATATTTCCTACAATACACAATCATAAAACTTGTGAAACAATAAGATGGGTGACAGAAAATGACACTACACAATCCTAGTGTCAGTATTAATGTTTTTATGCAAAGCACAGGCCACTAGACTTGACGCAAAATACACTCGCGTTAGCTCATCTTTTTGAAAATGCATTGCATTAGATTTTTTTTCTCGTAAATGCTCAAGTTTTAGAAAAAACTTGTAGAGTTAAAAAAGTTAGTCAATGAATTGGGCTTTTCAGTCATACTTTTTTAAAGAAAAAATTTTCATCTAAAAAAAAGTTGTAAGAAAAAATATCTTAGGGGTTGAAATAATCAACCCCTTCTAAGCATACTTCAGGGTTGAAAAAATTTCAAAAAGTGTACTCTTATTGACAGATAATGTTTACCAAGTTTCGTGTCTTTAGCTTGATATACAGGGAAAATGAAAAAGAAAAACCATTTTTTTATTTTAATTTTCGAAGGGGTGTAACTTTTCCGGGGAGGGTTTTTTCAAAAAAATTTATACCAAACACTCACATTAATTTTCATCACAGAATCACCCCTTTAATTTTTTCGGTGTTATTTAGATACACCCTGTATATGCTGTTTTGTTTTTATATTTTGCTTACTCATTAGTAGTTTTATAAAAACAATGACTCATCAAGTCATAAGACTTTTACATGAAAACACCTAAGTTTAGGTTACCAATAAATAATAATAGTAGAAATGGTTTCAATTTTATTCATGAACTAACCTCAACAAACAAATCGTTTTATCGAAAATTCCTTTCTCTTTTCATAGTCGGGCCAAAAAAGACGAAAAAAATATAAGAACTGGGAAAATTTGCGGGCAACTCCGATCGACTCTGGGTTTTTTGCAAAATTTTCCCGAACGGATTTACAACATTCCCGGAAAAAAACAATATGTGCTATTCCATTTTTCAATTGTTATAGAGGAATATAGAGGAAAATGGCCAATTTTGGAAATTTTGCAATTTTCAACGAAAATGGCTAGAAAACTGTACTCGGGGGGTTTTCGATGTGACTGGTAACAAATCTTTTTAGATTGTTGGAAGATTTATATTTGATCTATTAAGTAACATTCAAATTACCGCGCTTCAATTCTGAGTATGATGGGACCATAATATATATAGAAATTTTAGAAAGGTGTGGGCCAAGAGATAATCTTGTATTAATGGAGTCTGTATTCGTCAAGATAAAAGGGTGGCATGACCGTCTATATGACAGCTGTTCAAAAAAAGATGAAGAGGAAATGTGAAAAAAGACGCATCATGGTAATGGAGAAGAGTAAGGAAGGATCACTTTCTATATTGGAATCATATCAAGATCATCTCGGGGAGACGCATACTTTCAAAACCGTTAATTGACCACGTGGCTGTTGAATTTTATTGGGTTTATTGTGTAAAAGACATTTTTTAAAGCTCATTATTTTTTGGATTAATTAATTAATAATTAATTATTCATCCACAAATTAATTTTCTTTTACATCCACTATTTACGAATTGAAAGTATTTATATTCTTTTCTATTGTTCCATATAAACACAGATATTTTGAAAAAAATTTGTTTTCTTAATTTTTTTTTTCATAAATTTCAATTTGCGTTTGGACAATATTACGAGTGGGCATTTCCAGTTATTGTTGGCATGTTTTGAAATTTCAGAAATTTTCTAATTTTTTGGCCATGAAAATTGACCATTTTCCTCTATAACAATTGAAAAATGGAAAAGCACATATTAGTTTTTTTTCGGGAATGTTGTAAATCTGTTCAGGAAAATTTTGAAGAAACCCGGAGTCAATTGGAGTTGCCCGCAAATTTTCCCAGCTTTTTTGCTAATATGACTCGACCATCAAAACATATTACATTGCTTTTGGTAACCAAGCTACATAATAGAAGTACATCACATTTTGATAATCATAGATACACTTATTGCATTACATACGAATAACAATTCATGAATTTTTTGTCAGGTTCTTTTGTCCTCAGCCAATAAGCATTTTGTTTATATTACAATTATTTTCCTAATTACAATTTCAATTATTATTATGTAATAACGAATCTAAAATCAGTTAAAAGTGTTTATCCCATTCAATTTTATTAAAGCTTGGTATCATCAACAGCTGAATCAACAGGTATTATATTTGGTGAGGATGTGTTGTGACAATAGTTTATTACCAATAGTGAAAATTAATGTGTACAGTATTGTATGTACCACAGAAAATGAAAATTTGAAAATTACATTGTGACAAAAAATCAATTTGCATAATATAAGATAGTGTAGAATGAATTGCAAAGTGTGTAGACTAGAACATGCGAGTATTGTCAAAATTCAAGTATTAACATAAGACAGTATTCTAGACAATGACCGTTCCTAAAGATGATAAATGCCATTGAACTAGAAATTTAGAATGCGAGATTTACCTTCCTTAATAGATCGTAGAATAATTCAACTCACCTTCTTGGCTGCAGCACCAACTTTAGTCTTCTTTGTACCTCTTACTTTCTTCATTCTGTTCTTTCTTTCCTTACGTTGTTTACGAGTCTGTTGTTTCTTTTCATACAAACCATGTCGGGCTAGCCTGTGTTTTGGTTCAAATTTTTTGGCAAAATCTAATGTATCATAAAGGAGTCCAAATCCTGTTGATTTTCCACCACCAAAATTTGTTCTGAATCCAAATACAAATACAACATCAGGTGTGACCTAAAAAGCAACAGAATCAACATGAAAAATGTCCCAAATTAACCAAGCTATGGCCTGAAAATATAGAAGGCAAAATATTCTGAATTGTCTAGATAGTGTGAAATAGATTGGTGGGAGTGTATACTGTCAAAAGTCATGTAGTGAAGGACATATTCTAGACAATTACAAAATATTCTTCCTTTTCATTTTTTTTAACCGCTTCTCTACAAATTTAGTAGAAAATTTTAACCCACATGCAGATTGGAAGCCACATATTTGCACACACTTTTCTAGCTTATTGGAATAACTTTATACCCTCAACCCCTCAATGAAATATTATTCATAAGCATGTTGTTTTTACATATCACTGGCCCATATGATCACGGTTTGTTCACTTACTTTGTACATCTTTGCTAACTTTTCTCTTATATCAGTTTTCTTAACAGAAGGTTGTCCTGGATGTAGTACATCTACTACCATTTGTTTGCGACACAACAATCTGTTGGTCATGAACTTACGAGTTCGAATTGTTGCTGTTCCTTCCGTCTGAAACATATTTGTTAGGTTATATCATTCAACATTTTCAAAAGGTTACAAAAATTATACAATCACATAATAAGCGCATCGAAAGTACTTCGATATAAAGCTAAAACAATATGTAATCGCTTAAATTATTGCAATATATTGCAATTTGAAATGTTTGGATTTGAAATATTTGGATTTACCATGATTTCAGAGAATCAAATTATTCAATAGTTAATCAAAATGTAAGTGACTTTTATATAAAATAATATAAAGTAGTACAAGAGATGTGTAATTCACACGTAAATTGTGATAAATATGGCAGGATGATTATTATTTTTTTGGATTTACGTACCATTTTGGGAATACTTCACTTCGCTATTAGCGCGCCCTATAAAAGAAGCGGTAACATTACAAACTGAAACTATATTTTCAATCACTGCCACAGAACAACTATAAACTCTATGCATATCAGTGTTGCAGTCAAAACTCAATGGTTTTAGTAAATAATATACACAAGAGCATTTCCTGTTCTTGAATGAAAATTATTCCGGTTTATGACGACTAAAGGTTGGAACTTCGAGACAACATAATGCATCTGAACAATGACATTCAATTAACTGATATTCATGATCAGTTCCATACATATACTGCACCTTTTCCAGTTGTATTTCAGAAACGTCAATTTAATTGCAGAAAGCGTCAATTATATGTAAATTCTCGGGAAATAGGTCACATTAACATATACGCTTACTATATTTTTGCTTCTTCACGTACGTTTCGGTCTCACGACCATCATCAAAAGACGTTTGAACACTAATTCGCATCAACTACAGCGCCGGATTCCTTATACTAATTGCACTAACAAATGTCTACATCGGATTAATTTCAATTGAAATTGTCTACGTCGCAACAATGAACGAAACATTGAACTGGTAGCACATTTTTATATTTCAATTTTTCGTGTTTCGTTCGTTATTGCGATGTAGACAATTTCAATTGAAATTAATGCGATATAGACGCTCATCAGTGGTTAGTGCAATTAGTTTAAGGATTCCCGCGCATTAGTTGATGTGAATTAGTGTTCAAACGTCTTCTGATGATGGTTGTGAGACCGAAACGTACGTAACGACGAAAAAATAAATATGACCTATTATTATAATATGACTTTATTCCCGAGAATTTACATATAATTCATACCTGGGTCAAGAAGCATTATAATAAAAGCGTCAATTGTATTTTAGAATAGTCAGTTCGATATCTAAAGGGTCAATGATTGTATTTCGGATTATTTAATTGAATTCCAGAAAACATCAACTGTATTTCGGAAAAGTCAGTTCGATCTCAGGAAGCGTCATTTGATGTATTTCAGAGTAGTCACTTCGATTGCAGAAAGCATATCAATTGTATTTCAGAAAAGTCATATGAATTTCAGAATTCGTCATTTGCACTTCAGAAAATATATGTATTTCAGATACACCAATAACGATTTTTGTGGGTATAACATAATATGTGCATCATATACGAAAGCAAGGTGAAAAGCCCCTGAAAAATGAAACAAGAAATGATTTATTTGGGTTAAAACTTATTTTATTTCCCAACATAATCTCCTTGTAGTCCGATACAATTCATCTAACGTTTTTCAAATTTTTCGATCCCTTCCAAATAATACCATTTCGGCAATCCTTCAAAATAGGCGTTTGTTTCAGCAATGACCTTATCGTTCGAGCCAAATCCCTTTCCGCCGAGCCATTTCTCAGTTTGGAAATAGATAACAATCGCAGGGGGCAAATCTAAAGAATATGGTGGATGACGAGCCAATTCGTAGCGCAATTCATGCCATTGCGACTGCGGACCTGTTCCCTGGTACGTTGTCCTGGCAGAAGAGTACTATTTCCTTTGCCAAATGCGGCCCCTTTCGCTTCAAATCGGCATCGAATCGATCCAACAGCTCTGCGTAATATACGCCGAAGGTCGTTTTGCCCTTTTCAAGATAATTGATATCGAAAATACCATGTGCATCCCGAAAAAACTGTCGCTATGACTTTGTTGGCTGATAAACCCACTTTGGTATTTTTTGGCTTCGATTCGCCAGGACCACGGTCGTATATACAGGTCTGGGAATTCGAGGCTGTTTCCTATGTGAAAAGTGAGTCCGCTAAGCGTCAACTGTCGCGTAGTACCAAAAGGGTGGCCCATGAGTCGAGGAATGATCTCTGGCACGTATACGACCGTGTTCTCTGGCAACTGTCATTGTTGACTTGTAAACACAAGGAATACCGGCGTTTTTAGAAAAAAAAATACGAAACCGTGCATTGTGCCGAAATGCAAAACGGGGTACAAAAGTGTAAATCAAGAAACTTCTGTTTTTAAAGTGCCGAAAGATGCGGAAATGCGAAAAAAGTGCATGCTTGCGATTCCGGAAAGAAATCGTTTTAACGAGGTCTTTGATGTGTGCGTCATGTATAACGAAAAAGGGGAAGTTATTTTTAAGGTGAGTAATACATTTTGACAAGACTAACAGTTCTATTCCTCTCTCAAATCAGAATAGTAAATATTGCGTTACGAGAAAAATTATTTTACTTAATAATGTGATTGTTGCCATACTTCGATCCAAGCGCTAGCTGGTGACTGAGCGAGGGACTGCGAGTTTGGCTACATGTAAGAGACTCATGTCAAACACAGAGTTACCAGACCTGTATGTACCACCGTGTCCAGGACAAGTCTACCGTTTCGACTGTTCTTTGGTCTGGTGTGTTGTGATGGATCCATGATTCGTCCACGGTTACGAAACGGCTGAAAAAGTTCTTTTTATCGCGCTTGAACATCGCCAAGCAATCCTTTGAAGTTGTCACACGTTCGCGCTTGTTGTCAACAGAGAGCAAATGCGGCTCCCATCTGGCAGATAGCTTTCTCATATCCAAAAATTTATGCAAAATGTTCCGTACCCGTTCGGTTGAGATGCCCATAGCCTCAGCAATCTCGTACACTTTAACTCGCCGATCGTCCAATATCATACCATGAATTTTATCGACGATTTCTGGAGTTGTAACCTCAATTGGATGACCAGAACGTTGGGCGTCCTTTGTGGTCATACTACCACAACGAAAATCAGTAGACCACTTGTGAATCGTTCCAATCGATGGTAAAGAGTCCCCATAATGTTTAACAAGCGATGCTTTGGTTTGTATAATGTTTTTACCACGCAAGAAATATTAAAGGAAATTCACTTTTTTCCATGTTTACCAAAATCTTCAAAGTTGCTTGCTTTCGATGGGTGCCAAAACAGGCCTAAATGACATATCAGTCTGAAAATTTTAATGCATTCTAGTTAAAGATGGTACATCACAAATGTCACATGGGATTTTCGATTGTGGCGCCATCTGTTTTATTTTTCAGGGACTTTTCACCTTGCCCTCGTATGTAAGAATGAATTATATAGCATGTTCAGGTATACACTGTTCCACAAATAAGTGCTTCATATATTTTACGGGGTACAGAGTAAATACATAGTTATTGTTGTTCATTCTTCGGATGTTTTCAATATTTTCAGCGAAAAGAATCGTTGTAAAGATTTAAGGTGGAAGACGGTGCTTTCCAAAGAATGAGTTACATATCCTGTAGGTATATTTAAGTTCGGCGCACAACGCACATTTTAATTTTTTGGGCACCATTTCACTGAAAAATATTTATTTGTGAAAAAACTGCAACCACAGTTCGCCGCCCATTCAACTGATGATCGCACAAAAATGTTAAATTATTCAATGTGCGCATTACGGCGTCTATTATCCACGAGGATTTAGTTCACGACACGACCTGTCGAATACCGTAACGTAAATCATCCGAGTCACTCATAGACATAAAATTCAAGTAGAATACTATACTACTTTCTACTTTGTCTACGACTACCTGTGTTCATTTTGCTACGAGTCGATCACAATTTCAACGTTTCTATCCTGAAATTATATATCGAAGCTGCCAGCGCAGGGGTGAAGAGAGGAGCGTTAAGAACTTCGAACATAGGTATAGTGGAAATCAATTATGCATATAATATCATTATCCATATTATAATAAAGATTCTTGACCCAGGTATGAATTATATATAAACTCTCGGGAAATAGGTTACATTAACACTTATGCTTTATATTTTCGTCTTTACTCACGTTTCGGTCTCACGACCATCATCAGAAGACTTATTATTTCAATAACCTGATTACTTAAAACAAAGCGTCCTTATCGCACCAATTTCATTTAAATGCCAACGTCGCCGAAACGAACAGAAACACGAAATCGAAATTATAACAAAACAATGTGATAAGTCATAGGACTGACGTTCAAACACTAAGTCATATTTATACTTACTTAATTAATTAATTCTTGCAAATTCCTACATGCTTATAATGTTAAAAGTATATTTTAGGTAGAATATTAAGAGTATACTCCAGAGGCCAGACCTTCTCTTATTACCTAATAAATCATGACATCTGGTTCGAAAATAAATACTGAACTCGTCTCGTTTGTTACTCGCTCATAGACTTTGATGGAATGTGTTCGTATTTTTTGAAAGTTCTACTAAGTAGTGGATTCTTGATATTATACTTATAACACTGTTTTGTTACAATTTCGATTTCGTGTTTCTGTTCGTTTCAGCGACGTTGGCAGTTAAATGAAATTGGTGCGATAAGGACGCTTTGTGTTGATACAAATGGTTTTAATCAGGTTATTGAAATAATAAGTCTTCTGATGATGGTCGTGAGACCGAAACGTGCGTAATGACGAAAATATAAAGCATAAGTGTTAATGTGACCTACTTCCCGAGAATTTATATATAATTTGCCATATTGGAAATAGCTCAGCGAGCGATGCATTCTACAGTGCGGTTCAAAATGTAACGGATTAAATAATTTTTTACGTTCTCATTTTTGTTTCGAACTGCACATTATTTTTGATGTTCGTTTCGAGATTCTGACTTCGCGTCCGTTATGGCTATGACGTCATTGATACTTTTTTTGAAAAGAACACGTTGTAAATTTTTCGATTTTTGGAATCTATATAAAGAGCAGATTTCACATGTGTAGTCCAAAGATGATGGTTTGGAAATTATACAGGGTTTATCACGATAAGCGTTCATTAGACCTTTCTGGCGAACCAAGCAACGGACCAATCTGAAAATTTGATGGCATGCATAAATGGAAATGATCTACCTACCTAAAAGACTTTTGACAATACGGCGTTGCATTATAGCATTATACCAACTTTCATTCAATATTAAAAATAGCAAAATTGACGATATGTTTCATTAAAAAAATATCAATGACGTCATACCCGTAACGGCTGAGAAGTTAGATATTAGAAATGATCGAAACAAAAAATCGACCCATTTCAGAGTTGTATTTGTTACATTTACAACAAGTGTAAATTCAATTTAATTCCTTAGTTATGATAATTAAGATTTTCAATATCAGGCTACTATTATAGGAAATAAATTAAATTTTTCTATCACAATCACCTATACATATGAGGAAATAAACGGAATAGTAACCATAGTTATTTCTTATCCAGAATCAACAACGAAAACATAAAATTAGTCAAACTGTTTTTTTGCTAGGCTCAATAGAGTAACTGTTGTTCCATTCAGAACAGCTTTTAATCTTGAGTGGCATGGAGGATTGTCGCAAACAATTTCAAGATCAGCAACTTGGTTTTTGACATTGTACCTTGAGATTCTCTACCCAAGCATTTGCTGAATTTGAAGTGAATGAGCCTTTTTGGCGATCGAATGCGACAATGCCTACCGCTGAAATCCCTCTCCTCTCGATGATGGCAGAATTTGGACAACTCGGGGACTCGGCCTATTGTTGCCCTTCTAGGTAATTATCTTTGGTGGAAACACTAACTATAACATGAAGTTCTACCAATATTTTTGCCTGCGTGTTCAAGTGTATAGGTAGAATCTTGTTCCAACCATTCAATCAATCCAAGTCTATCTGATTTTCCATTAAAGCTTTGCGTTACTGTCTTCCTTTCTTCAACATGACATCTCGTCGTGACGATCTAACCCAGTGAAATGACGTTTTGTAACTAACATATTTAATGTTGTTTAATGTGATCGACTCATACTGTGTTGACATGAGCACGCATTTATTAAAAGTTCTGCTCAGCAGTGGATTCTTGATAATTATACTATAGCATTGAGGTTTACAATTTCGTTTATTCGTGTTTCTGTTCGTTTCGGCGACGTGGGCATTTTAATTGAAATTGGTGCGATAAGGACGCTTTGTGTAATACAATTAGTTTCAAGTAATCAGGTTTTAGACATAATAAGCCTTCTGATGATGGTCGTGAGACCGAAATGTACGTAAAGACAAGAAAATATAAAGCATAAGTGTTAATGTGGCCTATTTCCCGAGAATTTATATATAACCTTTCACTTAATTTTATCACAATTTATGCATTCTTCGCATGACAATCTATTAACTCTCGAGTTACCACGAGCTGAATGGCGGGGCAGAGTTACACTGATTTATAAAACGATGCATTCTGCGCTTGTTACCGGTTTAACTCTCGGGGCAGGGCTAACACGAGTTCATAAAACAGAGCCTTACATATTTATCTCGTTCTGTGGTTATCAGTGTTAATTGTCTATTTAATTTGCCTTTTGTCAATCATTATGTAATTTCTGATTTCAAATTTGTTTTAATAAGTAAATAAAAGCCTACAGCCAGGTACTCACTACTCTTATACTACAATTTTATTGACTTATTAATTATTATTTAATTTCAACTAAACTTATTAGTTATTTTAAGTGAACATGTTTTTATATTTTGAACATGAATTATGTATGCTAGTATATAAAGGCAACGAGGTCTATACATACTAGACCTCGTTGTATAAAGGGATCCATACGTAATACGTAGTAGAGAACTGCAACTGGAACCCTCGTTTTTGGGGTTATGGGTTTTCACAATGAAGGAATCATATCAGGAGTAATTAGTAAATTTGAATTATATTTCTTAAATAAGATTGATTTAAATCACAAGGTTAATAATAATTCCAAGTCTTCAAGTTCATATTGTATTTCTTAGCTTCTTCTCTTATAGAATGTTCTTTTTCGGGACTAAAGCACCCTCCTATATTTAGATCGATTGATTGTGGAAAGAGGTCTAGCACTTTTGAAACATCAAATGTCGTTATATTGTTGTCTGCAAAATCCAACCTCCGTAATGATGGTAATTTGTCCCATTGTTCCCATTTCAAAACATCTAGAAATAGACAAAATCACAATAAGTTCAAGGGAATAAATATTATATTTTGCATGAAATTTATAACCCATTTTGAGAGGGTCGAGTAATAATAGGAATCCCAATATATAATATATATAATATTTTGTAATTAATGCAATAACGTTTACAGCTTTCGGTTTGTTTCAATTTAATTATACTACGTTTACATATCTTGTAGAATGAATATTCTAGACCCTCGTACAGATTTGCCCACTAGATTATTCCATTCTGCATCTTGGATTTACTACGGGTGATGATACGCTAACAACCATATTGATATGGTTTGAGGTTTGAGATAATATGGAGAGCACAGCTATATTTTGAAATATGGTTAGCCACCGCATGTACCTATTTGATCTGTCCAGTCCAAACACTCCAAACTAGAATCAACCTGTACTCCTGAAAATGACATACGAGGGTGTCAGTTGACATTTTCATTATCTGAATGTGTCTCATTACTGATCATATTTTTTATAGTTGAATTTTATCAGTTTCATCTTATTTATTATTGTAGATTATTTCTTGTGAACCATGAGTTGACGTTGTTTTGTGTCCGGAATGCTATCATCTTTATTAGATATCGTTGAACTCCGAATGTATCATCAGCATATTGCGATATATCAACATTGATAGAAGTTGGTACGTCGTTACATAAATTATATATAACCTTAGAGCTCCAAGATGATCGCTGAGGAACTCTATTTTATATATATAATATGTTAGATTTTGAATTTTTCTCTGGATCTGTGCTTACTGTATTAAACTGATGTCGATTTTTTTTTAAAAGTCTGCTAAAGCTCCAGAGCTGTGCCTCTTACGCCATACATTTCCAATTTTCCAAGAATCGAATGGTGGAACCTATCGAAAGCCTCGGAGAGTTCAAGAAAAAGAAGGCCAGTTGTCTTATTTTCGATAATATATTTAAATACTCTATAGAGTGTACTCCAATAGTCGTTGTTTTTTCTTAATCCATTCTGATTGTCCGATGTAATACGGAATTTTTTGAAAAAGTTAGATAATGGGAATGACAAATCATCAGTATCAGTAGATATATTGGTAGGTAATGTTCTGTTAATTCTGCTAATTGTTATCTTTTTCCCTATTTTATGAATGGGTTTTACCATAGCTAATTTTAATTGTTCAGGAAAAACACCTCCCAGCAGCATAAAGTTAATTACGTGGACAAGTGAAGACGTTACTACTTCATTAGTCAAAACTTTTATTGATTTAACAGGAATGTTATCGTCTCCAACTGAGTGCACGTTTATCAAATATACTACTTCTTGTGTTTCTGTTGGATACAAGAAAATATTAATTTGTTTCTTTTTAAGTGCTCCAATGGAGACATTTCACCTCTATTTGTAACCACATTACATAGCTTTATGAAATATGAATTAATGTCATCGAGAGTTTGTGGAGGCGAATTAAGATTATTTTCTAAATTTCGAAGAAAGTCTGTGGTACTTTAAAATATGTTCTGCTAATATTGATTTTTCACCATTATTTTTCGTTATATGGGTAAAATGTTCCTTATACCGAGTTACAATATTCCTTTTAGTTTGATCCAAATAGTAGCATTTTGAACATGACTCAATCGAATTTTTGAATCCCGGATTTGTGGAAGTAGCAAACTTTATGAAAGGTGTTGCCTAATACCTAATACCTTCTTCTTACATCTATAAAAGGGTTGTATTGCATCTGTGGAAAACAAATTATCAAATTTATTAATTATTGAGGGATGATAGATGAAACTTTCGAATTTTATTGAACTATTTATTAGTTTTTAATATATTAAGGGTATTATATATGAAATCTCTAAATCATTCATCAATATACGCGACCTTCGTTCCGTTACGCCTAACCGTTGATTCAATCAACGGCCTAACGTATAATGCCCTCGTTCCCTTCCTAGTACTTTTCTAGCCGTACCCCGCTACCACGTATCGGGGGATCTCCCCGGATTGACTGTTGGACTTCCCCAAGTTGTTTCTAACAGTGCCGTACCCCTAACATATTTGAAAACAATGAATATAATTTGATTAATTAATTGCATTCCCTCTATTTGCTGAAGTATCTCAACTTCGTTGTTATAATTTAGCTTACTCAATGGGACGTTTAATAATCTATGAACAAGGCTGTTAAATGGAGCTATTTCTAATTAATATACGTATTTGTTTTCTGTATATGTTGAATTCCAAGTGGGAAGCATCTTTCATAATATTAATATCAAAAGAAGGAACCTGATTATTTATTTCTCTTTCTACAGTGAATTTGACTGAATCAAATTGGCTATTAAGCATGTTCATAAAGCCATGTAAATTGAAATCTTCACCTGTAATGGCGATAATATCGCCCATTGCACATCCGCTTGTTTGTTTTTATAGTAGCTCTTGTTAAGAGTGAAATAATTTTGCTCCATCGAATAATGCCAAATAATTGGGAATTTATGACGTATTTTTTTTTCTCTTTTCTTGAATGATATATTAACTTTATAGTCAACAAAAGAATATTCATGTATAATCCTAGGGTTTTGGCGTTTAACTACGTGTAAATTTATTTAATTTGAGTAGTAAAATATGAACGAAACATAAATTTACATTCCCAGTATGTATCAAATAAATTTGTTTTATCCACGTTTTACTATTCTATATGTATGTTACAAATTTAGCAATAATTTAATCATTTCATATCGTATATGTTAGAGTTACTCCACTAATAAATTTTATTGAGAACTAAGGAAAATTCATTCAATGAGATCTTGAAAATTTCTTTCTTAACATAAAACTATACATGGGATGTGAATTGGATAACAAGAGCAATGGAATTCAATAAATTCTCTTAATTTATCGAAAATTTTCAACTAATTTCAAATTATTTCACACCGTAACAATCAAGAAATAGTTTTGTTCCTTTATAGAATTATAATGTTGTTACTCGTCATTACTCTGTTGTATAGTAAATTTTGAATGATACACAAACAATACTTTAACAACTATTGAAAATATATTATTATTAACATGTGAATTTGAGTTCCATTCAAATTTTGCCATTGAATTTGAATCAAGTTATTGTTATTAAACGCTGAAACATTTTATTAATAAGCTTAGGTGGAAATGAGAAAAGCTGTGATTATTTTTCTCCATACGATTGGGAGTCTGCTTATGCAGTTTTTCAATTCGTGTTGAGGAAGTGAGGTCATAATTGTGTCACCAAAGCATTTGTCTTGAATCAAAAATGTTACAGTTCAATAGTCTTGCAACTAATTCTGAAATGTAACGTAGATGGTGCCAAACTGCTCTAGAATATTATATTTCAATATCTATATATCATGGTAATTCATTTACGTTATATCCTATACTTATGATTTTAACTTACCTATCCGATTTGAGTTCAATAATAAATGTTTCAAATGTAGAAGGTGTTTGAAAGTTCCTATCTTAAATTCCTTCAATTTATTGTATCCCAAATTCAACCATTCCAAATTTGGCAAATTTGTAAATGTATCAGCATCTATTTCCTCGATTTGGCAATCTTGCAGATAAAGTCCATTTAGATCCAGCCCAATGAACAGATCTTTTCCAAGTCTAGGAAGGATGGTGTTACTTAATCGGAGAGATTTCAATTCACTTAAATTTGCAAACGCAGCTCGATCTATAACCAACTGCTCATTATAGTCTATGGATATAGATTGTAAGTTTGGGGTACACTTCAGCAAAGCATTTGTAACTTTCGGAAAACTTGAGCACCCATTTATAATTAAGCTAGTTAAATCTGGTATATTACAGAACGCATCTTCATCTACTCTATAAACTGTGCTGGATCTTATGGTTAATATTGAAGCCTTCCTTTTCCCAATATCTAGTTTCGCTCTCGTAAGGTTGCCTTTTGTGTTGGAGATAAAAATTCTGTAAGGTTCTTTCTCATACCCTACCACATTGAGGATCCACAAAGATGTCACCAGTATTATTAATTTCATCTGAAACCATATGATTCATTATAATGACTTTCAGGCGAAATTTAAATTAGTTTTTGTATACATGTGGATTTTCAGAATAGTAGATACCCATAAATACAAAGGCAGTAAATGAATTGTGGAATTAATACGAAGAGGAAAACAGTAATAATAATGGTCCCTGAACAATTGTAGGTATAAAATTATAGTTCTTCGCTATTGGTCAGTCTTCTCTTAATCAGATCATCAATCAAAATACCAGAATATTTGTGAAAGCAGGGGACAAAATACTATGTAAAGCGAAGTCTAGAAAGCAGACCTCCCTAAATCTGGTTCGATTTTTTAATTATTTCTGGTATAAATGTTTCTGTATGTAACCATTTAGTTCAACTATCATTCATTTGTACATAAAAACAAGTTATATGCATTACATCATCATTCTTATACAGGGTGTCCCAGGTTTCAGTAGCAGAACATCAACAGTCAATAGAAAATTTGATTTTGAGAAAAAAAGTTCATATTAACATATATGCACAGACGCTTAGTTTTTGAGATACAGGGTGTTGAAATTGAAATAAAAATTTCGTTTTTTGCGAATATCTCCGGAACCGTTTATCGTACAGAAAACAGCTTTTGCAAGCATTTTCTACTCATAGTAAGCTATGTTCTGTGCGATAAAATTTGTTTTTCAGTCATAATTGGTGAAGAGTTTGAAGGGGTAGTGGGTGTTTTCTCCCCACAATTTTGAGACTACCATTCGAACCGCTAATGTTTTCTACACAACAAAAGTACTCCTGGTCATAAGCTCTAAAGTTGACCGTTTTTGAGAAAAATCAACTTTTATGTTGAAAAACATGGTCACTTCTTACTAATTAAACAAAATTTATTCAAACGTTAGAACAAGTAACAAAACCAAAAAATTGACCATGTTTTTCAACATAAAAGTTGATTTTTCTCAAAAACGGTCAACTTTAGAGCTTATAACCAAGAGTAACTTTTTTGTGTAGGAAGCATTGACGGTTCCAATGGTTGTCTCAAACCCGTACTTTTTCCAGTGGCGTAGAAGTTGAGGAGAAAAACACCCACTACCCCTTCAAAATCTTCAACAATAACAATTATGACTAAAACAAAATTTTTATCGCACAGAACATCTCAAAAACGAAGCGTCTGTGCATATATGTTAATGGGAACTTTTTTCTCAAAATCAAATTTTCTATCGACTGTTGTCGATAGAAAATTCTGCTACTAAAACCTGGGACACCTGTATAATTAATTAACTTGTTAATAATAGAAATGAGAGAACATTTTTTGAGCAACTACAAAGATTTATATCTGGAACAATGCATGTTTGAACATCGAATGTTTGTTAATAACTGCATTTATATTGAACGTTGAACGTACCTAAATACTGTGTGAAACTTTCTTGAAATCCATTATATCCACGTAAAACATGTGGAATATAGAATTAACTATAAGTATTCGTAAAATGACTCAATACCGATTTAAATAAATGAGATCACAAAAATTTGCATATGTATTTCGTGAAATTTATGATTGAAGAACACATTTAAATTTTTTTTGATATGTCTGTTCGTTATTAAAATGTGATCTAAAGGCAATAATGACTTACTATAATGTAGAATCGATATAACTATATTTCATTTTAAATACTGAAACGAACTTATTATTCTTCATTATTTATCACGTAAAAGGTCAATCGTATTATGATTATAGGTCAGATTCAAATGAAATAATTTCTCATTACTATGTATAGTCTTGCAGGCTCGTATTGTGAATTAAGTTGCCCCGACGTTTATGTTTTGAGTGGGATAAATGAAACTCATGTCATCGGTGTTATAACTTAACTATTATGAACTGTCATAATTTGTAAATAATATCATAAGTTTACTTCTTTAATCAAAAATAAACAATTCGTTGATCTCTGCAATGAATGCTTTGGAAGACACATTTCAATTCTTCATTTTGTGTATGTGATTAAAATGACACTGCATTGGTGTGTACTCCAGATGAAATATATTTAAAATCTGAGATTGATACAGTTAACCAGAATCCATATGATTGTAGGATTATTTGTTCTTTAACAGTAGGTACAATTATACATTATTCTATTTTTTAGTGAGTAATAGGTTCAATTATGGATTGATTTAGTCCGAATTGAGCGTTTTCCGTTTGGAATTAAAACAGAAATAAAGTGATTCATTAAATAAATCACGTAAGGCCATTTCTACCTACAATACTTCTCTCAAATAAATAGAACCCGCTTGATTTTCATAATTTTGGAGATTTGACGTTTTCAAACTATGATTTCTGATTCTAATTTTTTGATTTTATGCATTTTCAAATTAACTGTTTCTGAAGATACATGGCGCATGAGTCGAGAGATGTTCTCTGGCACGTATACGACCCTGTTTGAACGATATGGCGCTTAATCCTGACATCCTGACAACATAGTTCGATCCATGCGCCAGCTGGTGGCTGAGCGAGGGACCTTGAACTTTCAGTTCAAGCCTCAAGCCTGCCCTGAAGATGCCACCTGTAATGGTTGGCGAAACGTCGGCATCAAGTCGAGCTATTGTGACGCGGAATCCATCCGGAAGACAAGATTTTTCAATACAGTTCATATTTTCACCACTTTGAAGATCTGCAAAATAATACGACCAATAATAGTCCGGGAGCCAGTAGCAGATTGAGGTCGATCATTTCATCTCGACCGATAATTTGTCGAATGATTCAGGTAGTTGTGTCATCAAGCCTCGTGCACGTTAGCTGCGGCACCAGCGGTGGGTGGGCCAACGGCAGCCACGAAATCACATTAAAAAAAAACAAATTTTTTTATTTCATCCCGGTTGAAAATTTGTCAGATGATAGTTTACATAACTTTGAATAAAAAAAATCGTCAGCTGTGTATATGTCGGTGGAAAAACCGTCAGCTGACGCAGTGAAATGTGTGGCGCGATATGTAGGTGTGAGCTCCTCTCGTCTATTAAAACACATCAGCTGACGAAATTTTCCCCAGCATATAGTCAGCTGATTTATTTGTTTACTTCAGGTACTATGTCGACTATTATCTGACAATATCTCAATCGGGATGAAATAACTTAACAAAAGTTATTTGACATAACTCTCATATCGATGGTCCTGACCAAGTGCGGAAAAAGGAGTTATTAGTCGAACTAAAAAATATAAATTTCAAAGAAGCACTTGTTAAATTTTTTATTGATAATTGGGCAGAAGACTACATCGCACCGTTTATTAATGAAAAAACTATTTATGTAAATTCAGACGCTTGTTTTAAGTATACTGTCATAGACGGTAAAGTCGTAAGAACTTTGGAGGAAAAACTTTCGTGTCCTGCTCATGAAGAAGCCGACACAAGAATGATTTTTCATATTTGCCAACTAGATTTCGATGCAAAAGTAACAATCCGTTGTTCCAATACCGACGTTTTGATTATCATGTTACCCAATATGAATAAAATTTCGACAAATATGCAAATATGCATGGAAATCGGCGTTGGCAATCATCAACGATTTATTAATGTATCGAAATTGTACGAAGTTCTAGGAAGAAATATAAGCGAAGCACTACCAGCCTTTCATGCGCTCACAGGATGCGATTTCAATCCGGCCTTTTTTAGAAGAGGCAAAAAGCGCCCGTTCACCACCATGCGTACATCTACTGATTTTACCGACAGCTTTATTTAGATGTCAACGTTATCGGACGATAGAGAAGATATTTTCGCCAAGATAGAGCAGTTTATCTGTAACATGTATGGGTTCAAATCACTGAAAATCATTGACGAGGCAAGATTAGCAACATGTAAAAATGTACAAACACCTCGATAATGACGACGTTTTCTGCTTGCCCAAGAAAACTATTGATGGTTCGGCCTTACCACCATGCAAAGCGGAACTCTATCAACATTTTTTGAGAGCATGTTATGTAGCACAAATTTGGGCACACGCACACCTACAAGTTCCTATTGCTGAGCCTCCAACAAATTATGGCTGGGTAGAGATTGAAAACAAGTACGGCTTTTCTTGGTTTTCTGGGAGCCAGTTAACAACGACCATCACCGAAATTACGATTCAACCCGAAGAAGGTAGATTTTTTTTTATTTTGTTATAGATGATAATGATGAAAATCTAAGGGCGGAATCTGACAGTGACTCTGAAAGCGAATTCGAGGATGATCAAAGTAGCAGAAGCCAAAGTGAAGATGAAAAAGAATAACATAGCTGTTTTTTTAAATAAACAGTATTTAATGCATAAAAAATTGATCGATATATATTTTATATTAATCAATACTTTTTTCTAGTTTTATTTCTTCCTTAATAAATTGAAATCATTTAGAATACTTATTAAAAACGTAAATTAAACTTCTTATCCAACGCATATTATCAACGTGCCAAATAACTTTTATTAAGTTATTTCATTCCGATTGAAATATTGTCAGATAATAGTCGACATAGTACCTGAAGTAAACAAATAAATCAGCTGACTGTATGCCGGGGGAAAATTCGTCAGCTGATGTGTTTTAATAGACGAGCGGAGCTCACACCTACATTTCGCGCCACACATTTCACTGCGTCAGCTGACGGTTTTTCCACCGACATATACACAGCTGACGATTTTTTTTATTCAAAGAATTATGTAAACTATCATCTGACACATTTTCAACCGGGATGAAATAAAATTTGGTTTTTTTTCAACGTGATTTCGTGGCTGCCGTTGGCCCACCCACCGCTGGTGCCGCAGCTGACGTGCACGAGGCTTCATGACACAACTACCTGAATCATTCGACACATTATCGGTCGAGATGAAATTGGTCGCACAAATCTGTTACTAGCTCCCGGACTATAAGAAGTGTGCAATCGTCTCCATAGCAACGAGGGTATAGACCTCTTTGCTCCATAGTGGGTTCCGCATATGCATGCATCCACAAACTCATGTCAAAAATAGTCTAGCTAGATCGATTCAGAAATGCTCAAAACAGATATATACGCAAAAATCCGGAACATTTTTTATAACTAATTACAATACTTCCCTTACACTATAGACTATATACTACGAGTGAGGAAGTAATAAATGGAACAAATCATAGGAATACGATGATTTATTTCTATGGAACAGATCAATAACAATTATTATTAACATTGTACATACCATAGAGATAATATATATGTCTATGCTCTATACAAGAGTTACGTAGTTGGGAGTATGCACTGAAGCAGTAAGGCATTATGCTTTATCAGCATATTGGAATTCACTCTGGCTTTATTAAAATATATTTCGTGGCAATGCTAGTGTTGGATCATTCAGAGAGCGATACCGGTCATGTATACCTCATCTATGACCCGCCCGGAGAGGGTGTAGCAAGCCATGAATAAGCGACAGTTGTGGTTAATAATAGACCATAGAGATCATATATAGATGTTATATGATCTCTATGTAATAGACAAGCGGGAAAGCATATGATCCTGTACCACGGTCGTACATACAGGTCTGGAAACTCGGGGCTGTTTCCTATGTGAGAAGTGGGACCACTAAACGTCGACTGTCGCGTAGTACCAAAAGACGTCACGTGAGAGTATTCTCTGACAACTGTCATTCTTAAGTTGTAAACACAAGGAATACCTGCGTTTTTAGAAACGAATTACGAAACTGTGCATTGTTCCGAAATGCAAGGTACAAAAGTGTAAAGCAATAAACTTTTGTTTTTAAAGTGCCCTAAGATGCGGAAATGCGAAAAAAGTGGATGCTTGCGATTTCGGATAGAAATCGTTTTAACGAGGTCTTTTATGTGTGCGAAAAAGGGGAAGTTATTTTTAAGGTGAGTAATACATTTTGACAAGAGTAACAGTTCAATTCCTCTCTCAAATCAGAATACTTAGTAACACTGCTTGCGATTCCGGAAAGAAATCGTTTTACCACTTCGAGATCCAAGCGCTAGATAGTGGCTGAGCGAGGGACTACAAGTTTGGCGACGCATTAGAGACCCATGTCAAACATACGAGTCCCCAGACCTGTATGTACGACCGTGTTATGAACTTACTAAATAAGTCCACTACACACTTAATAAATGAAAACTCCAAAAATAGCTAGTCTGTACCACGGTCGTATACACAGGTCTGAAAACTCGAGGCTATTTCCTATATGAGAAGTGAGTCCGCTAAGCGTCGACTGTCGCGTAGTACACCACGGGTGGCGCATGAGTCGATGAATGTTCTCTGGCAATCTTTGAATTGTGGAGCTTGAAATTTAAACAATATGGCGCAATCCTGACAACATACTTCGATCCATGCGCCAGCTGGTGGCTAAGCGAGGGACTACGAGTTTAGTGACATGTAAGAGACTAGGGATGTGCGATACACTCGAAAGTATCGATATAAGGTATCGATACGGATCGGAACGTAAAATATCGATACAGTAAAATATAGTAAGTTAAAGGATCGATACTCCAAAATCGATACCTAACGATCCGGGATTTTTAGGACGTCAGCGCTCTGCGGTACTGTTATTCTATAACAGAATATAGTGAAAAGTTTAATAAAATATACTTCGCATTAGTCCGCATTATAATCAAGAGAGGAGAATGGAGAAAGAAAAAAAACACGATTGAAAATTTCAACGTAATCTAATTTAGTAACAGACTAAAGTATAAGAAAATACATATTCTAATTTAAATGTTCCACATATTTAATTGTAAAGAATTTAGAAATAGCAATTTTGACAATCTTTTACCAGTCAACCTATTCCGGCTTTGCGCCATTATATGTCCAGCCTTAGAAAACAGGCGCTAAGATGGAACAAATGTGCCAACCACTGATACATATTTTATGGCAATTTCTCGTGAGAAACTTTTTTTTTTTTAATATGAAGTTAAACGCAGATCTGTAATTCCATACTTGTTATATTATAACAATATTTTGTTTTGTGGTCTAGGATAGTACTATATCTAGTTGACGCTAGATGTCATCATTCGATTAACACCGACCGATCCGGGAAAATGGCGATACGTACTAAATAAGTATCGATACACAATATATCGAAGAGTAAAGTATCGATACAAAATATCGTGTATCGCTTCTAATAGGATCGATACTTCCGAGTATCGATACAGTATCGAACATCCCTATAAGAGACTCATCTCAAACAGTAGTTTCCAGACCTGTGTATACGAACGTGGTCCGTACCACGGTGTAAGAAGATAGGTGTGTCAACTCACGAATATAGAAACTTCTTGTGTCGTTAGTACTGCCGGGCGCCGCAGAGGGTGAAATGGCGGCGATTTAAAGACCTGTAAACATAGACCGGGCAGTCGCCGCCATTTTACCCTCTATTAGCGCCTGTGGAGAATCACGAAACTAACGACGTACGATTCGCTCGGTGCGACGAATTACCATAGAGTCGACACACCTCTCTTCTTACACCGTGGTTCGTACTGATACATTTGCATACACAAATAAAATGTTTCTATGTATATCCAGTACTGTATAGAGGTACAATCATAGAGAATCTTCATCTCTATGAGTACAATATACAGTGTCAATTTGTTGGTAATTATCAGCACAGACTAGATATTCATTTCTTACTCTGGGGTGTTGTCAATGATGTCATTGAAATTCAAGGTTATCATATATCATCTAACCTTTTTAATTCTGCGAAAGTTATAGAATTTGTTCAGTTAGTTACTCCGTTAATCTTTATCGCTCGTAGGTTCATCATTTCTCCATTAGCTGTTTGTGCCCTTTTGTTTGCTTGTTATTTATAATGTCGTTAAGTGAGTGATTTTTATTATTTTTTTATATCAATTTCTTCATATGCAATATTGTGTAATAGATTTTGAAGGAGGGAAAATAATGTTAATAAGAAACTTTCTGGTTACCATAATGTGTCTCGTGATTTTTATGCTCGATTTACGTTTTGTGTTTAATTACCTCCGTACAAAGTCCATTTCTGTGGGTTTTCCATCAAGCCTTGAACAAAGGATTACAATAATTACATATCAAATTATGTCATTTGAAACACTGGAAAGAAGGTTTGCCTGTGTCGAAAAGTCTCATACAATCAAAATTTTGCATGTTCCCACCTTGATATGTATATTAAATGAAATGTTTTGTATTCAACAGATTGCTTTCGATGTTAAACTTTTAGGTGCCACTTATCATACTTTAAATATACTTCAGTAAAAAAAAATATTAATTTTGTATCTGATTTAATAGTTTTAGGGGTTTCGAAACATAATGCCCATATAAAGCAATGAGATTTATTCAACAATGATTTGCAGTAAACACCATTCACTTTTGTAGTTAACTATTGTGACAATTGTCTCTTGTGTACATAATTCAAATTTTATTGCAGCCCACAGTATGTCTGATAAAAGCTCATACAGATTGGATGAGGAATCTCAAAGTGGAAGATTAGCAAGGAAATCCAAAGAAACTCCAATTTTTCCAATAGGTAGGTAACGCAAATTAAAATGTTTGCTAAACTGGCATTAGCAGGCTTATGAAGTTCAATAATAACTCACGATTTATACGTGACGGGGTATGTTTGTCCACCTCATTAGTCTTGAAATATGTTACAAATTGTAAGTATATATTACAGGTCCAGTTTCATATTTAATAATAACTCATTCATAAATAGGTCCCAATCTATACTTTTTGTTAACGATTTAATGCAAGGTGTACAAATTTGAATAATTTTTCACAAGATTTACAAAATGTCAAACTTTTGGGATGACTTAATCTTTGTGAATTATTGATCTCGGTTGAAATTACTTTCAAAGGGATGTTAAAATAATTATATCAAAAAAATTAAATATCAAATCATTCTTGAAATCAATAAGAAGAGAGATTTAGCTCCACAAATATTACTCTGATGATGGTAATAACATTGTGAACATCAGGGCCGGATTTAGAGTGGTGGGGGCCCGTGGGCACAAATTTGGTGGGGGGCCCCTATGGTGAACGGTAATATTGAATGCCACAAAATATTTTTACAATACAAAATTATAATGCAATTGTAATGTCAAAGGACTAGAAACTTATCTGTAATACGGCGCCACATACTAAACGCGGGAAAACTCAAATAACTAGTTTCAATGAACTTTTTATTATGTAGTGTTTCAAAGCAATGTGACATCAGAAATAGCTTATTTTAACTTCTACCTGCCATTGCATAAATATTGAATATACAATATTTCCTGCTTTTGTAATGTAAAATAAATGATTAAAATATGTGAATTCAAATTCTGCACAAATTTACTCAAAAATTATGAATTTGTTACTATATTAACAAAATCATCCTATCATTTTTGTTGAAATCCAAATTTTTGTTCAATATATTATACTTGGTAGGGGCCCCTTCTTGGTGGGGCCCGTGGCGGCCCACTCTGCCCACTCCTAAATCCGGCCCTGGTGAACATGTTCTCTGGGCACTTTGCCTCAGTTACTCATTCAATTTCAAATTAATATAGGCAAATTGAACAGCCTGAATCTAAGTAAGAGCCTGTGACCGGAAGGCTTGAATGATTCATTTTTGAATCAATGCAACCTCCTTTTCCTACTACCTACTGAATGCTCTGGTCTTCGGCTCTCAGCTAGGAACATATCTTAGCAGTATGGGTGGGAAGTACGACTTTAGCCTGATGTCATTTCTGTATTATTGAACTGCATGTGCACTCAGGCCTTTTCGACAATATTCGTGTTGTCTCATCCTACATTTACCCCCAGACGCTAGTTACCAATTGTACATCTTATACCAGAATCACATAATAATGTTTGTATAATATCTATTTCCACAAGATATTTGATGCATTTTATCTTTTATAGCTATTGGAGTTTTAACATTGGCAGTTGGTTATGGTGCTTATATGTTTAAAAATAAGGGAAAAATGAGTACAAGTGTGTATCTTATGCATCTTAGAGTAGGAGCACAAGGAGCAGCTGTGGGATCTCTAACCCTTGGATTAATTTACACTATGGTGAACGAACACATTTTAAAAAAGAAGAATTAATTATATATTAGTGACTATATACAATTTATTAGAAAATTATTACAATTCATCCAACATGATGCTTAAGGAATCGTGATAGATATGAATGTATATAAAAACCATATGGAACCTATGTTGGAAATATTTATATGTAAATAGCTACTTTAACCATTAGAACAGCTTGGTTATAAAAAATTCCAACTTGTTCTGCTTTGTTACTCATTGTTGTATTATTATGTCTTAAAATGTAGTAATAAGTTAAAAAATTATTTATTTTCAAATATAATTTATTTTTGATTTAATATAATATTTTAATTATTCCTTTGAAATTAAAATCTAAGATTGAACTGAGGATAGCGATTCTTATTGTATTAAGCATATAGTGCAACCTATGTCATAAATTTGGATCTTGCTGGTACCTATTTAGAATATCCTAACTATTTTGATTATCAAAGACAATCTAAAAATGCTTTTTCCATCTAAAATAGGTAAACCTGCTATATACATGAAATATCGATGTCAAGAATTAAGTGTACATTACTTCTGTGATAATGCAGTAATTATCATCTTTTGGAATTTCTTGTGATGAATACATGAGTTCCCATCATTACCTCAATCCTATAGGAGTAGAGGAGGAAGGCCGATTGTAAGTCAATTATAGAGTAAACAGTGTGTTAGAATGAGAATCTAATGAGAAGTTGCACATGTGTGACTTGGAAAGAGATGAATGAAATGAAAAAGCTTTCTTACCTTTCTAATCGAACTGGCAACATTCCATTCTATACTCCAGCACTTAGCCCCTGAGCCACGGCCCCTACCAATATCTCATATAGAAGTGAAGCAACAGAAGTGACGTGTTCAATGTGAATAGAGGCATCTATATGATATATAGGTTGTGTCTTTTGAATATTTTGTTATCAATGTAGACAGATACATCTGTATAATATATAGGCATATTGATGAATCATCACTTCAATTCAGTTGCACCAACATGTTATAAACAGCCTTACAGATCGCGCGGATAAATTGTCCCACGCAGAGGACCGTCCCAAAAATTTAAAAATCGTTCGTAATACACTGGAAATGAATGGCTACCCAAAAACATTTTTCAATCCTATCATTAAAGAAAGAATAAACAAAATCTAATGGATCTTCATATCTGAATAACATGAAAGGTAATACAGACAATTTTATAACATTACCATACATTCCGGAGACCTCGGAGAAAATCAAGAAATGTTTGAAAAAGTATGATAAAAATGTCGCGCATAAGCCTACTAACTGTGTTGGAAAATATTTCTCAAATCTAAAACCTTTAATACCTAAAATAAACAAACCCACACAGTATACAAAATAAATAGTTTAGATTGCGATAGGACTTATACTGGAATCTCTAAACAATATTTACAAAAAAGAATGTATGGCCCTAAACACTGGTTTGATTATAACCATCAATTCGATTACAATAATGTTGATATTTTAACTATGAAAACCAATTATTTGAAAGATCTCTTTTGGAGATGATTCACATAAAACGTGATCCCAAATCTGTAAATCATAGGACAGATATTCAGACACTAAGTCATATTTATACTAACTTAATTAATTAAAACTCTTGCAAATTCCTACATGCGTCTTTATAATGTTAAAAGTATATTTTAGGTAGAATGTCAACAGTATAATTCCAACTGACAAACCTTTTTCTATTAGCTCGTAAATCATCTAACATCTGGTTTGAAAGTGCATACTTGGACCCAATGTTCTCGTTTCTAGTCGTTCTCAGACTTTGTTGCATTGAACTTGCGTCTATTAAGAGTACTGCTACGCGTGAATTGTTGATATATTATACATATAACATTGATGTGTTGCAGTTTCGATTATTCGTATTATGTTCGTTTTGGCGACGTGGTATTTTAATTGAGATTGGTGCGATAAAGACGCTTGTTAATACTATTAGTTTTAAGTAATCCAATTAATTTTAGACATAGTGAGTCTTCTGATGATGGTCCTGAGACCGAAACGTACGTAAAGACAATAAAATATAAAGCTAAATGTTAATGTGACCTATTCCCGAGAATTTATATATAAAACATATTGATGAATGAATGTTGAAACAACCATGTTGTCTTTATGTGAGAGAAATAGAAGATACAACGTTTATAAAAAAAGTTTCGTTGTTATTTATGTTACTATCAACGGATCTTTCATGATATATGGAAATTGAATGAAACCAACGTTTTGTTGTCTAATCACCATTAGCCGTTGAAGTGACTTTCATTGAACAAAAATGTATATTGGAAGACACCTATAGAAAATTAAGAACTCTAAGTAGAGCCTGCTACGTACATCAAATTGGATTTGAAAATATAATTTATTTCTTCATATTCAACATCTTCAGAGGTATATCTTATTCCATGCAAAAATTTCTCCACATACCATGCAGATTTTCGATCTGTAGCATTTTATGATGCATAAGGTACAATAGGTTTGAATAAGGAATAGTACCGTTTGAGACCAATCTGGATTACAATCTCCTTCGGGTGAAAGACGCCATCAACAACAAAGTTGAGACTTGTATGAATACGAACTGTTACATGCTGATAGAATAAATTTTAAAACAACCATGTTAATGTTATGTTAGAGAAATATTTACCACCTTCCATTGTATGATCATCAGTCGTTCATGAAAAACGTTACATTAGTAGATGAACTGGACTACCACGGGACCAGGATATCCGGTCTAGCTGTCGATGTGCATCCGGTGCATGAGCTCGTCCTTATCAGTTTGAAAGGATGTAGGTGATAAGGATTTTATTTTATTTGTAAAGAGTATACAGGGTGTGTTCAAAAAGTGTGTCACATGTACAGAGTCATGTGACTAACACATGGCAGCATGGCGGCCCTAAGGTCCAACTGTCATGGCGACCATAAGGTCCAGCTGTCATGGTGGGCATAAGGACCAGCTGTCATGGCGACCATAAGGACCAGCTGTCATGGCGGCCATAAGGTCCAGCTGTCATGGCGACCATAAGAACCAGCTGTCATGGCGACCATAAGGACCAGCTGTCATGGCGACCATAAGGTCCAGCTGTCATGGCGTCCATAAGAACCAACTGTCATGGCGACCATAAGGACCAGCTGTCATGGCGACCATAAGGACCAGCTGTCATGGCGACCATAAGGACCAGCTGTCATGGCGACCATAAGAACCAGCTGTCATGGCGACCATAAGAACAAGCTGTCATGGCGTCCATAAGGACCAGCTGTCATGGCGACCATAAGGACCAGCTGTCATGGCGACCATAAGAACCAGCTGTCATGGCGACCATAAGAACAAGCTGTCATGGCGTCCATAAGGTCCAGCTGTCATGGCGACCATAAGAACCAGCTGTCATGGTAGACCTAAGGTACAGATTGCTTCGTAGAGATGTCACCACCAAGTGACAGCTGTCATGACGGACCTAAGGTACAGACTGCTTCCTGGAGGGGGCTCCGCCACCTCTAGGAAGTAATCTGTACCTTCGGTCCAAAAGGTACAGACTGCTTCATGAAGATGTCACCATGACAGATGCCATCGAAGGTACAGACTGCTTCGTAGAGGTGGCGCTACCAGTTCGACTCACCCGACTCATGCGTCTCATGCGACTTTAGCAAATGAAAGATCTACACTCGAGAATCATCGGTTGCAACGTTTCGTGCGACTCGTACGACTCATCAGACTCGTTCTAGTTTGCATTGCTGGTCTTAATTATCGACGGAACAGTTTAGTTCAAGATGAAGTCGGTGGTGGTTGACATTCAGAGCTTCCAAATCTCTCACCATACAATGATAGTTAAGGAACTAGCTTTGTTGGATTGTGAAAAGAAGCTAGAAAAATATTTTCTATTCAAGCCACCCACACCGCTAAGTGAACTCTCAGAAAATCAAATGAAGCAAGTGATGTTTTGCGAAAAGTATCATGGGATTCCATACAACTCTGGATATCAGGACTATATTCGGATGGAGGAAATTTTCAAGGAAAATATTGATCCAAATAGCATCATATACGTTAGTGGTGTGGGCAAAGCCAAATTCATAGTGAAGATTCTCAAAAAATTGGGGTTAGATCGTCAGGTGAAAGTGTTGAATTTGAAAGGCAGCTGCCCACAATTTGTTCGAGAAAACTGTAGATATATCTGCCTTCATCACTCTACCAGCAATAATTCTATGTGCTGCAGTGTAAACAGCTGGAAATTGTTTGAATATGTTACAAAGGAAGATGCCCATCTGGATATATTACGAGGGTTTCAAAAAATGGGTATGGGTGGCACTCCACCGAACTGACCAGTATTGATATGTCTTCGGAAGAATACGCACGTAAACTGCTTGAATTCCATATGAAATTAGTAGCACTGAATAAAGACATAAAATTTTACGAAGATAAAAAGTTAACTATAAATCAACTAGACAATTTGAGTATAAGTGTAGGAGATGGCTGTGCTGAAATCAAATTTCATAATCCTAACAGCAATATTGAATGGGGTCCTATATACAAACGTACCACTTCAAGTGAATCGAATTTATATATGTCCCAACAAGGATGCCTTCGCAGAGAAGGAATGTAATCGAACTGAATGGCAGCCTATGGACCATCAACTAGTTAATGAAAATCACCTAGAGGTATTCTCATACGTTATTCCTAAAAGGATGTTAGCAACTTTCAACTATAAACTCAAGTTATTATTCCATGATGGTAGTGAGGGGGACGTAGTGAATTGGCATCAAACTATAGTCCCAACACCTGTGACGACAGCAGCAATCAATTGTCAAAGCAATGTATCTGAAGCCCAACCAACACCACCACCCCAACCACCACCACAGAAAGAAAATGAAATCTATGCTATGCAATGTTTCAATCTTAGTGCATTATCAGTTTTACTACTGAAAATCCTCATTAAAAATGTAAAGAAACGTATTAATAATAATAATAATAATAATAAATAATGAAAGGTATTGCTGTCGTTTGATTTTGAATAGGAGATAGGGAATCAGTTAGATACATACATGTAACTTTTAACTTTTTTATTCTTGAATACACACACAAAAAATATTTTACAAAAATTCCTTAAAAATATATATATATACAATATAAACACCTAAATCTAAAAATTATTTCCTAAAAACTCCACAAAAAAGGCCATACCCCGTGCTGTGCGCATTTCAACCATCTGCGAAAACAAAGAAAAATAACTTTAGTTGATAAATAATAATAATAATAATAATAATAATAATAATAATAATAATAATAATAATAGTGTGTGTTTGATTCACTCACTTTTTCTTTCAATCGATTTAAATCGCGAGGTAACCCCACCACCAGGGAACATTCTCCATCTAGGGGTGAAACCAAATACCTGCACCCCTCCAAAACCCGCAGTTGTGACATCTGTAATTATGAATAAAACAAGGGTACTCATTAAATAATAAAAAACATCAGCATAAGGTAAACATACTTCAAACATCAGCTCCGCCAAGTAGTGGCGGAAACCATGGATGCAAAATCCCTCGTAAATCTGCTGCTGCTGTGGAGGAGGTGTCGGTGAAGGTGCAGGTCTTGGGGTGACCAAATCATCGATTGAGCTATCAGGAAAGTACAATTAGAATTGAAATAATTCTAGAGTTAATACGAATACATACAAAATGCCTGGGGAGCTCGCTGAAGACGGTTGGGTATCATAGGGAAGTTGGGTAGGTAGTTCGTTTAATCTGTAATTATTAAAATTAGTAGCAAATATTTCGCAAGTAGAAAAATCACATACACTATGTCCTGCATATCCAGCGGAGGAGGCAGCGACTCTGCGGATGGAATCTCTGGACATCTGTTGGAAATGAGAGTAATTTAGTAATCAAAAATTATATAAATTGGAGAAAAAAACATACGTCAAGTCAATTATTTCTGGAGACCCGCCCAATTCAGGAAATAAATCTTCCGCATCATCAGCTACAGCTAATTGATCGAGATGCATCAATTTTTGTCTAATTTCCTCCTCAGAATAATCACTAAAAACAAATTAATGCACTTATGATATATAGTGAGATTGAAATGAAATAGAACAACTTACTTCTCAATCATCCAACGGCGCACTTGCGTTTTCGTAAATATATCCAACCTGTTGGTCAACTCTTGGACATAATCATCAAATTTACCCATTTTCACTATGTCACACACCCAGCTTACAAGAATACTATTTTTTCCCTATGAAGTACCTAGAGTTTTATACACACACAATATTTAATCCAAAGTCCTACGATTAAATTAGTTCCCAGGAAAAATGATAAAGTTGTTATCGGTTGAGGAAAAAAAAATGTATGCGGATAAATCTTTCAAGGAAGTTTCTGCAATCACGCGATTTCAAATAGAATGTAACATCCTGCTTGTGGTTGTAGATCTTACCAATATGAATATAACAGTCGACCGAGACTTCCTGCTTGTGGTTACAGTTAACTTATTATCATGATATAACAGGCGACGAGACATCCTGCATAGCGTGTGAACATAGCAGGAAAGTGATAAGAAGTTCCTATAAAACTCGATGTGCGCATACCTCATACCATTATCAAATCATTATTCTACTAGCTTTTGAAGTGACTAGACGTGTTTTGTGCGTGCTTAAATCAAGGTGAGTTTATTTATTGACTTGAATATTATATTCATATGTAGAGTTAATTTCTATGTACTGAATATTTATTTTTTTTGCTTTTCTTGAAACTGTGCAGGCTAAACTTTAACTTTTTAAAAGTATTTACTGATCTTCTTTTATACAATTTGATTGGGTAAATATTAATAATAATTTGGGGGTATTTATCAATTTTCTTTTATTCAATTTGGTGGGGGTAAATTCAGCACACAAAATAATTCTTCTCACTTCTAACTTCCATCGATTTGTTTTAGATTTTTAAAAAATAAAGTAAAGTAAAAAATGGATTTCTCCAAATTGAACCGTATCTCTCTCTTGCAGAGGGCAACACATACGAAAATTGCCGACTTGGAATTGGATGTGCCACATACAATTTTAAATTTAAAAATTGTAAATACAAAGTTTGGGGAGGCTGTATTAGCAGAATTGGAAGGAGAGCGATCGGTTTTCCTGCCCAAGAGAGTAACACCAGCGCTTCTCCCCCTTATCGAGGACATTAATAAAGGGCAGAACACAGCCCTAATATATCGAGGGGAAGAAGCCATCGGGACAGGAAAATCCTGCTCAAAAATTGAATTCTGCGAATTGTCCTCCCCAAGGAGTTGAGAGCCTTCCAGCACCACCAGGGAACAACCCTCTGTGTACTACTACTTTTATACATTTCATAAGGTAGGCTGCTTGTTTATTATAAAATATGGTTTCAATCGCTAAGATGAGTGGGGAGATCGTTAATATTATCAACGAGGCTCAAAAGGATTTGTTAAAATCAAAATTATCCCCTCAGGAAATAACGAAGTGGATAGGTTTCTGTACTAAGTACATTAGAACCTTTACCAAACATATAACAAAGGATACTTTGAACTTGTCGTGTAAGAATCAATTGCAATGTAATATCGGCCATTTAAAAAGATTCAAAATTTTATTAGAGATCCGAAATAAACCCCCTACAACTAATAAGAACCGTAGTGAGCGAATTCGTTGGGAGGATGGTAAATGTGCATTTTCCCAACGAATTCGAACTGGCTTTATAACAAACATTTCTCATTTAGACCCATTAAATTTTTTATATGATGCCTTTCATCTGTTTCATCCTAGAATCACCAAAATTTTACATACTTACAATTTCATCAAGGTAAACACTACTTTTTGTGGGGAATATATGCGACTTAATGCGATCGACGAGCTTATCCAAACAGAATATAAATATTTCCACACAAAATCCGCCTCAATAGATTCTTTTACAAATTTATTGGAGTGGTTCAAGGAGCATGTTATCGATAAACTTCAAGTAAAGCTTGATGATTTTTTGGAACGAGACTCGGGGTGGAGTCTTAGGGAGGTTTGGGCATAAATATTAATAAACATGAAGTCATCAATTCTGGGTCCTCTTATATAGTTCTCCCAAAAGAGATACTTCGAAAGCAGGCTATTATTAATGTTAAAAATTATGATGAATATTGTTTTGCCTGGGCAGTAACAGCTGGACTACACCCGACAGCTACCCATTCCGATCGTGTTTCTTCATACCCACATTTCACTACTGTTTTAAATTTACAAAATCTAACTTTTCCCCTCCCTATATCTCAAATTCCAACTTTCGAGAAGAATAACGATATTTCAATTCATGTGTTTGTTTTGGAATTATGTGGAGGTAATGAGCAGGGTGAGGGGGAGAAATTGAAGGTTCTCCCTGCATATTTAACCAAAAATAAATTAGATGGACATTTTAATTTACTATTAATTCAGGATAAATATTATCGAGATGTAGAACCTGCGAAATCCCCAAATTTCATTAACCCCACAGTTAAATTTCACTATTGTTTAATCAAAAATTTATCAAGACTTGTAAATTCGCAAATTAGCTCACACAACAAAACTTATTTGTGCGATAGATGTTTAAATAATTTCAAGAGTGAGAATAAGTATAAAAATCATGTTGAGGATTGTGGTAAAATGAACATGTGTAAAATAACATTCCCTCAGGATGATTATTTAAAATTTAAGAATCACTCAAACAAACTACCCATACCATTTATTATTTATTTTGACTTTGAGGCTCTCCTATTACCTATTCAGAACTGCCCTCAATCTAATGTAAGTTCATATACGAACAAAACTCAACTACACGAGGCGTATAGTGTTGGCTATTATTTAAAATGTCAATTCAACAATTCTCTATCACGATTTGATAGCTATAGAGGATCAGACCCAGCCAAATGGTTGACAGATCAGTTAGATAAAATTGGAGAATTTATCGATCTAAAACTTAAATCTATTGTACCTATAGACTTGAATGGTATTAGTTTACTTGATATTATGAAGGAAACGAAATGCCATATTTGCGAGAGACAGTTCAAAGAGGGGGATGTTCGGGTTAAAGATCATTGTCACTTCACGGGCAAATATCGAGGTCTAGCCCACCAAGATTGCAACCTAAATTATAAATATCGATTCGTAGTACCTGTTGTGGCTCATAACCTCAGCGGGTACGATATGTTTTTGCTAATTCGAGATATTGCCAAAACGTCCAAGCAGAATATTCAAGTACTCCCCATCAATAAAGAGAAGTATATAAGTTTCACTAGAAGCACCAAAAATTCCGTGGTTAAATTCCGTTTCATAGATTCATGTAGGTTTTTAGATTCAAGTTTAGATAAATTAGTTTCTTATTTGAATGTGAGTGACTTGACTATTCTGAAAAGCGAGTTTGCGCACTTATCCGATGAAAAATTTAAATTATTAACTCGTAAGGGAGTATTTCCCTATGAGCACTTAGATGATTGGGGTAAATTGAACGAGGAAAATCTTCCTCCAATTGAGAAATTTTTTAATAAATTACGCGACGAATCGATAAGTGAGGATGATTATAGGCATGCTCAAACAATTTGGACTAGTTTTAATTGTAGAAATTTAGGTGATTATTCGGATTTATATTTGAAAACAGATGTTTTATTATTGGCGGATGTATTTGAGAATTTCCGCAGCAAATTTATGGATCTTTTTGCCTTAGATCCGGCCCACTATTTCACGGTTCCCTCCTTCACGTGGGACTGTATGTTGAAATATACAAATTTATCTTTACAATATTTGAAAGACATCGATATGGTCTTATTTGTGGAGAAGGGAATTCGTGGAGGTGTAAGCCAATGCAGTAATCGATTTGCAAAGGCCAATAATAAATACATGAATAATCACGACCCCGAAAAAGAGACAAGTTATCTCATGTATTTCGATGTATGCAATCTATATGGGTGGGCTATGATTCAATATTTACCCTATGATGGGTTCGAGTGGGTTGAAAACCTCGATGATGTAGACGTCAGAAACGTCTCAGACGAAAGTCCAATTGGTTACATATTGGAAGTCGATTTAGAATACCCACCTGAACTACATGATCTACACAAAGATCTCCCTCTTTGTCCGACACATACAGCACCACCCAACAGCAAATTACCTAAATTATTAACAACTCTCCACAATAAAACTAAATATATCATTCACTATCGAAATTTAAAACAATGTTTGGCGCTGGGGATGGTGCTGAAAAAAGTCCATAGGATTTTAAAATTTAAGCAAGCCCCGTGGCTTAAAGCGTACATAGATCTTAACACTAGATTGAGGGCAGCTTCTAAGAATGCGTTTGAAATAGCTCTCTTCAAGTTGCTAATCAACGCAATTTTCGGTAAATCTATGGAAAATGTACGAAAGCATAGACTAGTTAGATTAGTTAATAAATGGTATGGACCCTATGGGGCTCGCTATTATATTTCACAACCTAATTTCAATAGCAGTAAGATATTTGAGGAGAATTTGGTAGCCATAGAACAGAATAAATTAGAAGTCCTATTTAACAAACCCATTTATGTGGGGATGTCCATTTTGGACATTTCCAAAACCTGTGTTTACAATTTTCATTATGGCTTCATGTTAAAATTATATAAAGACCCAGGATTGATGCGATTATGTTACACTGATACTGACAGTTTGATTTACCACATTATAACGAACGATGACATTTATGAGACAATTATAAATAAGAATATTGAAAAATTTGACACTAGTGATTATGCCCTAGACAACCTCTTTAAGATTCCACAGGTCAACAAAAAAGTAGTAGGCTTAATGAAGGACGAGAATAAAGGCCTCCTCATGGATAAGTTCGTCGGTTTGAGGGCAAAAATGTACAGCTTCACTGTTCAAAATCAAAATCGTGATGATGACGTCACAAAGAAAGCCAAAGGGGTGCGCGAGTATGTCTTACGGAATACGATAACGTTCGAAGACTATGTTAGATGTTTGGAAGAGAACATAGAAATGTATCGCGTGCAGAGATCTATCCGCTCTTTCGACTTAAAGCTTTATACCATAGAGCAAAACAAAATCTGTTTGAGCCCCTTTGATAATAAAAGGGTAATATTGGGGGACAAAACAAGCACTCTACCTTATGGTCATTATTCTTTAGGTTAGAATCAAGATTTTTTTTTTAATTATAAAAGATATATGTATTTTTGTTTCAAAATTATAGGTTAAGTTGTTATTATTATTATATTATATTATATTATATTATATTATATTATATTATATATGTGTACTTTTTTTTTTCCAACTATTTTTTTATCTAAATAAATATTTTATGTGGAAGTTTGGATGTTTTAATAAAACCAAAAATAATAGCATCAATTCTTTTATTGTTCTAAATCATACAGAACTTTATTCTTATAGAAAAATAACATTTCTCTAAGTGTATTGCTTAATAAACAGTCGAGCGAAATACCGATGAAACAATACAAGAGGGCCATTTCATCGGGCTGCTGCTGCTGCTGTGGGTCTCTCATACTTTTAATCATATCAATAACATTATGATAGTATGTGGAAAATCCAAAATGTTCGAGAAAAGACACTCGATGCAATAGCACTCCATCGTTGATTCGAATAATTTCCCGAACATCTTCCTTGCACAACCACACATGGATATTATGCTTTGTAACTTGAAGTAATTTAACATTATTGAAGTACACAAGTTGGACTATTTGGCAGTATTCATCAGATAATATGGGTGTAGCATCGAAATCTGATCGTAAACTTGCGAAGAACTCGATGATTTTCACTCGAAGAATATCGATTAAATCGATCCATTCTAGCAGGCTAAAGCTGAGTTTGCAATTTTGAACGTATTGAACGAGTGAGATTGTAGGTGAGAAGGTTCGTACAGGACTCAATCCACATTTGATTTCATAACTTGCCCCACCAACGGGTACGTTGTATTCATCAATAGGAATGGTTCATCTTTTGCCTTCATCTCGAACTCTTCTAAAATATGATCCAACTCAGAACAGTTGCTGCTGCTGCTATCTTCATCAACACTAGCCTGGGACAACATCTTATTAAAACTGTTCTGGATTGTTCGATTCACCAGAACCTAACCCTCGCTCACAAAATATTTACTTGCACATGCGCAAGTCATTAGCAGCATATTTCTTTGATTTGATTGGAAGTTTGGATGAGAACATCGAAGCATAAAACTTGAAGTGTGGGGGGAGGAGAAAATTTGTGGTGTTGGTTGCGTAGTCCATCGACTATGTATGAGTCAAAGGAGAAAGTTTTATTAGAAGTTCCTCTACGAATCCCTCGTAGATCCATTATTTCACAGCGGTAAGGCAGAAGCGCGATCCGATAAAAGTCAACATCAATTTCATGTAGCACTTTGAAACAATCAAGTATATAGGACCGAGGTTTTGGGGTTATACCAGGAATTTGATGTAATATAAATTTCTTCCATCTATTTTCGTATATAAAGTAGCCTTCAACATTCATATCAATTATCTCCCAATCGTTTTCGGGTGGGTTGAAATCTCCCCCAAAATAGAAAATATCCACATAACCACATTCCTTCACAGCCCCAATAACGAACGTTACAAATTCTCCGACGATTATCCAATTTTTAGATGGTAATTGTAATTCTTCAAGGGTTTCCATCAAACTTGGAGGACATGCTACACTTATAAATTGTTTTGCATCGTACACGGTGGTAAGTACATTATGAACAAAACTGTTGTATAATTGCAAAGACATTTTCACGCAGACTGATTCGATTATTTGACTTCCACTGGGTTGAACCACCAGTCAAATATTTTATTAGGAAGACATGCGCAGCAGTACATTATACAACATCAGAATTTTCAATCCAACTTTTCTCTTTTATACCATACCATTTTACATACATTTAATCACCCTTTTTCCGAAGCACCTTCTCAATCAAATAAACATCGGGCTGTTTGGTTTTCTGTAATTCTTCCTCGTAGAAACAGCCGCTGATTGGTGCGTTGGTCATATCTTCTAGTAGATATGTGACCGGGTTGGTAATTTTAACTTTGATGATTTTAAATAATTCCGCACTCCAATTGGGCGTAAATCCCTTCTCAAAAATATGTTTAGCTTTACTTATTCGCACAATATCCCCTACGTGGTATTTGTGAGGTAGGGCCAACTTAATGTGCGAGTAAGATTGTTTCAATATACGACTTTCATTCTGTTTCGTAACCTTAAACGGAGCCATTTTTATAGTTCTATGTTTACGATGATTATATTTTTCGGTGACTTCAGGGAGTGTATCCACCCATTTGTATTTCCCACTCAGACTGAATTGCTTGTAGATCGCTTCTTTCAACGTTCGAATGACGCGTTCAGCAATGGCGGCTTTCTTCACAGAATACGTATTATAATGGTTGATTTTATGTTTTTTCATTAGCTCGTCAAAGTGTCTGTTGAAGAATTCTTTTCCCTGATCGCTTTGTAGGTTCCTAGGCGTACGATGTGACCCTTCTAGCAATATAGAACTGACCGCTTTCCGAACCTCTTCGGCGGATTTCGTTTTCAGCGGGCGTGTCCACAGAAATTTCGAGAAGCAATCGATCACCACCAAAATGTATTTAAATCCACGATTTTCGCGCGCATAATTACCCATTTCGGCAAGATCCATTTGCCACAAGTCATCCAAGCCTTTTATGATTGTTCTGCGACGTTTAAAATTCTTTCGAACAGGCTTATGAAGCTCATCAACCACCTGCGCTTTACCCCTCATCATTTTTTGGGTCGATCGGTGTTGTCGGAGCTAATAACTTTTGTGGTGGTGGGGAGGTGGTAGTAGCTCTTTTATAAGGATGAAATGGAGGTATCTGTAGAAATGTGGATAGTCTTTTTTCTACGCCAGCCAGTCTGATACCTATGTCTATTTGTTCAATTTTCGATATTTCGCTTCTAATGTCCTGTATACTTTGGTTTACGGTGGTATAATTCGATCTAGATGTCTGCTCAATACTACTAAGCATTTTATAGTCCAATTCTATGGTTATAAGTTTACTATTGATGGTCTGTATACTATCGAATAGGTCGTTATATTTCGAACTGTTTTCTTGATCGTTACTAACAAGTGTTTTATAGTCTTCACGTATTTTCTTCAATAATTTTTCAAGATTTACCTCATTTGCTTTATTAGTTTTGAACGATGCTATCATACCATCTACAAGTTTTTCAATTTTAATTCTATTTTGTGTGGTAGAAGCAATCAGAGAGTCTGTGAATTTTTTATTTTCGATGTGAAGGTACCCACCCTCATTATGTATACTCTGTTTTATAGCTGTAGAGTTGACATCACTTTGATTTTTGTATGACTGTATTTCGGTATAAAGGATCTTCAAATCTTCGCGAAGTGCATCTATTAATCGTGTTAAACTTGGAATTGAGGAATTCGTGATGTTATTGACGTTTATATGAATGGCTGCATACTTCACCAAAACTTCACTTAAATTCGCATTCACTCTAGTGATAGTGTTATCTACATATGCTTTGTTTGCAACATCATTATCCGAGATAGGTATTTTCACATTACAAATTTTCAAATTTTCCATATCCACATCACCTTCGGGCGTATGCCTTAAAATGTTCATAAACATCGATCTGCGTTTGAAAACGTCGATGATGCTATCACCCGACAACGCTGATCGTCTACCGAACTTATCAAGACTCATTATATAAATGGTGTTGGGTTGAAGTATCCAGTACTAATATATGATGTTTGCCTCTCTTAGTTCATTTATTATAGCAACAATTTCATTATCGTGCGAAGTATTTCCAGCTTGTTGTGATGCCATCAGTAGTTTTAGTCGGTCCACCAGCTCGTTTGGATCATCCCAAAAAATATATTCCATAGGCTTCTTGTTGTATGTTAAATGTAAACCGCTACCGCTTGCTGCTACTGCTGCTGTCGAAGTCGTCTCCGACGACGATACAGAGGCTGGTCTAAACATAGGTTTAATTATGGACATGTACTTTATCGCACTGGTACCCTTCAAACGACCATTAACATTTTTATGTGCATTTGTTAACCTCAAAATTTCTTTGTATGCTGCTCGATCGTTATTCGTGAATTTTGTGGGTGTTTTGTAGAATATGAGATCGTACAATCCAGGTGTTCCCTTTGCGCTATATCCTGCAGTTTCGATATTCTCCCCGAATATTATCTTTTTAACACCTAGAATCCAACCGGCAGAGCTCGCATCATAAACAGGTCCATATACTTTATCGATTTTCTTGTTGTTTTCCCAATGCTCTTGAACGTATTTACGAACTTGTGGTGGGTAATGTGCGAGTGAAGGTTCAATCTCAGTCATAGCATCATCGAACGCGTCATCCTCCTCTCCCCCCTCTTCTTCTTCTTCTTCGTAATCGTTATCTTTAGGTTCTAATTTTATTTCTTTTTTCATTAACTGCGCAGTAGGATGTTTAATTTTTTTAACGATCGCTTTCAATGGTGTGGCGATAGGTTTGAACAGTTGTTCTATTGATTCGTCTTCTTCAGATTTACCTAGCTTCAAGGCCAAATATTTCTTCCTTATAGACTTACTCAATTCGAAGATTTTTCGCTTACGTGCTAACTGATCGGCGTCCATCTTGTATTTGGACTAAAATTAACAATTCACGTTTTTATATATACGTCGAAACCTTTGCGGTATCTACCATCGTTCAAGTCGAAATCCTTTGCAATGACCAAAGTTCCGAAATTATCCGTCCAGCACATGGCGCACATCTTCTTGAACTGATTGAAATCGACGTCAGGCGATACGTGCTCATCAAATACATGCTTCAAATTGATCTCGTCCTGCTTAAAAAGAACGATCAAATTACAATTGTCGCGAATCAATTGTTTTGGTATTTTCGAGTACGTTTGACACAGATATGCCGCATCGATATTCTTATGTCTACACATGGAATAGTATTCCCGAATTTTTTGTTGGCCCTCGCACGCGATGTCATCAAAAAGGAATATGGAATTAGCTTTAGCCTCGTTCGGGCTTATTATTTCCTCGTTGTCCTTATAGGGAAAATAGCCGACACCTTTAACTCGATCTAAAACTTCCTGTAACAGTTGATACTTGGGTTGATACAACGACTTTGAGTATACGTAGACGTTTTTGAACTTTGCCCCATTTGGATTAAATAATAGCGATAACATCACGTTCGTTTTACCACACCCACTAGGTCCACAAATTATAGCGCGAAAAGAGTCGGGTAACAATTTACCATGTTTACCTATGCGATTAGTAGTCGCCGACCCAAGGTCTAAATTTTCGATGGGCAGTGTCTGCTCTTGTTGAACGGTCTTCATATTGTGAGGTAGTTTGAATCTGATGATTGCTTTTATAAATAGAAACGTTCGGAGATCGCGAGCTCAGTATCAATGTTGATCTATCAGGGTGAAGGTCTGTTGAATTCGCTCATAAACAGTCTCCCGTTCGAAGTACATATTCCATCGTATCAATTCTGTGGACCTGGTACTAAGCTACAGAAGCGACTTGCGCGTGGCGATAAAGGTGTTAATCCCTTGGATTCGGCCTGTCGCGAACACGACATAGCTTATTCTCAGCACAAATCTCTAGAAGATCGTCATAAGGCCGATAAAATATTAGAGGACGCAGCTTGGCAGCGTGTTAAATCTAAGGACGCTAAGGCTGGCGAAAGACTAGCTAGTCTATTGGTTACTGGGGGAATGAAAGTTAAACGTAAACTAGGAATGGGTCTTAAGAAACGTGCTAGTCGTCGTGGAGGATGCTGCTTTCGGAAAGATATAGTGGGACATATTTCTAAATCTATGGAACCGTCTGCGTCGTTGCGAAAGTCTGCTATGAATGCATTGAAAGCTGCACGAATAGCTATTAAGCGAGTCGGAGGTAAGAAGCGTGTTAAAGTACCCCGCATAATACCCCTGCCGAAATCTGGAGGATTCCTCCCGTTATTACTACCTATTTTGGGGGCGCTGGGGGCCTTAGGGTCTGTGGCGGGTGGTGCAAGTGCCATCGCTAATACAGTAGTCAATGCTAGAAACGCCAAAAAGAAGCTTGAAGAGGATCAGCGTCATCATGCAGCTATGGAATCGTTAGGTAAAGGATTATACTTGCGGAAGAATGCGAAAGGTGGATTTGGGTTGTTTTTGAAGAAACAACAAAAAAACTTCCAATAGAGCTACCCAATAGACCGTTGTATGATGTGGATTTGATGCGTTTCGCGAAAAAAATGAAAATACCTCATTTTCGTGGTGTCTTTATGCGAGACAATTTACCTAGGAAACGTCCATGGAGGCAAGAATGTGCCATTTTGAATTTGGATTCGATCAAAAACAGCGGTACTCATTGGGTGGCCTTTAGAAAAATAAATAACCAAGTGGAATACTTTGACTCTTTTGGAAATTTAAAACCACCAAAGGAACTAGTTTGATATTTGGGTGGTGGTGGTGGTGAAGTTAGAATTTTCTATAATAACGACGCTTATCAAAAGTATGATCAGGTGATTTGTGGACATTTATGTTTGAAATTCCTCAGTTCTACGTAAACATCTAGAGTGAGCAGTCATGTCTGATAAATTTATCGGAAAGATTATGCAACAACTTTCTGTTGATATTCAAAGACCTGGAATGCATACAATCATCCGATACGTATATGATAATCTAATAAAAGCAATAGAAAAACATTCGAGTGAACTAAGCAAAAGAGACTTATTATTTCTCCCAATGGAATACATTCTAAAACATTTGGATTTGGTGTCTCTCAATCAGAATGAAGTTCCTAAATATATGTTGAACACCCTTTACCGTCATATGAGGTGTACGGAACATATCGACGAAGATTGTGATTGTCTGCCACCTCCTCGCAAACTATGTTCGCAATGTTTATCTGAACAGATATCGAAGGTCATGGAGACCGAGGGAATAACGCATCATGAGAAGCAGGTGTTGATTGAAGAAGTGTGCAGAGACGATCCATACTTTATGCGATCATACTTATTCCATATATTAATGTGCAAATATAAATAGAAATGTTACAATAATTTCTTATCAGTATTATGTCGCAGTTATTCACGCTAACAAGCACCAACCATATATTCTCGTTCACACCGCAGAATTCGATCGAGTTGAAGCCTGATAAGCGATACTATTTGGCTTTGTTGGGATTCACTTCTTATAACTCTATACCGAATATCGAGAACGAGAAATTTTACTATTTGGGGGAGGATGGAAAGACTTTGAAAACAATCGAAATACCTTCGGGTAACTATGAACTATCCGACATTGAAGAATTAATTCGGAAAAGATTGAACGTGAAAGAAGATGTCTTCTCGCTGAAGCCCAATAACAATACATTAAAGTGTGAGATATTCTATAAGAACCACGACATTTCGTTTGTTAAGGAAGATAGCCTAGGCAAAATATTGGGGTTTTCGCGTAAAGTCTTGAAAAAGGGCGTGGTCCACATGTCCGATTTACCCGTCAACATTATAAAAGTAAGCAACATCCGATTCGAATCAAACATTACCGTGGGAGCCTTCTACCGAGATAGACCTGCGCATACGATCTACGACTTCCCCATCACAGACGATCCTGGCTATAGAATTGTGGAACGTCCAAAGAATCCTCTATATTTACCAGTGTCAGATATCGGTGAAATTACCAACATCACCGTACTCGCCCTAGATCAACATTCGAACCCGATAAATTTTCGAGGTGAAGAAAGTGTTTTACATCTACATTTACAAGAAGTCTAAAAAAACAGAATATGGGATTAGTTGTTGCTGTGGGTAATAAAAGAACCTCACACGCTTCATATCCATCAGTCTTCAACAAAACACCGAAAGTGCGAGAGCTAACCCTCACCAAAGCCAACCGATTAGTTCTACAATCTTTAGGGTTTCGCCTTAAATAAAAATGCCTAATAAGCGAAAGTTTGGTGGTGTAGATGTTGATGGTGGAGATAACAATGTTATCTCATCAATTTTCGATTTATACCAGCAGCCGAAATTCGATGAGTCGATTCGGAAAGCCGAGTATAGATCGATTACACCGTTCGTTAAAGCCTTCAATAACAGCGACATCGTGGAGTTTGGAATAAATCAAGTGGACGCGTTTTTTTCCATGAAGGATACTCTATTGGTGATCAAGGGAAAAATCGAAGTGAAGGGTGGAGGTAATGTTATATTGTTACCGAATTATGGGGCCTTCCTTTTCGACTCTTGCTCGTACGTTGAGAGTGGTAGGGAGATCGAAACAGTTCGAGATCCTGGTATAGTCAGCGCTGTTCGAGCATTTACCTGCTACACCCCTACAGCTTCTACGCATATGGCTACCGCTAGTTGGTTGTACCCCCTTGAGAGCGTAGTTTTGCACGAAACTAAATCATTCAGTCTATTGATTCCGCTGAAGCATATATTCAACATTTTCAACGATTACCCGATGATTACATTTGGTAGGCAGACTATTCGACTGGTGCGTGCTCGAAACGATAACGATTGCGTTAACATTGAGACCGCCACGACCACCGTTAAATTCCTGATTGATAGTATGGAATTGAAAGTGAAGTATATCTATCCTAACGATATAATTAGAGAAAAGCTCTTGCGAGCAATCAAGAGTGATTCGCCCATCCTAATTCCATTCCGGAAGTGGGAATGCCATGAGCTTCCTGCCATAACAAGCGAGGCCCGACGAGAAATTTGGGCGGTCAAGACTAGTGCGGCAGTTGAAAAACCTCGCTATGTCATAGTATTCTTTCAAACGGACAAACGAAACAATGTGAAGGCTAACCCCACAATATTTGATCATCTGGATATAACAAGTATTCGCTTATCTCTAAACGGCGAATATTACCCTAACGAGCGAATGAACTTGGACTTTGCCAAGGATGATTTCGCGCTCGCTCACCATAACTACACAGAGTTCTACTCTAGCTATACAAATTCCTCGTCGACTGCTGTGAAACAACCAATGTTAGATTACACCAGTTTCAAAAAGCGCGCCCTCTACATAATCGATTGTTCGAAACAGGAGGAAGCAGTGAAATCTGCAACTGTTGATGTGCGATTGGAAATTGAGGCAGATAAGGGATTTCCAGCCAATACGAAAGCATATTGTATCATCATTCACGATTGTTTGATGGAGTACTCCCCACTCTCGGAAATAGTGAAGAGTCTGATCTAAAACTTACTGTCTAACGACTATGAGCGATCAGTTTAGTACGAGCCATCATGAGGATAGCATTGGTTGACATTCAGGGATTCATCATCGATGATGTGTTTCACCCCAAAGAAATGTCTATACAAATTGGGTTCAAACGGCATTATTCGTTGTTTAAGCCGCCCACACCGCTAACGATGTTAAGTGAGAAGGACCGAAAATCTGCTTGGTATTTGGAACATTTTTGTCATGGTTTGGAATATACATCTGGTGATGTGGAATATGGAGAAATTGATACTATCCTAAGATTGACTCTACTGTGTGCAGCAGACATTATATATGTTCGAGGTCATCAAAAAGCAGAATTTCTCGCGAATAAGTGCAAGGAGCTAGATATCTTTCCACGAATCGTAGATGTATGCAGTTTCGACAACACCCTATGTCAAACGGGGAAATTCGAGCCTACAAACAGACTGAGCTGTCTAAATCATCGCAATGATGGTGGGAAATATATGTGTGCAGTCAACCATGTCGATAACCTACAACATTGGTTCCTCACGATCATACTTCCTAAATGAAATGTACTTTTCTTAAAAATAAATAAAAAAAATATTATTAATATTTGATATTTCATTTCTCATACACCTCCCACCCACACACCATAAACGACTTTGAGTCGCTTGCGAGTCGCTTCCGAGTCGCTTTCGAGTCGCTTGCGAGTCGCTTGCGAGTCGCTTTCGAGTCGCTTGCGAGTCGCTTCCGAGTCGCTTGCGAGTCGCTTCCGAGTCGCTTGCGGGTTTTTCCTCATTTACATGTACCCCAGGAGAGTTTTTCGGAAAAAAGTTTGAAATTCATATTCTACGCGTTAAGACCTTTCATTTGATACCCAAGAACCCCCACTTAAAAAATAAAAAATTTTAAATCCTTATCGCGAGAGATCGGTCAAACTGATCGACATATAAATAGTATATTCTTATTCAGCACATCACGTAGATTCTGAATATGCAATAAAATTATCACTTCCGGTTTCACTTCCGGTGTAACAATGTGTCGAATATATAACCCACTTCCGGTTTAACCCTGATGATGATGTTTGACAGTGGTGATGACATCTTCATGAAGCAGTCTGTACCTTTTGGACCGAAGGTACAGATTACTTCCTAGAGGTGGCGGAGCCCCCTCCAGGAAGCAGTCTGTACCTTAGGTCCGTCATGACAGCTGTCACTTGGTGGTGACATCTCTACGAAGCAATCTGTACCTTAGGTCTACCATGACAGCTGGTTCTTATGGTCGCCATGACAGCTGGACCTTATGGACGCCATGACAGCTTGTTCTTATGGTCGCCATGACAGCTGGTTCTTATGGTCGCCATGACAGCTGGTCCTTATGGTCGCCATGACAGCTGGTCCTTATGGACGCCATGACAGCTTGTTCTTATGGTCGCCATGACAGCTGGTTCTTATGGTCGCCATGACAGCTGGTCCTTATGGTCGCCATGACAGCTGGTCCTTATGGTCGCCATGACAGCTGGTCCTTATGGTCGCCATGACAGTTGGTTCTTATGGACGCCATGACAGCTGGACCTTATGGTCGCCATGACAGCTGGTCCTTATGGTCGCCATGACAGCTGGTTCTTATGGTCGCCATGACAGCTGGACCTTATGGCCGCCATGACAGCTGGTCCTTATGGTCGCCATGACAGCTGGTCCTTATGCCCACCATGACAGCTGGACCTTATGGTCGCCATGACAGTTGGACCTTAGGGCCGCCATGCTGCCATGTGTTAGTCACATGACTCTGTACATGTGACACACTTTTTGAACACACCCTGTATACTCTTTACAAATAAAATAAAATCCTTATCACCTACATCCTTTCAAACTGATAAGGACGAGCTCATGCACCGGATGCACATCGACAGCTAGACCGGATATCCTGGTCCCGTGGTAGTCCAGTTCATCTACTTACATTGTTAGTAATAACGCCATCATCAGATCTTTCATGATATATGGGAAGAAAGGGTATAACAATCGATGACGTACAAATCACGATTTTTGAAAGTCATAACTCATTACATTCGATGCGCTATTCTTATAACTAGGATAGAATTCGATATAGTTGAAGTGGGCGAGAACGTTTTAGTTTTTGGCAAAGCCCAGCTGAATGCGTTGCTGGGGTCAATACTCACTATTTAACGATAATCTGATACTTGAAATGTGATCAAACGCGTTTTTCCGCTTGTCAGTTTGGAAAAATATTACACCAGCTGTTTCGCTATTTTTTTCCCCTTAATCATATGTAGGTAAAATATGTGCCGTTTTTTACACCCAATTATATACATTATATTAGGTATATTATTTCATCATTCAATCAAATCCATAATTTAATTTCCGATCGATTGTGAATTTGCTTATAACAACCTTTGATAATTGGCTTCAGTTTGAAATAACTTATATGATCGCAAAAATTAATAACATATTTTAATAATTCAAATATTTAACATTATTAACTGATGTTAATAAACTTACCTTAACAGGTGGGGTTACCTATCCAGTTTATACTATATTCGCATTACGTGTCAATCATCTCTATTTCAATCATTGAACGAGCATCTAAATACAGTTTTTGGGGCCCGAAAGTATTTTCATTATTATACACATGTAAGTTTAAATTTTAAAGTATTCTTTCAGCTATTGATTTTATTGTAAAAAAAAGAGCATTCAGTTGTTTAAAGTTTAAATCAATATAACTATTTTTTTCTCACTTCATATTATTTAATCTAACTCGAAGAGGCCAAAACTTATTGTTATAATATGCTCCTGGGGTCAGATAAATGTAGTTCACGACGTGTCAATTTCATTTTGCTGAATTCTACTCTTCAGCTCTGTGTGTAGACTGTTGTTAGATTTTATTGATAACTGTCGGTCACGTTCTTCTTGCTTCACTTTTAGACTACAAACTGCTCTTTGTATAAAATCTGCTGTCTGTCAACTCGTAGGATCCCGAAGGTATAATCTTATCACCTTTCCCATTTTTATAATAACATTTATTAAAATCTTTTTCAATGTTCGGGATACTATTATACTTATGCAAACCGACGAGTGCAATAGAGTAGTATAAACGAGGATCTAGTACTATTGGTGGATGAAAATCTACAGACAAGCTCTTACCCGTGATAGTGAATGTCTGAGATATGGTAACAAATTTATTGGCAATCTGTTTATATACTAATACATCAAATTCAAGACGTCTGCAACTGAAGTGTTTTAGAGGAATTTCAAACATAACTGACCACAATTATAAGTGTTCTATTGAAATTGTCGTGATTGAATAACATCTTACCCTTTTTGAAATACTCCACTAGTTCTTGAGGTGGGCGTAAATTTCCGAAACTATCCTAATAGAAAACTATATCACCGACTGTATCCCAACCCTGTGAGTGCCTTCATTGTCCGAGCTGTCTGAATACTCTGAATTAACTATTCCACACTCGTCTATTCAGGGTCCGTTAGATGGCCGTTCATCTCGCTTGATTACTCCTCTGAAATGGGGAATTTTCAGATTTTTGCAAGTTTTCGTAGATCGAGATCAGTTAGAGGTCTTTTGGGTAGGTTTACTGATTGTTGAATGTTCCTTCAAATATATACAAAGACCTTTGTGGTATTTGTTCAAATATACACCAGATCCTTGTTTTCCGAAAGCTATAGCTTCCATTGTTCTATTATGTCTTTCCGTTTCCTCCAAGGTTGTTCGAGCTGCTTTGCTATCGTTGATGGCCTTAGCGATGCTTGCACCATCTCCCGCCAATGCTTCACCAGCTGATAAGCCGGAAACAATAGTAAAAACCATCCTCTCTTAAATATAGAAATTACTCTTTTTTTTCTTTTCTTCTATTATAATATTCAAGTCAAAGACAAGAGTCACTGAGATTGAGTAAACACGCCACGATATTCCAGAAGTTGCTGTAATACTTTGTCGAAGAGCTATTAAGGCAAGAGTTTCAGGGAAAAACCATCCCTATATACTCTTGACAGCCAAGCGGCTATAAAAGCATTCAGTTACTCAGAGGTAAATTCTAAACTTGCCTGGGACTCCTTAGAAACTCTACAAGAGTAGGGCAGTCAAAGCAGACTGTCTTTAGCATGGGTACCAGATCACACAGGTTACAAAGACCCGAGAAGGCCAGTAATTGGTTCAGAACCCTTCTGTGGTATAGCGAAAGCACTGCGCAAATCATATAACAGTGCTCGACTGAAAAATCAATTTCGAAAATGGTGGAACAAGGCGCCGGGAATGAGACATGCCAAAGAGTTTATTAAAGAACCATCGCCAAAATGCACGGAGTACCTACTAAGCCAGAATAGAAGATCAACGATAATCATGGGTGGACTCCTGACAGGGCATTATAGACTCAACAAACACATTAATAATATCGCACTGGCAGATAAAACCTTATGCAGGTTCTGCCATAAAGACGAGAAGACCTCAGTACACGTACTGTGCCTAACAAGGCTAAGGTTCTCAACGATAAGAAAGGAAAAACCACAACCCTCCCATCATGGAGGACCTAAGGTCTAGACTATGGAGTCTAGTAATAAAAACGGGTCTAGACAGGGAACTCTAATATAACAGGAGGGCATACACAATAGATCTGCAAAGATCGCGGTGGTGAGGATCCTAGCCCACAACAACGAGGTCTAGGACCTCGATCTATCACTCTCATTCTGTTTTGTCACTTTACACGGAGCCATAATTATCGTTCTATGCTTACATTTATTATATTTTTCCGTGATTTCTTTACGTATATCAAGTCATTTTTATTTCCCGCTCAGACTGAATTGTTTGTACTCGGCCATTGCAGAACGTGATATTCGAATGTTGAAAGAAACGCTCTACAAAGTTTGAAGAGCGTTTATTTCAAAATTCGAATAACACGTTATGCAATGGCTGCTTTTTCCACAGAATACTTATTATAATGGTTTATTTTGTTTCTTCATCAACTCATCGAAGTGTTTATTGAGGAACTCCTTTCATTGTTCACTCTGCAGAGTGGTATACGTCCTTTCGATTAAAAAAATTAATTAACCCCTTTTCTAACCTCTTCTACTGATTTCGTTTTCAGCGGACGATTCCATAGATATTTAGAGAAACCAGATACATTTGCCGCAAATCATCCAAACCTTTTATAATTGTCCTGCGCCGTTTAAAATTCTTGATAGTCGGTTTATGAACTTCATTCACAACTTGTTTTCTATCATCGTACTAAAGTTTATATTCGCTTCTACCTAAATGAAGCTTCTTTACAAATCGCTTTATCCGAGATTGCAGAGCTCTAGTCTAGAATTAATTTTGCAGAGACTTGCTTTGTTTTGGATGATGAGGGTCTCATCTCAGAAGGTTCCACAGATATCATCTGTCTTTTCAACACCTCCATTGAACTACTAATGTCATTCAAACGCGTGTCCATACCGTTAAATGTCTTATTAATCTCTTTTAAATCATTTCTGTTTTCCCTCATACTATCACTGATAGTTTTATATTCTGATGTTATATCGGTCTCCATTCCATTATATTTATTCTGTCCGTCAGCTACTGTTTAGTAAATTACCTATGTCATAGTGAGAATAACCTTCTCGTTCTTTGATTTATGCTCATTCAGATCCTTGCTGACATCCTTGATCATATTATCAACCCTAATGTTGAAGGTCTCTTTAAGACTAGTTTCGGTTTTCAGATTCAGATTCTGCGTTAATTTATCAACATTCACTTTATTTGTATCATGTATCCACATGGGAGAGAAGATTATATCAAACTTATCCATTGAAGCCATCTTTATAACTGTGATGAATTTGCCTTACATATAGTTTTTGTTCAACTACGTTAGCCTCTATCAATTCTTGTCACAACATTATCTCGTTGTGACTGTTATCAGCATTGCGGATGCAACAAGAAGCCTGCTTGCTCTATCTACAATTTCATTTACGTCATCTCAATGAACGTAATCATATCATTTTTGATATATGCATTTCCAGTGTTTGTTTTAGACCTAGGTTTTTTCATGAAATTAATCAAAGGTTGATTGCTGTTTGAAAATAATCAAGTAATTTGCATTTCCGCGCAATTCATGTTTTGGATATTTAGCAAAAGAATGACAAAGATACAAACTGTCGATCGAGTTATGTCTCCTCTATAAAATAAGCACGAATTTTTACTGTTAGCACCTGGTATTTTGGTTGGTGTAAAGACTTTGAATAAACATACATGTTTTCAAACTTCAGCTTGTTAGCATCTAACAATAGAGATAACATTACATTTGTTTTCACAAAATTACTTCCACCACGAGTCTTATTGCTTAACAATTTTCGTTGCGCCTAAAGGCGAATCGATATCAAACTGAAACGTATATTAATAAACATTTGCTTATATACTAAGTGATGAAGTTATATTGTCTATGTCGGAGCACGAGGTTAAGCACTTTTACACATGTCGAAGCAAGTTACTGGATATGGTAGCATGGGACTCAATTTCGAAGCATGTGACTCTGTCAAAAGCATGTGTGAAAACAAATTTCTGAATGTTGGAACAAGTACCAAAACAAGTGTCCGAATGTTGAACTACGCCTGTGAATGTTGAAGCACGTGTCAAAACAATTATCTAAATATACTACCTAAATGAATTATGTAATCATAATTAATATTCGCATTTTATTTCTTATCCGACCATCATAGTTCGTAAACTATGATCGCCGGTTTGAAGTAACGTCATAGACCGGCCATCATCGTTCGTGAACTATGGTTGCCAGTTTGAACTGACGCCATCGGCTGGTCATCATAGTTCGTAAACGATAATCGCCGTATTTTTGTTTTGATAAAAAACAACATTTACTCATCGAATCATTATTTATTAATACGTTTTATTTACTTTTTGATCAGGATTTTCTGTACTAAAACTGACAAGGTGCTAAGATTCGGTTCGACAATTAATCCTTGCTGTTGGTTGTGCTCTTTCAGTTTCCCAATTGATAGTATCTCCCTCAGTGTCATCGTGGAATAATAATTGGAGTTTATAGTTAAACGTAGAGATCGTTTTAGGAATGCCTCTAATTGGTTCTGATTAATCATTTGATTGATGCATCGGTTGCCATTCTGTCCGGTTACATTCATTTTTGAGATCCATGCTGGTACAATCCACTCGATGGGCAGCGTTTGTATACAAGACTCCGTTCAAGATCGGGGTTAGGATAATGAAATTTGCCTTCAACACTTAACTTGCTCAGTTGTCTTATAGCTATATTTTTGTCTTCGTAAAATTTTATGTCTACTCAGTGCTCTTACTGTTACACATAATTCGTTCATTTTACGTATCTAAGGACATATCGATACTGATATTATTCTGCTTCATAAGAAATTCATACAATTTCCAACTATTCAGACTACAACACCGAATAACAACACTTTAAGTGTGGAAAAATTGTCTACTGACGTCAACATCGAGTCATTGATAGAACGTATCATATCTCAGGAAGATGAAGCTTATGAATTAGCAAAGATATTGTCACATTGATGTAAAAATATTTCTTTCTTTCTATTATTTCAAATATAAAGACAAAGTTAACTATGAAATACACTTGCGTTAATTATTTATGTTTCATTATTACGGAACAGCACTTCATTGAAACGGGTAGTAACGTCATCGACCGGTGATCATAGTTCATGAACTATGATCGTCGGCCATTGTAGTGGAAGCATTGGCGCACTACAGTTTATAATTCAAATTCCAAAGCTCTAATTCATGCTTTAGAAATCAATACTTCTGGTGCAACTTGAGATATTTATTTAACCTCACTTTTAGTCTCGTTCGTGGTTCGCACGATTTAATACCTACACTACTGTATTTTGATTGATTGACAGCTCATTGATAGACCACCTAACACCCCATATAATGGCTAGTACAATGATAGATAGTTCATAGAACGACAGTTGACAGCTTATAGATTCATATGTATAGATTTTGTATCTACAAGTCCGAGCCCTTTCTTCATCAACTCATCTAAGTTTTTATTGTGGAACTCCTTCAATATACTTCAAAGTCTAAGTGACGTGACCCGTGGGACCAAAAGTACTCTGGGGGGTTCCCTTGGTGGACCCGATTCGTTCAAATAATAATATGATATTGTAATTTCATTCTTTTTAGTGAATTAATTGTTTCAATTCAGTAAACGAATTCCAAGGTAATAAAAGTTGGCTGCAAGAAAGCGAAAATGTTTACTTTAAGACAGTGGAAATGCAGGTGCATCGAATAATTTTTTGGAAAAGTTAACGCACTTACTTTTCAAGTGCATATAATATAAAATACAATAAACAATGGCTACATTATAAATTCAAACTTCGATAACAATGATCTATCATAGTTCAGGAATTTATAACAAAAGGGTTGATAACAAAAACTATTCATAAATATATATTTTTAAATTTAATTTTCCATGAAGGTGGTCTTACTTAAAACACTTGATTGTAAAGGGAAACATTACATGTACTTATTTAATCTGATATAAGCAAACTGTAATAAGGTAAGTTCTATATACATTTCAATTGAATATTTTAACAAATAATTAAAAATTGTGTACACATCACTGAACCAAAATATAAACATATACATGTAGTGGCACTTAATTTTTTACAGTCTCATACTACATGTGCCACATTTGAAGTTTCAAAATCAATTTTAAACATATCTATAATATACAATATAATTCGATAACTAAATTAAATATATGAGCAAATATAAGGATTGTTGGGAACAACAATTAACATTTCTTTCAACAAAACATAACGATGTCCAGTATTCTTTGATTAAATATCTACATAGTGTACAATAAAACCACATAATTATTCACTGTAATACTTGAAAACGTTCATTCAATTGATTTAGTGAATAATGGTAAATGAAAGAGTAGGTAACTACATATATACCTATTTATCGTCGCTTTTGAGCCCAGTGTGGAATCTTGTATTATACATCTTAATTTTATTTATGTTTCAAACAGAAATATTTTTCTAATAAACGATTGCAATAACTTTTCAAATACAAGTAGCTTGAGGTTTAGAGAATATTAAATTAACAGATACCAATTTCGATTTATAATAACTGTTGTTTCTTAAAAATATTTAGTTGTTCTCAAGGTAATACATATTATAAAAAAGCAGTGACTATTGTTATGAACTAAATTAATAATTATCTTACTGTTCACGTTAACATCAAATTTGTAGAATCATAATATGCAAAGACTTCGTCCAATATGAAGATACATACCAAAAATACAAAAGCCCCAATATCATATAAAGTTTGATTTAATCGGCCATAGTTGTCTCGTGAAATTTGAATAATTCTATTGAAAGCTATTAAAGTATTAAGGCAATAATGTATTGCTGAAAATAATTATATAATAATTTGAATTATTAAATAAATTTCTATTAATGATCCAAAATGTTTGTTATTCATCCAATGCTTCCTGTCGGACTGTCACCTGGCGGCGGTATGCCCAACACTGTCCGCGTCGTTTCTTTAAAGCGCATGAGATATTTGAATCAATGCATTGCATTGTAAATGATTTTTCATTATGGAATCTATCTACTCGTAGATGGCGTTTGGAACACTTCGTCCTCTAACACTTCCAAATAAGGTCTCTAGGTATACCTCTAACGGAGATGGTCGAATAGTGACATCATCGTCCTATTCGTTCTACTGATTAGCTCTAGAGCAAAACTGCTATCTGGAGCTGACAGGCATGTTGCCCCTGGTCGACCCAGAGAAACCTTAACTCTGACCATTAATGGTTGGTTTATATCTAGTCTCTTGATCCCTTACTAATCTTAAGGTATGTACTCAATTTATAACCTTTATACGCATTTGAACGTAAGAACGAACTAACTTGGTTGTTGATGTCTAGGTAAGTAAATAAAAGATATCACGGCGGTCCAGACCGCCGTGGTCTTATCCAAACTTCAATTTCTATGAAACTTGTTCAATATTTATTCACGTATAGGAACTGAAATAATCATATAATTATACCACTGTTCTTAAAGTTTCAATAGGTTATTAATAACTTCAAAACTAAGAATTATTTGGAAACCTTCTTCGGAAACAATTTGATTAATAAATAATTAATTCAGACCGGTTTGTGAACCTACAAATTATAAAACAAAAATAATGTCACTATCTGATTATTCATCTCCAGCGACTGAACCAATCCAATTTAAGAGAATGGATTAAATACATTTCTGGATTGTTACCAATATCATTTGTTATAACCTATAGGATAGTTACATTGCCATAATATTGACAGAAGGCGCCATATAAAAAAGACTTGATTATTTAGATTCGTATGATGTGTATTAATTGAGTTCGGTCGTTGCTACGAACAAATGTGGTTGAATAGCAAAGTTCTTCTGAAGGGCAACAAGAAACGGGTTTGTAATTGTATTCAATGAATTTTCTCAATTAGGATTGTTTTTGTCTTGTTTAGAGGAATAATCATGAAGATATTTCCAAGAATTATCTGTTAATTTGTTGTGTTTCTCCAATTAAATGACTTGAATATTTCTTTTTCTAGACCTCTTTTCTATCCAAATATTGCATAACTATGTAACCGGCAATTCTCGGTAATTCACTGAAAAAATTTGACTGTCCTCTACCTTAAATTATCTATTGAAATTGGACAGGGAATCTAGACTTTAAAAGAGTTCACACTGTGGATACACTATAACACTATAAATAAGGAAGCAATTTATTGAATTCAGATTTATCTCTAGCAGAAGGTAATCTTTTATAAACCCTATTAATTCCAAATAGTATTTATACAGGCACATTTTGATTTTTAATTTAGTTTACTCTGATGTTGACTACTTGGTAGATGAAAAGTCCTCAGTACTTTAAAAGTATTTTAGTGATAAGGTTGACTGTTGCTTATTTATAGGGAATATAGACATCACATCTTACAAAAGCCGAAACTGTAGAACTGTTATATATAATGCAGAATAGCGATCGTTCTGCTGTCACAATGTATTTAAGAGAAATATCACTCCTTGGGGTTACTTAGTTGTTAAATATTTGTACACCATAGATGTAAATATCTACACCCCAGTCGTAACAAGAGATAGATTTGCGAACTGTCGAGTCGAGAACCAAACTTTTGTTTGTTATTCTAAAAATTGCAAACCAATTTTAAATATCTGGATGCAAAATGCAAATTGACTGAAGAAACTTATTTTTCAATACATTATCCTAAATATTCGCTTATAATACCAATATTTGATTTTTAGATTAGAAACTCCTTTCCTCGCAAAACTAAAAAACTTTTCATACCTATAACTTATAATATCGAAAGAAAATTTGATAGATAAGAAAGATATGTTTCACGTTGAGCGACAGGTATGTGTTCCTTGAAATGTATAATGTTATCTGCGAAATGTGTTGCATACGTGATGTGTGCAATAGCGGGATTTCTAACGTTAACCGGTATCGAAATCGAGAATCGATTCTATACGAAATTTTGGAACATTTTATTGTAGTCAAAGAAAGCCAAATTATTAGAAAGCTATTTGGAGTGATAGATAAACATTGCTCAGCTTTAGGACATATCCCATATAACTTTCTTATTTTCATAGAGATATATGTGTATATATGTTCAATCGTTTATTATTTCTGTATCACTACTATATATAATAGATTCTACACTTTATGTGAAGTGAGATGAGATGAAGCTTGTAAAAATTCTTTTCATTTCATTTGCCAATTGTTTTCAAACTATATCCTTGATTACATAGTTCCATTACAGTCAATAATATGTGGCTAAGAAAATCGTTAATTACATTTAGTTATACAATAACAAAGGAAATATATTGTTCTGAAATCAGAAGATATGAAATAAGAATTGCAAAAATCCACAGTGAAATTTTTATTAATCTGCTGCCTGATGATCGAGAGAGAATCAGTTCAATATAGGCACAACTTTTATTTGTGTCATTCGATCTTGGTAATTATTCCTGTCATCAGAACTCGTAAATATAATTTTTAATCACTAGGTTTTACATATATATCTTGAATGAAACATCTTTACATTAATAGTTCTGTGCTGGCCATTATGCGATCGTTTTTATCCAAGTCCAGAAGGGCAAAAATGATTTCTTAACAATAGTTCGGTGATTATACATACATTCGTCTCTAGATGTATTGAAGGTCATGATATTTTATAGATACTAACGCTCATTTTTCTCATATTATCTCGTGCATATTATTATATGCACGATGTAAATAAATATTACCAATTACATCCATTGAAATCAGAATTTCTACCCAAGATACCAAACCTACCTTTGAAATACATCGATTAGGCCTGTATCTATATGCGGATTGTATTAGAAAGTTTACCGAAGATTTTCTTTAATTTATAATCGAAAATTCAATAATTGGTTTAGCAACTATGAGTGAAAAATTTTTTTTGACTTAATTTCTGGACTGACAAAGTTATTTAATCTGTAATTTCAGTCAACAAAAAGATGGAAATTACCAAAAATGTTTCATAGAACTTTAATGAGGAATATCTATATTTTGAGATTATTTATTGTAATTAAGTTTCATGGTTTTTACCTACGTTAAGCAAATAGTGGAAACTTTCTGAGAAGAATTGAATGGAAAATAGCACTACATATTTGTGGACACTTTAAATGTTGATTTCAGTAGGGTTTTAGTTGACTTTGTAGTTAAAGATTTTGAGTCAGTTTTTGAAATTGGTAAAGACAAAAGAATTAGGCCAACTTATTTTAATAAATAGTCAATTTACAGAATGAACGAATGAATGATATATATATCTAGCCACATTGTGATAATTTAACTACAAATTCAATAGAAATTAGAACTATTCTAACATGTATCGGATAATGTTTAAATTCGATAATGATCGCTTTTGCGAATACATGTATGTAAAAGCCATATATCGATATTTTTATATGAATATTTTTATATTCTTGTCGTTGATGCTCGTGCTTACTTTTTTAATTTAAGATAAGATTAAATTTGAGCGATTTTATTCTAAGTATTAAAAGCATTGATTATCTCAATTTCGTTTCATTATTGCAAATATCATATAAAAACATCGATAATAGAAATAGCAAAATATGTGAAAATGGGAGGTATAACTAGTGATTATTATGGTATCTTAAATATATAATAATTATAAATATTAAGAGAGCTAAAAATTTTTCAATAGTAATTTATTTAAACAGTCAAATGTAAATATTAATATTTTTAAAATATTCACTTTTTCTATATGCGAATCACCATTCACTACACGAGAAAAAACATTTGAATGCCTATATACTATAATGAATTATAACACAAATTATTGATCAATAGATTGAAATTATCAATACTTGCATTTCGTGTCGAAGTTCAATAAGTTTTAAAATAATGAAAATATTAAATATATTATTTTTTAGTACCCAACGTTCAAGATATAATTTCAACAGCATTTGTGCATTAATTGTCTCAAAATTCACTATAACTGTATTATTTTAGTTGTAAATATACGATTGAACAAATTGCCACTCACATATAAAAGAGAATTCCAAACTAGAAGATCATCATTCAATTCATGCAAATTTGTAATCGTTAAACTATATTTAATAATTGATATTTATATAAATTAACTAATGAAGATTTTCACAAAATATTTTCAAGACTGGTGATATTCAAGAAAGTGGAAGGTAAAACAAAAATACATGAAAAATGAATTCGCTAACTATTTTACTTAGCCTAAAATTAACCTAATTACATGTATTTTTGTTTCAACATCAAACTCGGTTGAATCAATCGCCTGTACTAGGCATTGCAAATTCAGTGTCAATTTAAATGTGATGTCTGACATAGAAAATGTAAATAGTAGTATTAGTAGTACAGTTTTATTTTAAAATTAAGTGCGAGTTATGTCACGTATGTTTGTAAACTATTACATTAATCCTAATCTTATAAAATCAATTATATTAAAAGAGGAAATTCATTATGGCATTGGATTAGGTCCCGACAGTTCTTGATTCAAGATTGAAATTTGAATTCGGCAGTGTAGCAGCTTTATTTCCAACTCTATATTTTGCATGTAAAGCGCAAAAGATTTCTTCTGATGCTCGGAAACATCAACGCTTCTGATGACATTCTGTAAGCCGCCCCTTACTGTTACCTTGAGAATATTAGCAATTTTGAAGGCAAAATATTGTCACCTACCGAAGAAGATAAACCGACTAGAACAGGAATATAGCCCAGAACTCATAAATGAAGCAGGCCCCACTAAGCTACTATGCAACAGCAGCTTTATCGCTGGAATTGGTTTGATATCGACCAATTGCGAAAGACTGGTGATTCTGAAAATCAATTTTGATCGAAGTCCATGCTACCGATCCCGATCCACTACATATTTTGTAGATACTACAAACTTGGGAAATTCCGTTCCTGCATGGCTTTAGGTTAGTTAATTATGAGTGAATATTGAAGAAGGAAATAAGCAAAGACTGTTTTTCTATATACCACTAATTTAATTACGAAACGTGACGACAGTTAAACATTCGTTTCTGTAGCTTACTATGTTATTGTTTGAAAATGACGTTAACTATCGAAACTGCAGTCACGGTTCGTGATAAAATAAGTTGCAGTATACGTAGAAAAACCGTATTTGTTTATCTCCTTTACGGCTCAACCAATCAATTATTAGTGAGTACTCTAAATCATCTACTATAACTGACATGAGGTAGAAAATAATTTACTATGAACAGAATATGGTAAATTTCCTGGCCAAGTAGGTAACGAACTGTAATAGATTCCATTCAAAGAAATATAACACTATTTTCATCCCACTATTTTCCTCAGATGGCTGTAGGGTTTCATGTTATGATCCTATAATTAAGGTTTAGTTTTGAAATAGAAATGTTCATATTACTACGGAAATATTCATACTTTTTTACTTTAGATTAGATAGTGATAACTGGAAAATCATTGATTTTTCTCAGGGACACAAACATTTCTAGAAATATTAAATGAATGAGTAACACCTACAAAAAATCATTGAGATAATTAAAACGTGGTGGAATTGGTTACATATTTTCAAAATTCATTGAGAATTATCGGAAAGTAGTAGTATTCCACTCATGAAACTTTGAGAAAAGGGATGAACACATGGCTTTGGAATTTTCAAGAATTACAATGTCGCAATCTTCAAGTAATAGTTTTATTTCGATAACTCTTGATGGTATCAAAATGGATGTTTAAGTGAAACTAGATATCTACTGAGGAGGTCCAAAGCCAATTCGATGTACCTGTTCAGAAATGAAAGAACACATATATCTGAAAAGGCTCCTAATTTTTTAAGCGTTTAATGATTACCTAAATCATTTTTTCTTAGTTTCATTATAAGGTATAGAACAAAATTAAAAACTCTACTGAAAGAATGTGCAAGATTGTTGTTAATCTGAAGTTGGAAAATTTCTATGGGGTGAATTTTAAATGGAGTTTTTCCAGTAAATTGTACAATGAGTGAAGGCAGGATTATGGAAGAATTCAATTGAATACACTAAAAAATTCAATTCTGAGGTGTATTAATATACTTTACGATTCTTAAATGATAACTTCACAACAATCATTACGGTAGTTTTTACTCCTTATCCTATTAATATGGGCTACGTTTTGAAATGGGTTGAACAAGATTTTATGTTACTCTGTGTTAACGGCCACACGTGGACACAATTTGAAATCAATGATACCCATGATCGAGAAAATTGATAGAGCAAAAATTGATCCAAGTTCCGCAAATTTCACATTTCAAAACTAAATTAAAATAGAAAGTGTTTAATAATTATGTCATCATGTTCATCCGAAATGTTTTCGACAGATTACGTGGGTAGAACTAAAAATCTGATTATTTTTTTATTTCATAACAGTTCCTAGAATATTGAAATTTCGGAGGGACGTGAGTAAGCAACAAAAAGAACCAGCGGGAACATCTTAATTATATTAGTCATGGTGGTTTTCTATGTGCAATATGGAGTACAAGTAATTTTAATAAGTATATCTAGAAAAGATCCCAAACTATTCAGTTGTATTTTGGAGCTCTTCAATTACTTGATAATGTCGATAAAAATTGTAAAATTTGTTTCTAGGAATACTCTATAAGAGTAATTTATTTATGTTCGAAAAAAACTTTCATTGCTAGCTACGATATTTCGCTGGAGAGAATTGTTGCATCTCTTCAAACTCATAACTTATATAAGGCAGTATAGACGCAGTTAAGTTGCAGATTTTCAGGGAATAAAGCAATAATTTACAAATATAAAATAAGTTCGCACCACACACACATCCATTTTAACTTTACAATCTTCTAGATTCTAATCGTGGTAAAAATTATAAACAATGTTTCATAGTTATACGATAAGGTTCACTAGTTGTAGTTGCCTATGTTATATACCATAATTAGGTTTTGGTGTGCTGCAAAATCTGGCATCTTAATATCCTAAATGAATGCCTAAAATAGAATATATAGAAAGGCAATCTATCGATTTATTCCATACAATGTTTGAACTGATCTCAAAAATGGTCGCGTTAGAAATAGCTCAACAGACCTAAGCAGCTCTAACAATACTGATATTAGTTTGTAGATTTTCTATGGTTTGATGGTTAGTCGCTCATTAAATAGAACACAAGTATAGAATATGGATTTGTGTTCTACAAATTTTCAGAATATCTTTCTCGGAAAATCTCAGAAGATATGATCAATATAGAGTAGCAATGTACAACTTTTCTCGAACTTCTATTAGGTATCGAGAGATGTGAGGATATACAAGATAACATACTGCGAACTTCAGAGTTAGCAAGCTTTGATGTTAGTGGTTTAAAATAAATGTTATGACGTTATTCGAAAAAGTTCTTATTTTACAGCACTTCTACAGTATTTAATTAATAATTACCGCATGAATATAATAAAACACGTATTACTTTGTTTTTATCACTTGTATTATAGAAACACTAACGAATACATTTGTATCGGTTTGAAGATAACACGCTAGTGACTATAGTCACGTTGGTGTTTCTACAATATAAGTGATAAAAAAAAGTAATGAGTGTTTTATTATTTCAATATGATAAATTATCACAAGGTAACGGCTTTCACCATCGATTTTTTTTATAACTACCGCGTTAATTTGAAGAAGTCTTTCAGATAACTTTAATCTGGTACATTAGATAACCATGTGCATTTCAACCAATGAAATTACGATAGTATGTTGAAGGTATTTTACGTTCAAAATGAATTGATCAAAGGTATTAAATTCTTAATGTTGTCTGTATAAATTTAATTTCCTGTTATGCACACAATTGATTGACGTTGCTTTCAATATGTTAATTTCGTCCTGCATGAAAATTATCCATTATCGGTACGCCATTTGGAAGGTTGACATTTTTATATTCAGTGAGTTTTGCATAATTATAAGATCATTTATCGAGTTCCACCTGATCGTTTAATTCATTGCTTCAACATAGAATCCTCTTCTTTCTGGAGTTGGATGGTGATGGTTTGCCTGCTCCAAGACAAAGTACAATTTTTTATCAAATTTCAATAAGGAGTGTAGAAACTTTAGATCTTCAGAGTTCCATAAATGGAATTATTAATTATTAATGCTCCAAAATTCTCGCTTGTGCGATTTAATATTTTAAGGACCAGAAAAAGTTCACATTATATGGAATAGCAATAAGATGGTAACATTATATGAAGAGAAAAATACCATATACTGACTGATATAAGTAATACGAAAATTATTAACAAGAATCACACATCACCATAAATAGAATTCACAGTAAACATAGTTCATTTACGAGTGGTGGTTTGAAGTGCTTAGTCCTATTTGTGGGCACTGAATCCAAAAGCTGCATCCGCACCGCCCCCACTTCGGTGGAAGTGAACGTTTTGCCATTTGTTATCCCTTTTATGCCACACCCGACTTTCTTCCGATTGATGTGTATGAGCTTGACCATGTCTGCAATTAAAATTAAATTGAGTATTAATTTTTATTGAATTTTGCAAATTTAGCGGACTTAGTGTAAGAATATCATAACACTAGCACATTACCAATAATCTACAACGAACGAAGTCACTGAGAAAAATTGAAAAATTATTCTATTTTGCTGTACTTTCAATAATATCGATTGTTCAAGGGAATCTGTCAAAAAATAATCACAAGGATAGAAAGTACAAATCAAAGAGTTCTATATTTTATATAGAGTAGACAAGTAGTGTGTTAAGCATAGGAAAGCGCTGGTAACTAGTCGGACATTCTGTCTCTGTCCTTCTCTCACTCGCAAGGTCTCTCTTTCTATCACAAAGAGTATAGTGAAAAGCTTAGTTGTCTACTCTATATATAGAATTCTTTGGTACAAACTAAGTGAAATCAAATGTGAGAAGCAGTTGAATCATCATATTATTATTTTCACAGTATAGACAGTTCGTGCCAAGTGAAGAACCACATCCTGCTAGAGGTAACCCTGATTACGATTGAATGAAGCGGATCTAGAAGAGGAAAGTCGATAAACCGATGAAAAGCCATGATGTTTTGCGATCTGTGCCGAAGGCTGAATTACACTGCAGCAGATACCTAATTGAATCTCCAGAATATTACACTGTGCTGTTGGGGTGGACTCTCTTTCGGGCTTTTCAAGGTCACATCACCACGTTTTCAAACGCTTTCTAAAATTGCTACCTTCTGATCTGTTTTCCTTCTTTCATTGTACGCAGTATAGAGGAAGTCTGGAAAATAACCGTTTTAAGGGGCTCCTACATCGTTCTATACTATTTGTGAGATGATGCCACTGTGGATACGATTGCGCCGTTCCTATTGGTCGTATGGATGTGAAATTTTGCAAACCGCTTCAAAGTGGTGATAATAGGAACTGTATTACTTTCAGCCCCCTTGCAAGTGGTATTTTTTATTTCCATCTTCAGCTTGTCAAATAGAACTATAATTTAGCGTCGCTAGGACAACAGTGTTTTTCTGGTTATAAATACAATATATCACACGCATATACTTAACCCGCAGAAGTGGCCGAAATTCTTATTTTAAGATTTGTCATCGAATTGGTGTCATAGATGAACACAACGCTGTAGACTTTTCAAGAACAATTATGTACTCTGTGAGTTGTCATAAGTGTTGCTTACAGTATGATGAAAGTAAGTTTGATTGTTATTCAATAATGTCGACAGTTCACCTGAGCTACATATAATTTAATTAATTTTGATAAGATAGCCATAAAAGGAATAAGATTTACGACATGTACGAACGAGTTTTTTTGAGAGCCTAGGCACAGGCTTTTTGATGAAGAGTTTGGCCTGCCTCATGCGTGGTGACTCTCGCCACAGTTATGACCACTCTTTATTCAGTTGGCCCAGAAGGGCGGGACCCCCCATGCAACTTGATAAAGCGAGCATTTGCTCCGGTCCGACGAGTCTATAGTCACTGAGATAGTGGTCTTCGACTTTTTCAGCTCCAGAGGCCTGACCTACCTTGGGCCCATCTGTGGACCATACGAACCCGTATTCGAACTTATGAATAGGAAACGTAATTTTCTCATTGGTTAGGTTAATTTTGATACCAGATGTATAAAGCTTGAGTCGGATTGAGCGATGTATAGTAATTCAATAAGTACGAGAGACATTCGACAATGATGAGGATAAATGGGCGTTATACTTTATTTCACCCCAAGTCGTTGTGTGGTAAGCATAAAACAATTATCTAAAGACGGTGCCAGAATTAGAATTGAATTAGCTACTGCAAAGTTATTTAATTGTTCGTAGAACAGATTTAGGAGATAATAAAAATCCTTAAATCAATGTATCCCCTATAGCGAGTGACTGCCGTAAGTGGAAAGTAAAGGGAAAGTCAGCGCAACGCATATTGTAACATGGTACAACCCACTATAGCGCTTAACTTGTTTCTTTTTTACAACAATATAGGACGTCTCTCTCTCTAACTCACAAGAATCTCCTACACACCGCTCGATCTGATTCAATCTGTACATATGTATTTATTTATATCATAGAAATGTGCGAATCTCTGTTAATAAATATGTTACTTACTTGTCCATATATTGGGTTAATCTTACATAAGCAATACAGGCTGCTTCTTCACCTAATAGATGGACGTGAGGATTTAATATCGTAGTATTCACAGCTTTGCAGTTTTTTCCAAGCACTAGAAATCAATTTAAATTAATGATAATTTGCAAAGTTAATGTATGATCAACGAAATACAAGGATAAAACATATAGTCGAGTCAAATAGGTATTAAAACAGGCCGACTTACGAAAATCGAACGATATGGACCGATTTTGATGAAACAAAGTGCATTCGATTCGGGATGACGTCTAGAAAAAAGCTTACCGGTTAGTTTTTTGTGCAAATTTGTTATTATGTTTTTAACCGAAAAACACTTATATTAATTTGCAGCGTGAATGCTTTATTAAATCAATGTTTTATTTATTGAACAATATGTATTTGAATTATTAAAAAAATGTTTCTGATAATATTCACTGAACCACAGAACAAAATAATTTTCACATAAAACGAATGAGAAATTTTATTAATCTGAACAACAGCAGCATCCAACAGTAAGTGACACGTGGTGATCATTTATTATGATCTACATTACAATAGCAGCGTGATCCACGTATACGTTGCCGCGTCTTTATTTTGGGGGGATGGGAGGGTGGACCGGTTTAGATAAACAGCGGTGGATGCCATAGAGATCTTATTATATGATAGATGCTGTGTTATAGTATAGTGTAGACTCCATAGTTTAAGAAAACTACCTACCTGCTACTCCCGCTCGGTTTTTATTACGTATATGTCCATAGTATATGTAAAAGATGCTGTGTGGTATATAAAAAGACTGAGTAGAGAAGATGAATTTATTTCAAATTAAAAAATTAAAAAATTAGAATTCGATTTTGTTCTTGATTTAAATTAGTAACGACCCCCTTTTAACAAATTTTTAAACATTTAACATAAAAAACAACCTCCACAACCCCTAACTGGTTAGTTTGGATGAAATTTTGGAAATTGGTAAATTTTCCGGCTAAAAAAATAATAACAAATTTGCACAAAAAACTAACCGGTAAGCTTTTTTCTAGACGTCATCCCGAATCGAATGCACTTTGTTTCATCAAAATCGGTCCATATCGTTCGGTTTTCGTAATGAAATTTGACTCGACTAATATAACAATACAATTACTCTCTCAAATATTACTATGTTTATTAAACCATTTCATTGCAATTTCGAAAACATTAAACAGAAAGATTAATAATAATAATAATATTTATTCTATATATGGGTTTTTATACATACATTTAGATTATTATATACGTACACTAATTTATATAATTAATGATAAATACTGATTGTATAGATAATACTGCAGTTATAATTAACATATAATTATAACTGAAGCAGAACAAACTGGTTGTGTGTGTGTGTTAATTAATTAATATGTTAAGTATCATCATAATAATGAAACGCGGCGAGTGTGAGTAATATGTTTAAGAAGTGCTAAACTATAAAGTATACAGGAATAATAATAATAATTAAAAACAAGAATTTACATATATGTAATGGAATTCATTTTGTAGATAATTAAAATTACCTAGAACATTAGCAGCAGTAGATATAAATCGTAACATGGGTAAAATTGATGAAGGGTTTTTCGAAAACACTCAATGTACCTGAATCTGTTTCTGCCATCCTATCATAAAATTGGTTCACCAAGTAAGAAAAAAATGTACAGAATTATCCATTTTTTTTTGTTATAATCAATATTTTTATTATTATTCCTATAATTGTATTCTATCACCCGTAAAAAGTAAATTTGGCGAATATACTTTGTCGCTTCTATCAATGAAGAACAGGTACAAAACTTTAATTTTTTTCATATTCATAAACGAACTAATATATTTGAATTTTGACAGCATTGGCCTGACCTTCTTTACTATCAGTTTATGTATATATTATCAATAACAAAACTGTCACAAACTTCTCACGAACTTCAAAGGCTAGAATGAACGCTCGACTCGGGTCGTTTTCAATATTTCTAAACGCATCTGATAATTTGCTTCTGGGGCTCTAGAAAGTCATAATATAGGACATCGTATTTTTTTATTGATGTAGTAGGTATGTAAAATACAGGCTCCTTTCACTACAATTACTGCAGTTTTTACTTATGAGATAAAATGTGAAAAGCATATTCTACTACCCTCCTTGTCCGACAACCCTAATGTTATATTTTCCTTTGTGGATATTCGATATGTTTTATTTATTGTATTTGAGGATAAACCCTCATCATATATGTTTTGAGAGCGAAAACCTCATAGCTCATCAAAACATTGGGCATCTTTTATGTTGACCTGATAAATTTCTATATTTTGGAACATTCATTTGGTTTTGTTCAAATTTATTTCCCATATTAGATTCTTCATAAATGCTACTGTTCTACGCGGTAGAATATAGACCTCTGAGGTCTAAGCCGAACATAAATGATGTTCATTACCACCTACAGACAGACAAAGATATACTGGCCTTAACTGAGACGCATGTCATCCATCCATCAACATGACCTATATGCTCTGCCCTGGCTACGAGCTCCACACTCGTTTCATATTCAAAGCAAGTATATGCCTCTATTTTAGAAATGATCTCTAATGCCACCGACAGGAAAATCTAGTACCACAAGAATTCAATGTATTGTAGCTTGATAACAACAAACAGACCAATTTTTCTGGTCTTTATCACCAAACGAACCAGCTCATGGTGAATTTTTTCTCTGGAACTTGAGAATTGGGAGAAATTTCACCCCCAGCTCATTTCCTCCCCTAACCAAAGGTGATAACACACTGACCACACCACAATAGAAAGCTAACCTTTTTTCTGAAATAATTGTAGCAACCACTTTGGATCCATAAGGGAAGGAGATTCCCCACATTGCTGCTATCGATAGTCATATGCCTAAAATTGTATTTCGCGTCAGCACACAATTAGATGCACCCTGCGTGATCTTAATACCAAGAATGCTATGGGCTCAGACGGAATTCCGTCTCTTTTGTTGCAGGTTGTTTACCGTTTTATACAAACTTGGTGCTTCCTTCCTGATGGAAAACAGCTGGAGTTCAACCAATTCCAAAAAAAGCCTTTCCAATAATTGTAGACCCATTGTACTTCTATCTGTAATCTCTGAAGGAAAGGAGAAAACAATCAACATCGAGCTCATCCAATACTTAGAGAGCTCCACGGCGATGTTGTGGATATTTTTGTCTAGTGAGGTTTTTTTATGCCTATAGCCTCGGAGCTGTTAAGAAAAATTCCAATGCCCATCTCCTCTCCCAACATTCCACCGCTGCTCCTTTGTGTAAAATATGAATGAAAATTCACAGAATCCGCAACTCTTGCGACCATCGCAGGGTCTTAAGAACAAACATAAAATAATGACAACACTTGCTTTCTGAATCTTTTGTGCCATTAAAGGAAGGCTTTTGCATGTAATCATTCCACCCTACCCAAAAGACATCAAGTTCAGTGAGCAAGGTACTATCATTGTTCAAATTCTGCTCCGTCACTGTGTATATGAACGGAATTTTTCAGAAATATTTAGTTTTCGGTGTTCCTTCAGCTCCTGTCAACATCGTTAACTTAGTTTTAGCAATTTCGATGTTCATAGATAAATCCCAACATTGGAAGTTATAGCGCGCAGTCTTTGTGTATGCTCAACATGACCGATTCTCATAATATATGATTATCCAGTAGCTGAGAGCATTTTGCAATTACGTGTTTCTTACATTACGTAGTACCCGACTGCTGCAGTCCCGGTTCCAACTAGCGCTACTGCTACCTTGAACGATATTGGTCTTGGCAAACCCCACTTCTCAGCACGTAACTGTGGCCGGTTTGGGGCATATCTCGAGCGTGTCGCGACCTTGGCAAAATTGAGTTTGGGTTCAGTGATTCCATTTGTAATTTTAATTTCACCTCCCACACACTTATGCGAGTGGTTTCATTTTAACACAGTTTCCTCAAAACTATTCTTACTTCCCTGACTATATGTAGTACAAAGAAACGATATTTCGGTCTAAAAAAAAATGTTCCTCGAAAATATGGGTCTTGAGCCTTTTTGAATCGCCAAGACTATATGTGTAAGTCACCGTGAAGACCAATTTGAAATTTGCGAACCGCAAATAGGGTGTCTATAGTTTTGTGGTAATTTTGACATCCATCTTCAGTTCTTCAGATAGAACTATAGTATTTTATTGTACCATTATGACAACCAGGCCCGTAGCCAGCCGTAGGGCCCGTGAACCCTGAAATTTTCCTAAAGTTGTGAATCATGTTTTAAAAATATGTCTATCGATAACAAGCCATATTTTTTATGACAACTTCACGCCTGTGAGACATATATAATATCTCTGTTAGAACATTTGAACAGAAGATTACTTTTTGATCTGGATCGATTATCTCGAATCCGGTCATCAAAAATTGCTTGTGAAACATAAAATACGCTCTTACTAGACAAGTGTTGGTTTTCACACAGTTTACTGGTGTTTGAAATTTCCCTGCTATAGCTGCTATAGCAATTGGAAAAACGCGTGCAAACAAAGAATATCACAAGACTTGTGCCGAGTTTGCCAAAACTTTTCTTGAGGCATCTTCAGGAAAACGATCAGATATTATGTCTCTAATGGATAAGCAGCAAGCCAAGGAAAAAAAGAAAATAGAGCAGCTATCATACCAATAATAAGAACCATTATTTTTTGTGCTGAGCAAGAATTGCCCTTGAGAGGCGATAACGATAGTGGACCTTTGTCATTGATAAGATCACAACGGAATGATGGAAAATTCCGAGCTCTTTTGCGATTTCGAATCGATTCCGGGGATGTAAGTTTGGAAAAACACGTTCTCAATCATCCGAAAAATGCCGAATACATGAGTTCAGATATTCAGAATGAAATTATTCAGATATGTTCTGACATTATCATTAGGAAAATTATTCAGAAAGTTGATAATGCACCATGCTTCACCTTGCTCGGGGATGAAACCATGGATATATCAGGAACTGAACAAATGTCAGTATGGCTCAGATACCTGGACTTCGACGATGACTTGCGCAAAAACAGATTATTCGTGAAAATTTTGTAGGATTTGTACCGATTTACAACCAGACTTCTGAAAAAATAACTGAAGCTCTCCTGAAACGTTGTAAAGAGTTGAGCCTCGAAATGAAACAATGCATTGGTCGAGGTTACGATGGAACACGCAACATGTCTGGTCATGTCAATGGCATCCAGGCGAGAATGAAGAATCAGTACCCATTGATGATGTACGTTCATTGTTATAGCCATCGTTTGAATTTCGCATTGTCAAATGCCATGTCAGTTCCACCTGTTCGAAATTGCCTTGGGATTGTGAACTATTTCGTGAACTTATTCAGAAACCACGCTTATGCGACGAAAATTCTTCAACATCTCATCCAAGAACATGTTCCGGAGAGTAAAAAGAAGAGGCTTATTCGTCTTTGCGAAACAAGATTCATCGAACGACATGACAGCATACTATCTTTTGTAGAACTATTTCAAATCATCCACATGGGATTAGAAGAAATTTCAGAAAAATCTTGGGCTATTTCGAAAACTGCGGCCTGCTTACTTGCAGCAGTTCAAAAAGTGAGTTTCTCGTCAGTCTCTTGGTTTGTAACAGACTTTTCAGCTTCACGCTTCCTTTGTCAGTTCAACTGCAAGAAAAGTCACGTGATTTGGCATCAGCAGTAGAGCATGTTCACGAAATCGTGAATATGCTTCAAGAACAACGAAAAACTGCAGAAGTATCGTTCAGCAAAATTTTTATAGCAGCTGAAAAGCTTGTAAACGATACATTCGATATGGAGCTGAAAGTTCCGAGACTCACGTTGAAGCAAACAACTCGTTCCAATTATCAAACAGACTCTGTTGAATTGTACTTTCGGTCTGCTGTTTTTATTCCTTGCCTCGATACGCTGATTCAGAATTTGTCTGACGAATTTCTTAATGAAAACGCGGGAATCTTATCAAGCTTACAGATACTTCTCCCTGGATTTGCTGTAATTGAAAAAGTAGATGACTTGCATCATCTTTCGCCATACTTTGATGATCGAGTCTCAGAATCCGCTGTAAAAGCTGAGTATAAGTTGTGGTGTGAGAAATTATCGGGACTCGAGAAAGATGCCGAGGCTTTACAAGTATTGGATTTTTGTGACAAGAGCAGATTTCCAACAATCAAATATCTATTAACAGTTTTGGCAACTCTTCCGGTCACAACGGCAAGTGTGGAAAGGTCATTTTCGACAATGAAAAGAATCAAGACTTACTTACGTAACTCAACGAGCAACGAAAGACTTAGTGCACTCGCCGTACTGTCAATTCATGGAAACTTAGGTATCGATCCGAATGAGGTTCTTGAGATTATGGCAGCAAAGAAATCGCGAAAGTTAAAATTTTAAGTTTTGTCTACTGAAATTGACGCTTTTGTTTGACAATTGATGTGTATGTGCGTGACTGACAATTAAAATACAGTGATGATATTAATAACAATAAAGCAGTTTTTCACTAATGAGTCCAACTTTAATAACAAATATCCTTGCGAGACACCCATCAACCATTTCCGCCCCCCTGCCCCCCAAAAAATTATTACTACGTTTTGGCCCTCCCCCCAAACCAAATCTCGGGCTACGGGCCTGATGACAACAATGTTTCCCAGGTTATAAATATATATCAGTAATCACAATCATATATAGTTAACATGCAGAATTATTATTTTAAGTTTTGAATTCGAAGTGATATCATGATGAACACGTTGTAGAGTTTTCAAGAAGCTTCTCGTACTCTGTGAGTTCTCAATCAGTGTTCCATATAGCATCGTGAACGTAAGCCGTGAGTTTGATTGCTTGTTAATAATTTTGACAGTGTACCTGAGCGAAATATAATTAATTAATTTTGATTAACCTGTAAGTACATTTACCGATCATTGTGGATGTGTGGTTAATATTTCATTCTCTTAGATAAATACAACGCTGCTGACTTTATAAGAATAATTACGTGATGGATTCTCCGAATTATTTTTATTTAAAGATTGCATTGAGTAGTTTTGTGTAAAATTGGTTTCCGATATAGAAATAAGAATGGCTGAAATAGCGTAACATAAAAGTTGAACAAGTAACATCTTTCGTTTGGGTCCATTTATAAATGGATGTTCATAGGTACATGAGGTACCACTGTGGGATGTAATATAATATAATTATATTGTAAGACATAGAGTTGTAAAAAATATATGTTGTTAATTTGAAGGAACTTTTAATGTGGAGTCTTATCCCGTTTTTACATGCAGTCAACAGCTAGTATCCCGTCCTAGGAGTCATAACACCTTGTTGTTGGTGGAGGGGCTAAGTACCTGCAATGATCACAAAGGCTATACCCGTAGGTTTGCCATGCCGGGCCGCCAAGAATGTTAGCAGGGAAACTAAGAAGTGATTCAAGTGCCTTGGGTAAGGGTCGTAAAAAACGCTTCGGGGTTGGCATTCTGGGAAGGTAGCCTTAATTGGCAGGCTCGCGAGGCATAAACCTCTCTAAAAAACCGACTGCGAAGTCGTTAAAATCTGCGGAAGCCGGGCGAAATCCGCAGTACCCCTGCACGGAGGGCTCTGCAGGGGATGACCACCCTTTCCTAGCTCATCGTGGAATGACTGGACAAAACAAAGCTGAATGCTAAAGCGGATACTGAACGCTAACGGATAAGGACTTCCTCTGAAAAGGAGAAGACAAACAATACAATTGGAATTGGATACCTGACTGACTCCTATTTCTATGCAACCCTTTTTTCGAAAAATCAGAAAGACAGGAAAACTAAGAGAATCCAGGCAAATCCCCTGGTTTCTATGGAATCTCCTAGGAAACATAAGAATGTTAAGTTCGGCCAAATACCAGGGTTAAGCATATCTCCAAAAAATGAAGGAGAAGTATCAGAAACAAGAATGGTGGTCTCCGACTCTTCGTCGGAGCTGATCGTGGGAAGACTGGATAAGACAAAGCTAAATGCTAATGCGGAAACTGAACGCCAACGGATAAGGAGATCCTCTCAAAAGGATTAGACAAGCAATACAATCGGAATAGGATATCTGACTGACTACGATTTATATGCAACCCTTTTTTCGAAAAATCAGATACAGGAAAACTAAGAGAAATCAGGCAAATCCCCTGGTTTCTATGGAATTCCCTAGGAAACATAAGAATGTATACATTCGTTCAAATACCAGGGATAGCATATCTCCAAAAAATAAATGAGAAGTATCAAAAACAAGAATGATGTTCTCCAACTCATTGTCGGAGCTCATCGTGGGAAGACAGGATAAAACAAAGCTAAATGCTAAAGCGTATACTGATCGCCAACGTACAAGGACATCCTCTGAAAAGGATAAGACAAACAGTACAATCGGAATAGGAGATCTTACTGACTTCGACTTCTATGCGACCCTTTTTTCGAAAAATCAGAAAGACAGGAAAAGTAAGAGAAACCAGGAAATTCCCTGGTTTATATAGAATCCCATAGGAAACATAAGAATATTCGTTCAAATACCAGGGATAGCATATCTCCCAAAAATAAAGGAGAAGTATCAGAAACAAGAATGGTGGTCTACGACTCATCGTGGGAAGACTTGATGAAACAAAGCTAAATGCTAAAGCGGATACTGAACGCCAAAGGATAAGGTCATCTTCTGACGAACAATATAATCGTAATAGGATATCCGACTGACTCCGATTTCTATGCAACCCTTTTTTTCGGAAAATCAGAAAGACAGGAGAACTAAGACAAACCAGGCGAATCCCCTGGTTTCTATGGAACCCCCTAGGAAACAAGAATATATATATATTCGTTCAAATATCGCGGATAGCATCTTCAAAAAATAAAGGAAAAGTATCCGAAACAAGAATGATGGTCTCCGACTTATCGTCGGGATCAGAGGTATTTTTATCTCCGGTTAATAATAGACTAAACAATTCACAAAATAAATCTTCAATAGATAGAATGAAGAGGACAAAGAACGATAGAATTAAGTTGACACCTAAGGAGCTAGTGGTGTCACACAAACACAAAGTAGATATCAGAAACGTAAATATAAAAGGAACATAGTATAGACGCAGTCCACATATCCCCAAGTTATGCAAGAAGCGGTCCCGGGGTATGAATGAAGAAATGAGAGGTCTTAGCAGCTCTTCTATAGAGTGAGTCCTGCACTACCAGGAGTGATAGATCAAAAGCTCCTGGTGTATATAAAGCATTTCCTCTTCACAGAAAAAAAGATAGCTAGTCATATCACAGACATAAATTTAACCCGCAGAAGTGTCCGAAATGTAAATATTTTGTCAACAGGAGGTAACAATAAGCAGTACTACAATAATAGTATGTAATTCATTCATATTTGTACTGTTGCGTACTCCTTTTAAAGGTGTAACAGATTATTTCCTCATATCGTCTGGAATTGTTATCCGGAATCCAAACATCGATGATACTTCAACTATTTATTAAAATATCTATATACAAATGATGGTACACTCAAAGGTAACAAGGCACTGGTGAATACAGTACACGTAGATGGTAAATACACTTTGGGTTAATTTAAGTTACAAAATAGAGCTATTTTGCTGCTTTTTATGTAGATAGCGATATAATATTGATGTTTTCGAAAACTAAAATAAACTGAACAGATAGACGACTAGATCAGTAATGATAATGCAAGCTCTTAGGAGGGTAGCAGGTAGACGTCCGAAAATACAATGATGGAAGTGTTCTAAATTTCCAACATTTGGCAAAACCAGCTACAAGTTTGAAACGCTTGCTGTGATGTACAAACTTAAATCTAATAAACTAAAGAAACTATTTACAACTTAATACTAGTTACAAAGGAATGTTGGCGCATTTGTTTAAAAATTACCAATCCATTTGCGTACACAACATGTACTTAAATGAAATATGTCGCGACTTATTCTAGGGGAATAATTAAAATGGGTCACCCGGTATATGTAAAATGAATAACTTACCGTTGTCGAAATAGAATTTGTGAAAGTCCATTCCTTCCACCAAATTGCCCATGGCTTCAGGTTCGAATGCGGTAAGATGTGGGTCACATATTTTCCTAGAACAATTTTTCAATCCAGAAATATATTTTGGGAGTCCCTATTGTCATCATATATTATAATAAACTATAAAAGAGTTCACACTGTATACACTATAAGACTACAAATAACAATCAATGACCTTTATCCACTAAAATAGTGTTAAAGTACCAAGGACCTTTCAGCTACCATGTAGCCGTCATCAGAGAAAATTAAATTAGAAAATAAAATGTGCCTATTTGAATACGTTTTGTAATTAGTATTACCCTACTAATGACAAATAGTATTTAAGCAGACACATTCTGATTTTAATTCAGTTTACTCGTCTGATGATGAGTATTTGGTAGCTGAAAGGTCCTCAGTACTTTAACAGTATTTTTAATGGATAAGAATGATTGTTTCTTACCAAATAAAATGTAATTAGAAATGATTATCTAATTTGAAGATTATTTAAGAATTTCTTGATAATGAAAATACAATATGGATGATTGTTCCACTTTTAAATTGCCTTGATAGTCTTTATTTTATTCATGTCCCTGTGGAAAAGTGAAAATGAAGGGTATCCTTTGAAATTAACACATAAGCCTTTCCATTTCCTGCTCGGAAATGTGGAATTATTATCATATATTCCAGAAATTTATAGGGTTGCATGTCTAGTGTTGAGGATTTGTTTTTTTATTTCCATTTCCTTATAAAATGAATAATGAAGAGGGGTTTATGTGAATTAAAACGAACGTTACTTGCTTGCCGCAAAGGAATTTGTCAGAAATCAATATGTCAGTAGTCAGTAGCGGAGGGGTGCCTTTGAAGAAGATGATATGGTGAAAGCCTTTCCTGACGTGAGAAACTATATGAATGGAAGACGATGAATGAATTGAAGTAAGAAACCAGAAAAAGGCCCTGAAATGCTTTCTGAATAATTTTTGACGCGAAGCGGAGGGACATCGATGTGGGCACGTATTAGAGTCGTTAGACACGTTCGAACAACTAGACTGATGCTGTTGTAATTTTATTGCTTCTCGTGTTCGAACAAGATATCCCGTCACAGCGACGTCAAAAGCAGTTTCGTTGAAAATACTAGCTCAAGAACTAGTCTTCTTGTACTCGATTATGTTCTATAATATGTTTGGTTAAACAAAGTACATATTCTTGAAATGACACAAACGTGTTGTTTTACAGGGTGTAATTGCAGCAACAGAAAGGTGCTGAAAATCAACTCACGTTCCATCAATTAACTAATTAAAACTGAGAGAAGAAACAAATATCTTATTTAATCCAAAGCTTATATTATCGTGTTAATTATCAATTGATCATATTGTATTAGTGATGAATCAAGTAGTGATGCTTTTAGTACAAATTAGATAAAGGTTGTGGCAGATATTCATGATATTGTAAGGTAAATTTAATTCAATGTTTTTCATTTATTAGCTTTATTTCATACCATTATAGTTTTATATACAACATCGTAAGAAGCGTCCACACCTCGTCACAGTATCAGTTTTTTAAAAATAAATTATTTAAAATAATTTAAGGACATATATGTTATGGAACATTGTCGATGACGAACCAAAAGATAAATATATTGTATGAAGTAAAACTGACGGTTTATTTATAAACTGTTGAAAATTCGTTTGTTAATTTGCTGGAACTGGGATAATTACCGATCATGCATAGTATACAGGGTGTTTCATAATATATGCGCAGGACTTCAGGATGTGATCGTCCAAAAATTTGAAAAAAGTTTATATTAAGTTACCCTCTAAAAATTTCGTTTTTTGCGAATACCTCCGAAATCGTTTATGGTACAGAAAACAGCTTTTGTAAGCATTTTCTACTCATAGTAAGCTATGTTTTGTGCGATAAAATTTTTTAAAAGTGATAATTGGTGAAGATTTTGAAGGGGTAGTGGGTGTTTTTCTCCCCAACTTCTACGTCACTGAAAAAATACAGTTTTGAGACGCCCATTTGAACCGCCAATGTTTTCTACACAAAAAAGATACTCTTGGTGATAAGGTCTAAAATTGACCGGTTTCGGAAAAATCAACTTTTATGTTGAAAAACATGGTCAATTTTTTGAAATAATTTTTTTTTTACTAATTAAACAAAATTTATTTGAACGTTAAAAAATTTAACAAAACCAAATGTTAACTTCATAATCGAAAAATTAAAAAATGATACAAAAGTTGTCTTTGTAAAATTCTCCAAACCGTATAGGTTAGGTTTCGCACATTTCAGCGTTTGTGTAAAAAAATTTATAATTTATTTTATCAAGTAAGCTTTAAAGTTTAAAACAAAAGCTACCTCCTGTCAAAATAACAATTAGTTTGTACCTGGAAAAAGGTAATTTGTATTACAAAATTAAAAATGAATTATGAAAAAACAACTTTTGTATCCCTACCATATCCAAAGAGTACAAGCCTTATTGCCAAGATATTTTCCGTCAAGATTGGCTTTTTGTAGATGGATGCAAGACAAAATAGCTCAAAATCTTCAGTTTGGAGCCGAAGTACTGTTTACCGATGAAGCATCTTTCTCGAGAGATGGTATTTTCAATTTTCACAATAACCACATATGGGCTGAAGAAAATCCACATGAAATTGCACAAGGTCATCATCAGCAACAATTTTCCGTGAATGTTTGGGCTGGCATCGTCGGTGATCATTTGATAGGCCCACATTTTTTACCGAACAGATTAAACGGTGCAGATTAACTGTTGGAAGATATACCGCTTCAAGTAAGACAAAACATGTACTTTATGCATGATGGAGCTCCGGCCCACTTTAGTTTGGTTGCTCGCCAATACTTGGACGACGAATACCAAGACCGTTGGATCGGTCGAGGAGGTCCGCACCCTTGGCCCCCGCGATCACCCGAACTTAATTGTTCAGATTTTTTCTTTTGGGGCCATCTCAAAACCCTAGTCTACGCTACTCTAGTTGAAAATGTTGATCAATTATGTGAAAGCATTGTTGCATAATTCGGAACACTCCGGGAATTTTCTTGCGTGTTAGACAGTTACTGCGTCTAAGAATTGCTGCGTGCATTGAAGCTAACGGAGGCAATTATGAAGTTAACGTTTGGTTTTGTTATATGTTTTAACGTTTGAATAAATTTTGTTTAATTAGTGAAAAAAATATTTATGTCAAAAAATCGATCATGTTTTTCAACATAAAAGTTGATTTTTCTCGAAAACGGTCAACTTTAAAGCTTATGACCAGAAAAACCTTTTTTGTGTGGAAAACATTGGCGGTTCAAATGGCGGTACTTTTTCCAGTGACGTAGAAGTTGGGGAGAAAAACACCCACTACCCCTTCAAAATTTTCACCAATTATGACTTGAAAAAAAAAAATTTGTATCGCACAAAACTTAGCTTACTATGAGTACAAAATGCTTACAAAAGCTGTTTTCTGTACTTTTTTCAATTTCAACTCTCGAAAATTGTGCATTGTAGAGGGTAAGTTAATAGAAACATTTTTTCACATTTTTGGACGAGCTATCACATCCTGAAGTCCTGCGCATATATTTTGTAACACCCTGTATTGCTCATTTCTCGTCGATTCCTTTGCATTAAGCAGGCGGTTATATTCTTAATCCATAAACACAAAATCTTACTATTTTTCTAAGAAATGAAAGTTCCACGTAGATATCCTAACACTCGTAACACATATGCAACCCTTTTACATGACAAAAATAATTGCATGTTCGCAAAAAAAATTTTAAAAGCTCTTTAAAAAATTAATGCGACTGATTGATCATGATTTTATTACTCTCATAGAGATTAATTTTCAACGTAACTAGTCTACTATTCTTTTTAGAAACTATTTATAAGGGACATACGTCATAAAATGTAATTTACTTACGTGTATGCTTCAAAATCACCCATATTGATCGCCTCTATCAATTGTTCTGTCATCTTGATAATCTCTTGTCTTCTAGCTATGGAAACGAAATAAGTGTTATTACTTTGTACATAATATGACACACCAGTGACCATCAATACTAGAAGAACTACACAGAGTACCAAGTACCACTGGTTTATACGTGGAAATAAAGTCTATTTTTACTTCAACTCATGCAAGAGTTAAATATAAGTAAGTATACTTGAAAGTAAAGAGATGCAGAAGAAAATTCAAAGTTTCATTCCAAAAACTCAAATTTTCTGCTACATTATCCAAATTGCAACAATTAAATGAAATAATAGATATAGATTAGTCAGTATATAGCAATAATTAGCAATATCAAGTAATCACTTCTTCATTGAAAATGCCTACCTGAGGATTGGGAGTTTGTGGATAGCTGTGAACACGGCTTGTCTGGACACACAATCCGTATTTCTACAATCGCAAATAAGCTTGGTTAGTTTTGCATTTGTAGCTCAGCATGCAGTAAGTTTTATTTAAACAGACAAATTGTTTTGGAGCAATTCAATTAGAAGCAAAAAATCATATAATCTAGATTTATTAGGGTTTTTTCCACACTAGAGAAGGAAATGAAAAATTCATAAATGTGGCAGATGTGATTTTGAAATATAACAATCCTTCAGTGGTGTTGTCTGAGATATGAGAGGGATTCACTTCATCAAATCTTAACTCATTATTTTGTTGACTTTGTGACTTTGTACAACTTCAATTTACTTTCTTCCTCAAAAATGAAGGTCTAGTGTAAGGAAAATTATTTAGATTCAATAGTTACCTTTGTTGTAATACAAGTTACCGACTAATGAAAATTCTATGTTCTGGAAATTGTTTTATTATATTCTAAGATTATTCATAATTATGAAATACAAATTTTTCATGTGCTGATCTTAATTATTATGACAAATGAGATCGAGGAATCGATATGAGCTGTTTTCTTCTGTAAATTAAGTTATCAGCATTAGTTTGTTTCAAGCATATTACAACCATATTCAGAAGGTTACTTCTATTTTAGAAGCTAATTTAATAAGCTCATAATAAGAATAATAACTTAATTCTCTAGTAAATTTGTTAGCATCTTGCATATTTCATGCATGTATCTACAAACCACCATTTTCAGGATTTAGGAAATAATGGTTACGAAAACAAAAGTGAGTTTCTTCTGTAGTCACCGTGAGTTTCACATTCTGATATCTCATCTCACAGTTGTTTCTCTAAAAATTTTATTAACGTATCCAGTCTATCTTGAGTATTTCAATAAGTTGAACATAACATTTCAGCTCTTTGAATCTGGTTAATGGTCAAATGGTTGAATATATGTACATTTTCTCTTTTTAGTGTAGAAGAAACCCTAATTAATACTACTTAGATATATAGCGTATGTCTTCTTCCAGTGCGATTATTTAATTTTAAATAAAAAATGTTGCTTAAGTTGAGCCAAATCCTGAAGTGGAGCAACAATGGTTGAACTAGTTTGGAATTTACAATCGTATTTGTTTTCAAGATTTTTATTTAGGTCAAATATACATTCTGGGAAACATTGAAAATCAGAAGTACATACGAGTACTATTAACTTATATAGACTCAAAATTAACTTATTATATTCAAGAGTGACAAGAAATTTACAAATAACTTAGCTTTAAATTGAGATATTTTTGAGAAGAAAAATCGACAAGAACTTCATAGTTTTCGCTACAAAAAAATAAATAAAAATAAATTGAATATAAAATATAAATCATAGTTTGCTCAAAACATCTTGTCTGTTGTATCATCAGCAAAAGCTACGAACAGCGCCGTTTAGAAACAAAATGTGAATAAAGTTTATTTAAATATTAAAATGGTGTACTTAAAACATGGGATAATTTGCTTAGAGTTCAACATACTTTTTACCTTCCAAATCCCTAATTGCTGGACTTTCGAAGCAAATTAGTAGGTTTGTAATAAATCATTTTTAGTGATGTAAGTAAGTTAAGTGCACTGTATTTACATAAAATCTAATTACTACAATACGAAGCAATTCACTACTATTAGTTTTCTAGTCAACATAACATTACATTTAAGTACCGATTATCTAACGGAAATTACAACTATCCATCTATATCATACCAGTTTGAAAAATCCACTTGCATTTATAAATTCTAACCTATCGGAAGTGAATATCTATTTACCGTGGCTTTCAGTGTCGAACATCGGATTTACACTTTCACTCAGTTTCTAAGAAACATTTGTATGCTTCATCTTGATTAAAACCTACAGATCATGGGTCTCGTTTATCTGAAACTGTAGTTGATCAGTTTCATATTTTTAGTCTCAACAACCCAACAACGTGTCTTGTGTTTCAAAAGTAATGTTATAAGGAATACTGTGGAAAATTTTTCTTCTAAATGAACGAAGAAGATACTGTTTTTACTTTCAACATTGCCTGAAAAATATTCTTATGCCAAGTCATTATTAAGTTCTTCAGAGGAACATGTACATTTTTTGAAGATTATCAAATAATGGTATTAAACGTCTGCCAGTGTTTAATTTTCAGATTAAAGCTTATTCTAAGTAATAATAATCCTTCTGGAATAATCATCTAGTGGACGAATCATAAGACTTAAAATTATTCTCTATAATTTCAAGAAATAGCGATTATTTATGCTTGAATTTTGAATTGATATTTAGTGTAATTTTCAAAATAATGCTAAAATTTAAATACTTTACACATTTCATAGACAAGCAAATCCGGCGTTTACTACTACGTGTAAGTTCATTACGAATTGAATAATACATTTTGAATAAAACACAACTTTACACATAAACGACAATATATTCCTAATTATATTAGCAATTCCGTGAATAATAATAAATAATTCTGACGAATTCACTATTTGTTGATATAATATTGTTAACATGATACAGTATTTAAGTATTATTTCATGTTCAATCCACATTTTATTATTTCATGGAAAAATTATGTTGATAGGGTTCTCCATTCTACAGAAATACCTAGTGAATATGAAAGTAACTCGTACATTTTAAAATTTTTCATCAAAATATCGAACGAATCGAAAACAGGTTTATATTAGAGCAAAACCTTTGGTAGAAAATGATAGGACATTAAAAAACACTAATGAGCCTTGATATGAACTTAATTAAGTTTGGTTAGCCTATTGTTGTTATTTATCAAAGCAATTCTCAAAATATAAAGGAAAATATGGATTTTATTTAACCTTTCTACACTTAGATAGGGTTTGATGCAACTGATCTTAAAGAAAAATTTGATCAAGGAATCTAAAATATTAGAAAGGTTCTGAATTTTTCTATTTTTCTTAGATATAATAATCTCATTCATCCATGTAGTTTTTCTTTTTCTACAACGTGGTTTCTTTTTTGGTCACTTTTCAAACCAACATCATTTTCCATACGAGAATAATCTAGGTACCTTCAAATTTCAATAAATCCTCGATTCTTATCTTGAATTTTTTCTATAATTTCATCAACTTCGTTTACAAATGAAACTATAAGAATTCTGTCATATGTCAATATTTGAGCATTGTTTCAACTATGAAACATTAAAACACGTTCGTTAATTCAATATTTATGCAAGAAAAAATGTTTGTATGCGTACATGGTTGAAATGATAAAGACAGATTTTGACTTCCCAAATATTGTCTACTAAAGTACGGTTATTAGCGATACAGCTGAATTTGGAATTCTAAATACTGTTTAGCGTTTGATAGTATCATTCTGCAATCTTGCCAGTAGTCAGTAGTTCTAGCAATGTTGTTGTAGATAATGCACCAATAGATCACTGCATCAATCAAATTATCAGCAATGATCCACATCCATTAAGACCAAAGCTTCTTGCGATATAACGCTAGCATTTCTACACATTTTTACTTACTTAACTCGCACCCTTACCATCTGTATCTATTTCAGAAGAGTTGAGATGATGAAACTCCAATATAGACTCCTCTATTGTAAAAGTTAAACATTAAGATAAATGATTCAAATAAGAACACAATCAGATATTACTGTCATGTTAGCACTTACGCAATTATGAATAAATAAATAAATGTTAATATGTGAATATTATTCATTTTTTCTGTAAATGTCAATGGTATATGGAGGAAACTGACTCGATTTCCAAAAGCGGAAAGAACCCCAGTCGAGCTTAAGATATTTTGTAGAAAAAGAGATATCTAAATGAAATATTTACTGTGTTTGTTTAATTGAATGTGAGTAATTTTTTCGTCACAAAGCTGCATTTAGAATGAGTTTCTCAACAGTACTATTGGATTGATCAATAATCAACTGGTATGCGCAAATCAGCGGAAAGTTTGTTCCATAATCTGCATTATTTATTTTCGGATGTAGGTACATTATTCAAAATTGTCATGTTCGATTTACTACACTATGAATAATAAGAAACTATCAACCTTAAAAAATACTGAACTTTTTTTGATCACTTGACCTTCAAAACAAGAGGAAATTTACTTTCTATATGAAATTTCGAAAAAAATATACTAATTCCTTCTCACCCCTTCAAGCAGAAAAGTACCGATCTAGATGAAATTTTGCATATTTGACCTTCTAATCAAGAGGAAACTCAATTTCACGTGAGACCACAACAAACTATTCCAACTCCCTCTCCTATATCTTGAAGCAGATAAGTATCGACCTTGATGAAATTGTGCATACTTGACTTTCAAAACCCTATTTACATGAGTTTGCGGAAAAATTACAGATTCCCATTCCCACATATGACTTGATATCCGTGGAGGATAAATATTTTTCCATACTGTAGGCCAAGCAACCACGGATATAGCAGCTAGTTACACAATGAAGGTCCTAGTATTGACCCTTGTGAAACATGTATTGTTAATTCGAATGAACTTTCAATGTATTGAAATTGAGTACAATTTGACGTATTTTCATATCTTTATCTGTTTCTAATCAACTGCAATATATTTTCGGGTTCTGCAGGTGAGACAAGTTAGTGATCTATAAACCCCAGTTGGTAAAGTTAATTTGTTCCATGAAATTATGTGATATAACTTCAAACGAAGTCACAATGCTTTGGCTATAAATGGAAAGTAAGGGGGTTGACAGTTTATTTGTTGATCAAGTGTTCTTTGGCGGGTAAAGGCACGTTATTATTCTATAAATCACGCTCATCCTATCCCCATCTTTGTCGCACTTATTAAATCTCAATACACCTGTCTCTTAGACTCAACTTGTATAGCAATTCGTAAGCCTGAAGCTGTGTGTTTGTTTATCGAATCTGAACAATTTACAGGGTGACAAACCTATCAATATCACAGCATAATCTAATATACCTTTGACACTCAATTTAGATAGCATGAGGTACGTAATAGATTGCGCCTTTGAATTAGATTTCATTGCTCCATATACATTAATATGATTCATTGTCATAACATGTTTTCAGTTTATCATTTTATCTTTGTATATTTATATATTCACAATTTCGTAAATGTTAACATATTTTCAGATATGTTTTGTTGAATTTTTCTAATATTTCAGAAAATCAATGAGATAATTTTTTGATGATTGATAATTTGTTTAATGCTTTTTGAATGCACTGTATCGTTACTCATTAATGTTTATTTAATTACCTAAATCTACTTTGAAATACGTAGAATATAATTTATATAAACAACTCTCAAATAGACTGAATAATCAAAAAACATCTTAATAACAATATTGTGATAATTGGCGGTGTGGGAAAATCATATACCTTCTAATATATATTCTGCGCTCCTGAGTATAAAAAGTATGCGTCGACATTTGAGGTAATTGCTTGTATTGTAGTATGGGGCGACTTTAGAGAGGAGTCACTATTAAATAAGATGATAGCTCCCACCCATATAGTTAATATGTTATGATCCTGGCGGAAAGCTAATTATCTGTTCATATACCGAAGTCAATGTTCAACCAAAGAGTTCTGTATATAGAGTAGACAAGTAGTGTGTTAAGCATAGGAAAACACAAAGAGTATAAGAATACAAGAATACGTATAACGCGCGCACATCGTGCGAGTGAGAGCGCAGTACATGTGCGAGAAGGACAGAATGTCCGTTAAGATACCAGTGAAAGGCTTAGTTGTCTACTCTATATATAGAACTCTTTGTGTTCAACTTCCATCGGCGGTTCAGGCTGTGGTAGTAAGACCCATGTAATGTACTTTCATTTCTGTTAGTGGCGTAGGTTCGAACCCCCCAAATGGCAAGGTCATCGCAGCTTAGTTTGTCAAATGTTTGCTGGATTAGTTTTCTAATTTTCGTATATTTTTGTTAATAGTAGGTTAGTAAGTTATTTGAAAGTTTGTTATAATTGATTGATGTTCCTTCTCCATGTATCATTAAAGTGCATGTGCACTCTAGTGGGGGTACCAACCTCGACTAATAACCTTTTGTCTTTTTAGTGCTCTCGTGTGGGGTTACCAATCTCGACTAATAGCCTGTCGTCCTTTTAGTGCTATATGCATCATTGACTTTCTAGTGGGTCTATGGCTATACATCGTTGACCTAGTGTAACTTAAGCACTAAAAACAAGAGCGACTATTGGACAAGTGTGGTACTTCTCACCCATACAGTTGATATGTGTCTCTAGCGGCGAGCGAATTAAGTAACAGTTGATATACCAAATTCAATGTAGGTCATTGGTGGTTCTGACCGAGGCGATAAGAACCCGGTAAGTTATTTTGCTTTCCGATAGCGACGGAAGTTCGACACACCAAGCGGGAAGGTCGTAACAGGTTAGTTTGTTGAAGGTTTAACGGGTTAGTTTTTTACATTTTTATATATTTTTGGGAATACCAGTAGGTTATTTGAAAGTTTATTAATTGCAAGTGCATGTACACTACGTTTGGCTAATACTCTCTCGTCTACAAAAATGTGCCTCAGTTTGATTGACCCAACATTATTCCAGATAACACAGCTTGCTATACATAGAATAGAGAGCGCAGTCCATGTATTAGAAGGTCTATGGATAAAACTAATATCAATGTACTGTTATTGAAGCATAAATTAATTCGTGTTGTATTCACAATTTAATATCCAATTCCGAATGAATATATCTATATAAAATTATACCGCAATAGCAATCCATGCAAGCAGCATCCGGCTGGCCGCTTTCAGTCGTACCCTGCCCACCCATGGTTTGAAAGCAGTTTCCAAAGATCAAAGACATGACGTAGCTATATTGGTTTAGAGTATTATGATCTTGAGTAACATTTATTGGATTTTTTCTTATTACAGCCCTCAGGAATCTTTTAATCGATCTTTAATTAATTAATTTTTGATTTGAGTATCATATTCTATGTAATTTTTTTTATCTCATTCCTGTTTCATTATATATCAAAGAGACTTAAGCGGCGAGAGCGAGACGAAATACTTTGGAAGCATATGGCGCTGCTGTAAATAGTAGGGACACCAGATGACATATAAACAAACCAAAATTTTTGTTTGCACACTATGGTAGCGACGACGTATGTCGTGCCACTTCAACTCGTTCTTCTAACTCTTGGTTGTACTGCAAAAAAATATGAACTTTATAGTTTTCTAGACGGTTCCACGTTTTAGTGATGAAGTCCTACCATATGCTCGTTATCACATATTGACACAACGGAAACTTCTTTTCGTGGTTACGAGATGTGAGGAAGAAAAATTAGAAACAAAATTAATTGAATGATTTCGCACTAACCTGAATCTCTGGTAGGCAACTTGTTATATTTTACTGTGTTTGTAATCCATTCTTCAACACCACCTACCATTACTGTTGACTCCATACCTATTGCGTTTACAAGCATGCAAAAAGCATAACATAAAACAAATGTAAAGAAAAATACACGCATTTGGAATAACATGTGAAATAACACACAGACACGTATACTCGTATAAGTTTGAAGTTAGTCTCCTGGAAAGTAAGTATATTGAAAGAACTACTACAGGACTTTCCAAGACTGTTCGTTCTTTGGCTATTGCAAAAGAATGATTGTTATATGATCTTGTTTTGTTACATATTTGTAGATTGGACAGCATGGCTCCCGATGATAAGAATTGTATCTGAACTGAAAGAGTTGACTTCCGAAGACAAAAATTATCTCAGGATGGCATAACATATCACAAAGAGTTGTCAGCAGGACACAAATTTTAATTTTTTTCCCAACAACAAACAACATTGAAACAATTAAATAAGTTATAAACCATATCTTCCACTCATCATACCCTACCCTAAGGAATGGCTGTGCTTATGGTAACAATAAACAATATGAAATAAATAAACTAGAAATGTGTTGCAGCTAGGATAATAGATAAATAGTGTGCCTTGCAAATCATTTGATTTAGTTACTGATTTCTATATAATAGTTTCACGTTCTATAAGACACTCTTTTGTGAAAAGATGATAAAATGAATTATTTATTTCATTTTTCTTATATACCTATCTTTAAACAACTAAACAATATTCATATTAATAATGTTTTAAGAAAATTTACAAAAACAATTTTTCGATTCTGGGAATCGAACCCGAATCTACTGTGTGGGAGTAATATGTCCTGTACCACATACCACAACGCTATTACTTTTAATCTGTTAAAGAACGGTGTAAATTCAAGTTTACTTCAATGATAATTGTTTTTGTTGTTGTTGAACGTTTTTGTTGAAATTTGGGTGAAAGCAGTTTTAAATTAACTGTTAAAGTTTTGAATCGATTCAATATATACTTTGGGAGTTTTGACTAAAAAATTTTTTCAACTCTTCAGAAAAGGGTGTGTTTATTACACGATTTTGATGAAAAACAATAGGGTTCGCCGCCGAACAACAAACGATTTTTTCTCAAAATTCGGATATGATAGGAACTTTCGTTTTTGAGTTATCGTGGGGACAAACATTTCGTGACGAACATCCATACAGATAGTCAAACGGATTTATTAAAAGTTGCTCAAAATTCGATGAAAAAGGCTGTGGTTAAGGAGTTTTTATTCTAAGACTTTTTATGATTTTTTAAATATTTGAAGTCTTCGAGACTTCGTCTGTGTGTATTCGTGGCATCTTCAAGGAAATTGAGATATAAGAAATTTTATTATTTATGCTTAATATATATTTTTGGTATTTGAATAATAGCTTGGGGTCAGAGGGTAAAATCTCAGGTAACCCTACTAAAAAATTTATAAATTTAAATACAAAAATGGTGATAGCTTCGAAGTACTTTCAGTTTTTTAGATTTGAATGTCAATAATAAACTGGTAAGTTTTTTATTTATGTGATACAAACTGCCTATAAGGTTGAATAAACTGATTTTTCATAACATAATGGGCACAATTATGTTCTTTTAATTTGGTTCTGTACTAGTTTGCTACAACATTTGATTAACCAGTGAGTTGGAAGTACTGCTTGAAGATCAACCGTTAAAGCTGGAGGATTCTGATTCTCTCAACAGCTTGTTCTGTTTGATTCCTGTTGAACATCTGTTGCTGTGATGTGCCTGGAATTTTTTATGCTACCGACCTTCTCTTGAACCGTGGAAAACATAGCACCGATGTTTTTGGGTGTATTCATCATATTGATATAAATTACTACCTATATAAATCGGCCAGCCCTGTTCGGCCCAGTTTTCTTGATAAATAAACATGTCAATATTCTATAACCATCCAAAATAGGATCCAAATGATCTACTGAGGGTTTAGTTTTGATAACCTTGAAAGAAATTCTCTCACATCTTCAGAACCACCTTGTTTTCAAAAATGTCTTGAATTAGAAAATGTATATTTTCGACAAAATCATTTTATATGATCAAATTCGAACCCAACTGGGAGCCAAATCATAACATTTAAGTTGTTTTTAATTAAGAAAAATTAATACATGAATTGTATTAGGTATTTTGAAGTTTAGTATTTTTTTATGACATGAATCTCCCCACATGTAACTCCTGATGATGGAATGAGAATGGTCAGATCACGAAACTGGTACCTATATGAATGATAAAGGAGTTCTGGAACTATTTATATTAATTGTCTCTAAAATGTTATTAATTATGAAAAATTAATACATGAATTGTATTAGGTATTTTGAAGTTTAGCATATTCAATTTTTTAGTTTCTCTTTTGAATTTTTTTTATTACATGAATCTCCCTACATGTAACTCCTGATGATGGAATGAGAATAGTCGGATCACGAAACTGGTACCTACATGAATAATAAAGGAGTTTCAGGAACTATTTATATTAATTCTCTTTAAACTGTTATTAATTATGAAAAATTAATACATGAATTGTATTAGGTATTTTTAATTTTTTAGTAAATTAAATTTTTTAATTGATGATCCCATACATGTATATTGTTTTAGTTTCTCTTTTGAATTTTTTTATTACATGAATCTCCCTACATGCAACTCCTGATGATGGAATGAGAATAGTGAGATCACGAAACCTATATGAATAATAAAGAATTTTCAGGAACTATTTATATTAATTCCATATTTTTCCATCACATCTGTGAATAAGGAGCAGTTTATAATTAGTTTTAGTAGTTGTTCGGTGGTCTCTCATTCAAGGTTTGTTAATATGGTTAGATTTAGCAGACAACACTCCAACACTGGTTAACAGGTTAATATAATTTCAAAGCATTATATCAACACTTTGTTCAAAAACCCTAACCTTGTACACCCTGTAACAATGCTTGACCCAAATTAATCGCGTTGGGTCTTGGAATCGAAGCAGTTACCGAACTAGATGGTGAACTGGTGGATGGTGCAGCTCTTGGCGATTGAGGTGGTGTACCAGAGCCTAATGGAGTGATAATGAGTATAGAAACTATTTTACAATTTCATGTGATAAATCCTTGAATGTTTCAACCAGCATCAAATAATAATGCATAGCGGTTAGTAAAGAATATTATTTCATTCCCGTAAAGACTATGGATTGTCTTTCAAAGTTCTACCTGAGTTGATAGCACCAACATTTTTTCCTTCCGCCAAATGATGTCAATGAATTATCAAAAACCCTTCAGTCTGGAAATTTAGGGTTTTTCTATTCATCGTATTATGATATATTTTATGGATTTGCAAGAATTATTAAAAAAATCGATGGTAGAAGCTGTTACTCTATGGTAATTTATCATTATGATTAATTGTAAGAACAATTAATTTGATTTTATCATACCACTTTTTATAATAAAATGAATACGTTGCTATAGTTTCAACACAGAAGTGCCATTATCAAACAGATACAAAAGTATAAAGTAAACAATAGTACACTTCATAATTTTGTATTAGCTTGATAATGGCACTTCTGTGTTGAAACTATAGCAACGTTTTCGTAAAAGTGGTATAATAAAGTCAAATTAATTGTTCCTTAATTTAATCATATATATTTATACTGATTGACTATCACAAAAAGTGAATTTAACTATATCAGTAATCATAGCGCTCACTTATAAATTATGTTCACCTCAATATGTGCACTCGAACAATATTCTGATTTTTATTGAAATGGCGTAGAATTGTATTACAGAGTTTACATACTTTCTCTTCTCTTTCCTGCACCAAGGGTGGCCACCCAACCTGACATAATACCATTGAAGCAACCAATTTTGACAGTCAATATCCCTGAGTTGTAGTGATGTGTTTCATAAATATAGCAAGACTATTAGTCAAGTTGAAACGAAGCGTCGCTGATCCAAATTTAACTGATGAGTTTAATCGATGTGAATAAGAGAATAGAGTTATTTATAGTTTGTAACAAAACATTTATACACTAGCACTGCCGTCTATCATATGCACTTTAACGCAAAAATAAAGTTACCATTGAAATTGAATTATAAAGAACATATACGCGTGCTATGTTGGAGTAATATACGCCCTAAAGACTATAATAATTATACATGTTGCACTCTGATATTCTGGCTAGACTTTCGACGACATTGGTTAAAAATAAATGTCCATTAAAACTGCTACATTATATATCGGCTCATTAGTACCATCAAGTATCAACTGAATATTCAAAAGGTTGGAATTTCAAAAATGTGTTTGTGTGTGTGTGTGTGTGTGTGTGTGTGTGTGTGTGTGTGTGTGTGTGTGTGTGTGTGTGTGTGTGTGTGTGTGTGTGTGTGTGTGTGTGTGTGTGTGTGTGTGTATGTGTGTGTGTGTGTGTGTGTGTGTGAGTGTGTGTGTGTTCGTACGTGAGTGCGTGCGTGCGTGTGTGGCATACGGGGTATTCAGATTATTTCTTATTCTTATAAATGCATAAATAAACCTCATGAAAAACCAATCCAAAATTGTTTAAACCATAAAATACATTCCTTTATGTAACAAAAAATACAGAACATGCACACATCTAATCTATTAACAAAAAATAACAGAAATGTCATATTGTGCACTAATACCCAAGGTTCAATCAGTCAAGCAATTGGTTAAGCATAAAAAATTGATATCACCGGAAAAACAGAATTAATCACATTTTGTTAGTAAATGAGCTCACCATGATATGATAAAAATGGAATGATACCTTTATATTTATGATGGTTGCAAGCACTGCATCATTGTAACAATTGATTTATAGCTTAAATTGTTATTATAAATTATAGATGTTGTCGCATACTTTGAATTAAAAGCATACATCATAATACACTTGGATCAACTGTTGGACAGTATATAATAATAAAACTTATTGAATAAACATATTTAATAATTTATAGTTTACAGTTACTCTGTCAACTGGGCGGACTGAAAAAAGCATGACATTGTCAGAATGTGCTTCCACTCAAACCAGGCAGCTTGTTGTGTAAGCATTACCCTATAAACTGTAATGGCTCGTAACACTACAGTTATTTTCTGTCTACCATTCCTATAGAAATTGAAATAATGAAACAAAACGCATAATAAACGTACAGTAATTATGATTATGTTACATATACCTGTCTAGAGTTTCTGCATGCTGCGTTACCGTGTGAACTATATAATTATGAATATTAACATAATGAGTCTTAGCTCAAAGTATGCCAAAACATGATGATATAATAATTGAAAATGTAAAAAGTTGATATGTGAAACATCAATCTTTCCCTTTCGATTTTTTTTTGTAAATTGGAAAAACCGGTATTAAATAACGCGTATGTCAAAAATCATCAGATCATTATGTTACAAATGGTGCAGTGTTAAAAGGAATTATTAAATAGTAGAATTTACCTTCCGGATCTTTGGCAATAACCGTAGAACTGCGATCGACTCCACCCTTCTTATCCTCTGAGCGAAGCCCAGAAAATAAATACATTATCTAATATGACGAAATGTTAACTTATTCTTAGAATAATATTTGTCCTACAATAATATATATGTGCCCCACAGAAAAACTGTGCTGTGATAATCTAATGAATCGGTGTTCGGTGGTGCTTCAGAAAACAATTACCCTAAATGCGAAATGACAATATTTTCGTACCAAACGCTCTGTGATTTGAGGATAAACAAATATGCTGTAGCACAATGTTTTAACTCTAGTTATCTCTGATGCAAATTGAATCAATCTTATATTCATATGGTTATTGTGAAAGTCAAGTTTATCGTGAAATAACTGAAAATAACGCAAATCATATTTCGAAAAGATCGAATGTTTTGAGATTCATAGGTTCGATGTTCAAAGTATAATTAACTTCACCAATTTTCATAAAAGTAAAGCAATGCTCATTCTTGTTGTTATTACCGTAAAAAAATTCGCTGCTATATGACTTTTTCAAAGCGTCACTCTTTAGACATTTGGAAATGAATGTTTCAAATAAGATTGAAGTGGTGTCCCTCAATAAGACTTTATCTTATTCTCGTGAGTGGCTGAATTTATATTACAGGTGTTTCCGCTAATTCATCATTCCTTGAATTAATATTGAATGAAGTTAATTTACAAAATTATCTAAATAGAACGCATCAATTTTATATGTGCATATGATCTGAACATGAGATTTCGAAGAATTTGTTGACGTAGTTACGAATAGTACAGTAAAATTAGAAAAAAGTGACCAAAAAAAAATACGAGAAAGGTTATTTTTTTTCTCGTCAGTTGGTACAGTCTAAATTCAAAAACTCGGAACGTTAACGTGTGTCATCTCAGAAAACTCGAATGGAGGTATATCTCCGTCCCTGTTCGTTTTTTCGAAATGTCATTAAGACCAAAGTTGTAGAAAATTAGTCAATCTTTCATTTTTAAACGTAAAAAAAAAAAATTCCTGTAGGACTAATATTGTAAAATGTACAGCTTTCAAAAAATGTTTGTTCTTCTTCATTTTTAACCTACTTAATCGAAATTCCTGCTTAAAAGCACTAGTCTCGTCGGTGACTCTGGTTTATACCTACGATTCCTCGCAGTGACGTCAGCTTCATTGCGACTCAGAAATTTCAAAACATTTAATATTAACTAAGATTTATTATACTCTACATTCAATGACTTAATTAATTAATTTATTTATTAAATAATGTAATAACTACTTATTGATTTATCAATTTGATCAATAATTTAATCAGTCAATTCATTGCATTGATTGAATTAATTTCATTCAAATACATTTTCTTGATTTGTTTATTTTAACTGTGAGATTAACAAAATTTTAATGTTTTAAATACTACAATTAATTGTACAGAGTATGGTTTCCCAGGAACACGAGGAACCTTCATAACTCCGTTGCTTTTTGAGATATCAACAAGCGATTTCAACGGTAGCTATGGACATTCTGCACAATTTGAAATTATTTTCATCATTTACTGAATCTTGCTATACAGGTTGCAACACCAAACCTATGTTTTCTTAAATTAAAACTCCTATCTTTTAGCCTCATTGGTAAGCCGTTTTGTTCCCCATGAGCTGAATTTCCATTCGACTGCTTATTATTCAATCACTTCAATTACCGCATACAGAGTGTGTCCAAACGCAAAACAGGGAACAACTCAGTTTTTGAAATAAAGAACCCTGTATCATTTTATACCGTTGAATAGCATTGTTGATAAGCTTTCCAATGATGTACGGTTTGTATAGTCTATCATTTGCTTTGAAAAATTGACTTGTTTATTTCGTTCTCAAAATGAAAGGTGTTTCTTATTTTATATACTGATTACTTGAAAATGTTATGGTAGGCTTCTGATTGTTATTTCAAATTCAATGACAGCATGTTTTTCAATAAATAAAACCTAAAATTATATTTAACGGTATAAAAAGATATAAGATATTCTATTTGAAAAAAAAGAGTTATTCCCTGTTTTGTGTTAGGACACATCCTGTTTACGGTAATACGAAGTGGTTGATTAATAAGCACTAGAACGAAAAATCAGAACATGGAAAAACACTGGATACTTTGATCCCTGATTTATTTCCAACAGTAAAGTCGTGATGACTTTTCAAATATGTCGCTTTTTTACTCTTTTTTTCTGACCATTAAATCTAAACTGCTCTCCAATGATACTAAAAGATAGGGAAGTTTCCATAATAAATTCCACATATATTTGGTGCGCTATCCTGAATAACGATGAAAATAATTTTAAATTTTGCAGAGTGCCAGTAGTTACCATTGAAAAAAAAGGTAGTCGATATCTCTAATTGTAATGGAGTTATGGTTCCTCGTACCCCTGGGGATATATGCGCACTTAATTAAAAAAGACGCTTTACATTGATGGTGTAAAATGTGGTACATTATACGTAAAATAATGTACATCAAGTCAATCTTAATGATATTAATATTAATTATTATTTTTCCATTAAGTAGGTTAAAAATGGAGAACAAATTTTGTTTGAAAGCTATAACTTTTAAAATCTTACCAACATGAAAAAAGTTTGTTTAAGAATGAGATTGATCAATTTTCTACAACTTCGGTCTTCATAATTTTTTCAAAAAACGAACAGGAACGGAGATACAGCCCCCTTCGCGTTATCCGAGATGGCGACCGTAAGTACATGTGTTACAGTTCCGAGTTTCATTTACGAAAAAAATCTCTTTTCCTTCATTTCATCAGAAAGGTTATCGAAAAGATAAGAGTTGGAACTGAAGTATTTAGTTTATAGTATCAAAAAAGTGGTAAAACTGGGGTCAATGAAATAATGTGCAATTGAAACCTCCAAATTATATTGTGGTTTCTCATTATGAATTATAACTGAATAATTCGGAAATCCTTGAAACCATGAATAAACAGAAGATCTGTGCATATTTGTGTTTTACCTGTTCTCAAAGGTAATTTGGCTGGAACTAACAACATAGCTTGGATAATATAAGTATGTATAATCAAGTATTCTCGAGTTATTGGAATCGGTTAGAGTCGAAACAGAATGATGCAATGCATAATTAGTACAGTCATTTTATAAAAAGTGGAACTTTTTTTCCGACTTTTGGTTTGAATATACAGAAAATTAGAAATTTTCCGTAGATTACGAAAAAAATAGTGGCAGAAAACCTCCAATCAAGGAAAATGTCGTAAATATATATATATATATATATATATATATATATATATATATATACAATTTTCCGGGCTTTTCCGTTAATATCTTCAATACTATGCGTTTTAGAGAAAAAAGTTTTCAACAAAAGTTGTTCAGAATTAATTTTTACATAGGAATTGACTATTGCGATTTTAATTTTCATCGAATTTTCCACGCGTAGCATGGAAAAACCAATATATGCATATATATATTCGAATAAACACTATATATGACAAAAAATTACATTTTGCTGCTAAATATCGTATGATTATTGTAAATAAGGGTACATATCGTTACTTTAGTTCATTAGAATCCAAAATTTCCCGAAAAATGATCCAATTTTCCGGGTTAAGAAAATTTTTTTTTTTTCAATTTTGGTGTATGATATATCGATTTATACGTTTTTTAGGGCTCTTATAACGAATTTCGACTCTTTTTGATTGTGAAAACTCATAGAGAATATATATTTAGAAAATAGAAAATTTGTATTTTTTTCTCAGTAAAGTATATGACATATCGATTTCTATGTTTTTTAGGGCTCTAATAATGAATATTTGGTAAGTTTTGATGTGAAAAATCATGGAAGGTATATTTATTCTGGAAATGTGGGAAATTCGAAGGATATAAAAGAAAGACAAGAGTTATTTTTAATATTGAGTACATAATATTTTTATTAATTCAATTTTAATTTGATTTAATTAAAAATAGTTCATTCAAATGAAAAAGTGCATTATCTGATAATTATGATCTTCTTGAAAGTCTTTGTAGTTTTTTAATTTTTTATTACCGCTGTAACCATTAATATTTTTCATAATTATTTACATCAAATCTAACCAAATATTCATTATTAGAGCCCTAAAAAACATATAAATCGATATATCATACACCAAGATTGAAAAAAAATAAGAATTTTCTATTTTCCAAATATATATTTTCTATGAGTTTTCACAACCAAAAAGAGTTGAAATTCGTTATTAGAGCCCTAAAAAACATATAAATCGATATATCATACACCAAAATTGAAAAAAAAAATAAACATTTTCTTAACCCGGAAAATTGGATCATTTTTCGAGAAATTTTGAATTCTAATGTACTAGAGTAACGATATGTACCCTTATTTATAATAATCATACGATATTTAGCAGCAAAATGTAATTTTCTGTCATATATAGTGTTTATTCGAAAATATTTATATATATTGGTTTTTCCATGCTACGCGAGGAAAATTCGATGAAAATTAAAATAGCAATAGTCAATTCCTATATAAAATTTAATTCTGAACAACTTTTGGTTCGAACTTTTTCCCCTCAAACGCATAGTGTTGAAGATATTAACGGAAAACCCTGGAAAATTGTATATATATAATTTACGACATTTTCCTTGATTGGAGGTTTTCAGCCACTATTTTTTTCGTAATCTACGGAAAATTTCCTAACTTTCTGTATATTCAAACCAAAGATCGGAAAAAAAGTTCCAAATCTCAAAAAAACCTATAAAATGGACTGTACTAAATAAGTTATTATTCCGGGTAAAAACATGAGATTAATATTTAATGGAGAAAGGAAATAAAAGGATGTAAAAGTTATTTTCAAATCGAACAAGGTGGGTTTAATTATTGATTAATAGACCTTCACAATAAATATGATTGCAAATTATGAAGAAGGTATCAAAAGGAAATCAAACAGAATTGCATTTCAGTTTAATTTGATATAACTAAGAATGTTCATTACTAAATAAAATAAAAACACAGGAGTAATGTAGCTTTATTCATTCAACAAATGATGTGAACGACAAAAATTGTTATTTTTAAGTATTTTAGTACGATAAACATATTAGTAATCACTCTCCAACCGAATTGTTTCAAATTTACTCCCATTTCGAAAGGCTCTTTGATTTGGCGGCTGCCCCTGAAAATCGTCGAAATGTAGATTACTTTATTTGATTAAAGATGATTAGTAGATCCAAATTCAAGTTTCACGTGATATTCTTTTCACATTTATTCAGTTGATGTCCCGTTGACTACTAGAAGAAGAACTGATAAGTGGATACGGGTGTTAAGAAATTTGTCACCAACTTCACTAGGCAATAGTCCATAGAGAAATAAGTCGACATGTATAATTTTATTTTTTGAGAAACGCTTCCTACGAGAGCGCTTTACGGAAACCCCTTCAATGTTCGAATTAAAAATAATATCTGATCGCTGTAGTGAGTTTGACCAAATTTTGATCAAGAACCCCTAAAATAGATACGTGTCTAAATTTTCTACGCTGCTGGATATTAACAAAAAACGATATTTTTGTTTTTTCTTGCCATCTAGGAAATTATTAGGACTGCCGTTTTCGAAATAATTGTAGAAAGTTTGAAGAAAATCTAAAATAGCCACTCATGACATTGAAATGGATATTATTTTGAACAATTTGTGGTTGTACTTATAATAAACTATAAAATAGTTCACACTGTGGATACACTTCAACGCTATAAGTAAGGAACAATCCACTAAAAATAGTGTAACAGTACCGAGAACCTTTCAGGTATCAGGTATCCATCATCAGAGATAACTAAAGTAGAAATCAGAATGTGCATGTTTACAAATAAAAGTGTATATAAGGGATTACTTTCAGATGGAGATAAATCTGAATTCATTGAATTGCTTTTTAGTTTATACATTTCCATCCCTTCTAAATTACCAAGATATTTGTTATTACTGTGTTTCAAGAGTGATAAGCTTTTTCGAGAAATGTTGGACCTATATTTAAAATTATGCTCAGCTAATTCTGATTTTCCATTATGTTTCTTTTGTGGGCAAAATGTTGTTCTTACCGAGCTTTCTCTAGTTTGGCCAATATAGAAGTTTGAACACGACACAATCTATTTTGTCAATTCCAGCTTTATCAAAGCTGTTGCCGAACCGTTTTTTAGCTTATTCTTACATCAATAAACGGGTTGTATTACAAATTAGAAAAACAAATTATGGAATTTATTCATTACTGAAGGATGATAAGAGAAACTTTTGAAGGTAAGGGCACTAATTTCGTTAATTGGTTGCCTTCAATTTTCCATTTTTGTTTAGAAATTAAGTTATTGATCAAAGATTTGTCGTAATCATTGTCCAACGCTATTTGTTGAAGTTCCGAGCGAGCGAAATTATAATAACTAAGTTAATTATTGTGTGTTTCATGTTTCCCACATTTCATTTATATCTACAAAGGCCAATCCGAAAATTGGCTTGTCGCGTTTATGGGATTTTACATGAAACTATTTATTTCGAAAACCGCTCCCAAATCGAATTAAACAAGAATCACTCTTTTTTCTGAATATAACAAAGAATTTGTGTTGTGGAAAATACGTCGAAAAATGGAAGAAATAAGCAATATCCCTATAGTTGAGCCACTGGGCAATTTTGACGAATGTTTCTAGGCCATTATTTGAACATATTGTGATTTTTATATTTGATTCCTTGTTTGTATGTTGAGTAAAGATTTGTTTCATCAAAAGACAACCATTATTGTGTGTAACATGTTTATTTCTCAAATTTTAAAGGAAGAAACCATGTCTTCAAGGATATTCGTCGGTCCCAAAATTAGGCTAGTGGAGTTCACGGGACGAAAATAGCACCTTCAATCAAAATTTTACTCGATTGAACAATTTTATCCAATGTTTCTAGTTTCAAATAATAGATATCTAATTTACGAGCATAGAATTTGATCAAAATCGCCGCAGTGGTCAAAGTTCCGATAAAAGAAAACTCTTTTTTAAACCGAACTTTGAAGGGTTGTATCTTCATTGGGAAGCGTTTCTGGTGAACTTATGGACTCATTTTTCGATGGGATATCGCCTGGAAATGCTTATGACTCATTTTTAACAGCCTGTATAGCATCTGAAGATGTATCGTGTGTGGAGAAAAACAGAAACTTGTTGATGTTTTGGTTTCCGGAAAGATTCAGCGTCATTATGGTACTATTCTACACAAACGTTTCGCCGAATGTTACAGGTGACGTCCTCAGGGCAGTTTGAAAATGGAAAACTGGTTTTATGTCTCGAGCTATTTATATGGGCAGGAGATATTTATAGGGGCAAGTGTTCAGAAATAATTGGTAAACGAGGATTTTGGAGAAGGGGTATCCATATGTTGGGGAGGTAATATCCTGGTCGTTTATTGGAATTGTTCAGCATTTCTATTGGTTTGAAGATTTTTCTCTGATCGAAATATGGGCCTCGCGCTAGTTTGTTGGTGTCAGAAGAGAATATAACGATTGGTGGCATGTGCGTGTGTTCTTCTATGGCCGATGTGCAGATGTCACGTAGTCTAGTACAGTGCTCTTAAACATGAGTAGCAACAGTGCGACCGAAATTGTCAATAAATAAAGTTATTTAATAACCTATATATTCAATAAGGTATCAATACAATGTAATTGTAATTCCCTAATACAATGAACAATCTAATAAGTAGAGGTACAAAGTAAGGAGAGCGTGTTGGATGAATGAGAAAACAGATAATTCTGTTTTAGGCATATTGAATTTCAAATTCATTATTGGTCAATACTTAAATTGGCAATATTGAAGCTTTCTTTTGTATGTATGTATTTTTTTTAAGAATAGGGTAATTGGTAGTTCCTTTAGCACCACGCGAATAACAAAACGTTCATAGTGTAGAATAATGAAAGCGTTTTGTGATGTAATAAAAAATTTATACTAAATAAACCAGTGGTATGTGGGGTGATAATGATCTCTATTCACACATGGAGATTCTCAATCTTAGTGCAATACATATTTGGTACACCAAACACTACATTCGCTTTTGACAAAAATCGCATTATATTGCAAACAACAATAAAAAACGTATGTTACCTCGGATATCGTCGTCTTCAAGGGTAGTAGAGCTGTCGGTCGATTCTTTCACTTGAGACCCATCGCCTTTTTTCACTATTATGCTCCTGCCTAGAATCACGATGATGTTTTAAAACAAAAGTTCATATAAAACAATTATATTTGAAAATCGAAAAAAGCCAAAAAATTTATTGAAAACGAGATCAACGTATACAGGGTGTCCCAATATTGCTGGGACACAGAGCTACCACGTATTCTAGAGGTCAAAATAAGTCGATTGAGCCCAATTTACCTGTATACCAAAATGTACCGTTTGTCCGTGAGAAGAGTTCAAAGTTTACTAAAAAAAATACATTTTTGTATGTTGTTCCGAAGTGCTTTATACAAATTTAATGAAATTTGGTAAATGTGTATTCTAGATGATTAGCTTACTTTTAGTAATCAAAAAAACCCAAAGAAAATTGTAGAGGGGTTGGAACCACCCTCACCCCTTGGCATTTTTTCCCCCATTTTTGTAGGGGTGGGAATACGGTTTTAAGACTTTTTTATCTGGAAGGCCTACTCATTATCTTCATTTTCTTACTCTTGTAAAAACTCCGTATTTTGCGTAGTTTTCAAGAAAAAAAATGTTTTCGCAAACACTGATAACCGATTTTCGGGTATAGGTTTAATAAAATTATTAGACACAAATTACACAATACATTTACACAAGACAAACAATAATTTTTATAACAAGTGTTCAATGTGACCTCCACCTTCATTAATACAGAGGTCAATTCGACGTAAAAAATTGAAATGCACTCTTCTTAAAACATCGTCATTTTCTCGTAGCGCATTTACAGCATTTTGAATTCTATTCCACAGTTGTTCGATGTTATTTATTTGAACCTCGTACACTTGTCTTTTTAATTCTCCCCAGATGAAGAAGTCACAAGGGTTTAAATCTGGAGACCGCGGAGGCCATTGAATGGGTGCTTCTTGTCCCCTACCTATCCACCTGCCACCAAATTGTTCACCAAGATATTCTCTTACTGCACGTGCAAAATGAGGTGGTGCACCATCATGCATGAAGAACGTATTTCTACGCAAGTTAAGAGGCAAGTCTTCTAATAATTCTGGCAAATTTTGTTGAAGGAAACGGAGGTAACTATCGCCATTCAGACGATCAGGTAATCGTAACGGTCCGACTATAAATCCGCCAATAATTCCGACCCAGACATTAATTTTAAATTCACGTTGATAATGTCTACTTTTAATGGCATGTGGATTTTCATCTGCATAAACATGATCGTTGTGTAGGTTTGTCATACCGCGACGTGTAAAACAAGACTCATCAGTAAACAAGATCTTAGTATGGAATCCGTTGTCGACTACTCTGCGCTCCCGAATAGTTTGTAAAAAACTTAAACGTAATTCGTAGTCAGGTGGCAACAATTCTTGCACTGGCTGGATGTGAAATGGCCGAATTAATTGATCTCTAATGATTCGACTTACAGTGCTTTTTGGAATTCCAGCTTCTCGTTGCAATCTTCTAGTACTGGTATTAGGATTGTTATCAATCATTTGAAGAACAGCTTCTTCCGCAATAGGTGTTCGAGCTTGTCGAGGTCTTCCAGCGTTAACTCTTACTGGGGTCAACCTCCCCGTTTCTCGAAGACGTCTTTCGATTCGGGCAAAAGTTTTATGGTTTGGAATTCTCCGGTTTGGATACCTCTCTTGATACACGCGAACACTTTCGCGGCAGTTACCTTGACAATATCCAAGAACTAATAACATGTCGGTCTGTTCATTAAAAGGAAAATTCATAATTGTGGGACGTCAAAGGAACAGCAACAACAGCAATAACAATTAAACAAAAACAGTGATGACAATAAGAAATAATAAAAAAACAAGCAAAAGAGAACAAATAACTGACACATTTACTGTTAACAATAAACTATGTTTCCTGTCAAAATCATAACATTTGGTTTTGTCTTTGTGTCCGCGGCCAACTAAATTTTGTATTACAATTTTATTAAACCTATACCCGAAAATCGGTTATCAGTGTTTGCGAAAACATTTTTTTTCTTGAAAACTACGCAAAATACAAGTTTTTACAAGAGTAAGAAAATGAAGATAATGAGTAGGCCTTCCAGATAAAAAAGTCTTAAAACCGTATTCCCACCCCTACAAAAATGGGGGAAAAAATGCCAAGGGGTGAGGGTGGTTCCAACCCCTCTACAATTTTCTTTGGGTTTTTTTGATTACTAAAAGTAAGCTAATCATCTAGAATACACATTTACCAAATTTCATTAAATTTGTATAAAGCACTTCGGAACAACATACAAAAATGTATTTTTTTTAGTAAACTTTGAACTCTTCTCACGGACAAACGGTACATTTTGGTATACAGGTAAATTGGGCTCAATCGACTTATTTTGACCTCTAGAATACGTGGTAGCTCTGTGTCCCAGCAATATTGGGACACCCTGTATATCACATTTGAGGTGTTTCTTTATGAAAAATTGTATATGTTGAAGTGCTGGTTCAATATAAAAAATGTATATCTCTATGGATTCGGCGTTTACTTGAGATGAATTAATTTTTTGAATGTAGAATAACGAAATGAAATAAATTTAAATTTGTATTTAATATATCACTGTACGTGACTTTATGCTACACATAAAAATAGAAAAGGAAATAATTGAGTTTTGAACATAGATTTGAATAATGTTATACGTTTAGATGAACAAATATAATGGGAACTACACAATAAGTAAAATAAATGAAATTCAAATAGATTTAACATCAGATATGCAATTGAAGGAAGACAACATCAATATTGAGATTAAGATTAAATAACGTACGATTGGATACATTCAAAAACCACAATAGTATTTAATTATTGAAAAATTCTACTGTTCACCGTTGTGACGATAAAATTAATAACATTGCAGTGTTTTAATTTCATCACTATGAATACTTATGAATAAAGTTGCTTTCGATCTGTTAACGTCAGAACTTCAAAACTACGAATTATGACATCTTTTTTTCATCAATTTGGACTTCCATTTTTCTAGAGGAGGTCCGAAACATATTTTTAAATCGACTAATTGTACTAATCTTCCTAAATCTTCTGAAAATAGTGACATATTAGTCAATTACGTATTTGGTTTGTTCAAAGTATTGTGGTTTCTGAGTATATTTGATCATTACGATATTTAATATGAAAATGATTAAATAAATTAAGATATGAATATTAGTCAAAATCTGATATGCAAAAGAAGAAACTACTTATTATTCTTCACTGAACGTTGCTACCATATTGATTATATGTAATCATTACTGAAAATAGAAATATAATGTGCAAAGTTAATATACTCTACAGCAACTGCGAAGTTTCATTGTCCTAAGTGCATCTTGGATTATTTTGTATACCCCCTTTCATTGTCTATAATGGAACAAGTTCAAAATCTTTTGAAGGAAAATATGTTGGATATAACTGATCATTATTTCAAGAATAAATGTAATTTTTTGTGACAGTGATCATAATTTGTCCACCATCAGTCTTAACAAGATGTTATACTTCTAGAACTAAATGTTCAAGAAGAGAGTGGATAACATATTTGAAAACCGATTCACACCAGTCGCAGCTTCCGAAAGGAAGTCAGATAGTGCGTTATGCATTTTTTAAATATAGAATTTGTATGTAAAAAATAGATCGCGTCTCGTGTCATCCAAATATAGTATTCCAAATAATCAATGGTAGAGGTCGTTACTCTACGATAATTTATCATTATGATTAAATGAAAGGACAATTACTTTGTTTCTATACCACTTTTAATAATAACATGACATCACCGACGTGCGATTATCAAACAGATACAAAATTATGAAGTAAACAATGAACATTTCAAGGACAATAGGGTTAATGAGATAACAATTGAAAGAATGTCTTTGATAAAAACACATCTAAATTTATGGTTTTTGAATTGGCTCAAAAAAAAAAATTGGCACTATGTTGCAACATGAATTAATGTTGAATGTTGATTTCTAAAGCAGGAGTAGAAAAAACATGTACATCTCCGGTATTTAAGCCTATCAATTAATGAAATTTAACACTTAAAATGAACTTGAACTAAAACTAACTGGAACCAAGTCCATACAATCTAGTGGTGGGGAGTATTCCTTTGATATACGAAGCCTTGGCAACAATATACCATACACAAAATGAGTGTGGAATATAACGCACATCTTATACAGAATGTCCAGTAAATCATGGTAATGATAATTTATTTATTTTTCGAATATTCAATAAAATTTTGAGAAAAAGTTTTTTTGTATGGTAAATACCAATATTTCCTCGTTTCTTGCGTTGAATATTCAGGGTGTTCTGAGCTTCTACAGATTTTGTTTAAAGTTTTTCGATGATTGAGACATGATTTGTTATTTTTAAGCAGCAGTCGATTTGCTTTATTAAAGACATACTTCTTTATTCATGTAGCAAAACTTGATGATTTCATTTAGAGATAACTGGGTAAGTTAATGCTGTTAGTTTTCTGTAAAATGATGCACGTTCGAGATATGCGTCAAGTATAGATTTTTTCGAGGAAATCGACTGTTGCATCAAAATGTCAAATCACTTACATAAATCACTATCCTCAAAATAATTTTAAGGGAATAAGACAGTGGCAGAGGTGCTTAGAATTTCACGTACATTTAATGCGAGAAACGTGTCGATATTCGTATTTATGATTTTTCCCAAAATAAAACGACAAATTATTGTAAAAAAGTCTCAGGGCTGTAACGTTTTAAGAGAAGAAAATTGTACTAAGAGGACTAGATTTAAATTAGCTTATTGTCGTACAAGGAAGCTATTCCTGAAATATTGCTCATTTTTTACTGAACACCGTGTATACAGATAGCTGATATACTACATACTTCTTGGATTGGTACATTTCCAATACGAGTGGATCGTTTAATTCACATTATGTTCACAAGTTGATCTACAAATACAATTATTCTTTGAACAATATTTGTAGAATTGGTGGAATCAGTAATTCTAAATAAGTGTCTCTCAAAATCTAATTAGTTTATAACATCCAACTGTTTCGATAACCCAAAAGTGAAAAAGCAATTCCAGATATAACCATTATCTTGAAAATCGGGTCTAGATCTTTGAATTTAAGAGCTACTGATTGTATACGGAACTTTTGCTACTTTTTCTGTGAAACAGTATCAATTCAGTAACTATATTTGGGCAAAATACATCTCTTAATGTTTTTCAAGACCTAAGTACTTTTCGGGATATTGATTCAGTTATTGTCTGAAAATTTATATTAGTTGAATTTTTCCCAAATCTAAATAAATGTATCATCTCTCTTCTCTGATTTATTCAACTATCTATTTCTCAAGGGTTCCAAGATTCCAATAAATTTCAACAATGAATTAACTACTATACAATCATATTCAATATGGATGTGACTGGGGATAAGGGTTTCTTAAAGCATTCTGTGCTTGTATATGAGAGGAGGTGCTTATTTTTAAGCGTTCTATCACTTTTTATATTCGTGAACCAGCACTAACAAATAATGAATCTGCGATACAGAAAAATTCATTATGTAATGTGAATGTGGGTTATGAGTGGTGAAAAAATCATGTTGTGATAAATAAATATAAATAAATCATGAGAACATGCATGAAGCATACAATTCATACATCCAAAAATATAACCCCATTTTTTACTATTGTGCATATTATATATTGCTTTACGATTAGTGAATGCATTATTTTTCCTTAATTGTTACTCCCGAACTAACTATTCGACAAGGATTTGATAGTATCGTTACTACAATATCAAATTGTTTAGATCAACTATACTGTTAATATACAGATTGAGTCTGATTCGGTGCACATTTTTTAAAATTTAGCTACAAGATCGAATTAGCAAGCAATTGTTATTTTTCATACTGACTACTATTGTTATTTCATGTAGACAATGATGACGTGCTTTCTCAACTTACGAATCTTAAAATATTTTATCCTGTAGAATTTTGGCATTTTTAAAACTAACACCATCGTTGAAAGTAACAACTTTTTTTTTCAATACTCTCGAAATACGTTCTAATAGCAAAATTCGAAATTGATTCCAACTTAATAAAAATCAAAATTTACGAATACGGTAAATAAATTCGTTATGAAACAAAGTTTCCAATAGCCAACTTCTGTTTCTGGTCCTGCAGAAAATTGAGAGTTATGTGATTTTTCTCAATATTCCGAATCAGAATGATTCGTTCTCGTAGATTTCTCTTGAGAATTAGTCTCTCAGAAAACCACCTCAGATTTTGAGATATATTATATTAGAAATAGTGCCCTAGAAGGTTATGAATATTACCCTAGGAATTTATGGATTCATAACGCTCTATTATGGCAATAAATAAATTTTAACATAGAATTACATGTAAGCATTATCAATATGAATTAAATGTAAAACAAATGTCATACCAGCTATTTTGTACCTGTTTGGTTTTTTGACCCACAAGTGCCTCCGCCGCTTTGGTAGCCTTTAACAACACTTCTTCAGAAAGATGTCAATAACAAAATATTATGTTGCAAGATTATTGCAGTCATTGTCATAGAGTATTTTCTTTAATATCCAATAATCTTCTCTTCTTATATTGAATTGATACCTTAATATATATATGTATTATAATAATGGATATTCCGGTTATGAATCTCTTTTCATGAAATCCCTATTCGGACTTTACTCTATTAAAAATATGGGAAACCGTATCTATTTAAAAAAAATATGTGTCAACATTTGTCAGTTCTGTCAATCGTTGACTTACTATATTCCTCTATACAGGATGGTCCACTCTCAACGCCAGAATCTCTAGTGCCTACAAATCGAGATTTTTTTTTTTGGAAAAATTTTGAGCATATTCCGATGCCTAAGGACTATATTTTGAAATTATAGACATATATACAGGATGTTTCTGGAAAGAGTAATTTTTTATTCAGGGATATGTGCGTTAATATGGAGACTCATTTTATCTATCAAAATATCCAATGAATGGGCAGAGCACAAAATTCGTTAGTACAGGCACAAATTAGCACAAAATGACATGTTTAGTTTTAAATTTTTTCACCCAGGGTTTCTGCGCCAAGACGGAGACTCATTTTGTTTATCAAAATATTCAATAAATTCGTTTCTACGGACAGAAATTAACACAAAGTGATAGACCTGTCCAGATTTTTTACCCAGGGGTCTTTGCCTCAAGATGGAGACTCATTTTGATTATTGCAATAAAAAGTAAACGATCCTGGCACAAAATATTTAAATGCACAAATTAGCACAAAATATAAGTAATAAGGAACTTAAATAATTATGTTCTACACTGACACTACTCATCATTTCTTGAAAGTACAAAAAATCCTAGTACTACAAAGGTTTCTTGGTGGAACATTTATAGCTAGATGGCGTTGGGACATTTGGGTCTTCCACTCGGACAATGGAACAGTATCGTTCTCTTAAAATTCGGATGATGTAATGCATAGACGTTCTCCACTCAAGTCTTCCAGAAGCATTCTATCACGTATGAATCATTGGATTTCCTCTTTATTGCGCATTTCCCCCCTGAAAAATTGCTTTTCAGCTAAAAAAGATGAACTTGATGTTGAGTCACAAACTTCTATTGAATATGGCTGACAGCGAATGGATAAATATTATGAATAAAAATTTGAGGGACAGAAGAAAAGCAGATGGGGTCTGAATCGGAAAAATTCGTTAAACTTCATTCCGTCGTTGAGTAAGTGGTTTGTAATTAAATTTGGGTGAGCTCCTTATTTTACTCGCCATAGGAACATGCTGCCACTAGTTTTGCGAGGGAGTCCAGAAAAGAGTTTTATAACACTGCCATCTTCTTCTACATCAGTTTTATAGCAATGCAGTAGTACCAGAAATATAATAAATAATAATTTTCCGGGCAGTTCGGGTCACGTTGTTTTCAGCGAATGCTCGTGACGTCGCAGTCTAGTACTACTGTACTGTAAGAAACCATATCACGTCATGCTGCACCTGACGGGTTCTAGCGGCATGTTCACTCGTCCGCGACGATTTACACCGTCACATAGTTCTTTAGTATGATCTCAGAATAATTTTAGAGTACAAATATTTAACCGCTTAACATACCATGTAACGAAGCTTAAATTTTGAAAGATTATTTAATTTAGATCAGGCAATAAATACGGATGTTACATGTAATTTCAGTTTGAACAGTTCATTATTTCAATAGATATGAATGAATTCCGAATGTGTATTCCGTGATTGTCACTTTTCTAAATCTCCGTAATTTCAAATAAGTATAATTATTCAAATAGATGAATCTAATTCATGCCCGTTCAAAATTTCATTTCATTCCGATAAAAATATGTTGCAAAAACAGGGGCTGGCCAGTTAAGACACCAAACTTTGTGCAGCCTTATGTATAAAAAGGGCGAACAACCTAAAAACTCCGATAACACTTGTTTACTCCGCTGGGAAGAACTGGTGTGATATTATGAGCGCGAATTTTAGATCTAAAAAGTAGGGTCACTTTTAACCATTGTTCGGGGCATAAGTAAAAACTATTGGCACAAAAATAAGGATTTGGTGGAGCAGACCTGTCCAGAACCTCGGAAAACATATAAAAGCCGTGACAGCCGAAAGATCGCTCTCTTGTGTTTTTGAATTTCGAGCCGTACAGTATCTCTCTTGTGTTTTTGATTTTCAATCAGTAAAGTAGCTCTCTTGTGTTTTTGAATTTATTCGAGTGAGTCAGAGATTTAAAAGCTGTGAAGTAACAATAGTGTTCTGTTTGTGTGTGTGAATTTTACAAAAAGGTAAATGATAGCAAATAGTTTATATTTTTGAGCATTACGATATATTGATTTCCGTAATTTATGATTGTTATTGTAATTGGTGAACGTTTGTACGATACCTGAGTTCCGTAGTATTCAGTAATTTGAATTGGTGAATTTGAGTTTATCCTAGTCATAGGTCGAATCGCACACGATTTGAATTCGCGCGTGAATTGAAATATTCAAGTAATTGTGTGGTGTGTACAGAGTGTGTATGTTTGAACGACAGGGGCGTCTTTGGTATATTTGTGCACACTGTGTCACTCCAGAAGTATAAGTATATCCTAAGACGACCAAACCACCAACGGCTTGTGCACACTGTGTCACTCCAGAAGTATAAGCTGAGGGTGGTTGTGTGGTTGTGTGATTGAGAATCGTAATAATTCCCTTAATACTATGAGAAGTCCTCGGCCGTGGATATAGGGGTTATTGCAGATGTGATAGTTAGGGTTTGTGCACACTGTGTCACCCCGGAAGTATAAACCCTAATTTTCTAGGTTCCGAATCTGTAAAGTGTATAAAATCTAACACTGTCACACAATTACCGGGCACTCCGTGAAAGTTAGTACAAGGGTGGGTGAGATGACAGAATAAACTCAATTAGAGTAATTAACCGAAACATAGTAAAATCTGATATCGTACAATCGGAAAACTAGTGCAAACAATATTTTCCGAACAAACCGAATTAATAACCGAATATATCGTAGTGTGTTTTGAACATTTCATTTATTAGTGCTGCTATCTAAAATTTACCGCATACCGCTCATTACGCTGAGACCTGTTTGATTCGTACTTTTCCGCAAATTGATCATTCTGAATCATTCAGCAACCGATCCCGTACCGCTGAATTAAATTTAGTGACCGGACTTATTGTAGAGTTGACTTCTTGAAAGAGTTTTCATTTACCGTTTGAGCTTCATTACATTTTCCGTCTGGGTGTAATTTTGTGAAACAATACCGTTCAATTGCATTTAAATTGATTATTCTGAAAGTGTAATTGTTAAAATCATTATATATTTTAATATTTGGAATTCCCTGTTTTATTGAATTATTTCTGCTCCATCTTTAACGAGCTAAGTTATAACCAGGTATCAATTGTAATTAAAGCCTACAATTTCGATACTGTTTTCTGCCCATTGGACTCTGGTTATACTTCACTGTAGCTACCCTAGGGACAAGGCTATCTTTAGATAGCATAGTAACAAGCCTTGTGGTGAAGACCCTAGCAGAAGTCTTCAAAAAGGAGTTAACCTTTGGGAAAAATCTGGCGCCCGAGGATTCGAAGCTTACCGCAGTAAGCAATTTACCGAAAAGCGACAAGGGCACGTTATAACCATATATTTCGCAAAAGTCGGTAAAAACCCATTTATCAGTTATGTTGAATTGTATGCTTTACAATACCTAGTAGTGGAATAAAGCAAAAAGAATTGTTTACAAACAGAAAATATTTATTCTATAACCCTCTTGCGCTCACCCGAGATTAAAAGTAATGTAATTCTGAATAAACACAATATATAATAAGGAAAATCAACATAAAATGGACTCAAAGCAATTGTATAAAGTTGAACAACTAGTTCTAACTAGAGTTAGTATGATAAAGTCTAAAATAAGGGGTAACACACGTGGCACGTCGCAATCTGGGCAATAATCTTGTTTCCGTACGAATTTTTTTACCACGAGTGTCACGTTTTTTACATCATATCCCAGATTGCAGTCGTTTTACGTTGTTAAAAAACTTCGCTCGTGTTACTGTACGATAAAAGAAAATAGACCTCGTGCAAATTGCGAAAACAATACTGCATCGTGACAATGACAACACACGGTATCTAATATCGTATGACTTCAACTACACACCGCACCTAACAGCGCGACCAGAAGCACAGCAAGGCAGGCAACAAACAGAGCACAAAATATCGAAATAAACCGGCTATGTTTAAAAACTAGCGAAGAAATTCGGATAAGCGGAAATAGAAACGACGAGCAAACCCGTGTTAACTCGGGTAAAATTAGTTAAAATACTTGTAAACTTAAATTTGGCTGGACTGTTGATCATGGCCCAATCTAATGAGAGTGGGCAATAGCTGGCAGATCGGAAATAAAATTTTCATTCAATGGTGTAACCTGTGAAATTGTTTGATTAATAAAATGCCGCTCGAGAATTGTTAATTGAAATTAGGTTATTCTTGAAAATACTCCATGATAAGCTTTCACATTTCAACAATTATTCTGTCAGATTGTTCGATTTGGACGAATGCATTGCATGTTCTTAATGCGACAGGTAATTCCATTCAACATTTTCAATAGCTAGATTATAATGAGTGATGTTTATGTATCATTTCGTGGTCACATTGTTCAATGAATTTTTAAGTACCTATTTCATAATGTTCCTCGATAACATTGAATCAGACAAGAGATATAATGTGTTCCCATCAGAATTTTATGGAAATTTGAATATCTAAATGGCAGTATATGTTCGATTGATTCTCACCGATTTCGTGATTGTTGTCAATACAATGTGAGGCAAACTCTGTAGTAGGTTATCACCTGTAATTGATTTTTGTGTTCATTCAAGATTAGTGGAAACCTCCTTCCGGTTTGACTCATATAAGTGGCTTCACAGTTTTCACTAAGCTCTTACATTTCGAAAATGCAGAAAGAGAAAAGAGAGATGCAGAGATATCTCAAAGGTATCCAATGAAAAAAAATTCTGACTGGCTTTACGACAAATCGATGTCCTATTTTATACAAATTGTTAAAAGTCCTGCATAAATTTCATATATTTTATAGATTATTGTTTAGAAAAAAACGTCAATTGATTTAAATGATTGTTCATCTTTCTGCACTCTTCCGCCTTAACCCCGAACTACCCCTTATTTTTTTCTATAAAAGGCAACCTAGGTCTTATGAGGGATTCTTCAAACGGTGTCTAAGTCCCATGTTACCAACAAAGTAGAGGTTTATTTATTTTGGTAAAACCAGTTCAAATAAGTTTTTTCCAAGAATGTGTTATTAATTATCAGAGCCCTCAGAAAGGCAACGTGGATTCGTAAATGACGTACTTAACATCCCCACAAATGTAAAATCACATTTCTTCGACGAAAATCTTTTATTTCATACTTGTAACAGCATGATCCAGATATTTCCCATGAAAGAATATGGTTTCAACAAGACGGGGTCTCCGGCCCTCATGTCATTGTGATATTTGAAAGAGTGAGTGTATCAGAATGACCCAGAACAGATTGAATCTAAGAGAGAAAAAAAGGATGTTTATGAATAATTCACCGGCCGAAAGTATTCGTCGTCCGCTTGGTATTTTTTGCCACAAACTTGGTGCATGTTAAGTAAAAGTAGAATCTGGCGAGTGCTATTTATCACAAAGGATATAAATTCATTTGTTACTCTGACTATTTTATCGTAACGAAATGAGCAGACCCCTACTTTGTTAGTACCAGATGTAGCTTTTGAAGAACTTTTCATAGAGCCTCCATATGACCTAGGTTGTTATTTGAGAAATAAATCATTTTCAGAGGTTACTGGGTTGCATGAAGGGGGATGGAAGTATTAACGAAAGATGAACAACAATTCATATCAATTCACGTATTTCTGAACCATTTAATGCATGGTTTATGAACAACCTGTATAGTTGTCCTTTGTTTCCGTTGTATTATCTTGCATATAGAATACCAGTTATACATACTATAATCCGGTACCTTCTGAGTGGATGTTATGGAGCTCATCCATTCTAATTTCATCATATTAATTTGACCGGTTTTGAAAGAGAATGGAATTAACACTATTATACTGGGTTCCCCATAATAAACTACCCATTTTATATTATTAATAAATTCCCTACGAGATAACTAAATAGGTTGTTCTCTGTGGGATTATCCTCTGTAGTCTTTGGGATTTAAGTAAATTATTAATCAAGTAGGCGCCTGTCACAAATAAATTTTAAATTAATAATTTCGTGGAACGCCATTTTTCTACGAGAAGTTTGTTAGTTTTCATCAATAATTATTTAATTTTTTTGCTTTGAGACTTTATTCCAACATCCGTTTGAACTTTCATGGATTACTCAGTCCAACAACGTGTGTTTTGTGTAGAAACTTACATAAGAAGCAATTCGATAGAAGAAGTTAGGCGTGCATTCCGGCGTCAGTTTAATAACAACAATAGGGGTCACGCGCCAAATCGTAAAACTGTTAAGTTATGGGTTCGTTATTGGCGTGAAAATGGTTCTGTACAAAATTTGAAGAAGCCTGGACGTCGAAGAACAGTTCGTACACCAGAAAATATTGAACGAGTTAGAATTGCGTTTACGAGAAGTCCTAAAAGGTCTGCTAATCGACAAACCCTTATCCTAGGAATATCGAAGGGAAGCTTAGATCGAATTCTTCAAAGGGATTTGAAATTTCATCCGTATAAATACTAAATGGCACAGCACCTTAGCAACCAAGATAAAGAAGCAAGGTTAGCATTTTGTCAAACATTTTTGGATTTACATCAAGGAGCAATTCACAGTCTCCTAATGACCGACGGAGCAAATTTTTATTTGAACGGCATGGTCAATAAACATAATTTTAGATACTGGTCAAATGAAAATCCTCGTGAAATCTTTACACAGAACCTCCATAATCCAAAAGTTGTTGTGTGGTGTGTAGTAGGATCTTTTGGTATTATTGGCCCTTATTTTTTTGAGGATGAAAATAACCGCGCTGTAAGAGTAACATCCGAGCGCTACATTAATATGCTAGACATTTCTCATTCCAGAATTAAATAGACGAGGATTACTAAGCAATGCCTTAATATTCCAACAAGATGGGGCAACAGCTCATACCGCCAGAAACTCAATGAGGGTCCTGCGAGAAATGTTTAATGGCCGACTCATTTCTCGATTCGGAGATTTGCCTTGGCCTTCGAGGTCCCCCGACTTAACGGCACCCGATTTTCTCCTGTGGGGATATTTAAAAGCCAAAGTGTTTGCGAGTCGTCCAGGTACAATCGAAGAACTGAAAGTCAAAATTCGTGAAGAAGTTGAAGGAATAGACGAAGGTTTGCTACGCCGTGTAATGAACCACTTTTTATCTAATATTGAAAAATGTGTTGAACTTGGTGGAGGTCATTTAGAAGACGTGATTTTCAAAATTTAGAATTAAATTAGCCAAATATTTATAAGTTATCATAAATCCCAAAGAGTTAGCTGTAATTTAGTAAAATAAAAAGTTTGTTTTGTTAACTAAAAAAATTTTAATTCAAATATTAAAATGGGTAGTCTATTATGGAGAACCCAGTATATCATTACACCATTCATAAATAATTTCAGTGTTATTGAATAGTTACATTGGAGACGCTAGTTATAAAATTTATCGACGTCTCAAATATATTGGAATCAACCCCACTAGTGTTAAAAAACAGAAATTGGATTTGTTTTTGGTCAATAAGGGCCGTGTGTATAGACTCAGTGAAAAACGAATAATATCAAATGAATATAGACAAAATATGTGTAGTAAAATCTGTGTATGAAATATTTTGTTAAAAAACTGTGGAGACATTAATATAAATCTAATCCTTCATAGAAACACAATAATCAATTATAAAGAGAAACATACGAGTACCACAGGATTTATTTCTCGTTGTATCGACGATGATCATGAAATAAATATGGAAATGGAAGTTAAATGCATGTTTTTATTAACATATATGCACAGACGCTTAATTTTTGAGATAAAGGCTGTCGATTTTTATGAAGAAAATTTTAATTTTGTTTGTATCTCCGAAGATAATTAAGATCACAATGAAATTTGGTACCGAAAATGCGTAAATACACATTTGCTCATAATTTGAGATCGGTATTTCCAGTGGCGTAGATAAAGGTATTTCATAACAATAAATTGACCCGAAAAGTGTTAACACATTGTAAAGGCTACTTTTTAGGAACAAACTTCGATGCTGAATTTAAATCGAAACAAATAAAGTCTCGTGATATTTCTTTGTACCTGGTACCGTTCCACGGCAAATTCAATTTTTGTGATTTAATCACCACCACCAATAATACACAAACTGTGGTAAAATTGTCTTGTTAGCTCTTGTTGATGGAGTTACTGTAAACTAAAATACATTACATTTATCTGGTTCAAGCATTTTTGGAAATAAAAATTTGTTATTCGGCCGTTCTTTGTAATATGCTGTAGATATTAGAAAAGATAGCTTAATTCTATTTGTCGGTCAACGACGCTCTTTAATTTAAGGCTTCCCTTTTTTCCAATTTTCACCCGATTTTCTTGGTAGTCGTAATAATATCACAAAAATTAAACTTGCCGTGAAACGGTGCCAGAGATGCACATAAATATCAAGAGACCTTATTTGTTTAAATTCCACATCGAAGTTTGTTCCTAAAAAGTAGCCTTTACAGGGTGATAACACTTGGGTGAATTTATTGTTATTCAATACCTATATCTACGCCACTGGAAGTAATACCAAATTTCAATGAGACATCTTAATTATTTTCAGAGATGCAAACAAAATTAAGAAATTTGTTATAAAGTTCAACACCCTGTATCTCAAAATATAGCGTCTGTGCATGTTTGTTTATAGGAACTTTTTTTGGCAAAATCAAATTTTCTATCGAATGTCAAGGTTCTACTACTAAAACCTGGGACACACTGCATATATTTGAATACTTTCTATCACTGATAATGTAATATCTCATTTCCTTTGCGTTTTTGGCGAAAATCACAAGAATGAAAAAGTGTTTAGAAAGGCGATTTTAACAATACATAGCTATGGTAATATAGAATTTTACAAGAATCCTCTGGAAAACGAAACTAACCGTCAAAATATGTATGGTGAGATGTACTTTTATTTCTAAAATGTTGAATATAAAGCCTGCACCCGATTTTTTGAAAAAAATACAAGAATGAAAACAAATGATTAGAATGCAATTTTAGATGAGACCAAACTCTAAAAACATACAAATTTTCCAGAAACCGTGAATAACATCTCGTAATATCCATGTATACTGGTGTTCTGATGCTCTTAGAAATTTATCAGTGATAAAAAGTATTCAAATATAATATTTGGTGTTTTTCGAGATTTAAAATTTCTGTGGTCTAGATAAGTTCGAAATTGCAATCGTTTATACATTTAGCGATAGTTATCGAAGTAAACTTTTATTTTATTACTTAAACTTTAGTGTAATCTCGCACTCCTTTGACACTCATTGAAATATATATGAGGAATTGAAATTATTGAAGTTTCAATTAATTCTAAGATACTTCTCACACTAAATACCTAGTGAATTGCTACATGCAGCAGGTTCAACGTAGATAAACATGGTAATCATGAAGGAAGAAATGTAACTTAATGGATTACATTAGTTTATGGTGGAACCATTCTGATAGTAATCTCCTATTCAATTCAATTCAAAATTAATTATTTATCAATTTCACATATTACATTATATCAACCCCATCTCACATGTATAAACATATCGTGAACATAGTTGTCCAAACAGTTTTCAGTTTTACCTTTATAAGTACTCATATTAGAAGATATTATTAATACATATAATCTATTTAAGACATTAATAGCCAGGTTACGGATAACAAAATATTAACTGGCTATTCGTCATTAAAATATAATATAAGTTAAATGTGGTTTTCTGGGAAATGTAAATATTCCAGACTTGGTAATATACAAAGTTGAACAAAGTATTGAGCTCGAAGAGTCATGAAACAGAAATCGGCATTGTATTTTACATATGTTATTCAATACGAGTTAATTATAATTAATATAAATATATTAGTCTCATGCAATTCACAAAAAATGGGGTATTTTGCATTTTATACCAGCACGCTTTTCATGTGGATTTATTGAGTACACATTTTTTATATCGTTTTACTAGTGACGAACATTATCTATAGATCAAGTTTGTTTGGTAGTTGCATAACTTGAAGGGGTGCTTAAAAAAATCTACATCTTGGCCATTTATTCATGACTCATGACGATAAGTAATGCCAATTCGTCACGTTATGAATACATTCGTAGTTGCTACATCAGAACCAAGAGTGAAGTGAATAATCATTATAAATTATTATTAGATGAGGTAGTCAGGTATAAATCGAGGGTTGATGTTGATTCATAAAATTTATGTAATTTAACATCAGTATATACACTTAGTCCAGTCAAAAGTGTAAAACCATCAAAAATTTTTAGACCGTACGAAAATGGCTTACACATCGTTAGTCAGAAATAAAAGGCGCTCGTGATTATGACTATTAATAAACAATGAAAAACCATTTTCAATTCACAAATAGAATGTCTTTTATAACAAACGGAAATGGCTCTTCTAATCCAAAGTTTCTGAAATTTGGTGTCAGGGGTTTTTATGTTCCGTTGAACCCGAATCTGAAATCAAAAAATGCTAAATCCGTTCCGTTTGCTAGAAAGCCCGGAAATTTTTGCCACATCAACACACAACATTTTTTCTCGGTATTGAAATAATAAGATGTCGTGAACTTTAGTCAGTGTTATTGGAATAATAAGGGTGATGATTCTCGGTACAAATTTCACTAAAAGAAGGAACACTTTGGTGAATTGGTGGACAATTGCGTCGTTTTCCTTCATATTCCTGTCTCGGTCCTCCTCCAACGTGTTAAATTATAAGTTTTTGTGGTTGCTGAGTATTATTTTATGGTTATAAAATCAAAAGCAACTATAATTTTCTGGAAAACTCAGAAATATGAAAGTTTGATTAAAATTTGATATTAATTTTTTTTCTAGAAAATTGTAGTGAAAAATATATAATAATGATAATATTACTCTATTATATATAAAATAGTATCTTCTTTCATATTATCAAAATCAACTTTTTTTGAGGAAACAATTTTGATTTTTGAATTTACCACCCGCGAACTGTTCGTTCGTTTTGTTGTGAATTATGTTTGTAAGTTACTCAGCTGAAATTTTTTTTCCAATGCACATATACGTTAATTTAATTTACATAATTTTATTTCCGGTTCCTAAGTTTTAATACAAATCGATAATAGAGTCCACGTATTTATAAATTAAAATAGGAAAAAGGACATGATCTTAAAGTCGCATCTCTGCCAGCATGCCAGTTCCTTTCCCTCCACACTCGGAGACAGCTGCTGTGTTCTCCGTACGCGTTAACTTGTTCGCGTCATAGAGATCTTGTGTATAGGATCTCTATGGTACACGTACGCCGCATCATCGTTGATGCTTCAAAAACATCTGCTCTTTTTTTACCTGTTTTAAAATACGTACTGTACATATCATAATAAAAGATACTTGAAATTGAGAATACCCCTCTCGATCTGACTCACGCTCTATGTTGAAAGCCGATACAATAAATATTGGTGAAGCAAAGACCTTTTCTATCGTAGTCATACATTTCAGACCCATCTGTTTAACGTTGGTGCAAAGGGATTTTGGTTGTCAGATTGATTTTCCCCGTCCTCGAGATGTGACGTCTTTAACTACAGAAATATTACTGTGTAGTGGTTTTCTGATCATATTCACATATTTTAGACATTAATTTGTTATAGTTTCAATTATTCGTGTTCTGATAGTTTGCGACGTAGACATTTTAAATTAAAATTAATGTGATAAAAATGCTTAGTGATGATGGACGTAAGACCGAAACTTACGTTATGACGAAAATATAGTAGACATAGGTGTTGATGTGACCTATTTCCCAAGAATTTACATATACATATTGTTATGTCAGACTTTATTGTCACTGATTTTCCAAAGTCAGATTGTTCTCAACTATTTTTGATATTTTTCTGGAGATTGTTATGAATATCTTCTGAAAGCCGCGACATACATACCTCGGTATATTTTTTTCTAATCAGGGTAGATAATAAGCCTTGAATTAGGTTTTAACCAATTCAAAAGTTTCTCACCCGTGGTCTGCTTACTTAAGGAATTAAGTCGTTTTTGGAAAAATGAACAGATTATTTGATTTCTAATTGGGGCACTTTTCTATTCAAACTTTATAGACGATTTTCCCCATTCATGGTTATATTCTTTGTAATTCAATATCCGGGAAGGAGGTGTTGCATAAGTCACGCATTGATAACTTTTTCATTTACAAACAAATTGGAGATTTTCTTTCTGAGAAATAAAACAATCAATTTGGAGTTTCATTAACACTAGTTGTGAAAAATTATGTTTTTAAAATGACCTCCAATTTCTGACTCACAAAGACTTTTTATGGAAGTAATGGAAAATGCTTTCGAAAGAGCTCGTTTTTGTGACGCAGAAAATGGCGGTCATTTGATAAACATAATTTTCCACAACTAGTGTTGAGAAAACTCAAAATTGAATGTTTTATTTCTCGGAAAGAAAATTCGATTTTTTAAAAAAAGTTAATAATTGCTGCGCGACTCATGCGCCAAAACGTAAGTATGGATCCCTCTCTGCAAATCACCAAACCTGGCACATGCTCCAAGATAAGATGAAAAAAGGTATAGCTTAAGGATTCAACACAAAGCTAAGTCGCAAAAGCGAATGAGACAAAACACCATCCCAAGAATCAGTAAAGAGACCATTAAATGGTACACCAACGACTCTTAAACAACAGAATGAACTGGATACGAGTTTATGGGCGTGGAACCGAATAATCTGAAAGCTTAGGCAAATCCCAGAGCATTTTCTCATTTGGAATTCACGCTATATGAAAATATTTTCAGTTCAATATAGAAAGAGACTTACGTAGACAAGAAATAATCATCATATCGGATAGTCAAGCACCCATTAACTCTCAAGTAATCGGGTCCAAGATGGTATAGGAATGTTTAGAGATACTAAACGAACTAAGCAACAATACACCGGAGTGTATGGTAACGAAAAAGCAGACGAACTCCCAAAAAAGGGGCCGAAACACCATTTCTGGGACCTAAACATATATACGGAATAAGCGCCAGCACAATACTTCTGGGAAACTATTACCAGAAGAGATCAAACGACTGCATCAACCTAAGAAAAAAGAATACCAACGAGAATCCTTCCAGGGCACTACCGCATGAAAGGACACCTTAAGAAGCTCAGATTAGTAAAGGAAGAAGAGTACAAGTTTTGCGAAGACAAGGAGGAAACTTCTATCCAGATCCTACACTTCCTAATAGCTACAGGATTGGAGGAAGTGCTTTAGCCGTTGGGACATCCTGAATGGCCCAGCAGTAGAAGAGGACGCAATAGATATATTGGTCGCAGTGTGCAAATATCCCCAGTGAATTAAGTCACGCAATAATAATTAAGAAATATGGTTCACTATTATACTGGTAGTTATACTCATGCAAATGAATATAGTGAGATAGGATCATATGAACACAAGATAAATCGTATCTGTAAATGTATCTTGTATTTATCATGATCCTATTTCACTGTGTTCATGTGCATGATTATTAATTACCACTATGATAGCGAACCATATTTCTCCAATTATAATACTATCATAAAAGGATCACTTAATTGATAAACTCGGAGTGATTATATTCTTGTTGAAATTATCTTGGATAATTGCCTTTGTTGACAAATCAAATATGGATTTGCACCTCGTCTGGTTAGTCTATGAATACATAAAACGATGAGCTACCCTTGGTGCTATTATTATCCAAAGCGAATAAATTACATCAACAGATATGAAAACGGGAACAATGGAAATTAATGTCATTTTGATATAATGACAACACAACCTATCGATTATTTAATCGCGTGTTTCTCTCCATCAGTTACTCGTATGAAAACCACTTTCTAATTTCTTATTAAGAATTGAAGGATTATCGATTACATGAATAGTAGATAGTAATGGGTACCTGATGGCATTAACGAAATAATAGTAAACGTAATAGGCAAATCCAACATGAATAGCTCAATTTTTCGAATTATTCTGTTAATTATGTATTCGTTCATCTAGAAACAGCAGGAACACGAATTTATTTAGGATCAAATTAAACGCACTACAGACACAGTTGGTAATGTCAATTCAATTATCACATAAATAATATTTTGAGCCATTTTAATCCTCGTTATTATGTAGAGAATGAGAATTAGTTCTGCATTTTAATTGATTGGTGTTGATGATACCAATGAATCAAAATCAAATATTCAACTGGAGAGATTGTGTCAATTAACAAAATCCCCGTAATGATGAGAAAGCACAATAATGAAGAAAATTGAAAAGTTAAGCATTCCGGGTATATGTCAAGTCTAATGGAATGCGTGTACCTTCCAACATGATTCAACTAAAACATCAAACTAGATTGTTGTATTTGGTTTGATTTTCACCTTTCACAAAATGTTATTATTTGTTCAAAATCATCATGTATTGAATTCAAAATGTTATTAGAAATACAAAAGCTGCAAATTTATCATGGATGACATTTTATCAAAGAAGTTAATATTCTGAGAGAAGAAATAATCCCAGATATTCATAGAACAAAGTACATTTTATTAAATATTTTGTCCTAGGTTTTATAAGTTTCACAACATTTCATGATGACATGGATGTTCTGACGTATTTACTTTGTTGATATACATGAAGGTTGTACTTCAGTTCTTCTGATATCATCAGTTCTTCTGATATCATCAGTTCTTGTATCTATTTTGGTTGAAATATGTTTGATTCATCCAATGATTTTCACTATTATTACACGATCTGGGTTAATTGAGAATACTATATTTTAATGTTGAATTACTGATCTACTAAGCTTTTTGCGTTGGGTTATAAAAATTTATGCTTCAATTATGTATGTTCTCTATTTGGATAATAACTTTTTTTAAGAACAATGGCAATTTATAGATTATTAGAATTTATAAAACTATAAATAAGAAACAATCATCCTTATCCACTAAAAATACTATTAAAGAACCTTTCAGCTAGCAAGTTGCCATTATGAGAGTGAACTAAATTACAAATCAATATTACTGTGTTATTTGGAATTAAGAGTAAACAAGGAATTACCATCAGCTAGAGATAAATCTCAACTCACTAAATTGTTTTCTTCTTTTTAGATTTTCGTTCCTTCTAAATTATCTAGATATTTGTCATTACTATGTTTCAAGAGTGATAAACTTTCTTGACATATGTTTGGCCAACGATGAATTTTCACCATTTTTTCTTTTATATGGGCAAAATGTTCTTTATATCGAGTTAGTATGTTGAACCCACATAGCATTTTGAATACGACTCACTATCGATTTTATAAATCACGGATTTGTTGAAGTCGGAAGTGTTGCTTTTCAGCTTGTTCTTACATCTATAAACGGGTTGTATTACAAATTCCACAACACGTTTAATAGCCAATTCGATTCACTGGAATTCATTGAAGAAATATAAATAGGTAACCAGCTTCCTTTTCTTGATATTATCAATATTAAAGATGATCATCACTTGGAGTACAACAAATATTGAAAACCCACTCAAACAAATAGGTATATTCCTGCAGATTCAGTAACACCAAATAATTATAAAATGAAAGTAGCATTGAGTCAGCGAAATTATAACAACGAAGTTGAGAAATTTCAGCGTTGGAAAAATTGGTTACGACAAAACTGTAGTCAATAACTTAATTTTTAAACTGAAAAGGAAAATGGAATGCAACCAATTATCCAAATTAGAGTCACTACCTTTGAATAGTTTAATAAAATTCAAATCGATAAAGTTTCAGACTTTGACAAATCGGGGATTTACAAAATTGATCGTGTCTTGTGCAGAATGCTATGTGGCCAACGTAAAAGGAGCATTTCAACTTGATGTAAGATAAAGTTAAAGAAAAAATATCTAAAAATCAGTCTTAGCTAGTTTATTTAGAGGGATGGAAATGTATAAGCGGAAAAGCAATTCAATGAATCCAGACTTAAGCTGAGGGTAATTTCGTCTTTATTCTTGGTCAAGGGTGGTTGTGGAATCTAAAACGTGTGTCTTACTTTACGTTTGAAATAATTATGTCACTGTCACACTGACATCATCAATAACCTACAAATTTCATACCTATTTATTTCAGTTGTAAAACAATAATGAATTATGAATTATGAAATAATTATGTGAACTTTGAACCTTTTCAGAGGTCGTGATAGCCACAATCCGGGTCAAAAACTGTTTTGAAATAGTTAATTTTCCGTAAATCGAATGACATTCACGTGAGAAGCCCGTAGCACGCGAGTTAGAAAAGTGCAAACTGATTGTACCTAATACGACGACTTTTCGCGTACCGTTTTCGCTCCATGTAGTTAGATTTAGTATCGGACCGTGCCCGACGGCCCTTCTTTTTTCGATAAATGTCCATTAAATAGGAAAATTTAATTAAAACAGATTGAGCTATTCTCAGATGTCAGCTACGCGCAACTAACGTGCGACGTACCAAAGGGAATTTTCTCGCGACTAAAATATACACGAAGCGGGTAAAAGCTAGCGGCCCATAGCCAAAAATACTTCATTACAACTGGCGCCGGTCGTACGAGGCAAGAAACGGCCCCAAATTAACAAGACCGAGGTAAAATGTATAAACTCTAACTTACGCGCAGCGAGCTCCTCGAGACATATGTCAAAATGATTTCGTTCGTAGCTAATTACATAGGACGTCTGGCGTTCATGCAATTATGTTTTTAGATAATTCTAACCTTCTAATTTCGATAGGCCACGTGAAAATCCCGGAGTCCAAGACGCTAAAGACTTCTGAGTGTCACAATATTCGTATAAAATTGCGAAATTTCGCACTTTTAGAAACTTCAAATTAATTATGACATAATTATTTCAAACGTAAAGTGAGACACACGTTTTAGATTCCACAACCACCCTTGACCATTTTTGATATCCCGGTATTAAGCTCCTTATTTGAAGTTTAATTTTCGTCTATTCAATCCATTTGAAAACTAATAGTAACTAGTTGTTATTTTTATGTTGAGTTGAATCTATTGGAGTGGTATTATCGCGAGCATTATCAAATATTTCAATAACGGGCCTTCTCTCCAATTTTCTACGGGTTATTCATTTACTTATTTCATCAAATTCATACATATTATTTGACTGAATCAATTGATATCAATATAAGTCATACGTGTACCGATAACCAGGAGGGGGCCCGATATCACGGTTTTCTCATTGGCTAGGCGAATCAGGCAATAATACGGTCAATAGATATATGTAATACTCAATTATCTTTGGTCAAGAAACTAACAACTTTGATGATGACTACTTGGTAGCCAAAAGATTCTTAGTACTTTGACAGTATTTTTAGTGGATAGGGTTTGATTCCTTCTTAACTATAGTGTTATAGTGTAACCACAGTGTGAACTCTTTTATAGATCATTACTATTACTTTCATTAATCACTGTGTGAATGAAGCTAGCTAATGAATTACGCTAAGTAGGAAAACTCTATCAACTATAAAAGATTTAATAATAATAAAGAAATAAAACAATTATAATGTTGAAATACCGGGATATCAAAAATTATCTTGGTCAAGGGTGGTTGTGGAATATAAAACGTGTGTCTTGCTTCACGTTTGGAATAATTATGTCATTGTCACACTGACATCATCAATAACCTACAAATGCCATACCTATTTATTTCAGTTGTAAAACAATAATGAACAACAAATTAAAAATTATCTTGGTCAAGGGTGGTTGTGGAATGTAAAACGTGTGTCTTACTTTAAATTTTTGAATATGTTTTGTTGTGTCAGAATCTGTTAAGTCATTGTGCTGAAATTTTCTAATCCAGTTTTTGAATCATGCCTTTTACCACACAGCACAAAATTTTCATGATTGAAGCTTATTTTCGAACGGGTGCGCTAGTTAATGGAAATTAGTTTTTCTTGTTACTAAAACCGTTATTTCATAATTTGTAGTTCATTATTGTTTTACAACTGAAATGAATAGGTATGAAATTTGTAGGTTATTGATGATGTCAGTGTGACAGTGACAGAATTATTTCAAACGTAAAGTTAGACACACGTTTTAGATTCCACAACCACCCTTGACCAAGATAATTTTTGATATCACTGTAGAAGTTAAAAGATTAAAAACTAATAAAGTTTTAATTACGAAATTATGTTAAAATTAGAAAACAATTAAGTAATGATTAATTTTAAATGAACCTTTGATATAACCTAGATACGAAGTGAAAATAACTAATCTAACTTTAATTATTCAAGGAAATCTAGATTTTAAGTATTCAGCAAACTGACTTGATTCTAAATGAACTTAGCGAAAATCCTACCGAAAAATCACCATGCAAGCTTAACTAGAAAATATGATTCATGTGATTTGTGAAATAGTCAAAGCAAGATTTAACTCAACAAGTTTGACTGACTTTAGTGCGGTGAGTTTGATTTTTATAAGATTGGGTAACCACTCCTTTTTGCCCAATATGTTTGGAGGTAGTAACTTTTACCCAATTACAGAGAGGCTTGTCCCAGTTTAGTGAGATGGACACAAAAGAACTAATCTATTTTTGTTGACGGGGACCTTAATTAGATTTCTTTGAATTTAGGAATGAATGAAAATTATTTTCTAATTACATGTTTTATTAGGAATGACCGCATCCTGCACGTCTCATGTTATGGTTACGTGAATAATTTGTAGTTTCAAAGGAAAAGACAGGATAAAAAACCTTTGTTTAAACCATAGCAAGCGATCAACCTGCCGTTTCGAATCTGATCAGAAATTATTCCTTCAATAACAGTGATCTGAAAAACACTTGCTTTGTTAAGAATATTTTCTGCTAAATACGTGATTTATGATTTCCTATTGTAACTGTGAGGAACCCATTCGACTTTGACGATATTTTACAGTTTATAATGACCCTTCCTTCACAAGGATTCAGACACTTTACATCTCGTTTCCGTTTCCCAGATACAAATAACAAATGACTTGTTCATAATTATATGAAAGTTTTGCTATTTCTTTGATATCGAACTAAATTTTAATTGATAATTATTATGGCAGCTTTGCTACAATATGTCGCTTGTTTTTATAATGAGAACCAAGTCAATGAAAATATTATTTTTGTTAAAATCAGACATTACCTAATTCATTATCAATAGAATTATTAAAAGAATTACTTCTTTCAATAGTTTTTGAATTATTCCCGTTGATCATTCTCAAATTATATGTTTGATTTACTCCACCCAAAATATCATCTATTTCATGAGAAAATAAAGGATAAATCAATTTTCTTCATTCAATGAGTACAATGATGATTAACGTCTTACTAGTATGACAAAAGGTCTTGATTTCCCTACCAACTGTGTCAGTTCTGTTGATTTTCGAAGATGAAAACTTCTCCAAAACAATTCGCCCAAGAAAATCTAGCAACGTTAAAGCTAATTTTTCTCTCTGTTTTGTTAGAAATTTTTATACATGGAATGAAAGATCCTTTGGGCATACTTATGCAAAAATAGCCTTACTTAGAAAGATGCTTTGACCGAATTTCATGATCTATCTAAGCCTCTAATATCTGAAACAAATGGAATTCTTCATACACATGAAGAGTATCTTGTGGTATAACTTACCTGACCGCCTATTGTTATTATTAACAATCTAACAAATGTAATTATACGGAAAATCAGGAAAAATTTTGTTTTTTCTGCATTCTACCTTTCTTCCCTTCAAGTTTAGCTTACCTCAGTCAGTCATTTGATATATTTAGGCAGTAAACAATAAAGAAGTGTACTCAATGTTTATCCACAATTATAGCATACCAGATTTCTTATTTTCAACACTGAAGCAAAATGATAATTATGTTGTGGAAGATTTGATGCGGGTTGCAGTGTTCTTACCACATTCTAGTTGCATCAAGGTGAAGTGAAGTGAGGTAGGGTGACGTAAACAAGTCCGCCACAACCAATAAAACAAAGTTAACAACTACCCAATGCTCTATCTAGATTATTATGCATAGCTACTAAATACTAGATTCAGTATATAAGTAGGTGTGATATGTATGTGTGAGTGGTGGAAGTATGTGATGTACGAGTTTTTATATCTTAGGAAAGGAAATCTATTTACAGGCACACTTCGAAAATATTCAAGATTTGGTACATGATAGCTTTACAGCCATGGTACATAGAAGCAAGGAAGCAAATATTTAATACAACACATTGCTCAATTTATTTACCAAACCAAGTTCCAACTATCGAAACGCTATTATGTTGATCAATAAATCATGCTTCAACAATCAGTGTTCTTTTTACACTTTGAAACCTCTCATATGCATTTACTTTTTATTAACGTCATCACTGATTGTACAAGGTAACTTGTAATATTCAATCAATGATTAACAACAACAAAATATTTGACACAATGTTTGTTTGATTTGATGTCATGAACGACATAAAATTGTTCTGTTCTTGTGATCAGGTATTTCCTTTACATTTAACTCATTTTCGAAACAACATTAGATAATACTCAATCGGCCATTGTGCTACATAATTTCATGTTATTATTTTTCAACTAAATAATGATGGAAAAATTAAACATTGAAATTATTGCAGCAATGTGCGCCATATTTCCCCTCATAATATTGTTTTTCAAACTAAATGTTAGCTAGAAATTTCATTCCATTTTCGTTCCACTTTTGTCTATCTACGAGATTACATACTGGGTTGTAGCTTAGATAAAAGAATCAATTCCGCAATGATGTCAGGACATAAATTCCATATTATTTTGGTGAACAAATCTTCATTCCATGTTTTGATCTTTTTTTATATTATCTTGAGTAATTTAACTTTCTTTGTTAATGATAGGAATTCTGATATATCTGAATGAGTCTATCCAAATTATTTGCGGACCCATTGAGGGCAATTTGCGAAAAAGATAGACCAGTTCATATATGATCCAGCAAAACATAGTACTGGGGATCAGCAAAAAAATATTGTAGCTTATAATACTTATGTAGGATAATCCTACATCACTTTTTCATTGAACATTATTATCATTCTTCTCTCACTGTTCTTTCAGCATTTTTAAATTCATTAAATCAAGTTTGAATCACATCAAAAGTCAAGAAATATTGTTCAATGGAATATAAAACTAGTTTTCCCTGGAAGCATCTACCCAGTAATCGTCTTATCGATCCGTTGTATGACTAACGTACCTGAATAATGTTGAACTTGCCTGAACAACATGAAAAGAATAGATTTCTTGGTGGAAAATGAAGATTTGATCATGGTTCTAGAGAATCGTAAAAACACAGACCAATAATTTTGTTGGCAACATAACCTTACGTTTTAGATGAAATAATTTATTTACAAACAAGTTTGATTTTAAACAACTTGATTTTCTGGCATAATAAAGGTACAATTGTCTGTATACCGAACGCTGTGCTTGAAAGTGTCTTCTTGTTTAGAAACATACTAAGATGAGGTTGAGAAGGTGGTTCCTATTGTCAACATTCTCTTACATTTGAAATACTCCTTACCTGGATGGATTGAATTCTAGCATTGAGAATCAGAAATGTGTGTAAATAACTACAATATTTACTGATGAATTGTTCCGCTTAGTGACATAAAACAAGATAGATTACAAAGAGGCACCAAAACGAGAATATGAGAATCACAAAAATCAATTTGATAATTATCTAGAACTATTATTATAATGTTATATTTTTCCAAATTTACATTTATGTTTTATGTCCTTTATCATGAATACTTATGTGGAATATCTGGGTTATGAGAGTTCGAATATTGTGATACACTGAGTCCTTGAATCTTGGTTTTCAAACTACAATTTCTTAGATATTTTAGAAGGTGTACACCATATTTGGATTCGAATTGTACTACTTAGGGAACATCATGATCATCAAATTTTAGATCACAGGAAGATGAATCAAATTAAAAATGCTTCACTTCTACGGTTTTATTCATCCATGATTTATTCAAGATCTATTAGGATGTTGATATTCTAATCGTTAGTTATTATGATTATTCAGTAATTATTTGATGATGATGAACAGTTGAAAATATTACTTTGTCCAGATCATGAGATTGACAATATTTTTCAATTTGAAAAACCCTTATTGTGTTAAATTGGTAAACATTCCATTCTGAAGTGCTTATGTAATAAATTACTACCGCAAGGTCTGTGTTAATTAGTTTCTCGTTAATCATTGGAGGATTCATGCGGAGTTAATGTAGGAACTAGATGAATATTTGCAAGTTCAATGTTCTTACCAGTAAAAATTCTGGTCAGAATTAATACGCGAATGCAAGGATTGCTATACAAGTTGACCCAGGGTTATATCGCCAAACGTTTAGGGTCGGTTTCTGAGGTAAAAATAAATTTCTTTTTTTATAAGCATGTGTCCTAACTTGCTTGATTTTCGAGATACAGGAGAGTGTCAAAGAATTTAGAAAAAAAAAGTTTTTTAATAATTACTCAAAAACATTTTGCCTGATTTTGATAAAACTTGACATGCTTTTTTGCGGTAATAAGGGGCTCAATAATGTAATTGGAATGTATTATTATTTCCACTGGCGTCCCAAAGGGTAATCTAATTAGGACAAATCATTGTAGGTCACTGTCTTTTGTATGTTTATTTTGTTTACATTAAACAACTAAAAATACAACTTTTTTGTCTCAACAATCCTATCCCGGACAGTACCTTCGTCGTTGATGGACTCAGCACCATAGGGGTATATCCATTTCATAAATATTTTATCTCAAAATCATTCTCTAAAAAATGAAGGTAAGCTGCACTATTTAGTCCCGGAGGCAGAAAATGTGGACCGATGAGTCGTCGCATAATGTCATCCAAACGTTGCACGAAAACTTATGTTCAAAATTGCTGACTTTTATAGTACGAATATTTTCGTGAGCCCAAATGTGGGCATTATGCTAATTGAAGATACCAGCCCGAGTGAAAGTTTGTTCGTCATTCCATTAACCCTCCGAGAGTAGGGAGCATCATTTATTATTTGCCCCAGGAACCTTTCGGTAAATTCTCTTCTTCGAGGCAAGTCATCACGTAGCAAATTCTGAACCTTCCGCAGATGTTATGCGTGACGACCATCTGCTATCAAAGTTCTGTTCACAGAGCTTCGTTTACATCTTAATTGTAAAGATGTGTGTGCTAGTGGAAAGCATTTCGTCGAAGTGTTCTAAGATATTTTATGTTCTTCTATCTTTTTGAAGGGGAACGAAAATTCCATCTACTCGAGATCGTACATACAGTTGATCCTGTTTCCCTTAGACGTTGAAAAGTAGTGGCAAACACTGATCTGTCAGGAAATCACCCTAGAGAAAATCTACGGGCGTACTCAACTACTGAAGCGCGCGCGTACCCTAAACAAACCCAATATCTGCATATTCAGTTGTACTGTAAATACTTGGCATGATGATTCCGCAGACTATGCACTCAAAATGTATCAAAACTCGAATTAATCTGTGAACATGCCACAGGTTGTCAATTTTTAACACAAACAAACCTTCAATTGAGGTCGAGATTGTGCCCGGCTGGCTACCTTTGATATGATTTTTATTGAAATGAGTTTTTTCCTGTTTCAAGCAGGGAAGCGGTTCTCAAATGTTTTCTCAAATACAAATTGAAATACGAAAAAAATTGAAGAGACAAAAAAAAATATATGAAAACAGTGACGCGTACAACGATTTGTCAATTAGATTACCCTCTGGGACGCCGCTGGCGTTAATAATTTTATTCTAATTACATTAAAAGAAGCCCCTTATAAGCCCGCAAATAAGCATGTCAAGTTTTATCAAAATCAGCCAAAATGTTTCTGAGTGATTATTAAAAAACGATTTTTTTTTTAAACTTTGATACCCTGTATTTCGGAAATCAAGCGGGCTTATAGGAAAAAAAAATATTACCCAACAAACCGATCCTAAACGTTTGGCAGCTTAATCATGGGTCACCCTGTATATTATATATCATAACTCGGGAAACAAATGTAACATGCTTTTTATTCCAGAATATTGATAAGAAAATAGAATTTATAATCTGCTTATTCATAACTTTTTCTGTAATTTTGTCTGTCAAAATATAAACCTAGGAATGGTAGATGAATAATCAAGCATTTCGGGTGTAATTATTAACAAATATAATTATAATGACTTGGTATAAATAATACAATTCTTGTTTATGAAACCTTGTATCTTTTTAGTACAGCATGGAATTAATACAAGTCCAGTTTTATCGATGGATCACTTTAGCCGGAATTTGTAGTTCCAGTGAATTTGTGGAATCGATAATAGAATGATTCTGATAATAGAATAAGAAGAAAATGATTATACGAAATTATTTAACGGAGCTTTCAAAATTTTTTGATAAACAAAAAAAACCAGTTCCTTCTTGAATTAAATTTGAAGTGAAAAAGGAGCGGAGATCTTTGAAGGCAATATGAAGGTCTTCAAAGATTGTGCATCATGACATAGAACACCTTTTTGAATAATAAAACAATACATAATTTTAACTAGGTTTAATTGAAATGGAAACTTTTGATAAGAATTAGACCATTTTTATTAAGTAAAATTCAATTTCCGTTACGATAAATTCATTTTTTATTATACTTTCAGTTATAATCGCTTTTATACTACCTTAAAAATGTAAAAATTTTCGTTCTGTATTGAACATATGTACTAATTCAATTAAAGAAAATTAATTATTAAGATAAGTTTGCATGCACATTTTTTAGCAGCTAACTAAAATTCAAATTCGAAGACTGATAATGAGAATGAGTTTAATTCAAATATAACATGATTCACTGGAGTTTACTTAAATCATATTTTGAATCTAAAAACCAAACATTTGAATTTCGTGGATGAAGTTGAATAAGGGTCAATCTTTATATGCATATTTTATTCAAAATATCAGTTTCATATTTCCGGTTCGTTTCATTTCTTTTGATTTTAATGCATTTCAATTTTGCATTTAAATCCTCATTCATCATATTACGTTTCATTGCAGTTTGTAGTACAGCGTTCATTCATTTCCTTTGTTTATTTTTATGATGTTTGATTCTATTATGTAAGGTTCCGATAATGGGAAACTGCGGGCGCCTCAGTCTATTCCAGACAGTGTTGCCGTGACGTAAAGATTCTTTTTCTATACTTTGATTACACGAATTTTCCTTGAAGGTTTGGAGGTTACATGCATAGGGAAAGATCTCGATAAGCAAAAAGTTCCACAGCTCCGCTGTTCGATAGAAAAATAAAGTCTGTTAAGAAGAAGTTCGATAGGTCTCGACAATGAGGTTATATAGTCACATTGGACATCCAGAATGCTTTCAATACAGCATCTTGGAAGCATATATTGGACAAGCTGGAAGACATCGGGATAGATCCAGACATTCGTAGATTGATAGCAAGTTATCTACAAAACAGGAATTTGAGGGTATCTCCTCAGATAGACCCATAAACAGTGGAATCCCGCAAGGGTCCATCCTAGGTCCTACACTCTGGAACGTACTATTGTACATATTTGATGGAGTTCTAGAAGTCGAACTTCCCGAAGGAGTGACCTCTGCGGCATTCGCTGACGACCTGGTTGTCGTAGCGATAGCCAGAAATCATGATGAACTACAGCTAAAAGTGAATGGAGCGATAAGAAATCTTAACCATTGGCTGGAAGGGGGAGGCCTCATACTGGCCGCCAGCAAAACAGAAGCAGTTATAATCTCGACCAAGAGGTTAAACCCTTTGATGACCTTAGAGGTGAAAGAGGAGATTATAACTCCGGAGGCTCGATTAAATACCTCGGAGTATGGTGAGACACGAAGAATTCTTATAAAAGCCATCTAAATTATGCTGTAGAAAAAACATCTAAGACAGTGGCGGCGTTGAACAACCTAATGCCAGATGTTTGGGGACCGTCCAGCATCAAGAGGAAGCTGATAAATTCAGTGGCTATATCTACGGCCTTATATGCTGTGCCAATATGGTATCCTATTCTGAGGTTTAGGTATACCAAGAACAGATTAAACTAGCTAGGAAGAAGATCAAACTTAAGAGCCTGTAGTGCATATCGAACAACATCTAGTGAAGCGCTAGAGGTATTGGCAGACTCCCCTCCATTACACTTGAAGGCTTTGGAAGGTAAAGAAACGTACGAAGGAACATCAAAAGTAGACCAATAAGACAATGATGAGCAGATGACAGGAAAGATGGGATACCGCCCCAAAAGCCGCTCATACACGAGACCTCATACCCAACATAGAAACGTGGTGTAAAAGGAAATATGGACAAGTGGATTATTATCTCACACGGATACTGACGGGCCATGGATGCTTCAGAAAGTATTTATACCGCTTTAAAATATCAGAAGATGATAAATGTGTATATTGTGGAGCTATAGACACTCCACACCATACCATTTTAGAATGTCCTAGATGGACAGCAGAGCGAAGCGAAATAAACGACATTCAGAACGATTTAAAAACCATAGTGAACAACATGATCATGGATAAAGAGACATGGATCAAATACGCAAACCTCATAAGACGGATCATAAAGATCAAAGAAGAAGAGGAACACGACTTTGAGTAGAACAATTTACTATGACGAAGACATATTAAAAAAATTATGAACGGAAATATTAACATAAAACATCAAAAGAACTCACATCGATGTAACATCGAGAAACAATGAGAAAGACGCAGTCCATATCCTGAAGTAATGCAGTAAGCGGTCCCGTGATATGGAAGAAGATCGGAGAGGTTTTAGTAGGTATGCTCTAATAAACTTGAGTGAATCCTGCACTACCTGAAGCGATAGATAAAAAGCTGATGGTGTGCTCAAAGCATTTCCTCTCCCCAGAAAAAAAAAAAGGTCTCGACAATGAAGGGGTCATTAGCTTGAGCTCGTCTAGTCCGCCTATCTGGAATCTCTCGTGGTAGAACAACAGACGAGATTTCTGATGAACACCTACCATGGAAATATTTATAGAAAATGGAGAGATCGCCCACCTTTCTACGATGTTCTCGAGAGGTCAATCAATTCGTAAGTGTGACATTATTAATCAGACGAATAGATCTCTGCTGGATAGAATTCAAGAGCTTCAGCGTATGTTTGGGAGCCGAGTTAAGCATGTGAACAGTTCTCCAGGACAGGTCAAATCTGTCCTTGATTAGAGGTTATAGATAATTCATCATGAAATGAGAAGATTTGCTGAAGGCCAAATCTGTGGAGTCTCATAATTATTCTGTGAGTAGTATCAGAGAGATATGATATAATTGAAGAGTTGGCCTAGGCGAGGTCGAATGTTGTTGATTCCAATTACCATTTAAAATTGTGATCTTAATTCTCACATTAAATTACTCACTTAATAGAAAGATCCTGGATCGAGGTAGTTCATAGCTAAAACAAGTTGTTCACTATGGAGTGTGAAACCACCATATCGTTTTATATTCCATTAGTTTTAATTATTTCGTTCTGAATAATATATAATTCTTCAACTGTAATGAAAGTTATCTAATTGATTTTTCTTTCTAAATTATCAAAATTTACTTCTGGCAAAATTGCTTCAAAATTTTACAAATATTCTGTAGCTTAACCTGTGACGCCACCATTTCTCACTATCGAAGTCTCACTCTCATTATCAAAATACAATTGAAATCAATAAGGTATAATGAAAATTGAATAAAGAGAATAAAATCAAAGGAGAAAATGAATTAAATATACAAATAAAACATAAATTAATGCAATCCCACAAACAAAAATGTAAATTGAACTTAAACAAAATTGAAATATTTTTAATTGATAGAAATAGTTGGTTTTTCAATTATATACGGAGAATTGTTCTTAAAAATGTTTTGTTTGAAAACATTCTGCTTCAAATTGGAACAATTTTACTTTCTATCTAGATAACGTTTTGAAACTATTTTACATGAACGACTTTTTAAAACAAAGAAAAGGTATAACTTTCGACACAATTTTAGATTATACATTTATTTCATCGAATTTCCCTTTAAATTTTAATGTTTCATATACTTCATAGGATTCGTTTTTGAATCATTCGTTATTGAATGTACTTTTGATTCTATGAAATTCATCATAATTGTTGTTGTTGAGAAAGGAATTGAATAAACTTTGAAATGTAAAATTGTTAGTTATTGAATTTGATTTCAAAAAAGTGCAAATTCTTATTATCGAATGTTTTATCCAAATTAAACTTAATTATTTGTATGCATTGCTTCAATCTATATTGAAACATTTTCAAAGCTGGTTATTTCGATTTTGAGATTCATAATTCAACTCCTTAGCAGCAGATCTGGGGTACTATATTTTCATACATGAAACTCATACCATTAATTTAATTTCAAATTCCTTTCCAATTTGAATTTTAAGTACCTACTTCATAACAACGGCCAAATAAAAAAGCATGGCTCAGATTCAGAGGGAAATGATACCAAATATCACAAGAAGGTGATAATCAATATTAAATAACAGGAAAATGTCCATTACCCTTAACTTCACTAACTGTGAAGATCTTTCGATAAACAAAGCTGGACTCGACGTCGACAGACCTCGGTTATTTAGTGCATAAGAATAATGACAAGTTTAATATTGAGTGATACGTTAATTCTCACCATTTTTGAACTAAATTTCAATACATCAATACTTTGGAAATGATAAAATAATTGTTCGCATGTAGCTATACATTTATGCCATAACTACTTATAGCTTCCGTGGTCAAATAATAATAATATTGTCTATCTTTCACTGGACAATTGATTCAAGAAGACCATCAAGTCAAATCTGCTTAAATAGGAAATGGGAAATCTACTACTATTTGTTTCTATAGTTTCACAAGCATGCTCAGATGCATTTTGCGACTAATAATCGAAATAAATGGGAAATAATTATAATGTAGGTATATATACAAGTTTAGGAAGCACAATTCAAATAGATTTGAATTGAGTAGGGATTCTTGATGTTGTGTATAGCAGTGGGTAGTATTGTATACAGTTAAGTTTGTGTGGGTGCATACTTTTCCTTCAAATTATGTTTTTATCCCAGATCGTTGTCGTTTGGATCCTGCACACAGTAGACATTGATATCGAGCAACAAGTAAATAATCAGTTCTGTTTCATATTAGTATCCATATTATTTTCCTTTCAATACGAATGAAATTGTAGAACGTTTGTTATGATTTCGACCCTTGCTTTAAATAGGAAATTCTCGTGCAGTTTAATTAATAATTTTTATTACAGTTTCTACTTTAAATTATTTTATATTTAGATTATAGTTTCACGAATGACGAGATTACTTTTACTCTATACAAATCAACAATAACGACCAAACAATATTTTATTGAATAATAACAAAAATAAATTTCAGAATTGTCAGAAACAAAATATATCAACCTAAATAAAATAACTATTGAATGTTTGATTTTCACTAATTTTATAAATAAATGTAACTATTTTTTTGGATTTGCTAATTCGGTATTTGCTCGAGTCGAAAAATATCCATATACAAAAATGAACAAATCATTTTTCCTTAAATAAAAAAGCGAGCACTTCTACAGCTAATAACTGATTTGAGTTGATATATTTCTGAAATATAGGCATAAATAGTATGTTATAGTGAATTGAAATTTTCATACGTAGAGCAAGCAAGCAATGGAGTAGCGGTCTTCGAAAATTTTATTTTGTTTCTGTTGCATAATTTAGTTTGATTGATGAGCTTATACAGTAATAGACAAGGGGCAAGATCACGAACATTACTTGTGAAAGATCCAATGACACATAAATTATGATTTCTGTTGTTCTATAATTTTTAATTCATCATTAAATTATATTTTAATAGTTACGGTTTGTTTACTTACTTGAAAAGTTTCTTGTAGCCAACATAGTTGTAAGAATAGCACCCTAAACAAATAAATTACTCATTTTTACTCCGTTTGACATAGATCAGGATTCAGTTACCTTGAGCTTACGCCTTGCATTGAATTTTTTCAGGCAGTCCACGGTTTCTTGCCTATGTACCACTGAAGCAACACGTTCCCGTTGCTGCAAAAAAAATAAGTTTGATCAACAGTTAGTAGATATACGAATAGTTTGAAATCTTACGCAGATCCATGGGTGTTTTAAGGCTTCTGACGCTGTTATTCGTTTTCCAGGATTGACAGTTAACATTTGATTTATCAAGTTCTTCGCTTCCGGTGTAACAGTATCCCATTCTGGACTGGGATACTAGAACAAAATGAATCTTCAAATATGTCATAGCCACATCAGTTTCAAATATAACTAGAGTAGTATTAATTGTAGCTAATATTTGCGTTTCTCCCAAATTATAAATATACAGTAACCATTATTTTTTTGAAGTGATATTCTTGATAATAGAACCGTCAAATTAGATGTGAAAAATAGTCCCCTGGAAGGGGATGTGAACAACCTCACAGTGTTCGTATGTAATGGCATAAAACATCAAGTTCCTCTTCATCTGATTTTTACGGAAAAAATGAGAGTAGAAAGATTCCACTTGACCACATAAGGAACAGCAACAAAAGCCGGTCACAGGCTCATGTCAATAGGACTGTGGGAAGGGAAAAGGTAGCCATACCAATTAATGGAAAAACCCATTCGGTTTATTCAAGAGCACTCGTAGGATGTCACCAAGATACAACCTTGATGAGAAGAATCGAATATGCATACCCTCCAAAAAAGATTGGCTTCATAACAGCAGCCAATCAACGGTGGAATCTGGTTCAGTTACAGAGCCAGAAACCATGGATAGGCGGGAGCTGAGATATACCACAAAGTCCAGGTAGAGGTATTACAATACCTATGGGCAAACACGCCATTGTTTTTAAGGTGCAGATACTGGCAATTATGTGTAGCACCTAACGAGCCTTCGAAGGAAGAACGCAAAAAAGTAGCTCTTATTGCGCTGGTCAGCGCTCGAGCGGCACTACTTAAATATTGCATGACCTTAGCAGAAATGAAGGCAAACTTACTCTACTCTGGGTGCCCAACCACTCCGGACTGAGAGAAATAACTGATGAGCTTGTAAAACTAGAGGCTGAGGAAACCCTAATAGGTTCTGAACCAGCGGTGGGTATCTTAACATTATCAAAAAAACTACTGAGTCAGATCACAACATACGATTCATGAGAGAGTGGCAACAAGTGAATGGTTGCACAATCCAAAGTACTGATCGGACCTCAGCGTAGAGAAGACATGTCTTAACAAATGAGAAATACGATTAAGGCCGATGTTAAAGTGCTGACACAGATAATAACGAGGCACAGACCGTTTAGCTATTACCTTCATGAAATGAATCTAAGCGACTCATCCCTGTGCAGTTGGTGGAAACAACTGTAGAGCTATTCGACTCTAAGTAAATTCAGAAACTAGACATGAGATCGGTGCTAAACCTCTTCAAGTTGCTAACCTCTTAACCAATCACCCAGCCTTGACTGTTCGTATGTTTCGGTGGCTTGGCGAAAACTCTTGAGTGGGAACCGACCCATTAAGTGATACTAGGTGCAAAATGACTTAGACCTAGGCATTGGAAAGCTCATCGATTCCGCCCATCATTATTAATAATAACAGTCACCCAAAATTTTGAAATTGAGACAATCTATACGCCTAATTCTTCCCAGATTTCCAGAATATATTTTATTGATTTATGTTCATCCAATCCATCAAAGATGATTCGGAAGATATACATTATTTAAATGTATCTTGTATTTTAATTATACATTTTCCTGATACTGCCCAATAACACTTCTCACAAATCTCCCTTCTGAAATTTATTTTAAAATCGCAAGAGTAAAATCTGGTTATTTTAATTCCATAGCTAAAAATAAAGGGTGGTTCACACCACATTCCGGGTAGGACCTACAACATTTCTTTTTCTTGAAGCTTTCTGACCATTCGCTTATGTTTTTCTATCTTTACTCCAAAATAATATGAGTTGTTTTTGTGAATAATTATTCATGTACACGCAGATTTTTGTTGCCGTTCAACTTTTTCTTTATAAATCTATTGTTATATTTCGTGCGAGCACGTAATTATTATTTATTACTTATGAATGTCATGGTAATTCAATGATGACTTGTGCATTGGAGACAATTCATTCCTTAATGAATGACTAATAAGTACGAAACGATCACCCTTATCCACCTAAATTGTACTAAGGGCCTTTCAGACTACCAAGCATTAGTATTTTTAGAGAATAAGGGTGATTATTTCGTATTTATTAGTGTTATTGTGTATTCACAGTTGTGAACTCTTTTAGTGAATTACATAATGAACGAAATAAACCTTCCATTCAATCAATAAATTCAGATTCGAAGTACACCTTATCTATTCTCTTCGAGATTGAATAATTAATTCAAATCGATATTACTGGTTTCAATGGAAGGTATATGTGAAACGTCTTCAAAATAGATAATGTAATTTGTTAGACAGGCTTCTAGAAACGTAATAAAAATACAATAATAAAAAATTATCTATTGCTGTATAACATTAGAAATTTCAGAACTATCACAATGAGAATGAATAAATAATACAATAATTTAAATACTGATTATAACTGACTAAAACATCAACAGAATTATCGAATTTACTAATCTTACTCGATATTGAATTGGTGGTTACCGAAATTTGAATCATTTAAGAATTGCCGAGACAGAAATGACTATAAGCTTTTTGTACTGTTCATATCTGGCCAACCCCCCCCCCCCCCCATAGTCGTGCAACCATTTGACTGAACTGAAAAATAACCTTTGAGGTTTTTCATTAAAATTATATCTTAAATTGAGTAAAATTATTTTGGTTTGACATTGTTGTGTTAGGTTGAATCATAAATCAACATTATTAAAATTGAATTGAAAATTGAATGGAGGCAAATGGTTTCGAACATAATTTTCATTGAATTAATGGTATGCAAATATTAATGTTTTTCGCCACTGTCCATGATTTAAAAATGTTTCCATAATTTAAAATTAAACACTAAGTACTAAATGGTATCACTTTTATTTGTTGGTTTTTAGCGTATTACGCCATTTTCAGACGGTATTCAAATGTATTGTTAAGAAAAATTTAATTAATTTTTTATTTTATTGAATTTTATTTGGTTAATGTTTATGAAGTTTTTGAACTTTTGAAGTTTATCTGAAGTTTATCTATAGAATAATTTTATATGGAATTAAACACAATGCTCTTTGAATTTCACAATATTTAATTTCTATGACTCTTCTTTATCTCGGGTAATTAAATTTAATGTTTTACAAGATCTATGATATAACCTTAAAATCACTTTTACTACTAATATTTGTTTATACTGTTGTAATCAACAATCTTCCTTTTACTTTACAGATAATACGGATAATATGATGTAGAAATTATAAACAAACTTACGTTTAGATAATATCCAAAAGTGTGTTTAACAATGTTGGCAATGTTCAATTTACTTCTTTTTAATATCGTTGATTCACTTTTTACACAATACTATGCTATTTCACGATAATCACAGGTAACTAATTTTGGTTACTTCTTCTTGAGAATCAGGAACTGTTGATAATACTTTGTTTTATTCTTTTAGATAAGATATAAAACTTTTCGATGCTTTATTGAAATTATATTGAAGAATGGCAATCGTTGGATACTTCTTATAAATTGGAGGTTATTACAACCTTTTACTTGGTTTAGATACTTGAAACACTTGTTGACCTTTAATAATTTTTACTAACTTCGGTTACTTGGAACTTATCGAAGTTTGGAACACTTGCGTTCACTGATGTTTATTTTTATAAACTTAGGTTAGAAAATTTTTTGTGAGTTGCCAGAGAAGAACAGTCTCTACTTGGATATTAATGCAAACTAAACTTGGCTCTACTTTCAGACCCTTTTATAGGCCTCCAAAACCGACGCCAAGCATTTTCAAAATTAACCAATTTAGGTACTTACTTTTCATATCAAGAATGCCAAGTTAATTGTTGTTAAACTGACACAAGTACTCATTGTTACCAGCCTGACACTAGAAATTCGTCTCGACCAATCAGAATTTAGTATTCTATAATTTTTGAATTATTGGAGATTTTCAACTTATTTTAATTGATAGTGATTCCTTCTTTTTAAATTAATATTGCCTACATTTTTCCCCACACTTTGGTATAATATAACCTATGATTGGGTTATTATTAATATGATTATTCCCATATTCATGGTTTTCTTGACAGTTACTTATTCTTAAATCTAATACATACTATATTATATCAATAACATTCTTTTAACATTACATAACTCAAATTTACTAATCCTAACTTATATCTATAACATTATTCAATGTTTTGTACTATCTCATGATAGTTTTGTAATCACTTTAATTATGATTTCTGCCTTCGTTACACAGTACGTTTCTTCACTTTCACTGAAGTTCTTGTTTATCACTTCTTATACTATTACATTGTTGTTTATTATGTTTTACATTGTTAATTTTAATATCCTAACTATTATTTAGCTTTTACTATTGTTTTTAATTCCATATAAATAACTTTTATTTGATCTTTTCTGATTTTCCAAGTTCGGTAAGTTATTATTTTTAAATTTGTATTGTTTATGAAATGAAATCATAACAATATGTATCAGTATTTGTACTTACTTGGATACCATCTGAGAATGGCGTAAATGCTGAAACTCATATAACGTACAATACAAATAAAAGTTACATCAATATAGTAGTGTTTAATTTTCCAATGTGGTTTAAATTTATTTCATATCGTAAAGAGTAAAAATTTTATTGAAATATTTCAAACTCTACAGGCTGTAGAACTGTTTTTCATGTGTTTGTTTGGGAGAGACATCAAGTTTGAATGGAACCGCTTAATAATAATAATGATAATAATAATCTTTATTTCAAATTTAGTCTTAGAACACAAAAGTATCATAAAACACAGAATGAAATGGTATCAATATAAATGAATTAAATGATTATGCCACAAAAAAAAAGTTTACATTCAAAACTAATTCTCTAAACAATAAGGTTCCAAATTGGTTAGTAGTTTCTTAGTTTTTGTTTTAAATTCTCTATAGTTTGTTATCAATTTTACACGATCTGGCAATTTATTATAAATTTTAATGCACATATAATATGGATTTTTTCAGTTAAGGATAAGTTGTGAATAGGAACATATATCTAAAAAACTTATATTATTTCTAAATAAATAAATAAGACATTCGTAAAAATATAAACCATATACTGTTAGTTACCGTTTGTTTAAATTTATTTCTACATGAATCTCTAAACTTCATAATATGACAAATGACAAAATATTTCGATGAGGTGTTGGTTATGAATTTTTTTATCAAATACACGGAACTGATGAGGAGATAGCAATATGTGAGGGCACAATAGGACACTAATGCAGCCGGGCTTCCTCTGAGAAGGAGGTAAGAATCCAGCACACCCGGGGACACGGGCACCCGAAGCGTATATGGAAGATTTTCCCTCTATGAAAAATTTTTTTTCCTTTTCACCGTCATCAAATTTAATAATTTGGGAAGACCACATTGACCTCCACATTAGTATGTGGATGTCAAGTGAATTTTAATGAAATAAACCTTCAATTATTAAGAGAACGGTGTGAAGTTATTATTAAAGAATGTGAAGAAGGCGAGGGATAGTGATGAATGTTTCGAATAACACCAACTAGATACTGGTATTATCTTTCGCTATTGGAAAAACTTAGATTAGTATAATGTCTGATTAGCCAGTTCAGATTCAATATTTTGAACAATAAGATTACGTCGAAAAATCTATAGAATACAGTATCTTCACATTATTAAGCATATTAAAAATATTCTTTCTCCCTACTCCGTATTGAGATAAAATCACGCATTCTGTAGCATAGTTCAAAAAGACGTAGTTGAATATCTTGTTATCTAGTTGAAAATCATAAATGTTGCAGCATAGCATTCTCAAGTTATGGATCCTCATGGACTTGTTCCGAATAGATGAGTAATTAATTCGTAACCTCTGCTCTCGTTTGCTTAAATTGAATAGAGTTTTAGCAATAGAAACTAATATGTATTTCGAATCACGATGAGCAGATAAAATAAATTATTGCAGAGGGTAATCAGAACTCAGGTTATAATGATGATTCGTTCTCGTAATTTCATTTGATGTTAATCGTGTTTCTCCTACAGCAAAAATGATTATAAATCAAGATGATGCTGAGACAAGAATATTCTATTCAGAGTTACCTATATTTTAAGATAATATACTTTTTTCTCAGTGTTGTTTATATTGGCCTATGTTCGAACCTTATATATAGATCATCTGATTGAATTTGTGATCTATCCCAGTTCGGTTTCGTGTTATTATTGCGGTTTCATTTTCTGGACATTTTAATAGATTTATTAGGTTATTACGTAATCGCTTTCATCATATTCTTCTAATTTTGGCTAAGCTTCATGGAAAATTTTGTGATAAATGAAATAAAAATTATAACCTCTTCGTTTTTATTGGTACAAAAATAATTTCTTGTTTCATCTGAACTGCTCATGAGTTGTTGGCTCTCTATACTAGAATTTGGTGCAAGTAAATCATGCTGGATAGCTTTATCGTGTGAATAGTGAGACTTTGTTAAGGGATACTTGCATATTGGACATGGGTTATAACTCCTTAATTCAGATAAAGTCGAGCTTGTTTATCATATAAATTGATAATTATTGGATTTCTGGAAAATCGATCTATTAATAGTTCAGAATAAAATGAAAATAAATTGAGACAAATTGGTATAAAAAATCGAAAGCTCTGTTTTATCCTTTCATTTGCGATAACCCTCATAATTCAGTAATTTTCGATCAAAGACCGATATGTTTTTAACGTTTCTTTCAGATTCACGTCCCAGTTTCTTCCGCCATTTTAAAATTAGATTCATAACTTGTCACCTCATATTTGTAATCAGTGAGTCATTCCACGTCAGAACAGCAAAGCTCTATGGGTCAACATCTCCGGTTTCGTTCAAATTTTGGGGATAGGTTCTCATTACCGGAAAAATAAGACCCTGGAAATGTCAGGTCGATAGGAAATAAAATTTCGTAAATAGTTTAATTTCCCACAGGAAAATTTATTTAACAGTGTTGTGTGATATTATGAATACATTTAAGAATTCAATATCAATTTTTGTGATAAAAAATATTCAAATGAACATTTTTTAAATTAACAATATCCAAAGACAAATGAGAAACAGTTGTGAGAATAGTAATACCCAACTCAAGTACAGTAAAATACAATCATCAAATTGGTCACATAATTTATTTTTTGAAAACTGTTCAAATTTACTTTTTGTTTGTCCGTATAATTTTATTTGAACATAATTCTTCACAGTTTCCACTGTGACATTTGACAGTATGAAATTATAACCAATCTTTAAATTTCTATCGGAGTACACGTATTTATTCCTACCTATTTGGTCCATGATTGATATTTCAGCTTCAAGCATATCATCGTTCGTTTTGATAATGAAACCAAGGTTCCATGTTTTGTCAACTATAAAACTAACATATGTATTGGATACCCAATCGTAAACGAACTGATTTTTTATTTGTTAGATAAAAACTATTAAAAGTGCGATTTTCACTAATTTGATACATGAATGTAATATATTTTCGCTAATACCGTAGCTTATTATATTCAAATAAAAAGTACTAGTGCTTTGTAATATTTGTTTGAAGAAGCGAAAGTATAGTTAAAATTTATTTATTAAATTAGTGAAAATCAAACTGTTAATAGTTATTTTATTCAAGTATAGAATCGATTTTCATCACGTAATGGCTGATTCTGTTCAATTTTTGTACTTTATACTTGTTCATTTAACAATTATTATTGGTCAAATCCCCAATATTTGTCTTACACAAATCCCCAATATTTGTCTTATATCCATTTGTCTTTATACTATATTGAAGCTGATTACAAGAAAATACAATTTTGTTTGTAGAATCAAGAGAATAATCACGATTTCAAAGACTGGAATATGAAAAAGAAATCACAAACATAATAAAAACGATCACATGAAAGATTTCTTTCCAAAAATAATGATAATATCGACCTTCAAGTATACCTAAAGGTTTCCTTATTCACCTGCTCTATCTTAACGTGTACCTTACTTTAGTTTTATGCGATTATTATCACCAGGAAAAGTATCTGGAATGGAATATAGGTATGATACATTTTCTTTAGGCAAGGGTATTTGTGTTTCTCATGATGTCTTCTCATTTCTAGAGGAATAAGTCACGTTCTACAAGTGAAAAGATGATACACTAAATAGATATTATTGGCTGTGGGAATATTGGAAATAGAAAAGGATAATCTCAGAGAAGAGTGTGATCCTTGATGAAAACATGTTTATAGTAAAGATTTTATTAGTTCTCGAGGCACATGCGAGACGCATTATTCCTGAACCCTACTGAGATATTTCTCGAGAGGACTAGAGGCAATACTTGAGGACGTGAAAATCGATTATCGTTCGTTTACATGTAATTGGAATCTGTATTAACTTTCAGTCATTAAAGGAAAACCGCCGGCGTCTTTGGAAGTTTTCAAAAGGAGAAACAATATTCTTAACCTGGTATATGAATTAAATGATGGAGATGCCATAATAAATCGGGATATGAATAATCGATAAGGTACTGTTCATACACGTGATGATTGCTGCTTTATGGCGACTTATAATCATTAAAAAAGAGCAAATACGGATTATCCAAACATGCTGCTGCTAAGAGAGCGGATGGAGTAAAATTGTATAATCTAACATCTAGAACATACGCTTTATGTAACGGTTCATTTTTAACTACAGTCGAAGAGCCAGAGGGAATTGAAACATTGGTCATGTGAACAGATCTTTCGGCCCTGCCTAGAATCTATCGCAAAAAAATGATCTTGGATACTCTATGGCTAAAATAGTTGTGTGGGCGATACAGATAAATCCAGCTGTTATTAACAGTGCCATTTAAAAGTCAATATTTAAAAATTTCAACGTCATATGTATGTAAACGCTGCTATACTTCAATTCCTCATGAAATCCATGACCAAAAACCCATTTTCTGCCCTCCTTTCAAAATCAATAGATAAAAATATACAGGGTGTTTCAGTTTGGTCGTTCATAACTTCGGTGAACGTTAGGACCACTAAAAATAATAGGGGTCTTTCATATACAATTTTTCTCTAAGTCACTTCGTTTCCGAGATACAGGGTATTGAAGTTTTGAATAATTATTACATTTTCTTCATCATCTTCTAAACAAATGAAGTTTTTTATTTCAAGCTTGGTATATTTCAGTTTTACTAGAAGAGAAAATTTTTTGAGACAATACAGTGGCGTAGTTATGGTGTTTTGTACGCATTTAAACCCCTCAAACTTCTACGCCAATGGTCGGAAATCATTATTGTATACAAATTTGAAGACTTTGATTTATTTTATATAAAAAATTATTCTTGATAAATTTCCCTTAGAGGCTTCCTATTCGAGCTATTTTGATTTTTTCTAATCAGGGCTATTTCAGGGAATTTCTTTTGAAGGACTATTTAAAAAGTACAAAAATATTTAAATACCTATTTATTGGGAACGATTAAAAAATAATTCATAATAAATGCTCAAAAAGATCCATTCACTTCAACGCAACGGCGACACAGATTTCTCAACGACCTTCTTGTTCGAATTAACATTTTATTATTCATTTCACCACAAGCTCTTCGGATACGATTCAGTAGATCTTCTCTATTATGAGCCGGCGTGGCATGAACGTTATCTTTCAGATAACCCTAAGCAAAAAAGTCCAGAGGATTAAGGTCAGGTGGTCGAATAGGCTATGCAACTGGACCACCTCTACCAATACATCTTTCACCGTACTTCCAATTTAGACATTCTCGTACTTGTCTTCCAGAATGGGCATGACAATCATCCAATTATATCCATGCATTTGTACCCTCATTGAATGGTGTTTCCTCCCACATGTCTTCATGGTTAGTTTCCAAAAATTCGAAAAAAGGAGAGGCAATTAGTCTGTCTGGTACAACGTATGGCCCAAAAATTTTGTTTTTGTAAATGCCAAGCCAGACATTGACATTGAATTCTGCTTGAAAATTCATACATCTTGTGCTATGATGAGTTTTCATTCTCCCATAAGAAACTGAACAACAACGAAAACTTTCTCCATCAAATATTCTGGACAGATGAAGCACATTTTATACAGACGTGGTTTTAGTGATTTTCACAATTTACTTCTATGCGCAAATAAAAACACTCATGGTACAAGATCTAGGAATTTCCAAGAAAATTTCAGTGTCAATGTCTCGCTTGACATTTACAAAAACAATATATAGGAATTTAAATAACTTTTTAAATAGTCCTTCGATAAAATTCCATGAGATAACCCTGATTAGAAAAATCAAAATAGTTCGAATAGGAAACCTCTAAGAGAAAAGTACTAAGAATACTTTTTTATAGAAAATAGATCAAAGCTTATAAATGTGTATACAGTAATACACTGAAACATCATAGTATTTAAATGAAATTTAGAATGGAGTGAATCGATTATAAGAATTAATGGTACTCATATCTACTAAGGTTAATTGTTTTGAAAAAAGAGATTAAACTGTTGGTAATTACGTTCTAAGGATTGTAATTACGTGGAATTTAACAGGATTTCAGTTTCCCGACCATTGGCATAGAAGTTTAAGGGGTTTGAATGAATACAAAACCCCATAACTACGCTACTGTATTTGTCTCAAGAACATTTTGTAACCAAAAAAATTTCTTATTCAGTAAAATTGGAGTTTACCAAGTTTGAACCAAAAATCTTCATTTGTTTAGAAGATAATGAAGAAAATGTAATAATTTTTCAAAACTTCAACAACCTGTATCTCGGAAACGGAGTGATTTAGAGAAAAATGTTATATGAAAGACCCCTATTATTTTTAGAAGTTCGATCATTTGCTAAAGAAACTGAAACACCCTGTATAATATTCCAAAGGATTGAGTAAGTAAAATGTGATGTGGAAATTGGCTTATGTATAATCAGAACTCAGTGCACTCAGTATGATTCAAATTTTCATCTACATAACATAATATCGAAAAATATGCTTACGTCATAAGCTCCTGCTTTAATCTGTGCGTACAATCTATGCTGATCTTCGTCCCAAAACGGAGGATAACCAACTAGTAGAATATATAATATAACACCGCATGCCCATATATCTACAGGTTTGCCATAGGGCTCCTTTTTAAGTACTTCGGGAGACAGATATCCCGGCGTCCCAGCAAAACCAAACCAAGCTTGCTGTTCCCCTTGAACTTCTATGGCTAATCCAAAATCTGCTAATTTTACAGCTGCTCCTTTCGCTTTACTAGCTAGTAGTAGATTTTCAGGCTAAAAATTAATGTAATTAGTTTCGACGCCACATGTTCTTTTTTATATATAGCACAAAGAAATAACATACACAATATTATGTATGAAGCTGAATCATTATTACTTATTTGATAATGCCCGTTTACATTCAATTAACCCTAGACATCACGCAAGTTCTAATCATAAACTGCAACATAAATAGATTTTGGCAAAAGGTTAATATTAATATTCATTTCTTTTTCATACAGATTGGTCACAACGGCATGAAACATAGCAATTGATGCATAAATAACAGGTGATACTTGAAAATATTAAGAACAGTAGGAATGCTGGGAAAATATAGCCAAAACATGGTAATACAGAATCTGCATACTGAATGTTGAAAACGGTATGAAGATAATTTTTGCGTAACATCGGTAATGTAAGAAGGAAACAGACATCTATGATACCAATCAATCTTCATCTATTCCTAATATCTTCCTGATTTAGTTGTTTCGAATTTCTTCGGGAATAATTTCTTATTATTAATTGCATTTTATTTTCAATTAATTTTTGCCATTTCTCAATTCTAACATCTATTTTCATAACGACAGAAAAACATAATCCAATGTTGAATAGATTATGCACCACCCTGAGAGGGATAGACCATCAGACATAAGCTATGGTATGAAGCCTGAGATTTTTCATGTGTATGAGCACTATGATAGTTGGTTAAAATGTTTATAATATTAAATCAGGATTTTGTGCATGTCTTTTGGACGGTTATTTGAGGAAATTATTTGAACAGCCAAACATAAAGCTAAATCTAAAATTATGTCCGTAGATATTAAAAATAAATCTAAATGTGATACAAATTGAGAGATGGGGGTAGACAATGGTTTGGGTGAGAGTTATAAAATTGTTGACAAGTGGTGCATTATAGGTATCGATTTGATCATTTAATATTATGTTACAATTTTAAATGTTCTAAAATTTTTTTTCGATTCTAGAATAATAAGTTTATGTTTATCTTGCATATGTAAAATATTGGGATTAGGAGTGAAATTGTGAATATGTTTTGAGCCTGTAAGTTGTCAAATTATAATTAGTATTATTTCGCCATTAACTACGTAATATACACACATCAAAAAAATGTAGGGGTCAGCGATATTTTTAGGGTTTCGTCACTTGGTAATGGGAAATTCAATACAATTTTTGTTACCCACGTAGAACATAATCTTTTGCCACATAATTTATTTATAATTTCATACAAAGTTTGCAAATCAATTGAAAGCTTTAATCTAACTGAAAAGAGTGAAACATTCGAATTCAATGCACTTAGGATTCTGAGCCAAAAAATTGTCACTGGTCAATGTCTAATACAGAGTGTGTCCACCGTGATTGTTCAAAACTGCCCTACATCGATTTGGTGAGCTGAGAATAAGGTTATCGATGCTTTACTGATCAATCGCATTCCATTCTTCAACCAGAGTATGGAACAATTGATTTCGTGTCTGGAAGAGAATGTTACGCCTTAAAATTCTTCTGCCAAGCAAATCCCAGACATGCTCAATCGGATTCAGGTCTGGCGATTGAGCAGGCCAATCCAAAACTCTTATACCACTCTCATCCAAGTAATCTCTTACGATCGCGGCGGTATGAGGGCGCGCATTGTCATGCATGAAGATGAAGTTTCCACCTACTGCAGCTGCATACGGAATGACAAATGGATCTGATATCAGGTCCCTATATCTAAGAGCATTTACAAACCTCTCAAGCAATACGAGGTCGCTTCTTCCGCCAATGCTGATACCACCCCAAACCATCACCGTTCCGCCTTGGTAGCTGTGAACATCCTGTGCAGTCCTAAGTCTCCAAACATTTCCCGGTTGTCTTCTTACACGAGTACGTCTAGTATCTGGACGTAAACCGAATCTCGATTCATCACTAAACAACACAGGAGTCCATTCTTGCACACCCCATTCGATGTGATTTCTAGCCCAGACTATTCGGGCCTCGTGATTTCCTCTGGATAATGGTGGAGCTCTCCATGGACGCCTGGTACGTAAATTGGACTCGTGTAGTCTATTTCTCACAGTTTGGTCACTTATCTGTATATGGTGAGCGTTTCTGAGTTCCAAACTTAGTTGACCTACCGTGTGGGTTGGATTTCTCAGAGCTTGAATTCTCAGAAATCTGTCCTGTGTCGCCGTTGTTATTTTGGTACGGCCAGTATGTTGCTCTCTAACATCACCAGTTTGATTATAACGAATCCATAAGCGACTTATAGTGTACTGGTTAGTCCCTAATTCATTGGCAACAACCCTCTGCGACATTCCAGCTTGAAGCATTCCAATGGCCCTTAAGTGCACGTCTCTCTGAAGGTGATTACGTTCCATAATTTAGACAAACAACACTACTCACAATTCTCAATAATTATCATTCGCTGGTCGGATAACATCTGATTTGAGCTGATGAATGAAACAAGGAACGACATGGAGAAAATGAATAGTCGTTGGAAAAAAGAGGAACACATGCCAGGATGTTCAAAATGATAAAAAAGTATTGTATAAATAACAAACAAAGATCTGCAACGCGATAATGCCACGTGGATCTCCGAGAATTACCAAACAATCCCAAAATATGCTTGACCCTTAGATTCTTTTGATGTGTGTATATAAAAATGGAGGAATAATTCCTGAATAAAACACAAAATCAACATTTGAATAACAATGTATTGACATCCGAATATAAAATGGGTTAAGAAATAACACATATCACTGTGTGGTGAAACAATAAATTGTTAATACATAGTATACATAACATAATGTACGACATTCGTGTTTCAATTACATGTTAATATTCATTTTGGATGAATATACACCTAGTGAATGTCATAACAATGGAAGTCAACGTGTCAACGTCGCATACGAAAGATACGATTATCGCTAGGCTGCATGGATCACTGGAAGACGAGAGAAGAAAGATGAACATCGAGGATACCGGAAACGGGATGATAATTGCGATATAGCTCCTTACATGAAGGTAAAGGTATGTCGCGTACAAAAGTAAACTCGATTCTGCACCCTTAGAAATAATTATTAAGTGAATTTGTTCAAGTTTTATTTTTCAAATCTTAACCCATATGTACCTATGTAATTGGGAGTATCTGTGATTGGAGACACTTCCCAGAAAATGTGTTGATGAAGTTATTGATTGGTGTATCATAAATATCGGTTTGAACATTCAAAGGTATGCTACTATTCTGTTTAATATGGTTTCAAAATGATATTCAATTTATCCCTACATGATATATGGAGGTGGTAACTACGGGTTAATTAATCGTTAATGAGACATAACGATCAGTTAACATAGTATTCTCATATCTACGACTCAATAAATACTTAACGATGCAATAGAAGCTAGGAATTTACTTTTAGCTATAATAAAATAGAATTGATTATAATTTAATGCCATTATGAGTTAGGAAGTATAAGAATTATAATTTACATAAATACATTGCTGGAATGATTACTTCAATAATTGATTATTTAATCATCGAATGAAGCACCTAGAGGACTGAACCTAATTTATTTCCAATTGCGTTTTCTATCAAAATAGCCAACGGTTGGTTTATAAACTATTAATTCAACCAAGTTTGCACATTAGCCTTACATATTAATTACGCAGTTTGCTTAATTGAATAATTCTTTCAAATTATCCATCTTCAATTTGGAATTATTGATGAAGGTTATATTATTTACTCTTTCATTATTCAATACGAAATTACTAACGTTCAGAAATCTTTAGATTCACTTATATCAACTCATAGAGATATCAATTGGAATGAAGTCCACTTGACGCGAAATACTTTTAGTGTTTTTACCATGTTGTTGACCTTCATCAGAGATCTTTCAGTAACGTTTCTAACTTGCTCGTTCCATTGATGGGCTCTATGAGAAGCTGTCTGGAACTATAAGTTTGTGATGTTACTGATCGATCTGGACTAGAAAGACATTATCATTGTTATCTGACTAAAGCCAACATGTGATAAATGATTATATTTATTTATTTCTAATTCTCTTAGTAAGCTTTTAAAATATGGAATTGGATGATCGGCAAGATCTTCTTACTCTTGCTCAAGTTAATTTTTTGTAAAGATGCCGCAGGACTAGATGAGACAAGAAATGTGTGAAGCAAAATCTGAAAATGTTTAACTTATTTACGATAAGGGCGATATCCAGATGTAAATATCTTAACATGTTTGCTGAATTTCAACATACATCACAGATGATGATGTGTGTTGTAAAATTGCAATGAATGCATTTCAACACAATGTGTATCGTGTTGACAAAGTATTGCCGTGATCTAATACTATATCAAAATGTTGTTCTGGATGCATCCCTGAATATAAGGTACAAAAATAACATTATATAGATTCGCAAAATGCCGTCACGAACAGTTATTTCAGGTGATTGTTATTTTGCACGTCGATAATATTCAACTGGTGGAAAGTTTGCAGAGTAAACGATGTTACAAATCAAGATAATGCAGTCGGGCAAGAACAATAGTAAACAGTTCACAACTGTTAAACGGCGCAACATTGTCTAATTTATTACGAACAAGAAGTTTGTAAAGTTACCTTGAGATCTCTATGAACTACACCATTTTGGTGACAATGATTTACTGATTCTAATATCTGTTGTATGCAATGTGAGGCATCCGCTTCTGAATAAAATTCTCTCGCCACTATGTCTTCAAATAATTCACCTCCCGTAACCCTGTAAGATAAGAAAAAAATAATTATGTTATTTGCATTATTATGTAAACACTAAATCATATTCTAATTCAGTCATTTTTGCCAGACTAAAATAATTCATTGATAAGCTAGGTAAACATACAATTGAAATAAGTATTCAGGAAGTCCCCATTTAATCTCTTTTTTAACAACCTCATCAGGTTCTCCAATAAGTATGTACGCAAATCTAAGAAGTCAATTTTAATTGAGTTCTAATTATCATATTTATTTTCAACTTTGCATATGAATGCATTTCGCACCACAATACAATAATATAATATCATTCACTTTTTGGTTACAATTTTTCATAAAATATATAGAATAAATTTACAATGAATTAATCAACATGCTTATATTAGCTTCATATTTGTTAGCGCCTGAGAGTGTTTGAGCCATTTCTAGCATTCTCTCACAATCCCTCGCTTCTCTTTTCGCAAGTACTCAAGCACGTGATATCTAGGTAACGGTAATGCATCAGATGGAATAATCAGATTGCGTGGACACGCATAAAGATGATTGTGGCTAATGTAATAGATCATACATAAAATGAATACATATTATAAAAGTAATCACTCATAGGTTTTATTTTTTTTTACTGTAATGTTATTCGGTTTGGCACTTCGGTATTGATTTAATGATTTATGAAGTAACATAATAGGTATGTGAATATGTAGCCGAATAAATCCCAGTAGCGTAGTATATATTCAATATAGATCCTGTATCAGTGTTGCTCGCCGAAGCGGGAAACCAGCTAACATACTTTTGCTTCCAATAATAGGTAGAATCAAAACTCCAAGCGGCAAGGTCATTGCAGGTTAGTTTGCTACATAAGTATTATACTACTTCATAAATCAATACCGAAGTGCCGAAAAGAATAACATTAGGTACATTTAAAAAATTAAAATACACTCTTTTATTAGAAACACACTAAAAAACGAAAAAAAAGTGGTTTGTTTCATACACTATGTGCTATTTTCGATATTATCATTTCCAATGAAGTAGTTGAGAGTAAAATCTTCGGGTGCTTTCTGATTACAGTTCTCCGCGCCTTCTGGTTATATTTCTATGAGAAGCATAAAGCACCCCACGATTTTACAATCAACTACTCAACATTGGAAAGGTAATATTAATAATAACACATAGTGTATTAAACAAGCAATTTTTTCTGCTTTTTTGGTGCATTTCTAATAAAAGAGTGAATTTTTATTTTTTACCTGAAATGTTATTCTCTTTGGCTCTTCGGTATTGATTTACGAAGTAAGTTAATACTTATGTAACCGAATAAACCCCCTTAGAGGTAATACTGTAGCTGCTATTTCATATACAGAATTCAATGTAGATCCTACTTTTGCTTCCAAAAATAGCTTAGGTTCAAAACTTCAAGCGGCAAGGTCATCGCAGGTTAGTTTGCAAAATTTTTCAAGGGTTGAATTTTTATTTTTCTAATATTTTTGGGAATATTAGGTTAGTGCTTGAAATGTCATTGATATTCCTTCTTTGTACACATATATAACGTCACAATTTTCTACCTGGATTTGTTCGGGTACCGGTACCGGGAAGTCTATAAATACGAAACCAGCGCACGAAGCAAGCATCACGAGAGCAGCGTCAAATTAAACATATTCTATGCTATTATGTTTTTTACTGGGAAATGTTTCATGGCGTGCTTTAAATTTGGGGAAATTGTTACCCGTCGCGCATCACGCAACCAGCTCACAATGGTGTAGATAATGCCCCCGCAACCAGAGCGGTAAATAAACAAATTACTTTTAATAATCAAAATGAACAATTGTTGAAATGCCAGATACTTCAAAAATACGCGTTCTCAAAGGAAAAACCCCAAACTAAATATTCATCAAGTTGATTCAAAATTTCTCAGAAATGCATTTTGAAAATACGGAATAGAATAGTATAAAAAATAGTTTCATTAATCAATTTAGCGCCTAATGCTTGATGAAACTAGCTCTTTAATATACTATTATGTTTACGAGATGGTAGGTGGCATTTCTGCCCTGAGGATGCCATCACTGTAATGGTATTTACGAAGTTGGCCTTCAGTCGTGTTCCTGTGGAGCTGGATTCATTCGGAGTCCTTTGAAAATATGAACTAAACACCTTGACATCACACAAAATGCAATGATTTCATAGTTCTTCTATTCTTGAAAATTCCAAAAATAAATCATCCTGAGAGTCACCCAGATGCCAGTGTTACTGTTTCTTTGATATCCCTTCAACTGAACTATTCAGTACGAGTTACGCTAGCGTCAACCAAGGACTGAAGATAGAAGATGTGATTCTGTCGAAACGTTGTCAAGACCATTATAGCCCCCTTCAGGGAGAAAACTAATACGAGGAGGAAGAGCCGGATACACAGCTCATTGTCATGATGCACAAGAACTTCAAGCCAGCTCAGTATTCCGTATATTATGTTTATTGACTGAATTAGTAGAATCATAGTTACTGTTGATGATAATGATACAAAGGACAACACTAGCGTCGCGATGGGAAATTGTCATGTACTATAAATTGGTTGGACAACAACCACATATCAGCTTAATACATTCCTTATTACCTTTATTTATGATGTAGAATAATATTGAATTTCCGAAAGGAAAATATAATAAGAATTCCACAAAAATAAACATAGTTTTTCAATTTATTATGAACCTCCAAGTGCTGACATGATAATCTACTATACTTCTATAAACTTATCATCATATAAGCTCAGAGCATATCAATCAATAATTGATAAGCTATTCAATACAGGTATTGAATAGTTTATCACAGAAGAAAACAGTTACGAGTTGCAGCGAGTATGACGATGAATATATGATGGGCTGAATTCTGAAACATACATTTATTAGAAAAGCATTAGTGTTAATATATTCACACCATTTGAATGGTAATAATGACTAATATATTTCTTTGAAAAATATCAGTAAATCAAAACAAATATTTTGTAGAACACCAAACTTCCTATATTCCTCTTAGATTAAGTTGAAATCAAAACAAAGTATATTTAAAAATCTACAATATCGAATATGAAGATTGAGTTGCTGCATATATGAATCAGAAAGAACAAGACTCGCAACAAAAAAAACTGGTACCGAGAAATTCGTATGCCTTTGATAGATATTTTTGAAGCATACAATTAGTTCATAATGTAGTCTGGTATTCTGCTTTTTATAATACTATCACGGATAAGACTAATTTTGTTTTTTGTAGTTTTTCTTAAACCACCGGCGCGTTTTGCATTTTATTAATCACAGTCATCAATCAGTATTTTCTAAATGGAAACGCTAATGAATAAATGAAATTTAGGGTAAAGAATATAGTATGTAAAATCAGTAATAATAATAATATTTTTTTTAATGGCATATGAGGGGGTTAGTTTTTGACCGAGACCGCGGCTCGAGGTTAAATATTCACTCGAATTTCGAAAACAGAATACAAACAACATTTTTTGTACTGTAACTTTCAGTTAATCGACTACAAATGTCAACTTGATTTGATAGTTGTGCAAAAATTAAATTTTCGAAACAGCGTAGGTATATTATTATGAGAACAAGAAAACAACATTATTTACATATTCTAATAGCAATGGAAACATAAAATAAGGTACGCGTAGAATTTTCATGTTTAGAAATTCATTTATGCTCGGAAGTAAGTAGTCTAGAAGCATAATACATCTTAATTGAGCCTAATATTTATCCTTGCCAAGAATGCAATAATTAAATACATCATCAACATAGGTTATAGAGATATAATATGCATATTACTTGTATAGTTTTGTTTATGACGAAACGTAAACGTAAGCATTATAGTATTCACCAAAATATATTATTTATTCCAAGCGATATCAGTGGCGTCTATCGTGAAATGAAATATGTCGTTTCCACAGAAAAATGTTCAACTGTTTTATGTTCATTTGATAGGCTTCTTTCGTTCAATAATGCTGACGCAGGACGCAGAGTGGTTCTAGTGTGAAAGATTTTCGTAATAATATTACAGCTCTTAAAGAAAGGTAGGCAGACTTTCTGCTATAAGCAATCAGTCATTCAATACTATATAGATTGAGAAAACTGTAGAAAGCTTTGTCCCGGTTTGTAAGAAGCTTTGTCATCACTGTCCCACAGGTGGGGGTATAGTCGGCCGTTCGATATATGCGGGAACCACCAACTATTCATTCACCATTTACCAATAATTCAATACTATATAGAGATATTTTTCAATACAGCACATTTGAACTGCGGGTTATGACAATTGAACCTATAAATTGATTGCTCAAGCATATAATATGAAGGGCATATTGTACCAATTGCGATTTTTGTACAAATGTTGCGGAGTCATAATTTTTGTAGTACAATCTAACACAGAAAGCTTGATATCTATCAAACCACAGTTCCATGTTAATGAATTGCCAACAAGACCAAAGACAGGAAACCAAACTCCCGTGATAGACGGAGTGTCGAGTCGAAGTACTTGCGCACTAACGCCGCGCGCACAAGTAATTCTTTGGGCGGTAATCTTTTTGTGACAAAATGTCATACCTGCCCATGATCAAATTTATTTGAAGATTGAAATTCAACTTTGAGAGCGTTGTGCACTGTTGGAAATAAATTATTTTCTTTTACTTTGAAAATTGAACCTTATCAAGTACGAGATTAATTCAATTGTACATTCAGTAAAATGCTTAATGTTGCAAAATTATTAAAGTCAATTATGGAACACTTTTGTAAAGTAATCCAAAAACATGAGCTTGTGGGAATAAATAAATAATAATGTGTTCTTAAACTTTTTCGAACACATGGTCACTCACTGACTCTGACTGACTGAATGACAGACATACTCATCACGAAATCTTGGAAATTATAAAACGGACCCACTCGAAACTTGATAGACATGTTCCTTATACGGCGTAGGTCCCCGTTAAGAACGGAACTCCGAAACTCGATCCTAAACGGCCTTAAAATAATTCCATACATTTTGACTTTAGTGACTGCTGATATAATCACGTACAATTTACATGACAACCAGATCCATAGATTAGTGAATCATCATCACAGTTGAGATTATCTATGCTACGATAGACAACACATAACCCATAAATAGACAGGTAATATTCACATGACTGGCAGCTGATTCATTAACAGTCACATAATGTCCGTGACTAACCATCCCATATCAGAGATATCCCTGTCTAGTCCAGGCATTTGAGGAATTTGTTTGCCCGAATTTCGGTGAGGTCTAATTTTGGTCTATTCTTTAGTATTTTGAGGCTCAGAACAAGACGGCGGAGTTTAAATTTGGATTAATCCTGTGCTTGAAAAACTATGTCCATTTTTTGAACCCAAAAAAGAGCCATTTTTCGATTTTTTGCGTTTTGAGGCAAAACTATGAGTTGTATGAAAAAATGTTTGGAACAAAAGTTGTTGGAGAAATAAATTAATACGCAATTTTTGGCTATGATCCGAAGTCGATTCGAGGTCGTGGGACCAAGATAGGGCCCATTTAGTGTGTTTTTGGCACATTGATAATTTGAGTATATGTCAGAGAGTTTTCGTTTTTTCATACCCTGTTTCTGTGAAAAGATGGTATTTTAATTTCTATTTTTTCAGGTTATTGGTTTTTTAACATACCTTATTTTTTGGCGCCAAAATTGGCCATTTTGAAAAATCCGTATTTTGCGAATTTCAGACGAAGTACTCTTGTTATCGATCAAAAGCAAATTTATTCAAAAGATTTTATCATTCTGCACCTAATATCCTAAATTCAAGCATTTTGATCTGAAGACATAACTTTGGCGCCATTTTGAAAATTTTGGACCACCGAAAAATCCAAATGTTTTGAGGTTAGACATTTTTCACGAAATCCAAATTATAGGTTCTATCAGAAGTTTCCATAAGGAGTATTTCAAGTCCAAGCATAGTTTTTCCAGCACAGGGTTAATATAAATTTGAACTACACCATCGTGTTCTGCGCGTGAAAATACGTAAGAATGGACCAAAATTAGAGCTCGCCGGAATTCGGACAAAAATCGTCGATTTTCCTTCTTAAATACCTGGCCTAGTCAATTCTTTCAAATGCCGTAGAGTAAAACACAGTCTCCAGCTACTTATTAGAAATATTTTTATTGGATATTGAAACTTGGTGAATGCTATTCTGGCGGATCATCTGACGCTTTCCTCTATGAATATTAGCTGGTTCTGCGGGCGTAGCTCGCGGACAACAGCTAGTATATAATGTATTAACGCTAAATCGACCTTCCGCGAATATACTTCAATAATGATTGATATCACCAGACATCAATTCCAACATGAAGTTCAATATATTTTATTATGGCACATCGTTTGATTGGATGAACGCATAATCGATTTATTCCAATAATCGAAATAATCGCTTGGAAGAATCGAATCATTGTTTGGAAGATCGATTATGAATAATGCGCAAATATCGTTGAAAAATAAAATTAGTGAAAATCAAATTTTTGGGTTCCATACATAATGAATGAATCTACTCAATTTAATTGGAGATTATTTCATATTTCGTTTCAACTGTCGATTATATGAAATAGTCATTCGAAAGATCAATATCTGTTATGAATAATTGGCAGGACTCGTAATAGTAGATAAAGTGTTTACATACAATTAATGTATCCATTTCACTGTGACTAAGTCCAAAAAAATGACAATTCTTGAATCAATGTGCATTAATTTTTGGCATACATTTTTACAGACGCAATGTTAAATCCCCAAATGAAGTATTCATGCACAATTATTTATGCAGAAGTATATACAAGGTGTTCCATCTCAGACGAGCCACCCCGTATATTTCTTATCTCCCGAAACACATCGAATCATTTTGTTTGGGGGACATCTTTTGACGTATATTTGAGACTTGAACAAGCAACCCCCTAATGGGGGGCGCTTCAACCCCTCAAAATTGAATAGGGGAGAGGGGTTGAGTGATACGTCATTTGAAAGGTCTTGGAAGCCTCTTCACAACGGTGTATGAAAAACGTAAATTTGATGAACCGTTTTCGCCAAAAATTAATTTTGTTGCTCGAATGCGCCACCTTGAATATTTTGGTTATTTGTACAATGTACAAGCTCATTTCTATTAAGCCTTTTTTACAAACTTAAGCAATCTTCAAAAAATCAAATTCGTAAAAAAATTGAATTGAGTTGTCATGCTTACAATGAAAAAAATTAAATCTGAGTGTTTAAATCAAATGTTGAAATTGTCCTCCGTTGACTTCCATACAATAATACATTCTCTCAAACTAATAAATAAAAAAACAGCAGAACATTTCCTTATGTTGCCTTCATTTTTTGTTCTTAGAAGGTGTTTATCTGGTTTTAATGTTTCTTCGATCATTTCATGATTATAATCAATCTGTTGAGTTACTACTTTGCTGATTTGTTTAAAATTTCGAAATATATGGTGTACACATTGCAAGAACGTGTTGAGCTGGTTAGCCTTTATTACCAAAATCAAAATTATGCCCGAGCGGCTGCAAGGATATTTAACGAAAACCATCCTGAACGTAGCGTTCGCCATAAGTACGTAATGGAATTGATTCCAAAATTTGTGGAGACGGGTTCAGTAATGAATAAAAAAGGGCACCCTTTGGAATTGTTAATGATGAAGGAGCAGCTGTGGCGGTATTGGGACATGTCCAACTTATGCCAAACACGCAATCTGTACGACAACTTTCTGCAGCTTCCGGTATTAGCCAATCTAACGTTTTCAGAATTTTACATAAACACAAGTTCCATCCGTACAAAATTAAATTAATTCAGGAATTAAATGATGACGATTGGGATCGAAGGCAAGAGTTTTGCCAAATTATGGTCGAGCGTATCAACAATAACCCAAATTTCTTGTACAACGTTTCCTTTTCTGACGAATGCACTGTTTTACTTAATGGAGAGGTTAACTGGCATAACTGTAGAATTTGGAGCGATACAAATCCTCATGTATTTCAAGAAGCTCACACTCAACATCGGGAAAAGGTAAACGTTTGGGTAGGAATTTTGGGAGACCACCTAATTGGACCTCTGTTTATTCCTGGTAATTTAAATGGCGAAATTTATCTTGAAATGTTGGAAAATGCGATTGATCCGTTAATAACTGAACAATTAGAAAACGATCCTCTACTACTTGAACAACAATTGCATTTCCAACAAGACGGAGCTCCTCCTAACTACGCCGCACCAGTTCGCCAATACCTCAATTTGCAATACCCCAGTCGTTGGATTGGAAGAAGAGGTCCTATGGAGTGGCCTGCCCGATCTTCTGACCTGAACCCTCTGGACTTCTTCTTGTGGGGACATCTTAAGTCCAAGATTTTTGTGACTCAGCCTGAAAATTTGGGCGAACTATGCCAACGAATTGTAAATGAGTGTCGTCAAATAACTCCAATTATGCTGAACCATGTTAGAGACGGTTTTCAGTCAAGATTGTATTATTGTATGGAAGTCAATGGAGGACAATTTTAACATTTGATTTAAACACGCAGATTTAATTTTTTTCATTGTAAGCATGACAACACAATTCAATTTTTTTACGAATGTGATTTTTTGAAGATTGTTTAAGTTTGTAAAAAAGGGTTAAAAAATGAACTTGTACATTGTACAAATAACCAAAATATTCAACGTGGCGCATTCGAGCAACAAAATTAATTTTTGCCGAAAACGGTTCATCAAATTCACGTTTTTCATACGCCGTTGTAAAGAGGCTTCCACGACCTTTCAAATGACGTATCACTCAACCCCTCTCCCGTATTCAATTTTGAAGGGTTGAAGCGCCCCCTATTAGGGGGTTGCTCGTTCAAGCTTCAAATATACGTCAAAAGATGTCCCCCAAACAAAATCATTCGACATGTTTCGGGAGATTTTTCCACTCACTATGGGATAAGAAATATACGGGGTGGCTCGTCTGAGATGGAACACCTTGTAGGTATTATTATTCATATTAGTTGTATTTTTGGATGATATAATATAACTGAACGTTGAGGCTAGATTTTCCAATGTTCATTTACATTGCATTATCCACGATACAAATAACATGAAAAATAATACCTACATACGTAAATTGTATGTTCTAAAAATGTTAAGGTTTCAATTATGGAATACTATAATAGAATAAAAACTTGATTATATCATCAATATCTAATAACATTTCCATTAGTAATGTTGTTGTTTAGAACTATAGTGAGCATATTCGATAGGATTGATAAGAAGTTTGGCTTGCTGTTATTCTGGTCTCCTTGAAAATGACATTAAATGACAGACAATACTAAAGAGTGTATCATCATCATACATAAAACGTGCATTGAACATTTCATTGATTCTACCAATAACTTTGGCGCGAGATGACCACCCTCCATTTGACTCATTGGGAAAATAGTAGATGGAATTGTCGAAACAAACTGGGAAAATTTTAATCTATACCATGTTAATAAACACTGCAGCTAATAGTTCGGGATAGCTATTTAGCTCTCTCGAGCTAATCAAAGAAAAGTGGAAGCTGCAATGCAGCTGGTCTTTGCTGAACTATAAATATTTCTAGAGAAATTGTCATCTACTCGAGAGTAGATGTTCCACTAAGATAACTCAATTCAATGACTAAAAGGATATATTGTACTCCAATGAAGTCACGGGGAATGTAACTAATCTAGTGCCGAATTAACGACAATAATCAATGTAATAAACAACAAAATTACGAACAAAATAGTTCGCACTCTCGAGCTGATGTATGGAACAGGAAGCTGCAGTGCTGATGGTCGACATCTACCCGAAGTATAAATAACCCATTGGAAACCCATTAACTCATTATTAGGAAGATATGAATATGGTGAAAAATTTTCCAACAGTGATTTCGAAATATCCCATACAAACTAATCTGGTTATACATGCTATCTGGGCTTTGGGATGCAGAACTATACAATTTTAAAATCTGAGAATGGGTCAGAAAATTTCATATGAATTGTGTGATAAACCTTTTAGGGATCGTACGGGACATCTGACTCGCAATTTATCCTACTAATCTTTCTCAATAATTACTTTGGCTCTACTTCTCCTGAATGTTAATAAGATGAACTGTAATATCTCCGTAGAAGTATGATATTCCGTTGGAACAGCGTTAATGCGGAAATGGGTTTCTCAATGTGCTGCTGTTCCAATAACTCACTATACGAGAAATATAATTTTGTTTGGGAAATTGTGTTACGAATTCATTTTGGTTTTGTGAACTGTAAGTAATTAGTCTTTGCACGTAATTGCAATTCCGTCCGAAATTTATATAATAATAAGCCAGCCACTTGTGCATTAATATGAGAATCATTCAAATGTTCATTGGTGCTCAGGAACCCAAAAATATTGATTAACTATAATTGTGACGCATTGAATAATCCCGCACAGTTTGGGAGCGTAGTACATATAATATTATAGAGATGGACTGTGTTTTTCATCGCTTAGATGAAACATAAGGACAGAAGGTGAAAATAGCTGTTTCCTTCCTTGTTGCACAAATGATTGGTTGAAATCACGTATACATTAATTAAATTCAAACGTTTGATCAACGAACAAGGCATAAACACATCTTCCATCTTATGATGTTTGTTGTTCTATATGTTCTATGAGCATATATCTATCATCATTATTATATGTTCATGGAGAAACCTACTTATAATTTGATTTATATTTCATAGTAATTGTGGTCTGACATTTTTATTTCAGTTCAATATAGTCAATACGCACAAAATGAGGTTTATTTTGAACGAAGGTGAAAGTTTGCATCATGAGTCGAAGTTGAAAGTTGTAATTCATACGAATGCAAAATAACCATTTTTGTACTATACTTTTATACGACAAATCACCAGTGGCGGCTCGTGAATTTTTGAGAGAGTATATTTTTGTAAAAATATACTCTATTCACAGCCTTTTAACCTTTGCACAGCGACCGTACCAGCTACTTCAGTGACAAAAATTAATTGTTACCCAGCAAGAACCAACGTGGAGGTATAGAGTTTCTCTTGGCAAAACCTTTTTTGTTCGTTTTTTGTCTTTTATTTTTTTGGATTTCAAATATTTTTTCTTTTTTTTGGAATTTTTCATATTTTGTTTTTTTTTTATTGATTTTATTAACTTTTTTTTATATATTAACGGAATTCTACGGTCTTCAGTTTGCGAAAAATGATCAATAATATTATCAAAAAATTTATCATTTTGTGTTTTACTAAATCTTTTTCAATAGATATCAAACTAACATTGTATAAAGATTTTGGCCCATTGTATTTCGCATGTAAGTTTTAATTCGTTTGAGAGTAGAAAATGATCCTCCACCGATGCCGACGTGACAGGAATGGTGACTGTCAAACAAAGTAGTTTATAAAACTGAGGTAAAACTTGTTGCAAATCATTGTCTATCACATATTTTATCATATCGGCGTGAATGTCGTACTGGCCTAAAATATCTTTATCCGAGTATATAACGCATACATCATTGTGCAGTGCTATTTTATCAAAAAATTTATATTTTAGAACTAAGTTATACAAAAACTTCAATTCATGTAAATCGGAAAATCGAATCTCAATTTGACCTTTAATAGTATCTAAAATTTCATAAAAAAAGTTGTTTATAATGTAGTTTCTTGTCTACCAAATTATATTTTTTCCTCCTTTAACAATATTCTGTTTACCCGTTAATTTAAACTTAATACTCTATGTAATATGTTCCTGCAATTTTTCATGTCTGTCTATACCACGAGCTGAATTTTTCAAATCATCATAACCCAAGTGCCCCCAACATGAAGTTGTATCAGATGTAAATAGCAAGCAATACCAGCAATATAATTTATTGTGTACCTCAGATCCCGTTAACCTTAAATATTTTTTACAATTATCAGAATCAAATCATCGATTTTGAAACATACCTGTCATCACTAATCTTATCTGCAACTAAATCACTACTCAGTTTAACGTTTAATAACCAAAGAACTATTTGTTAATAACTCACCGAACGACCGAACAGATAAATTATAACTTAACCTTACATCGCTTCACGAAACAACAACAACTGCCAGAGCACGTGTCGAAGTTTGCAGCCGCGGCAAGTTATCGTATTTTATACGACCGCCGGGCAACGAGGTCTATACCTCGTTGCGCCGGGAGCGTACGAGAAGCTAGCCTCCATAGGCTGTTGCCATATTCGCTGTTTTACCCTATTTGTGAATTGAACTGGTTGGAAAAACGGCAACTGTGTTGACCACACGTATTTAGCGTTTGAGATATATAGAGAATCTAGCCTCTGGCCACTGTTGCCAGATATAAAATAACAACTGAGAACGGGGAATTAATTGTAAAATTTAAAGAATTATCAGAGAAACAGGAAATAAAATGAGGAAGTGATCAAATCTTAAAATTGAATAGAATCAGTCATTACGTGACGAAGATAGAATAACTATTAAAAGTTTGATTTACATCAATTTAATAATTAAATGTAACTATGGTTTCGCTAAAGCCGTGGCTTTTCCAAAAAAAGTAATGTACTATGTAATATTTGTTCGAAGAAGCTAGGGTAGTAGTTACGATTATTTATCAAATTAGTGAAAATTGAGCTTTCAATAGTTATTTTATTTGAGTGTTCAAATTTAACCAGTAACTGCTACCGACGGCCTCACATGAGCCAGGCTAAGGAAGATTTCGCGACTCCCTGTTTACTCAGATGGTGGGATAGCAGTCCTAGATATTTTCCAAAAAATTAATGACAATTCGTGATGTGTAGCGGGTGGTTGTGTTTGTGCTACCGTAATCGCTATAATACACTGAGACGAGTCACTGTGCTCCATTTGTCACTGTCACACTGACATCATCAATAACCTACAAATTTCATACCTATTTATTTCAGTTGTAAAACAATAACAGGTTTTGACACAACAAAACATATTCAAAAATTTAAAGTAAGACACACGTTTTACATTCCACAACCACCCTTGACCAAGATAATTTTTAATTTGTAGTTCATTATTGTTTTACAACTGAAATAAATAGGTATTAAATTTGTAGGTTATTGATGATGTCAGTGTGACAGTGACATAATTATTTCAAACGTAAAGTAAGACACACGTTTTAGATTCCACAACCACCCTTGACCAAGATAATTTTTGATATCCCGGTATTTCACAACTCTCTACTGACACCTGCTGTCAGGCTGACTTTCTAAATATAACCTTGATTTATAATGACACTCAATTTCACATGAACTATTAAAATTTCCCACGGAGTAAAGACATAACATAGACAGTGACGTCATATCGATTAGGTCACTTGAATATTAAAATAAGAATTTCGTACACTTCTGCGGGTTAAATATAATATGTGTGTGATATATATTCATAACCAGAAAAATACGGTTGTCCTAATAGTCCGATAAAATAGTATAATTCTATTTGAAAAGCTGAAGACGGATGTCAAAAACGCCAAACGAAAAAACGAAACTGGGCTACCGCGGCCAAAAACAATACGGTTCCTGTTTTCATCACTTTAAAGTGATCTGCAGAATTTTAAATCCATAAGACCAATAAGAACGAAAACCGGAGAAATGAGCTCAAAGTTTGACTTATAACATTGTTTTATAATAGCACTAAAGCAGTTATAGGTGCTTCGGACGATAAATGTGCAACATAATTACCATCGCGCCAGACACGTCTCCTGTCTATGGCAATTTTACATTATATTCTGAATATAGTATAAGGGGTGAACAATCGCGTTACTGCTCCACACATTTCTCATATTAAGCGAAAAATAACAAACAAAAATGTGCAAACAAAGTTGTGTCGCAAAAGACATCTTTGTAGTTGCTGTAGAGCATGAATCCAACCCAGTACCATCCCTTACTCCATATCCGTTTGGGTGCAATGTGCACTGAAAATCTGCCCAAATTGTTAATAGCTTTTACTTCTCATAATAATTATGTATAATATATCTAATTTAACACTGAATGTTGGAAAATGAAAATTTTATGATAACATTTCTCCGTCTATTCCAGAATTTTATGATGGGTCCATAATAGCAGTCGGTAGCAGTTGCATTAATGTTATTTATTGGTAGATTGGGGGGTTAAGATGTATTATTTTATAGGCAGCATTTTCATTCAGGAATAATGAATGATTTGAAATTCAAAAATTGTTCTGCTGAAGTAGTCTCAATCAATTTAAATTCCGCATTTTCCTTTCGCAAGTAATATTTGAAATAGGTTATTTTAACTAATAAAAATTGATTACCCGATTCTGTGAATGGAACAATTAGTTGAAGAAACGAGAGTTAGAATATTATATTAACATTGTTGATGAAAATATTTTGCCATCATATCACTGTGCCCAAACATCACATTGACATGTATTAACTTAAATACGTATTGCGGCAACTAAATTGCCATCTCCAGAAGTTTAACGCCGATATTATGTTTCTAGATATGATAATGTCAATGTGTAGCTTGTTTTAATGCTGTCCTAATAATTTTATACAAATTAATATTCTAATGATAATAATTTCAATGAAACAAGTATTGAATATTTGAATTTATGTTTGTTGAAAATGATTACTTTTTATGTTGTATTAGGTGTTTTTCTATTTAATAGTAAAACAGAATTATATATAAATAATATCGCATCTTATTAACTTTCAGTATTACTAGCTTATATTTACTATGCCCATCGTAAGCCGTACATATCAAATATTGATGTTGACTCTGAATAATGGACATAAAAAATGTATTCATTTTTTTGAATCTCAAGTATACGTGTAATTGGTATCAAATATTACATAAATTTGAAATTGAAGTAAAAAAAAACGGTGTAATCGAGTCAGGCAACACATTCAGCATGCGCATTAGATAAAATAAGCTGTACAATTCTTAATAACTTGTTGGTACACAAAACTCTGGAATACCTTATTTCGATTGAGAGTGGTGATTTTTAAATAAATATAATAATAATTTAAAAGTATAATGTTCGATAGTTCGAATAAAAATATTTTCCCCGTGAGTAGGGCAGGAAATATTAGATTTCTTCGTTTTATTTCCTTTTATTATTTTACATGCTAATTGGATCTAAGTGAAATGACTATAGCGTACAATGAAAATTGATACCTAATACAAAACGATCGAAATGGTGGATGCGCCATGAAACAATTGCTCACATTATAATTATTAGCTTCGTCTATTTGGGTCACTGGAGAGTTTAGGAAATTTCTTAGCAAGTTTTGTTTCGATTCATCACTCCAAATATACCTATGATTAACCGCATTTTCTTTTAATCATAATTAAATAATTTTTTTATGTTTTGACTGCACGTGTTCAAAAAATATGATAATTCTTCATAAAAATTGCTCAACAAACTATTGGCCATAGAAAGGAAAATGTTTCAATTTGCAGATTTTTTTCCTACCTTTAATTGCTTCCAAAATATGATTTTTTTTGAGTGAATCGAATGATCACAGACTTTAATAATCCTCAACTATGTTGAAGTACGCTTGAGAAATATGTCAGTAGGGCTGTTTTCTCATCATTTCTTGCAAAAGGTCGTTGAAAAATGGGAGTGGAGTGGGGGAGTCCATAGTATCACAATTTCCATTTATTGTCATTTGAGTATGAAAAATGATGTATATTGGGAGGAGGTTCTTTAGAGGATTATACTTATTCAACGTTTTGAATCCTTTTTGAAGCATAAAAACTTACATACCGAGCCTGATCTTAGCACAACTTGTCTTTAGTTTAATGTCAGCTTTCTATGATTTGTTCCTAATTTACTATCATATGAGAACACTGATCCTTCTTTGTTTGATAATTGCGATCAATGTATGACAAATTTGTACAGGTAATGGAAAACAGAAATATGAAGAAGCTCTGTTTCATTGCGATCAATGATACGTGTTCACATCAGAAATCGATCAGTGCTTATATTTCAGTATTATTTGAATGGACGTTCTTCCACAAATCTATTGACTAGGTTTGTTTTTCTACATGCGAAATTTCACCCTAGCCATTCTAAGGATAGTGAGGAGCAATACATCAGTAACTAATTCCATGAATGGCAGTAGCCTTTTTCATTCAAGACTATTTCGAGAAAACGTAAAGCAACGTTAACTCTCCTTTATTTTACTATTAACGACATTGTCTACTTTTCATTCAAAATATCTAGTATCTATTTCATTTTCAGTATACCGTAGGGCTGGCATTCATGAATAATTCAATCCAGATATAACATTTTTTAAATAATTCTTCATATTGATTCTTTCATATTCTTTTTTAACTATCTTGGATTGAATGAGGAAGTTGCATGAACTCTTCATTGGATGCAAAATGTATTTAATGGTTAGCAAAATACTGTAATTCTGTACGTGAAACCTGTTTCAACTGCTAATCGGTAATTATTCATTGAAATATTGCATTTGAAAACATGGGTGGAAACGCTCTCTAATTAGTGAAGAGATTTGTGACTACAGAATACGGTAAACAACGTGAACGAAGAGGATGGTGTTTAGCAGTTAGTGTTAAATTCACTCTACCCATCTGTGAGGATCATTTTAACGTAAGTATTTTATAAGTAATCTCGAATATGGAATATTTATCAAATGGTATAATTTGAAAGATATGTTAAACATATCTATATATTATATTAACAATGTTTTTGTACAATAAACGATTATATGTAGTATGATTCCTCAGTAAACAATATGTACCGATATTTCACAATTTTTAACGAATAGTGATTCCCAATATCTACCATATATGAAGGCAAGGCGAAAAGTCCCTGAAAAATAAAACAGATGGCGCCACAATCGAAAATCCCATGTGACATTTGTGATGTACTATATTTAACTAGAACGCATCAAAATGTTTAGTCTGTTATGTCGTTCAGTTCTGTTTTGACACCCATTGGAAGGAAACTTTGCAGATTTTTGTAAAAATGGAAAAAAGTGAATTTCGCGTCTTGATTAAACATTATTTCTTGGGTGAGAAAAACATTACGCAAACCAAAGTATCGCTTGTTATACATTATGGAGACTCTCCACCATCGATTGGAAGGATTCACAAGTGGTTTACTGATTTTCGTTGTGGTAGTATGACCACAAAGGCGCCGAATGTTCTAGTTGTCCAATTGAGGTTACAACGCCAGAAATCGTCGATAAAATACGAAGTATAATGATGTACATTTTGCATACATTTTTGAATATGAGAAGGCTATCTGCCAGATGGGGCCGCATTTGCTCTCTGTTGAAAACAAGCGCGACCGTGTAACAACTTCAAAGAAGTGTTTGGCAACGTTCAAGCGCGATAAGAAGGACTTTTTGCGCCGTTTCGTAACTCTGGACGAAACATGGATCGATCTCAACACACGAGAGACCAGAGAACAGTCGAAGCAATGGACTTTCCCTGGCAAATCGAAGCCGAAAAAGGCCAAAGTGGGTTTATCGGCCAACAAAGTCATGGCGACAGTTTTTTGGGATGCACAGTGTATGGTCCATATCGATTACCTTGAACATGGCAAAACGATCACCGGCGTATATCATGCAGAGCTATTGGATCGATATGACGCTAATTTGAAGCGGAAGTGACCGCATTTGGCAAAGAAAATCGTGCTTTTCCATCATGACAACGCACCGGTGCACAAGTCCTCAATCGCAATGTCAAAATTGCATGAATTGTGCTACGAATTGGTTCGTCATTCACCATAATCTCCAGATTTGGCCTCTTGCGATTTTATATTTCCAGCCCATTTTAATTCTATTATGTCAAATTATGTTACAAGCTACAAAATCTATACAGACGCTTCCAAATCCTTCTCGGGTACCGGTCTAGCTATATATGATGTTCATAGGAATTTTAGTAACTCTTATAAAATGAATAATATGTTCTCTATTTACAATAGTGAATTATTAGCTATATATGAGGCTCTAATTTATTTCGAAGAAATTCATGTAAATTCTGATTTAATAATTCTATCAGACAGTTTGAGTAGCTTACTTTCAATAAAAAACTTGAGATTCAACTCTCATTCTTTCTACATTATCTATATGATCCTTCAAAAGGTAAACCAAATTAGGCAATACAATAAAAATGTTACCCTTCTATGGGTTAAGGCTCATTGTGGTATACGCTATAATGAGGTGGTTGACCAATTAGCCAAAGAAGCTACCAACCTAGTAAATGTACAATCCTTTAAGATTCCTGTTAACGATATCTTTATTCACATTAATCGTTTATGTATATCTAAATGGAGCATGTTATACCAAAACTCGAACACTGGCAGCAATTTTAAATCTTTTATCCCAAAAGTGATGACTCATTCTTGGTTTTCAAATATCCTAATTGAGAATTCCTTAACCAAAGCCTTTATCAAGACCATATGTCGAATTAGATCTGGACATGCAATCTGTCCTCAATATTTATACAAAATTAATATAAATGAAGATCAATTGTGCACTTGCGGGGCTATTGGTTCACTTACTCATGTAATCCTAGACTGCCCTAATAATGAAGCCCAGAATAATATTTTTTTGAATAAAATTCATTTGTTCATTATAATTAAACTAATTAATTTGAATTCTATCGTCTTTTGTGAACATTCCAATGCACTATTGGAACTATTTGATCATATCCGAAATATAAACATAGTAGTATAATAGCTGTCTTTTGTTATTATTTGAGGTTAGTTGTTGTTATAATCCCATCATAAATCCTTCCGTGGCCCAGTATTGTTTGTGTATGAAGAGTAGATGCCACGATGGGTTCCTTGGCCAGTTGTGTCCTTGTCTTATTATATGTTATCCTATGTCAAACTTCACCTTGCATTTCTTCGTTGTCCGTAATTGGTTTATAGGTTGATAGGTTAAATTTGTTCGGTATTATGGTATTTTTATTTCTATCGAAAAATGGCTACATAAACAAGAGGCCAATATATTGAGATACACACACCCACAATTTCCAGACTTGAAGAAATGGCTTGGTGAAAAGCGATTTGGCTCCAACGATGAGGTCATTGCTGAAAGAAACGCCTATTTTGTAGGATTTCCGAAATCGTATTATCTGGATGGGATCCAAAAATTACAAAAACGTTGGACGAAGTGTATAGGGCTACAAGGAGATTATGTTGAGAAATAAAGTGAGTATTGACCAAATAAATCATTTCTTGTTTCATTTTTCAGGAACTTTCCACCCTGGCTTCGTATTATGAACTATTAGAAATAAATAAGTATGAAAATACCCACAAACTACTCGACCAGCTGGATTGTAATAACGCAACCTTATATCGATGAATCCCTTCTTATACTGAACAACTTACCATACTTTTATTGAGTATGTTAGTTCTTATCTTTTGGGTAGTGTTATTATTATTTAGCTGTTGGAATGTTTATATACATTTAAACAGTTGCACATTAACATGAATGTTATGTCACGTACTACTAGTGTTTGATGGAATCAAATCGTGAGCGAATCGCGTAACACGATTTTGTTTAAGAATATAGTGAAAAATTATTAAATAGTTCCATTCCATTTCCTAACAATATTTTGTCAAGGAAATTAAATTGTAATAAGAACTACCAGATACACCGCCTCAAGTAGTGTAGTAGTTAGCACGATGGCCATTCCATCTGTCGATCCGGTTCATACCCATACTCAAAGTATAAAGGTCTGTTAGAGCCTCTCTACCATCGTTTCTCGCGCTAGATGACGTCACCTAGCTCCTCCAATCACAGCTCTCATCGGCTCCTCGCCGGCACGTAACAACATCATATTATGTCGTCGCCAATAACATTAAATAAACGACCAATCAGCTTGCACTCGAATTTTAAAAAGAGTAGAAGGGAGGCTCTAACAGACCTTTATACTTAGACTATGGTTCATACCTGGGTCACGGCTGAGATATTTTTGTAAACATCTCAAGCAAACCGCGGTCAAATGCACTAGGCAAAATAATATCTGAGCATGCCATCATTCGGATGGGATGTAAAGCAATAGTGCTGTACGATGTTATCGCAATTTGATATCTCTACACTTGAAAATATCAGAATTTGGCTGAATTTTTATAGGTTGAGTTGAGCTGGTATCGGTGTTAAGCCACAATAGCAGAAATAGACCGGCGATAAATAGATATAAATGAAAAACTACCCACACGTAAATCGTATAAATATAATGTGTAACAAAGAGACTCGCTTTGTCCGTTATCGGATTGTGATGTAAGAGCAAGCCGTATTTGTTTATGGCTGCGTTTTAGCACGAAGAAAAATATTTTTAATAACATTATTTTTTTACATGAAAACTATTTTTCAATTTTAAAATTTATATGACTTTTTACAATGCGAAGAATGCAATAAGAATGAAAAATGGAGTTAGGAACTTGTTTCATGACATTGGAGGAGGGACAGTAATTGCAGATCTAGACTAAAATAGGAGTGAGGTGCCAAAAATGCGAATCATCAATCCAACACACATTTTTTTTGAAATCTTGATGCAATTAAACGAATTCATCAATGCTTTTGAGTATAGGAAATGTCTCCATGATACCAAATAGTCAGTAGACATTAAAATAATCAACTGTAGAGTTATATTTCGTTCAACTTCTAAGATTGATGATAAATATGAACATAAACACATTCTGTTACATCAGTATTAGGAATTTCATGAAACTTTGTTATAGTGGGAGACTTATTCAAAGATTATCAAAACGAAATTCCTATGATGTAACACACTGTTTCGATCTTCAATTTGTATAGTCTATTGCATTTTTTGTAAGATAAACAATTCATTTCTGCACAATTTCATGACAGAAGGCGAATCTCATAAAATAGGGAGGATCGAAAAATTTTGTTGTTATATTGATTGTAATATATGAATATAAAATTTGCATTGGAAAAGCCGATATTACACCAAATTTCGTTGAAGAACAGAGTGATACAGAGCCTCGATTTATTCAATAAAAAAATAGAATAAAGAAAGGAAGATAAAAACATTCACAACAAATATTATTTCAGCCATACATACACAGTAATTCTCTGTGTGTCAATATAAAGGATAGAGGGATGATGGCAGATTTCAAATCGAATTGATTTTATGGAACTAATAAGATTTCCTCGCTTACGTTTTTTATAAGAAACAATGAACGTAACCCCTCCCTTCACGTCCTAGTTGAAATGTTTATCTTTCGAAAAGTGATGCAATGATATGGACTAAAGTTTAGACGAACATCATCTTGCAAGTGAACATATCACACCATACCAAAGACAATGAAAAATCGGCAATGTAACAAATATTTGTATGAATTCAAATGATTAATGTGAAAGACAAATCTCAAGAAAGATCTGTGGTAACAATTTATGTTCAATCAATCAATCAATTAAAACGGGGGCGAAAAGTTCGGAGGAGTTAGACCGCTCGATTGGGCGCATCGTGCGTCCCTTGATATAAAAATCGTCCATCAGACCAAAGGCAGTGCCGAAGGCTGAGATTTTGCATGGACTGATATCTCTTATGGCTTAGAGCGGCATATGTGTGCTGCCGAGGTGTTGTGGCCTAAGATAAGCCTGTACTTGACATTCTGCTAGGATGTGGAAAGATGTTCCGTCCGCCTCTCCACATCTATCTACTACAAGCTGGGTCTTCAACAATGCCCATTGTGTGCAGATGTTTATTCAGATGACAGTGTCCTGTGAGGAATCCTGTGACTAGTTTTATTCCTTTCCTGCTCATAGAGAGTAGATTTTTGAGAGTTTAGGCGAGAACTCCCCAATGTGGAGCTTCGACTGACTCTGTATTGCTATGCAGTGGCTTTTTGATACATGTTCATATACTTAAAACATTAATGTGTTACAATTTCGATTACTCGTTTTTCTGTTCGTTTCGGCGACGTGAGCATTTGCATAATAATTGTGGTTGATACAATTAGTTTCAAGAAATCCCGTTGTAGACATTGATACGTCTTCCGATGACGGTCGTGGAACCGAAACGTACGTGAAGACGGAAATAATCAGCATATTTATTAGTGTGACCCATTTCCCGAAAATTTATATATGAAAGCCTTTCATATATTTACAAGCTCAGGTACAGGACTGACATTCACACCTTGAATTTTATATAAAGGGGTTTAATATCCTCACCCCTCTTAGTACAGCCATGTATCGGGGATCTTTTTATTTTAATATTAACAAGTTACTCTGAAATAACAAATAACAAATTCTTTCAACCTTACTGCTCGTTATTCATGTTAGGTATTATATTTTTTGGTTTATGATAGAACATATTTTTTTCAGTGTTTATTGAATCATAACGGAATTTTTTGTTCATATTTTGAATTGGGATATTTTATAGTTTGTGATAAATTAGGAGAGGAAAATCAACTATCTATGTTTTCGGCCCCTTTGTTGTCTATTCATTATAACATAACTTTATGAATAATATCCAGTAGTTCCTTGAGGGCGTGGAGCCCGGTGGTCGATGAAATTCTGATCGTTGATTCAGGGCCCGGGGCGCTCAAGGAACCCCATTGGCCAATTCATCGGCCACTTCGTTTGCCTTCACGCCAAAGTGGGCTGGTACCCGAACTAGCTGGAGTTTGTTCCTTCTGGCTAATTCAACCAGAGTTTCCCTGCACTGAAAGACAAGTCTAGAAGTCACTCTGTGGGCGCAACGTGCGCCCAGGGCCGCTCGGCTGTCAGTGCAGATGTAAATCCGCCTACCTCGGTGGTTCAATCGAAGATTGTCCAGGGCAGATGTTCGTATTGCACAGACCTCAGCCTGGAAAACGGTTGCGTGGGCACCTAGGGAACTGTCCCAGTCCGTCCTCCGTGTTATGAGGACCTCTGGTTGGAGCTGTGAGGGACGATCCCCACCAGAACCTCCAGAGCCCTGGTGGGGGCGGTTCTCATAGCCCCCGTTATTCCCACGCAAGCAAGTCATTGAGCCTTGTCCAGCGCCAGGCGGAACAGTTATTATTGGGCGGATCATGGCCATGTAGATCCGGTGCAGAACTTGTGGCCGTAGACCCCATGTGTTCGCGAAGGCTCTCTTGCATGCCCATAAGGATACAACGGCCTTATTTACCCAGGTTCCCAGGTGCATTGCAAAAAATGCAACAATTTATGTTACATTTCATCAGAAATAAATTATTCATTAGTACTAAATGAAGTAACCATCTACTGACGAAGGTAACGTATCGAGATTTAAACGTTCAACGAAAGTTAAATGTGATTCATAAGCTAGCCGTTGAGGAGTTCAATAATATATTGTATATTTATAATGCGTTAATTTTTGACAATGATGAATGCTCAAATAATTGAAGAAACTTTTTATTTTGTATCGGAAGATTACTTAATGAACGATTAATTGTGATGAATCTAGTTTATGGTTGTTATGAATGCTCAAGCCTAACTGTTTACATCAGCTCCATAAAAATAATCGTAAATAAGTCATTGCAGCACAAACATCAGATAACTGTAAACCTCATGATTAAAGGGAATAATCGAATGACGCCGATGACAGAATCCAGAAAAACGTACATCAATTACTTTGAAATAGTTGTTTGAAGAACCTACGGTATTAACTAAACTAATTAACATTCATTCGTTCTGTACGTATTCTATTTATTTATTCAATGTCGGCCTATTTCTACTACTGTGGCTAATCACCGACGCGCCACCAGGAGGCAAGCTCACCCAAACCTGTAAATTTCGCCGAATCCTGATTGTTTCCAAGTATAGGTAGGATCTTTAACTTGAGATGACATCGTACAGCACACAGGACTTACTGTTTCACCTTCACAGATGAGCTAGATAATGCGAAACAGGTTTGTGGAGTTATTTATCGTGACGTGATTGATCGATCTAGAGGGACTTATACTATTTTATTTAAGTTTATGGTGGATTCTCATTACGTAATGACTGATACCATTCAAGGTAGTATAGGAATTTGAATTCTGAAGGAATCAAGCATCAAGTTTATCAGGATATTTGTTGTATTCTGCACATATTGAATATAATAGTGATTTTAACCTGGTAGTTGATAAGATATTTGTTGTATTCTGCACATATTGAATATAATAGTGATTTTAACCTGGTAGTTGATAATAGTATCTCACAATACACTTAGTTATTCTAGTGAGTACATACTATCCTCACAAAGAGAGACAATTAGCTCAATCTACTCTTCCTACTCTATCATGGAGTAATTGCCAATTTATCTTTCGTATCCTTTATAGTTTATAGGATATATTTTTTATTCTATCTTAATTGGTATATACTAATCGAAATATGGAATACAATCTATTATAGCCATACGCTGACATGGCGTTTACGCAGTTACTTTAACAGTTTCCAGCAATAATGAGTAATTTCTTACATAACGACGAACGATTCACTTTTTTGAAATAATAAATTATTTTATAGCTGAATGGTAAACGTAATATTCAACAATAGGATGTAAATCTTAATATTATATTTGTATTAGTAAAAAATGAATGAAACTATTGAAATTGAGTACAGCATATTTGGTAACATATCAATTAATTATTAAGAGAATGATAAATAATTTGAAAATAAGTTCAATCAATTCTCCATTTAATGTGAATAAAATAGCATTACTTGTATAATTTAGATCGAAGTATTTACACGCGAGAATAAATTGCGAATCCCTACTTTTCTTCAGTCGATTGCTCAAATGAATATTGATGAAATCTTGCAATTTAGATTTCACACGGTATTGACCTTGTTTGGAAGCATAATGGAAATAATGCTGATATGACAGCATTATTTATTATTTGCAATATAAAAGCATCTGACAAAAAAATTAGTACCGACTGACAGGAAATGGTTTGAGTAAGTCTTGAAATAAAATATCGGAAATAATAATCGGAATTAAAGTGATTTAGAATATTAAAGAAAGATATAGATTGGTAATTACTGAAACAAGGAATCGTGACAATATAATTCGCACTGTGAACTAGCGCGGAAAATCACATATTTCGCACATTCTTCTCGCTGTGCGATTACCTATTAGGTAACTGAACTCTAATTTTTACTCATATATAGGCAGCTGTGACAATAACAAATGTACAAAATAAATTCATGAGATTATAGTGTCAGAGTGTTTCACTGTGCTATTAAGTTTAAGTTAATTTAAATTATAAGTTGTACAAAGTTTTCTTGGCTGTAAGAAAACATGGAATTTCCATCCAACGATAAACACCATATTTTGTATTTATATGAGCCATACCTTTCTATGACTCTACCTTGATATTGTCAACAACGATTTGTAGGCATTAGATACCTAACCATAATTTAGTTTTTTCCCAATATTATATCAGAAATCTATATACAGAATGCGGCATTAGTGTGTCTCAGTTCGATATATCTATTATAGAAGATATCAAATAAAACAATTTACGCATTTTAAAATCAATTCATATTTCCATATTACTGAGGCGAACAAACAGATTTCCTTAAATGGGACATCCTATACTTCATTTCGAATTATCTTCATCGTCCCCATACTTGCAATATAGGGTTTTACATGATTATAACTTTAGAAGTTACGCCCAATTGTACATGGAAATCATTGCAAGGTCAATGCCCTGTACATTCCAAACGATACAACATGTCATATATTTCTAGGTATAACATTTTGACATTGGTCCAGTTTTGTCACAAATTGTCTTTTTTAAATTTTGCAACGACTGAATAGAGGGCGAGCCAAATGTCGGACACGATTTTCTGAATTTCATCAATTTTACCCTGTACTTTACTTGAAAAAGTGATAACCCATTTTACGTGCTTTAATTTTTTTTAAGAATGTGTCTTCAATTATTAATTTATTTACAATCTAAGAACAAACGAGATTTTCAGAAATTATTTAATTATAGCTAGTTAGTTGTGGAAGTGATAGTTCATCTCAATAAAGGTTTTATGTTTCATTATTTTTGTATAACAATTTTTCCTATTGCCATTTTCCATGGCTGTCTACTTAATAATAAAATAATTTCTGAAAATTTAATTTGTTGTTATTAAATTGTAAATATCTCAGTAATTAATGGTTTTAGTTGAAAGGAGTACTTGTTGTAAATGAAAGTACATACACTGTGTTTCCAATTTTACATAAAATATATTCTTCTATAAAAATTGAAAAAATCGAGTACGACTTTTAGCAATATTCGCAAATAACTTTATTTGTTATCATGTATGTGTAATAACGGATACATCAAACTTCGACATACTGATGCCGCATCTTGTTTGTATATAGCTTGCTCAACCTCGGAGCAATCTTCATTAGAAATATGACAGCTTGATAATGATTTAATAATAACATTAAGCTACATAGACATGTCTAGTATTCACTTCAATATTAGTATATTCAAGTATTAAATATGCACTTAGGACTAACATTTAGATAAATAGAGTTTGGATACTTACAAATCAAATACTAAATAATGAAAATTTTCTTCCTGTATACTGTCATGTAATCTCACTGCAAAGTAAAAACATACCATTAGTATTAGTTACAACGTTTAGAAGAATAATTATTCACAAATACACACAGAATGTCGCAAAGAAACAAAATTATATCATTTGAAAATACTATGAAACAAGCTTAATTTGTAAACTTAGAAAGTTATAAATAACACGTCTTCAAAATCTTCACACATAACTATCAAATTATCCGTTTTCCGCTGGTAGTGCTCACTATTGATAAGCTACAAACGACTGAATTATGCTATTTGACGTTTAATTTATACCTCAAAAACTGGAAATAATAATCATATAAAATCAGACATCTGGATATTGCTTACAATTATACTGTTATCCATATTCGAGAGCTTTATAGAAGGCGCTAGTTACGTCATAGTAATGATACAACAATTTGAGTTATATTTCCGAAAAGTTACGAAATACGAAAACTATTCTAAACTGCAGTCAAAAGATGCAGTTCAGTATAGAACGGTTCATCTCACTATTCAAGTCTTCACTTAATTACGAATCCGAAAAAGAAAATATAAAATACCAGATATGCGAACTACAAATTTTGTGAATTTACATTATACCGAGATAAATTCTTGAGCTATAAGATCAAGTTTGCAGTTTGAATCATCCATAGTTATAAGCATTATATCACGTTTGTTATGAGTCTAAAAGGGACTGTCGATTTCGGAAAGGAAAAATGTCATGGAACGATATCATGAGTGCTACACTTAGTGTTCTGTATAATGTTACCATAATCTTGAAAATATAAACTTCAATACGGAAGATTGTAGCTGAGACTTGAGTTGTTGTACAATGTATTGTAAGTCTATAAACAATTGGCTATCTTTCAAACCACAGCAGTTAAGGATACTGCATTTTCAATATTTATATGATTAACCGTTTTGACCTGTGTAAAACAGTTCCTCAGAAAATCATAATCTTCCTCATGGAGAACTTTCTTGAATTGGTTTGAATAATAGAATTTAGTTTACATTATTTTTCCACTAAAGATATAACTTATCTAAAACACTGCGATGAAGCCATTATCAGAGGTAACTGAAATTAATAAAACTAGAATTAGGAAACAATGCGATAAAGGTCAAATTAGGGAAAGGATAAATTACAAGCTGTAATAAGGCCACCATTAAGCTGTTTCTAATAAATGGAAGTATTACAGGTAATACTTGACCGAAAATAATCATCAAGTATTTCTACAAATAATAAATAATCACCCTTATCCACTAAAAATACTGTTAATGTACTGAGTATATTTCGGCTAGCAAGTAGCCATCATCAGATGAAACTAAATTGTAAATCAAAATGTGCTTGTTTAAATACAATACAAATAGTAATAGTTAAAATAGTATTCAAACAGAAGCACGTTTAGATTTATAATGTAGTTTACTCTGTTGATGGCTACTTGGTAGCCGAAAGGTCCTCAGTACTTAAATTAACAGTATTTATAGTGGATAAGGGTGATTATTTCTTATGTACAGTGTATCCAAAGTGTGAACTGTTTTATAATTTCAACAAATAATGTTATTGGTTCATTGAAGAATTCTAATAATGGATTGTTTTGAATTGGAGAGAAATCTAAACTCAATGATTGATCTCTATGTTTATACATTTCTATAGCTTTCAATGTCCCCAAGTAAGATCCGTTACTGTATTTTGAGAAAGTCCCAATGTTCCAATTGTATGACCAGTTTGTACGACATAGTTTCTTGACTTATCTATGTTATTAGTACAAACATGATAAAAATGCTCTTTGGAGCTCGTAGCATTCCTCTTACTTAAACCAACATAACATTAAGCACTGTCATTACACTGGATTTTATATATACCCGAATCATCAAGATTTGAATTTTTAAAAGCCAAGGAAGTGTTTCACTTTTGATTTGCATTTAAATGCAAGTTTATCATTAGCTCTCATAGATGTATTGGTTATTTTATTAGTGAAGTTAGGATTATTAATAAATGACTTATCGGGGGGTCACTTGCCAGTGTAACTTCAGCGTACGTTTCAGTTGTATTCGTCGATTTTGTTTGTTCATGGATTTATTGTATTTAGTGTTGCCCAAATGCAAGAACAAGACGAGACTTAGCCAGTCTTGGTCTTGGTCTTGCGCCAATACACCTGGTCTTGGTCTTGGTATTGCGCTCCCAGTCTTGGTATTGGTCTTGCAGC